>CM029595.1:71903267-73103267 GCA_017311375.1 Mytilus coruscus | reverse complement strand
ATGTTCACCATGTTTATATTAATGCTGTTAAGGATCAAATTTAACGTGTGAGACTATCTATTATATGTATAACAAAACCAATCCATGTGGTACTTTATCTACTTTGCTTTATTATGTAATACGATACTGTAAAAATCCAGTAAATTGTTAATGCCCCACTAATTACTTGATGGAAATTTTCATTTCTGAATTATTGCTCTATGTTTCTATTATTTTAAATAGAAAAATGATTTTCATAATAAATTCGTATTTTTGTTTCGCACAGAGGTTTTAATACTAAAACTCCTTCAAACGGAAACACCTCAATATCAGAAACATAATATTAGTATATAGATTTCAATTTATATAAGAATTCCCCCTACGCATAAAATAGTTGTAGACACTTTATTAGACAGTGACCTAACCTGCTAACATTAATGGGATTCCGGTACCGTATATAATGTATTGTGTTACTTCTAAATAAAGTTTAGAATAAAGCTCTAGATGAGAACAAGTAGAATATGTACTGACCGAATAAATTTTGTACATGATTCTAATGAAGAAAATCTATTAATTAGTGAATTGTTATGTTCTTCCTCAAAAATATTTGACAATTACCCTTATGTCTTTTGTTGAGACTTTAACAGACTTATCTATATTCCATATTTGATTGTAACAGTTACACAAAAAAATCATATACGAAGGACAGGCAAACATTTTATATATGCAACGCTGCAGACCCTATGTAGTGTACAATTATCAATTGGTTTGATAAGCACTTGTTTTGCATACGTATCAAATTGAATGAATGTAAAATTTTCATCTCATAAACACTTTAACAAAGGAATACAGATATAATAAACTGGTGAAAAATGTTATAAAATTGTATCTCCAAATAGAGAGTTATATTCTGAAAGTATGAATATCATTCCTATAAACTGATAAAAAGTGGTATAATAACGATAATGGTACAACGTTTACTGTAGTTTTCAGGATCTTATTATCTTTAAAGCAAATAAGTTAATACAATGTCCTGTTTACCTATTATGTCTGTTTGTTTTGTTCACACATTGTTGTCAACATAATGGATTTTATGCGACTGTCATACAAGTGAGAGGTTTAGCTAGCTATAAAACCAGGTTTAATCCATTATTTTCTACATAAGAAAATGCCTGTACCAAGTCAGGAATATGACAGTTGTTATCCATTCGTTTGATGTGTTTGAGTTAGATTTTGCCATTTGCTTAGGGACTTTCCGTTTAGAATTTTCCTCGGAGTTCGGTATTTTTGTTATTTTACTTTTCACATCTTTCATTTTGACTTTCCAGACCTATTAAAGTAGATTATGACTGTACTCTTTTGATTAAATCATTGCGTTTCAAAATTAAGGATATTAGTATCAAATCGATTATTTATCTATAGTTGAAAATTAAACACGATAAAATGTTTCTTTTATTTTCATGTGTTCAAATCCCGTATTGCACGAGGATGGATCTTTTCTGCATTGTTTATGACGCTGTTTAAAATCTATTCGGAAGTACAGTCGCTGTTTTTAGAGTGTAGGACGTCATGCTACCGGTGGTCATGCTGTCTATATAAGTTGTCAAAAATGCCGGTATTGCAAAGTTCAGTTTTTTACACTCCTTATTTTTGTTGTGGCTTTTTAAATATTTTGATATTCCACCGATTGAAATTAAAACATGGGGTAGAGCTATCAAAAATCTAGATTGATATATAAAGATTTCAACGCAAACATTCGATATTCGATAGATCATAATAAAACACATACAATAAAATTTTTACACTCAAATTTACAATTTTAAAGAAAACTAAAAAATCATACCACATCTCTTTATTTTTATAAACAGAATTCTGTACATGCATTTGAGACTTGATCGCGTCGAGAAGCACTGTATATCCTTTCCACTCTGACATCGCCCGACGAATCCATGAAACAGGTAATTTTAAAGAGAGAAAAAAATCCTGAAAGATACCAGGCTATGGGGTTGACTGTTTGATATTCTTGGTGGGGGAGGAGGGATTATTTTATTAATTTTTTTTTATCTGTTGCTGCACATGTTAATGCCACCCGGCTTTTCAATTGTTCATATGCATGCTAAGAGTGAGGAACCTCGTCAGCGGTTGCATGTCTTGTGATATCTTAATGTTTTATTTCTGTGCCCATTTGGGGAATTTGGTGGTAATGACAATCTTTGATAGTCTCTGTAAGGTGTATACATTACTTGTCAAGGCTCGGGGCGATTTAATACTTGGTATATTTTTAGACGTTTATATATATGTTGTGATGTATATGGTGACCTCAAGGTGTATTTTAGGTTTTATGGTAATTTGGGTTGGTGCATTTTGTTTTTGTTTTTATTCATATTGATAGCACAAAATTTAAAACAACATTGAATTTAGGTATACGTTAGAGAAAGTAACACTAACATAATGGTTATCGACATGTTGAAGACATATGGGAGCCCTCACCCCCCCCACCCACCCACACATCATGATGAGATAAACAAAATGATTTTCAAAAAAAAATCGATAATTCTGAATATTTAACATGTGTGATTAGAAAATCACGTATACAATGAAAAGAAAAATGTCATGACCAAAATTGATAAATATTGAAACAAAGGTACGGATAAACGTGAAGATGTTGGTGGTTTGAATTTTCTTATATAAATGAGCAGTAGCTGTTGACGATCTTGGCAAAATTAACCTGTTTACTTCTGATTCAAATCCATACCTAATATAGTGTAGGTTTTTTCTTGACATTTGGAAGCCTTGCTAACCATAACGTCAAGGTTATGTATTATAGATACAATGAATAAGCGTCGATTCTTGAAAAAGAAACCATGAGCCCGGAGAGCGAATGGTTTGTTTTTCATGAATCAACGCTTATTCGTTGTATCTCTTACTTAAACTATTGTGTTTGTGTCTTTTTTAAAATCAAAGCCTTTTCTAAATTAGAAGGTATTGTAAGTGAGTTTAAATAACCATGTTATCATGTTCAATGGTGCATTAATAAATCTAAGTTCACAATCAATTAGTTAGAGAAATACAAATATAACATAACACGTCTGTCTTTAAACTATCGGACATCTGAATATTATCCGTAATTTACAAAATAAGACACATTCGAACTTATTTCTAAGTATATAAAATAAGTGTTACCGAAATTTCTAGCAAGAAGCCTAATTCTAGGCACATCACGATTTACTCGCATATGGATTTGCGAATAAACATCTGTAAAGATATGTAGTAAAACAGATGAAATCATACTATATTTATAAAACAAAAATGGACAAATTGAATGTAATCATTTTCTTTTCAAATATGTGAAATAGCAAGTAGTAATCCAAAAAAAAAAAAAACAAAAAAAAAAACGAAACCCCGCTATTATTACAAAAACATCTACAATAACATACAAAATAAGAAAAACGGAAATACTAAAGAATAGGGACAACAAAGAGAATCCAAGGGTTCGAACCTAAACCGACAAGTCTCTACTTTTAACTAGACTCTTTAACCATGTTAACCTCGCGGCTACCAACTTATACTATACAGTTGCCTATTATGTATATATAAAGGTACAAGCCCTGTGTGTCCGTTGTACCGATGTGTATCATATGTTCATTTTGATATATAAAATAGACATCTATATTGCAACCCACTGGTAGCCGAGAGGTTTCGTCGATGTGCTGATGTCAGTCACACATAACAGATTTCAAGTAGGGGTTCGATTCCCAGTGAAGGTATAAAAAAAATTTAAAAAATGAAGGTACGTTTTTCAATTAATGCCATTAGTGAACAGCAATCAGTAAATTAGCCAATTCAAACTTAATGAAATTAGGCACACAAAGGAAACAATTGAATATAATTTGGTGAGCTCATTTCAGCGACAGATTTAGGAAGCGTTGATTCCAGAAAAAAGAATCCACGGGAAATGAATAGGCTGACGTCACGACAATGGTTTAAGCTTTTAGTGGCCATATTTTCATGTCGGAGTTCTGACAGCAACTTTTTTTTCAAAAAGATTCCATGCATTAATTATCCGGAAATGTGTCTGCAACTGACTCCATTTAACAATCATTACGTCACACTTTTTCTGCAGAAAATTGATTGATAGTAACTAATGATGATGACATGGACAATGTTGGGAAATAACATTTTCTTTGATGTATAAAAGCTAAACAACTGTAAAATAAGCAAGCCAGTCTATTATCAGTTAAGTATTAAAGTTGACCAAAAAGGATGCAAATTTCTTATCTGATTGCAATAAAAGAGCCATTAAGCTGTCCAATAAAGAAATAAAACAGTTATCAAATTCATCCAATCAGGCAAAGGTTACGAGGGTTATCTTCGCAAATAATGCTTTCGCTGTTGGTTTGTATCCTAATTGAACGCATGAAATATTTATTATTGATGTGGAAAGAAATACAATGAAATCAATATAAGTTCATTGCAGATCATCGTTTAATTGCGTTGTTTACTATAACGATTTGGTAATTTTATTGAGTATCTCAGCAATTCAGATTATTGCATAAGTGGAACCGTTAAAAGACCGGGGAATAAGGAAATGTTCCCTAAGAAACAAATGCTTTCTATAAATACTAACAGCAGCTTTACTGAAACAGATTATTTTTATTATTAAACTGGCACATTTAGACATTCTAAGAAATAGAAAAGTGTCATACATTAAAAGGCGTTATTTTGTTATAAAATTATAATTATAATAGTCTTCTTTCAGGTCGCCAAACATTGTCTCGTTTTGTCATCTCATTTGTAAACGTCATGTGCAGCAGATTTATTATAAATTGTATTTTGCTTGAAAATGTAATTTTCTAAGATATAGATGTGATTAATATATCTATTTTCTGTAAAACTGAATCAATGCCATTATTTGTTTTATCGGTACTATCTGGAAATTTGTAAGATTTTGTTATATACGACATTATCATGGCGTCACTGTGACATCTTGATGAATTTTATAAATGGACGTATTTTTTGCATTCAGAAAAAAAAAGTTTTAAATAACTCAGAATTAATAGTTTGTGCGGTGTTTGGAGGCAAAATCTGTTTTGTATAATTTCATCGTTTTTTTTAATGTTACACGGACACATGCTATGTATTCAGAAATAGTAACGGTATCCGAAATAGTAACAATACAAGCCACAATACACAACACAGAAAATATTGTAAAACCCTTAATATAGAGTCAGGTTATTTAAGGGTTGAATCAAAAGTTTATAAAATTGAAATCTAATAATAACGAATTTCATGATATGCCATTGTACATTTTCAACACTATGTACAAAGTTTCAGACTATGTTGTCGCTGTTTCACTTTTTCCATTTTTTGCATTTTCCCACAAAATTCTATTGTGATATAAATTCCTATTTACTTTTTGTTGTTTTAAAAAGTATTAATCTCAGAGAACGAACGAGTGCATACTATCAGTTGGTGTAGAATAGGGTTTTACAATTTTACATTGTGTAAGATTTCCAGTTCTAGAACATAAAACGTCAAACCTGAATAAAAGTCTTATTATAAATATAATTGCACATTTTTTTTTTATCTTAAAATGTTACATATACTATTAAATGTGCATACGATTTACGGAATATAATTTGTACAGATGTTGGATGTAATCGAGAGCAGCACCATTATGAATATTGATCGAAACAATTCGCGTTGAATGCCATGTACGGATGACATTGTTAACTTGGCACTGTTACTTCTGAATGATGAATGAAATACCTTGAAAACCTTTCAGTTATATAAAGAAAACGTTTGTGCAAACACATAGTTAGTTTCTTACTCTTTATGTAAACAGTTCAGCACCTTGGCCTTTTTATCCTGGCGAGACAATCTAGAAACCACAACGTGCAGATATTTTAGATAATAAAATAACTTCGGTAATACAATTGTGTCTGTTTATTTTCTTCTTTGCATTTCAGGTTACTTTGATCTCATTTTTATTAGATATACCTTCAGTTCAAAATCTAATGTTATCAGATAATTGAAAAATTACACTATGATGGGATATAGATATAAGAAGATGGTATGAGTGCCAATGAGACAACTCTCCATCCAAGTCAAAATTTATAAAAGTAAACCATTATAGGTCAAAGTACGGTCTTCAACACGGAGCCTTGGCTATGTATATATAAGGAAAATTCAAAACGGAAAGTCCCTTATCAAATGGTAAAATCAAAGCTCAAACACCTCGAACGAATATAAACTAATGTCATATTCCTGACATGGTACAGGCATTTCCTTATGTAGAAAATTGTGGATTAAACCTGGTTTTATAGCTAGCTAAATCTCTCACTTGTGTGACAGTCGCATAAAATTCCATTGTATTGACAACAATATGTAAACAAAACAAAAAACAGACATAATAGGTAAAAATGTCAAAAATAGGGGTATAGCAGTCAACATTGTGTTATAATCTTAGTCCCTTTAAAAACAAATAAATATGTCAACAAAGGAAAAAAAATAGCATATAGACAAAACACATAAGCAAAAATGAAAGAAAGGATTACAAAAAAATGGCCATAGCACAATAACACAATGGCGGAATATATAAGAACCGAGCCACGCCAAAAGTTATTACCAAAAAGGGACTAAACAGTAAAGGTTTAATAATTTACAAATAAAAATAAAAGATCACTATAACACGTAATTAAGATGATAAACAACGTCAGTACCTAGAATCTATATTTCAAGACCATCAAATATTTTTGTGAGGTTGATACGGAATATTTATAAACAAGGTCTTAGTATCTTCCGATGAATTTTTTTTAGAAAAAGGACGAGACGTAATTAACCTTCACTAAACTTGATGTTATGCTTGACAAAGATACAAAGATAAACTTTATTAAATGTTGATCAAGGATAGAGGTAAAACTAAACATCATAGGATGGCATACTTATAAAATTTTACAACAAGAATTAAGACGGAAACTTTGCATTACTCTTTTCGTACGCAGTCACCAGAGATTAATGTATTTATACTAGACATGATATTCAGAAGACGGTTCTTTAGACAAAAAGGACAAACGATTGGATTGTCTACTTGAAATATTTTAAACGATGTCTTTAAAATACCTGCTTGTCAGTGTCACACACATATTAAAGATTTTTTAGGTTTCTAAATAAGTCATTTTCAACCATTTTTGAACAAATGCACATTACTGAATTTATCTACTGTAACACTATATATTTATAGCAATCTGTCGATGAAATATTCAAGGGCAGGAGGATTTATTTTCTGTAGAACATTGCAATCGTAATAGGTTTCTTGTATTTCAGGTGAATTTTACTTAAGTGCATTCCAGTTTAAAGGAAAACAATTGTTATCACAGTTTTACATCCTTTCTGAAATGTGAATTGGGGTGTATTCAAATAATACGTTACACGCCTACTCATTTGCCCTGTCCCGTTTATCATTGCACATTTAAAAAAATTGCGCTGTAAGCATACAGACAGCTAACACAAAAAGTCCTGAATGGATATCATCAGAATGACAAGAGGCAAATTACTGGCATTGTGATCCTGCACCCACATTATGTGTTATACTATTTTTCCTACATTGCATGATTTTAAATTATATTGTTCGGATCCACGTTAATGTAGTAATAGAATACTGTGGATTCATTTTTATTCGTGGGTATCAATTTTTGAGGATTGAGGAAAACTTGCATTTTCGTAGATATTTGATTTCCTGGTTTTGTCAAAGTTTGTATACAAGCCTTTAGAAGATTTTGGCACACTTAAATTCGAGGTTCACCTGTACCCACCAAATCGACAAAATTGGTATATCACGGTATTTTCCAAAAATTAACACCTGAACGATACCGAACGATATAATGATTTTCCGGATCTTTTTTACTATTACTGACTTATATTTAAAAATTGGTTGTAGTTTTGGAGAAAATTTGCTAATTATGCTGGCTACAACAGTAATGATTTTAATGTTTTGAATTAGAACTCAAAAGTAAAATTCTAAACATTTCGATGACTGAACGAATAGCTTAATACGACAGTATTTAAATTATTTCAGAACGGTTTCTCATTTAAATGTAGATTACAGGCGACATAACAGTGATGTTATGCAGCTGCGTTTTACACAATATCTGATTTTATGATATGTACACAGTCCTAATAGTATCGTTTTTTTGCTCAACGATTTGCTTTCAAAGCTTGAATTCAACTGAAAAGATATATATTCCACAATAAAAGCACTTTGAGTTCTGACGATAATTCTATGTCTTATATGCAACCTTAAGGAGGTATCTTTGATATTTGATCATGATATTGAACATGTAAAATTGCAGCCGTTTTAGAAATTTAACATATCAATAAAATAACTGGCATTGCTGTTATTCTTCTTTGTACCTGTGCAAATAGGCTTCTCCAAATTAATTTGCAACTCCCTTAAAGCACATTTCATTTTGAACTCAAACAGACAATTTTGATTAATCTAAAATATGAATATGTTACCATACAAAAAATGAACATGATATATATAAGATATTTATTCAATTATATTAGGCACCCAAAAACTGGGTAAAAAGAAGTAAGTTATAATTTAAAGCAGATAAGGAAGTTATAGGCCCTGATTTACAATGCATTGTGGAAAACACTTGCTTATTACCCCAAATTATTCGTATGATTAAAAATTAATATAGTGATTAACTAATACAATGATTAAAGTAAGTTGAACAACAAAATTTAATCATTGTATTTACTAATCATGCGATTAACTTTTAACGACTCGTATAATTCATCATATAATTAGTTTAACGACAAGTTGAACAACAGACCCCAGCTGTTTAAGTGAAAATGTTAAAAATCAGTACACTGTCATTCGAAAAACCATGACAAGGTGTCATAATTCATTCGTGTTCAAAGAACTAAATAAATTACATAATTTGTCATTGTCACAGCTGCTGATACGAATTCGAAATTGCCTCGACATTTCTTTTTGAAACGTTTCAGACGTAAGTAGTGTAAAAGTGTCACCATAGCGAGAGTTAAGTCCGAAATAAAGATACCATCTATAAACAACACGAGGGATAGGAATAAACGACGATGAGACGGCAAACCAACGACAAGTTAATAAAAATAAAAACAAAACATCATGAGATTATCGTATGGTTTTAGTGATGCACAAGCGCAAATTTATATTCCAATCTAAATATCATCCGAACATCAGACAAGTTGTCAATGAATTCAACAAAAAATATCCAAGTTTGACACCGACAAAGAATTCGTAAAAAAAATTATTTATGATAAAATGAGATAAAAGCAAGATAATGTCAATTCACTTTTTCAGAAGCCTTTACAAGGTTGATTTACCCTCTTTATTGTATCTCTTCTCAGGGACAACCATGTTTTGTGTTTTAATACGGTTAACAATCAGTATAGTTATCGCTACAATAAAAAATTATGTAAATGAATACATTTCTGAAAACCTCTTGAAATATCCTTTTTCTAATCGTAATAACATTATTACACCATGTGGAAATCAAAGAGGTAATGTTAAAGATGGCATTTCATTGCTTTATTTCCCAATTAACTAACTACTGTAACTAAAGTACTTTAAAAGAAAAAATGAGAAGTCTAGTACTAGTGCCGATAATCATAAGCTGTCTCGGTAAAACATGCATTAACTGAAACATACTGAAAAGTATTACCTATACCCTTGAGGGTGGTAGTCCGATGGAGTATATCTAATTTACTAAAACAATCCTACTTCACCGTGAGTAACTATGACCTAAATTGTAAATTTACAAATCTTGTCTACGGATTAGAGTGTAATCTTTCTGGGTTGGTATATGTCGGTGAAATTAAAAGAAGGCTTCACAAACGTATGAACGACTGTATATAGATCAGACATTAATAACAATGCAAATGACATTGTTTATTTACATTTTAATCATAATTATATTTCTATCCTTTCAATGCAAGTTCGCACTATCGAAAACATATACCACAGGACTCAGAATCTTCATCTTGCAAACATCTCTCCGTAGACAAATAAAAGACTGCTGGATTCTGGAACTGCGACACCCTATGGTTGCAAAGACAAAATTGATGATATAGGTATTCTATCTAGTCCTCACTGCAGCTTGGTGAATAGGATGAATATTTTGAACTCTGCTATTTGAAAATCTGTTACAAAAAAACAATTTTTTCTAAAACTTATCTTTGTCAAACAAAGTCTCGATGCCATCTATTTAGACTATATCCTTCATTGTAAATCAGTTTTCTAGTAATCGAGAGAAAAACTTCTACTTTAAAGATCAGTCTGTTTCTATCATATTATAGTGATATTTTCAAATATACATATATCACACCCATTGCAACTGAAGAAGAGAAACATTCAAACTCATAAGTCGAGAACAAACTGCAAACGCCATGAACTTTTCAATTGAAAAACACGTTTTGCATGATCTCAATATTGACGACGACACGTTATAACCGTTGACCTGACCATTGTCAACAACACTTCTCTGAAAAATGTATCGCCAAAAGGCCCGTCATATCGTGTGCTTAATCCATAAATTGAAAAAACAATTTGAAATACTTATGGATCCAGTCGATTATTATGCCAGGCAAGGGCTTAAACGCAAAAAAAAAAAACAACAAAAACGTAGATACTCTTTCCGAATGGTCTAAGGGTGTAAGGTCGTTGATACAGATAAGCATTAAACAACAAAATGGGTCTATGAAAACTCATACTACTATATATATATCAATTTTCAAAGACCCAAGTGGTACTATTTCGTGTCATACTGCCAATACCAATATGTTGTTGTTCCCGCAGATAAAGCCCTGGCAACATATTTTTTTGTGTAAATAGCCATACATTAACTGCTTGATAACGTAATTAGGCAATTATAACTGACTTGGGAACTCAACATATACTCCCATGCACGAAACTTAAAAAAGTGAATATCCTGAAGAATCATAGGTCTGCTCTATGTTCCTATGTAATTTTAACCAAAGATGACAAGCTGGATCATTCATCACTCGATACTAGAATTACATTAGTGTCTTCACACAACGTTATATTGCTGAGTATGACAAGTGCTCCGCGAAACCTCTTTCCAAAGAATTAAGATCAATTTGATCAACAATTAAAGCCGGTCTTCTAATTAACTGTGAAAATGCATACTCTAGAAGAGGTGTGAATCAAATAATTTTAAAGATAAGTTAGAGTGTTTAAATATAAATATCTTTCCTCTTGGAACAGTATAAAGAAGAGGAGGCGGAGAAGAAGGAGGATTTTGAAAATGTTAACTTGGCCTTGTAAGAATTGAAAAATAATGACTTTGCACTAGACAGGATGAAAATGAATATTCTGCAACATAGAATGCAGGATAAGTGAGGATACAAATATGTACAAAGTAAAAAAAAATTATTTTCGCGTGGAACAAAGCCGCGGAAAAAATAAGCATGCGTAGCAACAGATGAAAATAAAGATCAATTTAAAAAAAACCTGCTGCATCCTCCTCTCCCCCACCAAGAATATAAAATGTTTGTCCCTTACCTATTTATAATAAAAGTAGTAGAAAACTCTAATAAAAATAATTTATGAACCTTTTCATACAGTTCATAAATACATTATAAAACCAAAATAGCGTGTTTTTGTCGTTGTTGCAGTTCTTTTCTTCTCACTAAGTGCACTGTTACAAAGTAAAATCGTCTCAAAATGTTGTTCCTTCGATTATTGGTTGGATGATCCCTTTGGAAAATAGATGTCATCAGCAGCATCATCAAACAGCGTTACCTAGGTAACTGTGTTTAATTGAAAAAAAAAATAGACACACACGGTACATTAGTAAAATCAAACAGACAAATAAACCACCAAAAAAAAAGGCGCCTTCTAATGAAACTTCGTGTGAAATAAGAACGTATGATAAAGATCATGTTTATTACATGACTGGTTTAATTATTACAAATGCTTTGTATCTTAACATCGAGTCAACATAAAACGACAATCAGCTTAATTGAGCATATATTCACACGTAGTCAGGGTGAAAACCATCGTTAACATCTTTATTCTAATGATCTATCCATAACATATAGATGCGATTCTTCCCGTTAAAGGAAATGAATAAACTAGAATGTACCAAAATATGAATATCATCAGCTAAAACAACATAAAAGCTACACCTTGTTAGAAAGACAACTACAAGGAAACAGTGTTTAATTGGACACGATGTAAATATTATTGTTAATATAGACTAAATAAAGACATTCAGCTAAAACGTATAATATTCGTGGTTATAATTTGCCTCAGAACATAAATGTGTTTCTCTAATCACTACACATTCGTAGTAATTAAATATACATTTTGTAAATAATGATACATTTTCCGCACCTCAATGGTTTGTGAGGAATAATAAATTATAGTCACCTGACTTCTTTCGTGCGCTTTAGGGGGTGATATTTGGCTGTGTGCAGTGTATAGATACGCGGTTATGTTCGGTCGAAATCTGAAGATCCGTGTTTGTCTTCAAACAGTTGCTACAGATGGACAAATCCTTCCTAGACCTCAATGACGAATTTGATGGTAACTAATTACAAAGCAAAATGTTCTACTCTAACTGCCTTTACATAAAAAAAAATAAATTCTGCACCTTTCTTCTGGTCAAACTATTCTAATTTGTTTTCGTTCTAAAAATGCATGAAACATGTATCACTGGACGCAACATAGAACAATTCAATAGAGCATTCATACAGCAGCTTGTTTATTTGGCTGTTTTTTTTAGGTCCCATTTGATATCTAGGTCGTCAAGGGTTTCGGTTTTTATAGATCATTGGCCATCAGATATTTTACTTTGAGCGTTCTTGATGGAGGTTTAGCCAGAAAAGCGCTATGGATGCATTCAAATTTATTTTTCAGATAAGGGTGAAGGTTTGGTACCGTTAAAACGTTTAAACCCGCTGCAATTGTTTGTACCTGTCCTAAGTCAGGAATCTGATGTTCAGTAGTTGTCGTTTGTTGATGTGGTTCATAAGTGTTTCTCGTTTCTCGTTTTTTATATAGATTAGACCGTTGGTTTTCCCGTTTGAATGGTTTTACACTAGTAATTTTGGGGGCCCTTTGTAGCTTGCTGTTTGGTGTGAGCCAAGGTTCCGTGTTGAAGACCGTACTTTGACCAATAATGGTTTACTTTTATAAATTTTGACTTGGATGGAGAGTTGTCTCATTGGCACTCATACCACATCTTCTTATATCTATTTAAACTATAAACTGTTATTCTAATTGTTTATATATTAATTATTGACTAGCTTTAACCGAATTATACTTTTGTAACAAGCAATCCGGTTTTTCTTCCTTGACATGGAGCTATAAGCAGACACCTAGCTGGATATATCTATGTATATATTAGCTCCACCTATCTGATATTCTTCTGGAAACTTGGATATTTACAAGAGAGGCGAAGGATACCAAAGGGACATTCAAACTCATAAGTCGAAAACAAACTGAAAACGCCATGGTTAACGAAGAAAAAGACCAACAGACAAACAACAGTACACAAAACAACATAGAAAACCAAAGACTGAGCAACACGAACCCCACCAAAAACTGGGGGTGATCTCAGGTGCTCCGAATGGGTAAGCAGATCCTGCTCCACATGTGACACCCGTCGTGCTATAATATTTGCTTTTATTGGGACAAATATTCTATACTCCTTATTCCACCAGGAACAAAAGATCAGTATTTCGTACATTGAAAAAATATTCCAAAATAGTTCTTCAATTTGGAACTAATATTTCAATGGTGCTATTAACAATACTATAACATCTGCTTCTATTTGAACAAATATTCCTTACCCTTTAATTTCCGTCAGGAACAAAAGTCCAGTATTTCTGTCAGTGGACATTTTTTTTTCTAAATAGTTCTTCAATTTGGAACAAATATTTTAATTGAACTTCTATTCCAGGACAGACATACAGTGGACAAACGTATGCTGTTTTTGTATTTTTACACTCGTACATTTTCATACTTTACGGACTGCATTAATACGCACAAAAACTGTTATTACAAAGTTATGATAAAGAATGACAGATATCGACACTATAGTTTTACGGTCACCACCAAAAATTGGATGTCTGAACTCTCTTACATGTATGATATGGTTTCGCGATCTTCGATCTGTTAGATACCATTATAGTCGTCTAATCCGTATTTTTACCGATTGTTATATTTTGACTGAGCGTGAATTCGCATGGCAGGTGATGCATGCATAGCAGGAGACGCTAACCCTGTCACCGCACCCGATCTCGCTTTTTTATGAGTTTTTTCATCAGTTTTTGTTTGTAACATTGATTTGTCTCTTCTTAATCTATTTGATAGACTTCAACATCGATAAACTACTGTCGCTTTAATTTACTCTTTGTACAAATAATAGGTAGGACAATCATTTCTGTAAATTACATATCTAAAGAGCTTAACAATAAATAAAATTATTGGTGTTTTGCATATTATCTTACAGTTATCTGATCATTGCGTTAAGTTTTTGAGAAAAATGTGCTATTTTATTTGGTTACACCAGAATCAAATTTATTATTGATTCATAACTTAAAGGTGAAATTCGAGAAGAAAGTTATGACTGACTAAATCGCTTTTAAGTACAGTTTTTCGATCATTTCAAACCAGTTTCTGATTTGAATGAAGGTTAAATGTGATAAGACAGTGCTGTTAATAGTTGCTTTTACAAAATGTTTGATTTACTGATATAACATTTTGTAAAAGCAACTGTTAACAGCACTGTCTTGTCACATTTAACCTTCATTCAAATCAGAAACCGGTTTGAAATGATCGAAAAACAGTTGGTATCGTTAAGAATTAACTAAAGGATTGTTTCCTAAGCTTGAATTAAAATTGAAAAGGGAAATGTATTCTGTAATAAAAGCGTTTAAGTTCCCTTTGGTATGTTATACGAAGCTTTTATGAGGTATCTTTGATATTTGATCATTATATTAAACAGTTTTCAGCACTAAAACATATCAATAACATAAGTCATATATTGATGTTAATTCTGCTTTGTAGTACAACAGGCTTCGTTTGATATATGACTACATTAATTTGCGACCCAGCTGTTTCAAGTGAATGTTAAATTCAGTAGACCTTCCTTCGAAAGATCAAAACCATTACAAGGTGTTACAATCCATTTTAATAGTCGCGTTCAAAGAACTAAATAAATTACATCAGATTTCATTGCCACAACTGTATACTCGATATCGTAATTGCTTTGACATTTTGTTTTGGAACAATGGAGGCGCAAGTGAGTATAAAACTGCCCAAACATTAAAAGTAAAGACCGAAAAAAACATTTCATACGAATAACAAGATAGATATGGATAAACGACAATGAGACGGAAAACAGTTGGTTTGGCGATGCGAAAGCACCAAAGTCATATTGGAATCTTAAAATATTCGACTTTCAGACAAGTTGTCAATCAAGGTGTAACACCGAAACAGAACTATGAAAAACAAACAGAAAGATTACTGCTAAACATCCAGCGTAAAGAGTGTTTACATTCTTATATTTTCAATGCGATAACATGCTATTGTGGTTTAACTTAATATTAGAATATAGCAAAGTGCTCTTGACCAATGAAATTGTAGGATTTGGTGTTTCTTAATTGTGAAGAATGAATGAAATCATGTTCTTAGTAAGGTATTATCCTATTGTTTAGGCCTACTTACAGTTCAAAACAAAGAGTTTCTATAAATGAGTTACAAATGCCCTGAAGCACATTTATCAGTTTGAAAGAATTTGTGATTAAAACTGACTAAAAGTTGAATTTTGAAACAAACCAACAAATCAAAATAAGATGAAGTTTACTGGTGCAGTAACATTGGTTCCGTTAACGTTGTTATGAGAATATTAATAATTTCAAATTACTAAAAAAAATGAACAATATCAAAGCAATGCAAAAAAAAAAAAAAAAAAAAAAAAAAAAAAAAAAAAAGTTTTAAAATTAAATAAAACCTAAATCTTTACTCTTTCAAAAACTCAGATTACTGGATCCACGGTTGGTGAGAATAGTAATTTCCAATATTCTGATAAAATTCTAAAAAAAGGAATTTAGTTTAACTTTTGAATATATTTTAAACTTTTAACGGTATTGTATTTGAACATTTCCATGACATAATGAAGTAGTATTTGATGTAAAGGACTGGACTAAAATATTGGCTGTAAAATAAAATTTAGTTGTAACTCAAATTTTGAATTAATTGATTTGAACTGGGAATAAACAAAAAGATAATTCCTCGCTAAAATATTATATGATGTACATCCATACTCACAATCAGGAAACATTTCTTACCATTTCATGTTGTGTCATCTAATGTCTAAAACACAATCTATTATATTTTCCAAAATTATTAGAAAGTCCTTACATCACTAAAACTAATCCATAAATGAAATGCCTAAAACGGAAGTCATGCATTAATTACAAACATTGCACTGACAATGAAACTAATTCTTAAATACGACCAATCAAGAGATCATTTAAGCCTTGACCACTTTACAATATTCTAAGTTTGTAAGAGAATGATAATCCATTTCTTCATGATAAGTACTCGATAACGCTCGTACTTAATCATGAAGAAAGGGATTATCATTCTCTTACATATACTAAGCTCCTTGCCTCGAGTGGCATTTTATAATGCTAGCTCAAATGGAAACACCTGCAGGAAGACATGAACACATTATTCCGACTCCAATCCATTCGGTCTTTGCCGTCTCTCTGTAATGCAACAAGCTAGTGGTAGAGAATAACAGCAACAAAACATTATTTTGAACTCATTTATTTTAATTAGTAAGGACCAATAATATATACAATTTCCCTCTGCAACAAGATTTCCGATGCAAAAGTGAAATAGAATCACTTTATCATTTTTAATGTATACAACTACAATTGTTAAACAAATTTCAAATAGCAACGTAATTAGTTGTTGAACGAGTCCTGCATTCAATATCAAATTTATGATACCTGATTTTAAATTGAAAACAACAGCATAAAGTTGGCTTACATGGTGTGTTAATGTAATGAATCCATATCAGTTCAAAGAAAGGAAATGGCAATTCTATCATATTATAAGAATCAATCAATCAATTCATTAGTCAATTAATCAAAATATATAAGTAGAGAGCGACACATTTGAAATTCCTGCCTTGCAAATGGGAAAACTGTGGTTCTGTCAGAAATTTGATGTTCAATAGATTTGACGGCACTAATACAAATAAACCACTTACAAATGTATATTTACAATTGAAAGCAGTTGATAATATGAGAAGTTGGTATAAGTTTATATGACAACAATCAAACGTAACAAAAAGCCAAAAGACATCTGAATATCTTCTGCAAAGGCGAGTCCATATATTATATCAAGTTTAAATCGTCACAGTCATATGTCTAGAAATGTCATTAGAAAGGCACATGCACATGTGGCGAGATTACAGTAGGTGATTAAGATCTCTATTTTTTATTATCTTGATCACTTCAATAACAAAATATACATAAAGTAGCTCGCTATGTAGTGTGGGTCTTGCTCATTGTTAAAGACTGTACTATGAACTATAGTTGATAACTCATACATCGTTTGGTCTCTAGTGGATAGTTGTCTGATTGATAATCATACCACATCTTTTTATTTCATATAAAAGAACGTACTATAACAATCAGTACAGGAAATACACTTAACCTTGAAATACCGGTATAATACTAGTGAATAAACAAAAACTCAAGTACAATCAAAATATCAATAAGCAATACTGTATCAAACTCTCAGTCACTGGGTACAAACTTAAAAGTATCAAACCTTTTATATGACTCATGTCGCCGTAGGCTCATATATCAAGGCATGTACTTCGGAATAGATAATTGATATACTTCAGAATAGATTTCAAGCAAATAAACTATCCGAGTCTCAAAACCTTTTTTCAACAGTACTCTGATCTTTCAAAAAATGTTGAAATCAAAACCGTAAAAAATGAGGAAAATCATCAATGTCAGAACAAATATATGCAACAAATTAAATTACTAAATAAATGATACTCCAAACTGATTGTAATTACAAATTACAACACTTCATACAATTTTTTTCTTCAAGGCATAATGGAGAGACTTACCATTTCCGACATTGGTCTATGCACACTCTGGAGAATTTTGACGGGGTTAGGTGATCTCGAGTTCAGTATGTTTCCTTTTTTCTGAATAAAAGATGATGTTGTTCAATGAGACAGCATCCCAATGATATAAATGAACATGAGGTTAAAAAGCACCACTGCTTTTTTGCATAACGTGAGAACAACAAAATATTTTGTTTGGCTTTGTTTTATTTTGATCCACGTCGTATCAAAACTAGTATACTACTGTTTTTCTTCTTGTTTTACAAAAAAATTACAATGGAAGTCCGTGTAATTTTCTTTGGTTTTTTTTTAAACAATCAATTGTACATGTATGCAAGTCGAGTGATGTGTACTGATCTGTACATCAACAGGCGCTTACAATTAATCATTTTATGACAAACTGCCACTATTATCCAATCAACTATCCCTTTGAAACAAAGTTTGAAGTGCGTGATGCTTGAACAATGCTCATGACACTGTCATAGTTAAATGACATTGCTGTTTCACATCAAAGGAATTGTCATGCAAACCTTATTCAAAGTAAGGTTGACGTTGATGTTAGGTGATATAGCAATTATCTTATTTCAAAGCTTGATCGTGACAAAATGGATGCATTGATGTTGATAACCTATGTTTGTCTCGAATTAAAGTTGTTCCTGGATTTTCTCTTTCTCATTTTGTCGAATATGATTTGATTTGGGTCTTTGTTTTAGCTTCGTCTTGTTGGCCTTGTCCTCTATTTATGGTTGTTTCGTGACGTTGGGATTCGCATGCTGTATGGAATAAGTTTTGCTCCCTATATCCAGCGAATGTTTGTCTTTATTAAAAGTATATCAAGATGATATAAATATGCAATATAAGGTCAGTGAAAGTTGATAATGGTTTAATAAATTGTTATAGAGTTGTCTCATTGGCAAAGTTGTGCATGATGCTAAGAAATTGGTAAAAGACTGGTTCACAGAGACCTTCTAAAATTGTCCGTTTATAAATTTTGAAATTTTAAAGAAACTGAGGTTTCAACTCCCTCAGGCAAAGTTGACCTTAGACGAATTTGGATATTTTTAGGTACTTCTGGTCATATAGCTCTTCAACTGTTTCGGTTCTTATACATCCTTGGCTTTCAAATATTCGACTTTGAGCGTTCCTGATGAAGGCAAATCCAGAAAAGCGCTTCGGACGCATTAAATTAATAACGTAGTTTTCATTTTTTTTTCTTCAACATCGTGCTGAATATCAAAAAGTCGATTATTTTTAAATTTTGGTCTTAATATATTGTTTTATGCTGTAGCTACTTAAATACAACAATAATAATCTTTAAAGTGTTTAGACAAATTAAAACATGCTTCCGTCCCTAAATATACCCTTTTTTTTAAACATGAAATTGACATTTAAAACAAAATATTAATCCGTTATTATTTAGTGTGAAAATAAAGCAATCAGGAATTCTTCCAGCTATAGAAAGAAAATAAAGGAGTTACGAAAGACTTGCCAATGGGTTAACTATCCACTAAAGCCTAAAAACGATAGTTTAATAGATGATCGAGTAAGTGTTCCACAACTAATCTTTCAGTGCTTTTTTAAACTAGTTTCTCAACTACTATCAAAGAACTTATCTTTAACTGTTGTAATAAAGCATACGAAAAAGTGGAATTAACTAATATTAGAGTGTAAAAATTGTATTAGATATGTTACGTGCTTTAGATGGTCTTTGTATTTCGGTTGACTTTCGATTCTGCACAACACTTCCACACAATTTTATCCTATTTAATTTTATGGTCGTTTAAAAAATCTGATTGGAAATTTATCTGCTGCAACTCATTTAAAGCCTTCTTCTGTAATGAAAGAGTTCTTGTATGGTTATGAATCACATTTTTTGACGATTTTTCGATCCCTATTGTTAATTTCCTTTTTTGGACGGTGATGTTCCTTTGACCCCGACTTACGGTGTTTATATATCCCAACTCGTTCTCCATGCCCGTGTCTGTATTGACTTTTTGAATTTCTATGAACGTAATCCATGTATTAATGGTAAATATTTTAGACAAGGATTACCTCAAATTTCTTTGGCTGTACTTGAAACAACCTTATTACAAACGGGAAAGCACATCCTAAATGTTTACGGTAGTGTTGTTTATCGAGTCAGTAAATTTAGATGCGATTCGGGTAAACTTATCGATCCTTTAAATAAACTTATTCCAAACGGTAACAAATTCAACTACGTAATTAGATCTTTGAATATTGTTCTTATCGGTATAAATATTGATAATTGTTATCAATTAATTAAAATCCAACTAAATATTATTGATATACAACTGCTAATTGAACATTAACGGTCCTAAATTCTGTTGATACCTTCATTTTGGCATTGCACAAGATCAGGTTTTTTTTCTCTTACTGTTAATGACGTCTTCTACTAAATCCATAGGATGTTGGATGTGTACTGATTGATATTTTTGTCAGATACAAGATTTTTTTTTATTAGTTGTTATTTGCTTTGAACTAGCTTTCGGTAATTGCGAGGACTCTCTGATCTCTTCTTTGTGTCTTTAGTGTAATCGATATTTGATTTTGTTTTTTATCAATCTGATGAGTTAAGCCCTTTTCCACTGATTTTTATAGTTCGTTCTTGTGTTGTGCTGTTACGTCACTGTCCTAGGTTAAAGAGGAGGGTTGGGAACCAGTAAACATGTTTAACCGCGCCACATTCTGTAAATGCCTGTCCCAAGTCAGGAGCATGTAATTCAGTGGTTGTCGTTTGTTGCGATGCATCATATTTGTTTTTCATATATAGTTTTATACATAAATCGGGCTGTTAGTGTTTTCATTTAAATTGTTTTACATTTGTCATTTTGGGGTCTTTTATCGCTTGCTATGCGGTATGGATGTTGGTCATTGTCACAGTTGAAGGTATAGTTGCTAACTTCTACGTCGTTTGATTTCTGGTAGACAAATGTTTCATTAGCAATAATGCCACATCTTATTGTTTTTTTCCATGAAATATGGAATAAAGATGTTTTATAATGAGCCGGATTTAAAAGTGCTTCCTGTGAGAAAATATGATTTTTTTCAAGAAAGAGACCTCATTTTCCGAGAATCACTGAACTTTTCCGAACTTGTCGGTATATCTGCATGACCAAATAATAAATGATGGGATACATTTCTGTGATGTGTGTGTTTTGATACGTTTAAATTGAAGCTTTCCAATATTTCAAGTTATGCAAAACAAGAGAATTCAGCTATGACCTAGATTTTTATACGAGGAACATTTCGTAACTAAAAAATGCCGATTTCAAATGTTGATATCTAGGATTTTTTTTCAAATCGTGCATACCTTTTTGTAATAATAAATAAAATAACGAGTACTTGGAGATTCCGTTGACTGATAGTTTTATACATCCCGCCATTGTGCTATTGTGCTATGGTCCTGTTTTGTATTCCTGTCTTTCATTTTTGCTTATGTGCTTTTGTCTATATCCCATTTTTCTTTGTTGACATTTTTGTTTGTTTTATAGTGATTAAGATTACACAATATTGACTGTTGTACCCCTATTTTTGACATTTTTACCTATTATGTCTGTTTGTTTTCTTCACACATTGTTGTCAATATAATGGAATTTTATGCGACTGTCATACAAGTGAGAGGTTTAGCTAGCTATAAAATCTGGTTTAATCCACCATTTTCTACAAAAGGAAATGCCTGTACCAAGTCAAGAATATGATAGTTGTTTTCCATTCGTTTGATGTGTTAGAGCTTTTGATTTTGCCATTTAATAAGGGACTTTCCGTTCTGAATTTTCCTTGGAGTTCGGTATTTTTGTTATTTTTCTTTTTGGAAGTAAAAGGTATGTAACTGAAATAGCATGATTAATCATCCGGCTTAAGAATGACAAATTGTATATCAAAATAATTGATTAAATTTGTAACTGACTTGGAGAAAAGAAATCTTTCTGGAACTTGTTTATAAGTTAAAATTCAGTTTTTCCTTTTTTACATGTATTACTAAAGTAAGTTTTATTAAATCGTTTATTAAGGCGTTATTTTCAATTTAGCGTTTGTGTTTCATAACATCTGTAGATTTTATACCTATTATATATAATATTTTGCCCTAGTGAAATTTGGACATTCCTGAATATTTGCATATTCCTTGGGTAGTCTTGTACAAAAATCCTGAATTCTTTGAAAAAAAAATCACTTTCTCTCTCTTAAATTCATCAATTAATCCCTTTACTAAAACAGTATGAAACTATACATTTTGAATTGCCATGAGCAACGTGACTGGTGCCGAAAGTGGTCCAAACACTGCTTATCCTTCCTTTCGGAACACATGAGTTTTACTACGGTTTTTTAGTATTGTTCAGTCTTTATTTTTCTGTGTAGTTTTTTTTTACCATGCTATTATTTGTTTTTTTTTTTCCTGACTTGTGATTTTTTTTATTGCCCTGGTATCTTTTCCCTATTCTATCATTTAACTGTTGTTTGCCATCTTTCCGTAATCGTGATTTTTTTGGGTCAAAATTAACACACTACGACGCAATAACCAGGTTGTGCGAATCGGATGTTCAATTTACTGAATAGGAATTGATACATATTAACAATAAGATGAATACAGACTTCATGTTGAACAATAATACAAAAAAGTCTTCATATCAGGTTGCTTAATTTTTTTATTGAGTTTCTTTTTTGTGCCCACTTCTTGGAAACAACGATGTTTCGTGTAATACGGTCAACAATCAATATTTGATATATTAATCGCTACTCAAAAACAAATATGTACATTTAATACTTTTGTGATAACCTTATGAAATATTAATCTTCTAATCGTTATGTTATGATCACCCTAAATGGAAATCAAAGATGGAATATTTGCGATGGTATTTCAACGCAACATTTAACAATTAATAAAACTATCGAAACTGAAGTACTTAAACATTAAAATGAGAAGCCTAGTGTCTATAATCGTAAGCTATGATACAAACAGGATTACAATCACCGCATTATTCTGAAAAGTATTAGATATATCCCTTGTGGGCGTTAGTCCGATAGGGTGAATCTTATTTACACCATGCTATTATGGTTAATGCAAAGCGTTCTATGTTTTAAAGGATAGTGCTGGCCTTTGAGGAATGTTCATTTTTAAAAAATTTTTATAAAGAAAAAGCATGATAAATACTCAAAATCTAATAACATTTAATAAAATTATGGTGTAAATAGTAATTCAAATCAATATAAAAAATGTTTAAAGTTTCAAGATGAAATATGACTACAGTATAATTGTTGCTGAATATAATCTAAACATACCATTTTTCATTCGATAGATATTTCACGTAAAAAAAAAAATTATCATAAAATACATATAAAATTAAATATCACATAGTTCATTATTACAAATAGAAACAAAAAGTAAAATAATAAAAATTCGGGTTACACTAAAGACCTGAACGTGGACCTGAAAAGACCTGAATATCTCCGGTCAGATTTATACAAGTTCTATAACTGTTTTAGTTTTCAATCCATTTCCTTGTAATTTGATTTTTGTTATAGAAAATGTATAATATTTTATTGAAATGATAAAGAAATTTATGATTTTTTTTTTAGTTCCAAAAATCGGACCTTATCATTGTGAATGGACCTAAAAAGTACGGGTAGATGTATTTAAACTGACAGAGACTTTTTTATTTTTGTAATTGATTTTATTCTAAATTAAATTATATTGAAGAGAAAGACTAATTTTATGTATACAGGAAAATTTTTAAATAACAAATACCTTGTTGATGTTGAAACCTGAACCTGAAAGGAACACAGGATTGTCCGTGGAAATTATTGAAACTAATTAACTTGTTTAAATTGTATCTATATAAACTTCTATAAAAACAGGTTTTAAATTGTAATATAATGAACATACTCACCCATTCTCGTCCAATGGAAAATCAGTATTTTCCCTTCTATTTTTCATAGTACATGGCTTTCAATGCACTATAAAATACTACACATAAATAATTTGTCATTGTAGATTAATTATGAAAGTGAACTCTTAAAAATTGCACTAACGAAGTGTACAACCCCTCAAGGCAATGTCCAAGGGAAAAAAGCAAAAGAAAAAAATCATGAGTACTGTTGTTTGTCTAATCACCCGGTATTATAAATGAAATCAGGAGAATAGAACTACAAAAGCATTTTAAGTTGAGACTTCAAAATTGTAAATGTTATTTAAAGGTACATATATAGACCCCCCCCGAAAAAACCAAAACTGAAAAGGAGGCAAAGACGTAGGTAAAATACATGTAATATTTAATCTAATTTTTATGCCAAACCTCAAACTCAATATTTAAAGAAACAATGACTCTTGATAAAAAAAATTAAGAAGTTTTTGAAAAAAAAACCAATACATTCGTCAATAAAAAAAAAGCAAGCATCTGACGTTGAAACTATTGTAAATTAAAATCTTTTGAAGAAGTTTTGTCCTTATTCAAAAATTATACAATTTTAGGAAAGCTGATTTATATAACATTTCGTGCTTTTAAAATGAAGGAATTTTAAGATTAAATTGTATCTGAAGCAGATGACATCTCCATTTTTGAATAATTTATCCTTTTATGTTATCACAACACTATCTCATTGCTCTTTCATACCATCTGTTGAAATGACCATTAAATGATTCACATCCCTTTTACTAAACATGTTAACACTTAAAGTGAGCTAATATCAAAGTTTGATTATTCCAATGAGAGGCTAATTTTGCTATGTCACTCGAATTTGTGAATTTGTTCTAAATTTGTCAGACAATACTTGGTCATGTTTTATGAACATTTAAAACACTCGGCTACGCCTCGGGCTTTAAATATTCATAAAACATGACTAAGTATTATCTAACCTATTAATTGAAAATAAAAGTATCACTTGCACATGCATAAACCATGTAATCTATTAAAGACGTGTGTTCGTTGATTGGAATGTATTAATTACATGAACGTATGCCAGCTGTAATTCACACCTCGTATTACGTGATAACTGAATCATTGGTCTAAATAAACATTTCATTTTAATCTTTTAATTGTATAATCAATTAATCTTGTTACACGACCTAAACATTGCTCAGTTACAAATTTTACTATGAACTTTTTCTTTTGATAAAATATTATAAAAATAAGAAGATGTCGTTTGATCCCAATGAGACAACTCTCCATAAGAGAACAAATGACCTAGAAGTTAACAATTATAGGTCACCGTACGGCCTTCAAGAATGTATTTTCAGGTTTATGCATGTCTTTTAATTCTCAGTTCAGGTCCAAGTCTTGTCACCAAAATAATATTTTTCATCAATGTTTTTTTTTTTTTCGTTTTGAATCTAGTTTTAAGAAAATTCTTTGAAAAAAAGTAAATGAAGTTTGAAAAAATATATTAGTTGAATAGAAAATGAAAGGATATGGAGTAAATGTACATGGGACAAAATCGCACACAATACATAGAAAACATAGAAAATTATCAATGAACAGGGCTTTTATTGAATTTCAGGTCCGTTCAGGTCCGAGTTTTGTCACCCAAAACATGTTTTTCATTATTTAATTTTTGATTTTAACAAAATGTTAGTTTTTTCATTTTACAAAATCTAAAGTGGAAGGAATTCCATTGAATAATTGAAAAGTTATTGAAGTTTGAATAAGTCCGACCATAGATTTTCAGGTCCATTCAGGTCTTTTCATTTCTCTGTTCAGGTCCAGGTTTTGGCATCAAAAATGTGTTTTTTATTTGAAACATTTTATTTCTAATAAAATGTGGAAATTTACCTTTAATAAAATTCTAACTTGAAGAAAATCCGTCGGAAAATAAAAAAAATAATTTTCAGGTCTATTCAGGTCTTTTCAGGTCCACGTTCAGTTTCTTTTGTGTAACCCCAAAAATACCGAAATCCAAGGAAAATTCAAAACGGAAAGTCCCTTATCAAATGGCAAAATCAAAAGCTCAAACACATCAAACGAATGGAAAATAACAGCTGTCAATTATGAGTCATATTCCTGACTTGCAAAAGTAAGTGTTCATTTTCTATTCTGTAAAATGTTTTTCTCACGGTTATACTAAAACAAAATAAATCATTGCCGACTGTTATTCCTCTAATTACTGGGTGGTTGATACCCGGCCTTCGGGAATACAGATGATCAACTACATCATCAAACAGTGTTGCCAAGGTTACTTTATTCATTTTCGAAGGCAACAAATAAAAGATACATTTAAAACATTTAAAGACAAAAAATAAATAACGATATGGAATATGCCATGTGAAGTCAATATATTTATTCAATTTGTCTGTTTTGTTTGTTGTTGTTTTTCGCATTGTTCTAAATATAATTACGTCTGCTTTTCTTTGATTTTCAACAAAGACGTATTGTTTATATAGCAACGATGTCACAATATTAGAACATTTGAAATGTAAAAGATGAATTATGTTTCAACATTGTGTTGTTCTTGCAGTCTAATAAATTGCAAAGTGAATGTCAGATCATGTAAATAATATGCAGAAGATATCAAGGGGAATCGAAGTAAAAATAACAAACTCCACAACATTAAGGAAAGGACTGAGCAACACGAACCTCACCCCAAACTAGGGATGATATCAGTCGCTTCGGAAGGGTTATCTGATCCTGCTCTACTAGTATCGCCCGCCATGTTACTCACATTAAGTACAAATTCGGCGACAAGTCTCATTCAGTGATGTCACAATCGAGGAACAGGGGACGGGATTGTGGTTACGATTAATGGAACATATCTGTGGTCATCTGTAACATATCTATATATTTCATAACGGCCAACCAACTCATGATGGCGTCCATACAATTTCAGAATGGATGACCTCAATTTTACCAGTTAGAAACCTCGTTTCATTAGCCCCTTTGTATGCATTAAGTAACCCTCGTAAATAAAGATGACTCTCTTAACCGGAAATGGGCTGACGCGAACTTTGCATTCAATGGATTTTATGACCCCACTGTTGAAACTTCTCAAGAAGCCGGTATCGGCCGGATAGTCTGATAAATGCTGTTCTGTGCATGTCATATCAGAAATTCTAAAATAATGTTATCACTAGAAAATATATGATTAAGATTATTTTCAGTACTTAACTGATTTCTTTTTTATAATAACTCAATTTCTAATCAAAGAGCTAGAGAGAGAAAAAAGAAGTAAACGAAATCCAGTTTAATTGAACATATGTTCATACCAATTAACAGAGATATTCGTTTGATCCCTAGAAAGCTAATGATTTAATTGGCGTGAGTAGAATGTTTTCTGCCTTTCTTCGATAAATCATCAGTTAACCAAAAATTAAAGCTATACTTTGTAAAAAAAAAGGCAACTACGGGAAAACATCCTCTAATTGGACACGATCTGAACGTAAAAGTTAATATAGGCTTAATAAAGGCTAAATGATGATTGAAGTATTATGTTCATAATAAAAGTTTGTTTCAGAACACAAGTCATTGTAAAAAAATAAAATCTGTAAATTATACCTAATAGGGTATTTTGTGCACCACATGGGTTTATGGTAACCCAACCAGGCTTATTGGGAGTATACAAAATATGATTACCCGTATTCTTCCGTCCAGCATTTAGAACCATACTGAACAAAAATCCGTTGGCTGTATGGGATGTTTAAAAATGCAATCACGTCCGGTCAGAATGTTTTTTTTTTTGATAACCCATGCTTGGCGAACACCACTGTTTGCTCGGACCCTTGCAATGACTCTTTGATGGGTACGTTGGTGACAAATTGCAAAGCAAAATTTTCTGCTCTTACTGCTTTTACCCCAAAATCTCCAAGTCTTCATTCTGACAAAATCCGCTGCATCTAAACAACTGGAAGACGGGGTTCACAGTGATGTAAATGTTCGTCCGTTCGACAGTCCGATACATGTTACTCATTGGTGCCATTGGGCTATTTTCTGCTCTTTGGTCGGATTGTTGTCTCTTTGACACATTTCCCGTTTCCATTCTCAATTTTATTGGTTTTCGGATGATAATTGAAATACCGATTGACCAAATCTATTGAAACTTCAAAACATTGTCAAAGATCATATAATACAGATTTTGTTGGTTTTGATATTTTCCGGTTTTTTTTTTCGTTTCTAGATGATTATGATAACACAGCTTGACCAAATCTTTAGAAACTTTAACATAAGGTTATGGACCAAATCAAACAAATCATGTTATGTTGATGGTTAAATATATTAAATTCTTCCCATAATAAGATTTTATTATGTTTCAAATTTTTGAAATATCAGCAACTAGTTTTAAAGGTCACAAGACGCTATATCGGTAATTACAATTTGAAATTTGGATTTGAGTACTTTTAAATGAAATTAATCCAACAAATGTTGACAGACAGTAACAGTACTATGTTGAAACTGTACAAAACGTCAACCTGTCGAAAAAGCCCTTTTTTGGAAATGTCAAAAAATAATTTTAAAGAATAATAAAAAAAACCATATATACTTTAAAGATAAAAAAAAATTATATATTGAATAAGGATAATGATGTGGCATGATTGCAGATCACTTAACAATTCACAAAAGTCTAAATAACGTGGATTTAAGCACTTATAGGTCATAGCAATGCCTTCAACAATGAACAGAACCCATACTCCCCTTACCACTGTGTGTTACACTGCTGTGGTTGAGAACATTGTCCGTTTTATTGATCATGATGTTACAATCAAATCATCGCAGCATCTTTAAATGATCAATTTACAATTTACTTGTAATTAAGGAGATTGAAGGGACAGACAAAATAGCAATTCAACGACATTCTACAAAACATCGACGGTACTTGTGTGGTCATTTAATTAGTTTCGTCTCTCAGAATTTCTCGTGATTCTCTTAAAAGGATTGACATAGTTTGTTCATCCGACAGATGTATGTATGTACTATAACATTAAAAACTCCGTTGAAATTTACGACTGTCTTCATCAAGGATTAGATTTTGGAATCTCATCAATATTTTTAAGACATAATCATTTATACTCCCTATTGATTTAGTCTAGAGACATATTATATCATCTTGTTGATAAATGAGAAGATCAGTTGAATTAATGACGTCCGTATCATATAAAGATGTCATCCACCAACTACAGTTTCGAAAACATTTTGGTCAACGAAGGCTTTATCAATCAATTTTTTCTAATAAAATGAACTGATCAAGTTAAGCTGAAGCCTTTGATAAAACAAATCATTTCAGCTGGACAGTACAAGAAGGTTACCGTTTGGCAAAATGCCAGACCTCATTTTTATTCCTGTAAATTGTATACAAGTGTCCATATCAAATCAGAGGATAATTGGACGAATCTTCTAATTTTTGGAATGAACAATTCGCTTATCTATAACTTGACGCAAAACCAAAATGTTTCGTTAAATTGATTTCTCTCTGAATCAAATCTTCTTTGAAGGACAGTCACCTCTGTATGTTTTTGTTGGGTTGTTGTCTCATTGACGTATACCCCTCATCATCTTGATTCGTTTGAATAAAATTGTAAAAGGAATTTGGAAGATACTAAGCGAGTAATCTAGTCTGGTTCTCCCCCCGGTTACCCAAAATACCGATCTAAAGATAAAAAACCCAAGATGCCGATCTATGTGAAAGCAAAACAAAAGTTCAGTGAATTGGTCAATCCTGTAAAATGAACCCGTAATTCGAAGGAAGAGCGACTAAAACTATTGTCAATAAATTTAAGAAAATGAATCGGTTAAAAGATAACCATTTTCGAAAACATGAGTTTAGGAGCCCTGAAAGCTAAAAGCAAAAGCAAAACGTATTATCTATATAAAAATGAGGAGATGTGGTAGGATTGCCAATGAAACAACTATCCCCAGAGTTAAAATAAAGTGAAAGTAAGCAATCATAAGCCACCGTAGGGCGATCAATAATGAAGAAAACCCATACGGTATAGTTGGATATAAAAGATCCTGACATGAAAAATGTGAAACAATTCTAACGAGAAAGCTAACGGCCTAATAGTACGAAAAACAAATATGACAGACATGAACCAACGACAACCACTGTACTACAAGCTCATGACTTGGGACAGGCAAACAAAGAATGTGGAGGGGTTAAACATGTTTGTGAGCGTTCAACCCTCATCTAACTTGGGACAGCGATGTAACAGCACAACACAAGAACAAACTGTTAAACTCAGTTCCAATTGGCTAAACTCAAAAGATCAGTACGAGTAACAAACACCACTAACATAAAATTGATAGACACAAAACATCGAAATAAGAGTACTGGCAGTGCCAAAACCTAGTCCAAAGTCAATTTCAACTAATAAATAAATCATGTTCTCCAAGTCTAAATTATTTGTCAGTACGCATCCGACGGATTTAGTGTTAAGACGTCATAAACAGTCTGAGTAACGCATGACCTTGTGCAAAGCCAAAATATAAGTAATCAGTATTGGCAGGATGTAGGATCAGGAGTTCGTATAGCTGTTCATATATAGCAATATACATTTAGTTAAGTTTTAATTTTTCAAAAACAAAATCAATATTAGAACCGATGTAAACTATATATAAAGATTTTATTACTGTGTTAAATTGATAACCTTTAAGAATAGGTTTATTCAAATGGTCAATTAGTTTACATGTATCGAATCTAAATTTACAGCCATTAACTTTATATTCTTTGATTTCCTGCATACAGCATATGCTTTTGTAATGACACTATTTTTCCTTTGATGATCCCTTAAAAATTATTAACCGAGAGTGATAATAACTTGAAGAAAATGTACTATCTTCAAAATGAGAACTGGCATTCATTCATTCTTATAAATATAACTCGTTTGAAATTGATATTGAAAGCACATATATATTTAAATATTTCATGTAACAAAAGTAGATTAAATGTGCCTTTGGGCAATTTGATCTGAGATTGAAAGGAACAGGACTCTAGCACATTTCTATTGAGCTTGAAAGAACATAAGACGATCTGTCAGTCAAAGGACACCCATTAAAAAAGGTAACCAAAAAGCTTTCAATGGCATTTTTGAATGTAGTGTAAATAACTGTCGGACGTCCATCAACATCATCTTCCCTATTTTTTAATCAGTATTATGGAGCTTAACTCGAATGTAATTTCCGTGGCATTTATTTTTAGTTTTATGGGGCTTATCTCGAATGAAATTTGTGTTGCATTTACTTTTAGATAGACTTTCCTTTCATGCATATTATATTTTCATAGTTAACGTATTTCAAATGAATTAGAATTGTCTCAAGCTCAATGTCATTAGTGTTATCTCTCAATGTTATACAAGGATTGAAACTAATAACTAGAAGATATCAGATTTATCTGTAATCGTTGTAAAAAGAGTTCGTTGGGCTATGTTAGTTTCTCATCATGTTTCCATGTAATCACATCAGTTGGCAGCCTTAACATAATGGTTAAAAGTTTAATAAAATTAATTGATTAATGATTGCCTAATGTTCAGTGGCAAATATAACATGCATATTTAGATCGATTATATGATATATGCAGTGCTTTTAGAACCACACGTTGTGTCAGATTTTTAACGTTGTTTCTCCAAAGGTAAAAGGGCACACGGGGTCATATCGGACTACAAGGAAATTTTATGCAGACTTAGAGTCGATCAGTCTTTGTTCTTACACCTTAATTGTACTTGTTTATCGTAAAAGTATAAAATACCAATTCCAAGGTCCGGTTTGACCTGACAACAGATAACCTATTGCATTCGATTTTTTTTTTTTCAATTTCTGTCATTATTTGAAAAATAGTCAATGTCAATAGTCAATTTACTGTGCGTATTGCTGTGTGTTGGTATATTCTACATTGACTAAGAGGTATTGGGGAGGGTTGAGATCTCACAAAACATGTTTAACCATGTTTAACCCCGCCGCATTTTTGCGCCTGTCCAAAGTCAGGAGCCTCTTGCCTTTGTTAGTCTTGTATGTTTTTTTTAAATCTTGGTTAATTTATATGTTTCGGAGTTTAGTGTGACGTCCATTTTCACTGAACTAGAACACATTTTTGTTTAGGGGCCAGCTGAAGCCCGCCTCCGGGTACGGGATTTTCTCGCTGTGTTGAAGGCCCATTGGTGGCCTTGTGCTGTTTTCTGTTCTTTGGTCGGGTTGTTGTCTCTTTGACACATTCCCAGTTTCCATTCTCAATTTTATTTATGGTTGATTTCAGGTCGAAGATCAAACCCAAACCTCAAATACTCTTTGAATTTTATAGTCAGATAGTTGAAAGTCTTGTGCCTCCTTAATTTTAAACAGAACTCAGGAAAAGAGATACAGCGTCATATCTGCCATGTTCCACCTTTGACAAGCGTTGCATGGTATATTGAAGTCCCAGCAGAACATTCCGGTATTTTTTTCAAAATTAACACCATCGCATTTAAAAATATGATTCAAATATCATCATTTGAATAAAGAAAAAGACACTTTAACTAGACTATACTCTTTACCACCATCTTGTAAAGTTCTTATGTCCGTAATTTATGTACTTGTGCTATCCAGAATCATGTATTGATAATCGAGTTAGTATATATTTCTAAATACAGACACCAAAAATAGTTTAACCTTACAACTGGAATGCCTTGTGGTATAACGAACTTTCAACTGTAGTTTTCAATGCAGTGTATAATTGAAAAGATATTTATAAAATCGGAAATTAAGAGAAAGTCTCAATTAGGCAAAACTATATATGAATAAATGACATTGAAAACTTGTGTTTAACTTTGAAAACCTATATGTATCTTGCTCCTTTATTTTTTTTCCTCATTTCTTTTCTTTTTGTCACCTTTTCGTGTATGTGAATGTAAAGCAACATTTTTCAATCATGATCAAAATACTTTTTCATTGTACTGTTTGTCTTATTGTATTTCATAACTATAAGTGTAGCGACCGTCTAAATTAACTCGCTGTTATTGTTCTCCAGTTTTTTTTTATCGGCACATGTGACTTCATGACCTGACTTTAAACGAAGAAAAATTGTAAGTTGTGTAGTTTTTGCATTATTGAAAATAGGAAACAAAATAAAATAACGTCAATAAACCCACGCTAAGGCAAACATTAAAACTATTCGTCCTTAAGGGAGTCGATGATATAAAAACAAAAACAGATGACATTATATTTTATCGATTTGAAAGTAATCAAACTAGATGTAAAAGGTGAGAAAATATTTACTTTGCTTTCATGACAAAACATTAATAAAGCAACAATGGAATTAGGCGTTGCAAAAATATGAATGATAATAAAAGCGATGTAATAGTTACATTACTTACTTATGAGTAAATTACGAAAAGTGCTTTAAAATATCTAGGTAAAAAATACCACTTTTATCTCAAACATCAGTTTCTAGTATAGTCCGAGGCAATATCTCATTTTTATGATTGTAATCCACCACAGTCAGAGCATTGAAAGCACGTATGGCAACATTATTAACATTGTGCTCTTCAGCACTTTTGCCCATAGGCATCCCTTTAAAGAAAATATCTAAAGCCAATTCTTCTTCTACCTCTTTCGAACTTGTTTTAGAATATTTCAATATCATAACTATTATTCCTGTTGAATAGAACAGTAACACAACTATTATATAAGACACAGCTCCTAAATCTCCCTCTTTTTCTGTCGAAGTTGTGTTCTCGTAGATGTCGGTTACATTTTCTAGAATTATTCCTGTTAAGTTTTCGTATGTTAAACTTTCTGCTTTAATGTTCAAAGTATAATTCTCACACAATTTATAAAAACTCCTCATTGGTAGAAACATTTTATTTACTTTCTATTCCCAAAATAATTGCTGTTTTCCATTCTTGGAATCAATTCAAACAAAATTGGCCTTATTTTAATTAAATGTACACCATCTGTCTTTTCAAGCCAATGAGATTTGATTTAAAAACCAGCAAGCAAGGTTGACACAAATAAAACACAATTTTCCAAACAACTAAAATCATTAGTTGCTTAGTTTTTAAAACTAGTATAATTTGAATCAATATAAGCTTCCTCGACCATGTTATTTACTAAGTGTTTGCTTTCCACCTTTATCCTCAGTACCTTTATTATTTTTCCGTTATATATTTACTTAGCTGTTAGTCTGATCACCAAACAATTCCAGATAGAAAGTCGATTACACAAACAAGGTTGTATATAGTTTGTCCAGGAAACCCCCAATAAGGTTTAATGATCTAATATATCATCTTATTTGATGTATCATATATTTGTTTTATGGTACTATTTTTATTTTTTGCTGCGTTTTTTTTTTTCTTTCAATTTAATGTTTTATAGAAGATACGACTGAAAAGATTTAATCTGGTTTCAAATTTATAAATTAGCGATAACAACTGACACCCAATAGTTAAGTTAAATATACATCAGCTCTTGGTCAAATATTAATTTGTATCTAAATTTGAACAATCCTGTCCATCAGTATACAGTGGTCGCCATATAAAAATAAAAAGATGTGGTATGATTGCCAATGAGACAACTTTTCACCAGAGACCAATTGACATAGAAGTTTACAACAATAGGTCACCGTTCGGCTTTCAACAATGAGCAAAACCCATACCGCATTGTATGCGTCCGTCCGTCTAACGTTAAGTTTCCGAATGCTAATAATCGCTTGGTACACCATTTTATGGATTATAAGTACAGATAATTGGGTTCGGTTTCTGCGGATTCGACATATTTTGTAAAAGAGTTGCTACTCTTGCTTATAGGAAGAATAAGACTGTAATTTTACATAGAGACGATTGATAGTTGGGACCCAAAAAGGCTCAATTTCAATCTCTCTCTCTTTCTCTTGCTATATATAATAAATTTTATAAGTTGTGTAATAATTGTTGGACATATATTTCCCTAAGCGATTCATGTTCATTCAGCAATTCGAGCTTGATACAAAGTAAGAAATTATTTCAATTGTAGACTGTACAAACCCATTCAGTTAAAGCTAAAACTGAAGTATGTGATCAAATAATTTTGACATATTATTTGTCATCTTACAAGGAAGCTAGCCTATTGAACCAATGCTTCCATGCAGTAAAATTAATAAGTTATCCCTTCAAAAAGTTTCACGGACGCCTTCTCGAGTTGCTTGAACGTTATGGAACATCTTTCTCACAGTTTAACACGGATATGTTCAAATTATCCTTACCACAATCCTGTCCTCTTTTCCTCGATTGTGACAACACCGAATGAGACTTATCACTTACTGTGTACTTACAACGCGCAACATGACGGGTGCCACTAGTGAAGCAGGATCTGCCTACTTTAACGGAGCACATGAATTCACCACAGCTTTTGATGGGGTTCGTGTTGCTTGTTTTTAGTTTTCTATGTAATTGTTTTGTGGACTTATTTGTGTTTTTCGTCGTCTTCCAATTTTACCATGGCGTTGTCAGTTTCTCTTCGACTTGTGAGTTCCGAATGTCTCCTTGGTATCTACCACCTCATTTCAATTTTAATTAGTTTTTATCTAAATCAATTTTGGAGTTTCATAATGGCTTTGTTATATTAAAGAAAGGGGTGTGTGAGAAAGCATACTGTGTTTTATAGAAAGATTAATCAAGACATATATTAGAATTTGAAACTGAAAACTAATGCCTGACTTGCTAAACCGGTAGTGCTTTAAACAAAAAATTCAGTATTTTGACATATTATATGTCACCTTACAGAAAGGAAGCTATTGAACCAAGTGTTCCAAGTGGTACAATCGAACTTACAATAATTCTTACATAAGTAACACTGAAATGAGATGAAAACTCGATGGTATCTCTTGTGTTTCTCATAGCAAAAATGTACATAGTCATATATAATAATGGTAGAAACGATGGAATGAATTTGTAAATTTTCTGGTTTACTGTGCTTTCTTTCATACATTTGGTGACTTACCCTTACTCTTAAGTATATGGTCACAATTTTTTATTTTTTTGTTTATTGCTATAAGGGAAATGAAAAAAAATAATGCTAAAAGTAATGTAAATTAATCAAAGATAAGACTTACGTTAGAAGTAATAAATGGCAAACATGTTTTATACATCTGAAAGAAATTAAACTAGATGTAAAAAGTGAAAAATGTTTACTTTGAATTCATGACAAAACATCGATAAAGATACAATATGAATTGGCGCTGCAAAAATACAATAATAAAAGTGATGTAACAATTGCATTACTTACTTTCGAGTAAATTACAAAAAAGTGCTTAAAAATATCAGTTAAAACATCCACTTTTATCTCAAACATCAGTTTCTAGAATCGTCCGAGGCAGTATCCCATTTTTATGATTGTAATCCACCACAGTCAGAGCATTGAAAGCACGTATGGCAACATTATTAACATTGTGCTCCTTAGTACTTTTGCCCATAGGCATCCCTTTAAAGAAAATATCTAAAGCCAATTCTTCTTCCACCTCTTTTGAACTTGTTTTGGAATACTTTATTATCATAACTATTATTCCTGTTGAATAGAACAGTAAAACAACTATTATATAAGACACAGCTCCTAAGTCTCCCTCTTTTTCTGTAGAAGTTGTGTTTTCGTACATTTCGGTTACGTTTTCTAAAATTATTCCTGTTACGTTTTCGTAAGGTACACTTTCCGCTTTTATTGTCAAAGTATAATTCTCACACAATTTATACAAATTGCTCATTGGTAAAAACATTTTATCGACTTTACATTCCAATAAAATCAGTTATTTCCATGTTAGGAATCAATTCAAACCATGTTATCCTTTTTTAATTTAAAGTATAAAATCTGTCTTTACGAGGACGTAAATTTGATTTGGAAACCAGCAAGCAAGGTTAACACAAATTGAATACATTTTTATAGACAATTAAAACCATTTGTTGCTCAGTTATTGAAACTAGTCTAATTTGAATCAATATTAGCTTCCCCGACCATGTTATTTTCTAAGTGTTTGCTTTTCACCTTCATCCTCAGTACCTTAATTATTTTTCCGTTATATATTTACTCAACTGTTAGCCTGATCACCAAACAATTTCAGAAAGAAAGTCGATTACACAAACAAGGTTGTATATAGTTTGTCCGGGAAATCCCCAATGATGATCAATACTATCATATATACGCCTTTTATTGGTCGTATCATGTACTTTTATTGCATTGAGACATTCTCTTTTTTTTTTGCTGTGATTTTATTAGTTTTTGTTAGTTATATCCGATTAGAAAGATCTTAACTTGGTTTCTTAAAACGCCCAATCATTAAGTATCGTTCGGCCTGACCAAATTGTTTTGACTCTTTTAGACAATTTTATGGAATATAAAAAATAGATTTTGCACGGAGAAGCGGTTGATAGCTGTGATCCAAATATTGCATATTTTACTCCCTTTCTCTCTCGCTAAATATGATAGGTTTTATAAACCATACAACCAGTTAGTTTTATCGTTTTTGATTGCTCATATTTTGTCATGTCGGGGTCTTTCATAACTGACTATACCATATGGGGTTGTTCATTGTTGAAGGCTATACTGACCTATAGTTGTTAACATGGCTATGGTGGATAGGATAGTTTAATCTTTGACAATCATAAAACATCTCCTTATTTTCATATACATTGTAAGCGTGTCATTTGATGATGACTGATTGTATTTATAATTCCCTACACGTTCCACTAAGTACATTATGTAATACGCTGGTTGTTACAAATGACCACCAAGCTATGCTCACATTTCCAAAGCACCATATATTACTCCTGGCTTTGATAAAAGTTCGTTCGGCAAAAAAGTTAGTTTTTTATTCGCTTTTCGTATACCTCTTTAAATTTGGTCCGTTCCGCTGTCCCGTTAGTTAAGTATCCTCAAGATTTCAATTTTATTTAACAACATGATAAAAAGATATTTATAAAGATAAAATAAAATACGAATAAATCAATTGGAAAATGAAAAAAATTGCTTTCTTTTCATACAGTTATATACTTTTGCTAAATATTTTCCTATTTCATAAATAAATATTAAAGATAAATACAACAACAAAAAAAAAAAAAAAAAAACAACATTTTTTTTTTAAATACAAAAAATATTTGACTGAATATTTCTGGTATTATTTACAAGAAACACGCATTTTGAATTTAAGAAGATGGGAATTGGTTCACAGAAACAGTTTACCAGGAGGCAACCAAAATTGATAATTCGTAAACGACCAGTTAACAATTACACAAAAAAGAAAGAAGATAAACAGACGAAGAGACGAACAACAGTCCAAAAACACAGACATCTAAAAATCAAGAAACAAAATTCTTCCAAATCGCAATTGCACTAGCTATACCAGTCATGTTGATCATGAGGAATACAATATTTTAAATAAGTTGTATTTGGTGATGGATCGTAAGGGGTCGATCATTTGATATTTTTTATTGGGGGGGGGATTGTTGGCAGATTGACTATTCATTTTCATCTGTTTCGACGCAATTTTATTATTTTACGATGGCGAAAATGTATTTGCACTTTGTACGCAATTGATTCCTGCATTTTGTATTGCAGAATATTCATTTTTATCCTGTCTTATGCAAGGTTATTTATTTTCTGCTCTTGCCAGGCCGGTATATTCATTTTCAAAATCCTCCTGATCCCCAGAAAATCAAATGGTCGTCCCCTAAATGAAATAACTGTTTGCTTTCGACCATTATGCATGTACCATAATTATTGTTTCAATATTCAGTTACTTAACTATAAGAATACAGTATAGAAAAGTGATATAGATCTTGAGAAAGCTTATATAGATTGAGATTATACTAGTTTTAATTTTAAGAATGAACAACAATTGATTTTTGTTGTCTGTCTGGAAAATCATGTTAACAACCGACAAATGAAACATATATGCGTGGTAATCTGTGACACAAATATTCCAGTAAGTTCAATATAGCCATGATGACGTCCGTTAAATACATAAATCAAAACATAAAGAACTTATAAAACACTTGATAGGAAACACAAGCTCTGGAATATCGTATCATCCGTATCATCTAAGAGATGTTTATGCTGCAGTGCTGAAATGGTGTTGAATAGAAATAACTGAAAAGAGCTCATTAGAAGCCATCGCATACTGTCAATTTCTAGACTTAAGTGAAAAGATGAAAACTTTACCACACCTTATTACCGGCTATCCTTTCGGTAGATACAAAAGGGTCTGTGTTACCGATTTTCATTCAAAAGAAATGTTGTTTTTTTTCTATCGTGTACAGCAGATTTATGTCTGTCGTTCCGATTGCCATCGCAATACAATGAATTTTACAATCGTGAACAGCAGATTTTGAATTGTGTTACTTAATGCATCTGCAGTACAAATAACCGGTAATTATATGCGTCGATTATCCAATCGGATTGATGAAATCAACAAAATCATCAAACTTTGAATTGGTCATTAAAATATAAAACTCATCAAAGATACCAGGCTTATAATTTTGTACACCAGATGCGCGTTTCGTCTACAAAAGACTCATCAGAAAGGACATCCTTAATAGAACAGAACCTGTAGTAAGGGGGAATACTATGAGTTTATTTACGTTTATATATGAATATTGCGCAGTATACTGACACTGCACAGAAAGAAATGTACAAGCATATTTTCTAACGAAAATAGAAAAGACTAATGCAGTTGAACTTTATGAAGTGTAAAATTGCGTAATATATGTCAGGTTTCATTCATATACATAATAGATACATTTATGAAGTTAGTTCTTGAAACAAGCCTTTTAAGGAAATGTTGAAATCAGTTTAAAGTTCTATTTCAGGGCTTGAATCTGTTTCAATTTATGTACATTTGATATTGATTTTATGTTAAAATATCCTCCATCTAAAGTAGAATGAACATGGATGAAATCGATGATTTTATAGCTTGAAATTTCAAATATTAATTAAAACTCCAGGCAGATATGTTTATATCACTTTTAAAACGCTATAAAATATTAAATACAACAGATTAATCAATTGTTATTATGTTGAAATTAATATGGCATTGATTATAGTACCGAATTATTCATCAATATTTGGTGAAACACTTAAACTTAAATGCTGAATAATACATAAGTATTTGCAACAATTGAATAGTGTAAATTAACACGGTCTTGATCAAGATTTGGCAAATAGCTTATAGCTATAAACTAAACAAATTCAACAAGACAAATATGAGATATGCAGAGGCAATAAAAGAAACATTTATCGAATGAGATCAGGCAACATCATGACTAAAAGGAAAAATTGAAGAAATAAAAACCGAAAAAAATCATAAAACACACATAGAAAACATAATTGAGCAATATCATCATTTAGATATATCAGGAACTCCGCTAGGGTACGCAAACCAGTTCCAAAAGAGAGGCGAAAGATACCAGAGGGACATTCAAACTCATATGTCGAAATAAAACAGACAACGCCTTGGCTAAAAAAGAAAAAGACAAACAGACAAACAATATTACACAAAACACAACATAGAAAACTAAAGACTGAGCAACATGAACCCCATTAAAAACTGCAGGTGATCTCAGGTGCTCCGGAAGGGTAAGCAGAGTCTGCTCCACATGTGGCATCCGTCGTGTTGCTCATGTTAGTACAAACCCGGTAATAAGTCTAATTCGGTAGGTCAAATTCGGGAAAAGGGGACGGGATTGTAGTTACGACATTAGGAACATATCCGCTATCATCTGTGAAACGAATATTCCAAAGTTCGTATCAGAACAAGGACAACAGTATTGTGATTTGTATCAACGCAACATATCATTGTTGCCAGTTGTATTCCATATCAATGAACTGAATAAAAATGGCGACTGTCAAACTTTCTTACTGATGATTTAGCATTTAACATAAGAATGTCTTATTTTAATATCTCCTTTGCAAGCAGCAAATGTTTCACCAAATATACTAACAGCACAAGCTATGCATTATTGTTCCACATGAGAGATAAATACACCATGTTCAGATGCTAAATGGGAAATTCACGAAACCTAAGTAATTTCTGTTGTTGTAAAGATAAGTTTTTAAACTAGCCCTCACTGTCAATTTCTTTTTTTAGGTCAATGCATGAACTGAAAGGATTGATTAGTATTAAAATCAGGGATTGTACGTAATTTTATGAGACCTTGAAACTTCATGAACCTCAAAATCAGGTCATACAGCAAATGGAAGCGAATAATTTTCCGATTAGTTTTAAAAAGTGAATTTCTAAAAAAATATTCTGGACAAAATCCTGAAAGTATGTTACCCGCTTATTTTGAAAAATGTGAAGTGTCCAATATCAGAGTTGTGTCTGAACCTTTTATTTAGTCTTTACAAGATGTAAGACTTTTCTAAGATTTAAAATTGTTTTTCAGCCTCCCTTCTGTCGTTTTATAAATAGATATTCATCGTAATTAAAGAACGGAATTCTGACTGCATTATTTCCGAAGCACTGCCTTTGGAATTGCCTTTAATTAATCCATCTTTCCACAAATTTTCTAAAAAAATTGGATTAAATATTAGACGGGACTTGTTTTCCTTTTCTATGTATTGTGTCGAAACAAACATAGCCGTTTCAAGGACCTGAGCTACTATCTTGTAGTAAAGCTTTGACCAGTGAACATCACTGTAAATGTTTTACAAATAGTTTGTGCTAAGGCTTCATGAAATTAAAATTAATAGGAAAATAGTACAAATTGTGATTTGTTCAACGCAACACGTCATCTTTGCCAATTGTATTCCATATCAATGAACCGAATAATGATAGCGATCGTTAAACTTTCTAACTGATGACTTAGCATGTAACATAAGAAAGTCTTATTTAAATATCTCCCTTGCAAGCAGCAATTGTTTCAACAAAATATACTAATAGCACAAGCGATACATTATTGTTCCACATGAGAGATAAATACACAATGTTCAGATGCTAAGTAAAAATGGGAAATGCACGAAATTTATGTAATTTCTGTTGTCTTAAAGATGAGTTTTTTTAACTAGCCCTGGCTGATTATTTCTATGTGTAGATCAATGCATGAACTGAATAGATTGATTGGTATTAAAATCATCAAAATAAGTTTCAGACAAAGGTTGTGCCAGAGTTGTTTTTCCTTTGTGTTGTTGTAAATCCGATCGTTTTTATAACCGGTGTTTTTATAGTTCTAAACAAGAAGACATTTAATTATGCAGGATTCTATAGGATTATAAGAAATGCTATAATTGAATTTCATATGACATGTGCATTTTGGACAAATATTGCTAGACAGTTTTAACATAAATTTACCAAGTCATTGCACGAGGTCGTTTTTTTTTTCATTTTCGTTCATCACGTTGCTTTATGGAAATGAATAAACTCATCATAGATACCATGATTACAATTTTGTACCCCAGACGCGTGTTTCGTCTACAAAAGACTTGTCAGTGACGCTCGAATGAAAAAAAAAATAATAAGGCCAAATAAATAAATTTGTTGTATTTACTGTCTTCTGATTGGTTAAAAGTATTACCTTTATTTTCAATGTTGTCAATTTTATGGCGACACGCCCACTCTGACGTTGTGTATTCATACGCCAACATGTGTACGTTGTTATTGTTAATATAAAATATAAAAGCTCTTTGAGCCTTATTTTGATAGAAATTTATTTATAATGAATGTCTATTATTTATTTTGAATTTATTGAACCATAAAATTAATTTTGACTCTTCATTTACATAATCCGCTTCGATTATTCAATGTGAAGAGTCAAAATAATTTTATGGTTCAATAAATCAAAATAAATAATAGCCATTCATTAAATAAAATATTAAGTTGAAGAGCATTAAGGACTCAAAATCCCGAAAGGTTTTGCCAAATACAACTAAGGTTACATATTCCTGAAAAACGGATGTGTGGGGGTATATGTAAGTGAGACAGCAACCAAACGACGTGAAGAACCAAAAGACATATCTAGAGGACAACATACTGTTGACCGAAATAGACAGGTGCCTATAAAATATGTCAAGATTTAATCGTCCTCAGTAAGAAAAAAATATATATATTAAACAAAAAACTATTAAAGATTTGACATTAATACCAAATTCGCAATATAAAAAACAAAACATTATGATACGAGATGAGACAATTAACAGACTAGGCTTTTTACTTGGGACAGGAACAATAATATATTGCAGGGTTAAACTTTTTTTTTTTTTGCAAATTTCACTCCTCCGAATTTTAAACTTGCTAAGATGACTAGCGAAAGGTAAACATAATAAAACGGAATATTGATTGAGATGGGTAAGTGGTGGTTTACAAAAGAGGGGATTGTATACGATCGGGATTGTGCGTAATTTTATGCGACCTTGAAACTTCATGAACCTCAAAATTCAGTGATACAGCACATGGAAGCGAATAATTTTCGATTAGTTTTAAATAGCGAAGTTCAAAGAAAAAAAAAATGTTCTGGACAATTTTCTGAAAGTATGTTACCCGCTATTTTTGAAAAATGTGAGGTGTCCAATATCAGAGTTGTGTCTGGAGCTTTTATTTAGTCTTTACAAGATGTTAGAATTAAAATTGTCTTTCAGCCTCCCTTCTGTCGTTTTAAAAAGATATTCATTTTAACTAAAGGATCGGAATTCTGACTGCATTTTAATGAACGGAATTCTGACTGCATTTTAATGAACGGAATTCTGACTGCATTATTTCCGAAGTACTGCGTTTGGAATTGTCTTTTATTGATCTAGGTTTCCACAAATTTTCCAAAAAAATTTTTTTTTTTATATTTCTCATCTACAGAATTAAATATTAGACGGGATTTGCTTTCTTTTTTTATTTATTGTGTCGAAACAAACATAGCCGTTTCAAGGACCTGTGCCACTATCTTGTAGTAAAGCTTTGACTAGTAAACAAAAAGAGAGACAATCCAAGTCATCACTGCAAATGTTTTACAAATAGTTTGTGCTAAGACTACACGAAATTAACATTATTAGGACAACAGTATTGTGGTTTGTATCAACGCAACATGTCATCTTTGCCAATTGTATTCAATATCAATGAATCGAATAATAATAGTTACCGTTAAACTTTCTAACAGGTGATTTAGCATTTAACATAAGAAAGTCTTATTTTAACATCTCTTTTGCAAGCAGCAAATGTTTCAACAAAATATACTTATAGCATAAGCTATGCAATATTGTTTAACATCAGGGATAAATACACCATGTTCAGATGCTAAGTAAACAAGGGAAATTCACGAAATTGATGTTATTTCTGTTGTTGTAAAGATAAGATTTTATACTAGCCCTCACTGTCAATTTCTATGTGTAGATCAATGCATGAACTGAATGGATTGAGTGGTAGTAAATTCAAAATAAGTTTCAGACAAAGGTTGTGCCAGAGTTGTTTTTCCTTTGTGTTGTTGTAAATCCGATCGTTTTTATAACCGGTGTTTTTATAGTTCTAAACAAGAAGACATTTAATTATGAAATGCTATAATTGAATTTCATACGACATGTGCATTTTGGACAGATATTGCTTGACAATTTTAACATAAATTTACCAAGTCATTGCACAAGGTCGTTTTTTTTTCATTTTTGTTCATGACGTTGCTTTATGGAAATGAATAAACTCATTATAGATACCATGATTACAATTTTGTACGCCAGACGCGTATTTCTGTAATGATTTGATAGGGTTGTGGTGTGTGTTATATTACCTGAATATAACAATTCGAGTTTTAATTAATTCATTTGGTCATCTATCTGGTCACTGATCAATGTGGGGACGTCTGATCTGTATGACAACTGGGTAATGACTGTCAAATATACAATGAGAAATACCGGAATTCCTTAATATGACGTAGTAGTCTTCCGAATGTCCTTAGACTAATAGTAAATCTAAGTATATGTAGTTCCGAGTAAACTGATGTTATACCATATTCATTACATTCCTACCTCTTTCTTAGAAATGAACCCGTTCTTTAGAATAAAGATATGGCGCTTCTTTTTTTAAATCTCAGCACAACTTTGTACATTAAATTTGAAATATTCTAGTTCATCATGTTATAGTTGATAGGAAGATTCCTCAATGTCATGCAATATCACGCAATAATTCTTTAATATATGATACACAGCTAACCTTTTACATCTGTACACAAATATACACCGCAATCTCTGTATACACAATTGATCATGTAAAGCCACATTTAAAACGTCGAAAGACTGACACATTCAATACGCCATCTTGAGATCGCCAAATAAGAACTTTATACAATTCGTCTATTGGGGACAACGTATACTGTAAAGAAGAATGATCCAATAATATCAGGGCTTTGAATATGTATGCCAACCATGTGCTATTTCACTGACCGAATCCTGCAATTTCGGATTAACTTTCTAATGATGATAGATGCACGTCTTTTTAAACGTCAAAGCAAAATATCAATTAGATGTCAATTCCACTTCATCCCTCTTCTATAAAAATGAGCAGCAATCTAATTTTGTTCCTAGTTCCTAATTTCACATTGGTTTCTATTACAAATACAGTTGTTATGTATGCTACTTATAGTTGAATGCAACCCCAGTTCATATGATTTCATATAACCAATGTCAGTTCTAAACTAAAAGGTCTTTCCAGCATTATCCAGAGACATGCGGTTATTATTCCGTTCAACAAATAAAATGGAATGACAGTAAATTACAGAATGCGTTGTTTCTAAAATCTAAATGTGGTAAAAGAGTTCACTTCATCATCAAAAAGATCTTGCCTGTAAAATTCTTGGAAGAAAGGATATTCCTGAGAACAGAAAGAGCCACAAAATATGTTTTATATGAATAAAATGATACCGACATAAACGAAGGTACAGCTGAAATTATCGTAAATATCTATATGTATACACAAGTTTAAATTGATTGATTGATTAGTGTTTGCTTAATGTCCAGTGGCAAACAGCTATAGAAATATTCGTTTAAAATAAAAGATATCTGAAATGCAAACAGATGACAAACAAGAATAATGAAGCAACGCATATACATGCTTACATTTTGTACATGACATATGCATTTAAATATACAGCATTCAATATAGACAATACAAAATATAAACTACACATATATTTACAATAAAATTTAAAAACAACTTTAGAATATACAAACAGTCAGGTAGCAAATAAGGACCTAATTTTTATGAAACGCTATCTTTCTCAAAGGCTGTAGAACCGCTATATTGTGTGTCTGTTACCAAACTTTCATTGTTGATGTCAGTGTTGTAAGTGTTCGTATTTCTTACTGATTTCCCCATCGTTATCCAATGTTTTCTTTTATCCATTTGCTTTGTTGTTGGTCTTTGAAGTCCCTTTCTAAGCTTACTCCTGGTTTTCTGTAGAGCTTGAATATCAAGGCGTTCTTTTCTTCTGATACGTGTTCTCGAAGTGTTTGGAATTATGTTCCTTGAGTGTGTATCTTTATTTTCTCTCAGGTTGATCAACTTCCGTTTTTCAAATTTTATCTTCTGCACGACATACTTTTACTTCGTCTTTGATGATTGAGCCTCTTTGTATGGTTTCTTTTCAGTTTCTGTTTCCCATTTATCATTGATCAGCTTGTTATGGTTAATTGCTTTTCCTGAGTTTCCTATTTTATGTTCTTCTTTATGTATATCCATGTCATGTTCACATTTTGCATTGATTGTTTGTTATCCTATTTCCGTATGAGTGAACTGGTATATCTGTTTCTTTTCTTCATCTATTTGTAAATCATCCGTTGTTTGGGTACTCTAATTTTTCGTCTCCTTTCTTTTATGACTGACATCTTCCCATGATAATTCTTCGTCAGTTTGGGTGAATTGTTCTGTTTTAAAATATGCTCATCCAGTTGGTAACACATGGTTTCTTGAAAATAGTGTTTATTTCCTAGAACAGCAATTTGCCGTTCCCTTTCACCAACATCGTCTCTTGTATATCTTTCATCAACCAGTGGCGGTGTCTTCCAATATTGATATTTTCTACTCTTCAGTTCAAGAGTCAACAAGTTATCTGGATAGTATACAGAAGTTGGAGTTAAACGGTCAATGATGTCACTCAGCAATTCTAACTCATGGTGATTTAACAGATTCTGACATGATGTTATTTGTTTTTCATTTTTCGAGTACGAATTTATTTCTATTCCATTTTAATGTCCTTGTTTTCCCCTCGCTCATGTTAAGTCTGAGTTTGTTTGACTTGTTGTATTTTTGTATACAAGCATCTGCACTGAGGTTGTTGTCGTCCTCCAGCATCGGTTCCCGTCTGTTGGATGACATCTTTTTATCCAAGTTGTTATTTTCGTCGACAATTGACTGAACCATTAGATGGAGCTTTTTTCGAGTTATTAACTTTGGTCATGTTGGTGTTTCTGTCTGTTTCGTGGCATTTACTTTTCTTTCGTTTATCTTCAAACCACAATTACTTTTCTGTTTATTGGAACATTGGGGAGTGTATGTATGATTTGCTTTTTCTTATCTGTTTCAATAAAGAATCTGGTTCGTTCTTCGGACTTTCACTTGTTTGTGTAGTATAATCTTCCACTTCACTCAAATGTTTAGATGGGGTATAATATGCTGGTTCATCGTTATGTACTGTTCTAGTTGTCTCTTCTGAATCAACAATTTCATCTGTTCCTTGGCTTCTTACAATTAGATTATAGTCTCCGGTCTTTTCAACTTTGAAATTAATATCATCTCTTCTATTTTTCATTTTAGGTTCCTATTAACTTTGCAACTTTAAATATCTTTTACTTTACCAGTATCTTATACACAGAGATAACGTTTTGCCTCATACACTGAACCCTCGGCTTCTGCTTTCACTAATTCTTTCCCTTCTTCATCACAACAAGCATTAGTGAGGTATTTTTAATCAGATGTTCTTTTGCATTTTTTGATTCATTTTGGAATACCCCTTCTACCAACTCTTCAATCCTGTCTGTGAATTCGTCAAATAACTCGTCTGGGTATGGGAAGATATTCTCCAGATTTTCCAAAATGAGAAATTAGTAGCCGACTGAAATCGGTCGTTAAAGAGTTTGCACAATGTTTCGTAGTCTGCTTCTACCGTGTATGAACTGTTCTTATAGAACTTCAGTGTTTTTCCAAAAATTCTCGATACCAATTTTTAATTTTGTTCACTATTCCATCCTTTCATAAAAGCTGTAGACTCAATATTGACTTTCAGCAGGGACCATCCGAGCGGCGCTGTTCCGTCAAAATTACTTGAGTTATTACTCATATTTTGAGTTGTGATTTACTAATAAGGATTAAAGTAAAAAAACAAAAACGAATATTACAAGGAATTACACAAACAAAACAAAAAACACGCAAAATATATACAATACAAATACTACAATATACAAAAAAAACTTATACAAAGGTCCTTTTACAAACACGCAAAATATATACAAATACTACAATATACAAAAAAAAAAAACTTATTCCTTTACAAACACGAAAAAATTTATTGAAGATTTTTTCCTGTTTGCAACTTTGACACCAGAAGATCTCACGCACAAAACTGCAACAGAAACTTGACTGACTTCTCCTTAATTCACAGCATGCAAGCAGTATTAGGACAAGTATATACAAATGATAAAATCACTTTAAATACAAGTGCATAGATACACTCGGACACAAAATCAATAATTGACAATGCAATACAACTATTTCGAACATACTCACGCATTCTCGTCAAATGGAAAATCAGCATTATGCCTTCTATTTTTCATAGTACATGGCTTTCCATGCACTATAAAATGCTACACATGAATGACTTTTCATTGTAGATTAATTATGAAAGTGAACTCTTTAAATTTGCACTAACGAAGTGTACAACCCCCAAGGCAATGTCCAAGGAAAAAGAGCAAAAGAAAAAATCATGAGTACTGTCGTTTGTCTAATTACTCAGTATTATATATGAATTCAGGAGAACACAACTACAAAAGCATTTTAAGTTTTGATTTCAACATTGTAATTGTTATTTAATGGTACATATATAGACCCCCACCCCGAAAAAAAAAAAAAAAAAAAAAAAAAAAAAAAAAAAACAAGCACCTGATGTTGAATTGATTGTAAATCAAAATCTATTGATGAAGTTTTGTCCTTATTTAAAAATTATACAATTTTAGAAAAGCTGATTTATATAAAATTTTGTGCTTTTAAAATGAAGGAATTTTAGATATATAAGATTAAATTGTACCTGAAGTACAAAAACTCCATTTTGAATAATTTATTCTTTTATGTTATCCTAACACTATCTCATTGTTCTTTCATTCCATCTGTTGAAATAACCATTAAATGTTTTACATCCCTTTTACTAAATATGTTAACACTTAAAGTGAGCTAATATCAAAGTTTGATTATTACAATGAGAGGCTTATTTTGTTATGTCACTCGAAGGTGTGAATATGTTCTAAATTGGTCAGACAATAATTGGTCATGTTTTATGAACATTTAAAACCCTCGGCTACGCCTTGGGATTTAAATATTCATAAAACATGACCAAGTATTATATAACCTATGAATAAACACGGCCTTAACTGACAAACAGTTATATACAAACACAATTACACATCAAATAGTAGTACAATTACCACATACTTACAACTTTTACATTGATTTTTAAATATCCTGCTATTAAAATCTTTGGATCTAAATGATGTTTTTGACGATTGCAAGTTTCTTTCATTTAATAATAAATAATGAGTTACAAATACGATTCTTTATACCTTGATTAGAGTACAACGCCATCTTAAAATTGTGATAATTTTTTATCCATGCAATTACTTTGTACACACAAAAAGTGTGTACTGTGAAACCTTGTGAAGGGAAATTAAGGCAACTTGATCTCTTTCGTCATGAATTGATTGATTGATTATTGGTTGCTTAATGTCCAGTGGCAAATATCTCGTGCATCTTCCGGACGATGTCATGAATTGAAAAACCGTGATAATGTCTGAAGAGAATGTGCCATATATATATATATATATATATATACATGTTCTAATAAATCTTTTAGTTTTTACTTTGAAATTAAAAAAAAAAAAACATAAACCCTAGTATATTTGATCTATTGGCTTTTTAATGACTATCCGCTAGACTATCTCTGGGGACATACCAGGGGCGGATCCAGTCATTTTTAAAATGGGAGTTCCAACCATATGCCCCCATTCAAAAGTATTGATCGTCCAAAAAGGGGGTTTTCCAAACCCCAGAAACAACCCTTCCCCCTTTGAATCCGCCACTGCATACTATCTATATGTTTTAAATTTATTATAGCTTTTGTTTTACAGTGAAATTGAAAAATGTTTTCAAGACATGTAAAGCTTCCACTGCAATTTAATTATCGCCTGCATTTGGTCAATTTATTTTGTCATCTTACCATGTAAAGAAGTACATGTATAGTAAACCACCGCTTTATATCAATAAACATACTTACACCAGCAGCTACCATCTTTTCATTCTGGAGTCAAGGGCCTTTTAAAATCACATATTTTAGAATGCTACTAGTGAGTAGATTTACAAAACTTCGTTAATGAGCTCCGTTTTACAAACACCTGTAATACAAGTAGTCAGCCAAAATAAACTATAAATAGACCAATTAAAAGATTACTCGAGTTGTAAATATGTGCTAAATTGGATAGTCTATGAAAAGGTATATAGTACTATGAAATTAAGAGCTCGGGGCAAGCCCCTCGCTCTAAATTTCATAGTATATACCTTTTCATAGACTAGCCTAGACTTATACTATCAATACATTTCTTTATCGTAAGTGAGTGAACACTATTTAATGATCAACACAAACAAGACACAATTAAACAAATCGCAAAAAAAATCTGATAACAACTATGACATTAGAAGATCTGACGCACACAGTTGTACCAGTAATTTCATTAAACAGAAAAAAAATAAACTAAATGATATTAGACATCAGAGAATCTGACGCCAAGATAATAACAAAGATTGAAAAAAAAAATGTTGATTTTTCCAAAATATAAATACACAAATACACTGCTCCTGCAATAAACTGAATAGAAAATGCAAAACTATTCTAAAGTAACTTCTCTATAAAGTTATTCTGTTTAAATGTACAAGAAGTGTTTGCAAAACTGTGTATTTTGTAAATGTATAATTGTTATGATATTGTAGCTATCATATCTATTTAGTTGGCCTAACTTGTTTTGTGTGGCCTAAGAATGTTTACATTGTCTAATATTGTGTACAAAATAAAACACATTGTGTTACAACTATGCAGTTTAGAAATCACTGGAACAATCACTGATACTCATGGAATGATTAGAACTTTCTATTTCACTTACATAACGTTTCCAGATTGATCATAACAAAAGATGCGTAATTTAAATTTCTAGCGTTGTCTAGAAGGTTCCGTTTGATAGATATAAGTAGATGTGGTATGAGTGCCAATGAGACAACTCTCCATCCAAGTCAAAATTTATGAGTATATATATAAGAATGCAGACATAGACAGACTTAGACATCGATATACATCGACGTTCTCAGCAGTTGGATTGACACTTTATTTACTAACAACATCATACTTAATTGTGACCTATTGGATATAATATTCTGTGGATTCCGAGAAGATTTCCGGATAAGGAAAAGATAAAAGATTGGACATATATTTTGACAGTTAAGTTGACATTTCTTTTTATGTAATACTTCTTGTAAACTTGACTGTGTATAATAAATCTTGTTAAATTTTTATTATTGATTTGTGTCTTTTGTTGGCTACCATTAAAAGGCGATTTTCTGGCATAACAGAAATTGGGGGCTCGTGCCGGGATAACGTTGATATCTTATTAAAAAAAAAAAAAAAAAAAAAAATTAGTATTTTTATTAGAACTAGCCAACAAAATTCTACAAAATGGCATTTGATGCCGGTAAATTTTTGAAAACGCCAGACCTGGAGGGGTTTAATAATTTAAAGAAAGAGGAATTAGTGTTGCTTGCTAAACATCTGAAATTAGACTTTAGAGTATCTATGAGAAAACAAATTATAAAAAATTTGGTAATAGACAAACTAGTTGACGCAGAAATTTTAGGTAAAGAGTCTCTTGAACTCAAGATCGAAAATGTTGATGCTTTCAAATTAAAACAGCTTGAATTAGAACATGAACTTAAATTAAAACAATTGGAAAAAGAAAAAGAAGAAAGGCAGGCAGAACTTCAAATGAAGGAACGGATAGAGATTGAGAAGATGAAAGAAAAAGAGAAAGAAAAAGAAGATGACTTTAAATTAAAACAGGCAGAACTTGAAATAAGAGAAAGGTAAGAGATTGAGAAAATGAAAATTGAAATGGCAAAAGAAGAAAGCAACACTAAATTCCAATCAAAATCAGAACATTTTAATTTTGATGCAGCAACAAATATACGTTTGGTTCCCAAATTTTGTGAAAAAAACAGTTGACAAATTTTTTCCACAGTTTGAGAAAATTGCTAAAAATTTGAAATGGCCGAAAACTTTTTGGACTACAATGCTGCAAAGTGTTTTTGAGGGCAAGGCCGCTGAAATTTACTCAGCACTTTCACCAGAAAGAAGTTCTGATTATGACACTGTTAAAAAGGAAGTTTTAAAAGCTTATGAGCTAGTGCCAGAAGCATATAGACAGAAATTTAGGTCTTATAAAAAGTTTGATTCACATACCTATGTTGAATTTGCTAGGGAAAAAGAAGATCTATTTGATAAATGGCTTTCGTCAAAGAAAATAGATAAAAATTTTGATAACTTAAGACAATTGATGTTATTAGAAGAGTTCAAGCAGTGTGTTCATTTAGACTTAAAAACACATTTAGATGACAAAACTGTTGAGACATTACAAGATGCAGCTGTTATATCGGATAATTATACTCTTTCACATAAAAGAAGTTTCAAAGGTCAAAATTTTAATACTTCGAGTGGAAATTACAAGAATCAAAGCACTGAGCGTACTGATCGTAAGCCTGTTGCACAGAATAAGAGTCAGTCTAGTTATAATATGTCTAGTCCAAAATTTGATACTTTTGAGAAGAAGTCACTGACTTGTGCTTATTGTAAGAAGAATGGTCACCTGATGGCTGATTGTTTCAGACTCCAGAAGAAGAATGAAAGAGATACTAAGCCCAACCCAGTGCGTGTACGACACCCTGTGTTACCAATACGTTGGAATGTCCTGCGAGTCAGGCTTTTAAGTCCAGTTTTTGTGATTACATGGAGGATTATAAACCTTTTATATCTGATGGGTTTGTTTCTATTGTTGATCATACTACTCCTCAGCCTATTAAGATTTTACGGGACACTGGAGCTTCTCAGTCTTTATTGTTAGAAGGTGTGTTGCCTTTGTCCGAGGAGACTTCTGTTGGTGCCTCCGTTTTGTTACAAGGTGTGGAGTTAGGTTGTATAGATGTTCCCCTCCATCGTATTTATCTGAAGTCAGATTTGATAACTGGACCAGTTGTTGTGGGTGTTCGTCCTAATCTCCCTGTTGAGGGTGTTTCATTATTGCTAGGAAATGATCTAGCTAGGAACAAAGTGGTTGCTGAACCAATCGTTACCAGTGAACCGGTGGTGGATGTTAAATCACCTGAAGATGATGCTGAACTGTATCCAGCTTGTGTCGTTACTAGGGCGATGGCTAGAAAACAACAAAATCAGGATTTGCAAGAAGACCAGTTTGATTACATGGACTTTTCTGACACCTTTCTAGCCGACATTGAAGGTCCCGGTAGCTCAGAAAAGGCCGTAATAAGACCACCTAGTATTAGCAAGAATGTAATTATGCCATGGCCAGACGTAAACAGCCATTCATTAGACCGAAGGAAATTTGTCGAAGAACAAAATGACCCTGAGTTCTTCAGCTCTGCAAGAGGGCTCAACCACAGGAAGAAGCAGACAAAGTGGCCGAATGCTATTACCATCAAGACGGCATTTTAATGAGAAAGTAGAGGCCCCCTGATGCTAACCCATCGGAGGAATGGAGAGTGGTATACCAAGTGGTGGTGCCTAAAGTTTATAGGCAAGACATTATTGTTCTTGCTCATGACACCCCCTTGGCTGGACACTTAGGTATAAGGAAGACTTGCCTTAAGATCTTGCAGCATTTCTACTGGCCAAGACTTAGAAATGATGTCCCAGAATACTGCCAATCATGCCATATATGCCAGGTTGTTGGTAAGCCTAACCAGAAAATACCACCAGCACCACTTCTGCCTATTCCAGCCTTTGAAGAACCTTTCAGCAGAGTACTAATTGATTGCGTTGGACCTTTACCGAAGACCAAGACCGGAAATGCGTATTTATTGACGATCATTCGTTTTCCTGAGGCTATTCCGTTTAGGAATATCAAGACACCTACTATTGTCAAAGCTCTGATCAAATTTTTCACGCTAGTAGGACTTCCAAAGTCTATACAGTCCGACCAGGGTTCAAATTTCATGTCAGGTTTATTTCAGCAAGTCGTGTACCAGTTAGGGATTGCTCAGTATAGGTCAAGTGCTTATCATCCAGAATCTCAAGGTGCCTTCGAACGTTTTCATCAAACATTGAAGAACATGATTAGAACTTTTGACTTGAATTTGACAGGGATTGGGATTGATGATGTGTTCACTTTTACTTTTGCGGTCCGAGAGGCTGTTCAAGAATCCTTGGTTTTAGTCCCTTTGAGTTGGTATTTGGTCACACTGTAAGGGACCTTTAAAATTGATTAAGGAAAAATGGCTTACTGAACACACTGACTTGAATCTTCTAGACTATGTATCTAGATTTAAAGAAAAGTTGTATACTGCTTGTCAAATTGCTCAGAACAATTTAAAACTGTTCAGAATAAGATGAAAATATGGTATGACAAAGATGCCAGGGACAGATTTTTGAGCCTGGTGATAAGGTACTTGTATTTTGCCAGTCCCTGAACATCCATTACAAGCTAAATATTGTGGTCCGTATACCATAGAGAGTAAAATTAATGATTTGAATTATATTGTAAAACACCAGGTCGGCGTAAACAAAATAGAGTGTGTCACATTAATATGTTAAAACCATATTTTGAGCGTACTAATGAAGGTGAGAGTAAACCAGTTGCCACTTTAGCCATGGTTAAATTGGAGAACAATCATGACAAACCAGATATAATTGAACCACCTTTAGTTCTAAAACTATGGAAGAGACAGTTAGATTGAAAATTCAGAAATTTTGTCAAATTTAAATTCAAAACTTGCACATCTGTCTTTTGATCGTAGAGAAAATTAAAAGCTTTGGTATTTTCTTTTAAAATCTTTTTCCAGATGTGCCAAACAAAACCACTGCTGTTTGTCATGATGTCGATGTTGGTGATGCTTCTCCAATTAAGCAACATCCTTACCGGCTCAATCCACTCAAACTTGAATTTATGAGACAAGAAATTAAATATATGCTTGACAATGATATTATTGAGCCGAGTAACAGTGAATGGAGCTCTCCTTGTCTGCTTGTGCCCAAACCAGATAAAACCTTTCGTTTCGTAACTGATTTCAGAAAAGTAAATTCTGTTTCAAAATCTGATTCCTATCCGATTCCAAGGATAGACGATTGCATTGATAATATTGGAAAAGCAAAATTTGTGAGCAAATTTGATTTATTGAAAGGTTACTAGCAAGTCCCATTGACACAGAGAGCTCGAGAAATATCAGCTTTTGTCACACCAGATGGCTTATTTCAATATACTGTAATGCCGTTTGGCATGAAAAGTGCTCAGCTACATTTCAAAGAATGATCAATAATGTTATAAAAGATTTAGACTGTTGTTATGCTTATATTGATGATCTTATTGTATGTAGTGATAGCTGGGAAGAACATTTAACACATTTATATGATACTTTTGATAGATTGTCACAATCAAATTTGACTGTTAATCTTGGTAAAAGTGAATTTTGCCAGGCCACTGTTGATTATTTAGGGCATACAGTTGGCAAAGGTCAAGTGAAACCTATTACGGCTAAAGTGGACGCAATTACTAAATTTCCTCCTCCTACAAATAAAAAACAACTTATGAGATATTTAGGCATGATTGGATTTTACAGAAAATTTTGTTCAAATTTTGCTACTGTTGTTCAACCATTGACTCATCTTTTACGGAAAGATTCTAAATTCATCTGGAGTGAAAATTGTCAAAACGCTTTTGAAAATAGCAAATCACTTGTAATTAATAGTCCAGTTCTGATCACTCCAGACTTTGAAAACAATTTAAACTTGCCGTTGATGCAAGCGATGTAGGAGTTGGAGCTGTTTTATATCAGGAAACAGATGATAATGTTGAAAACCTATATCATATTTTTCTAAGAAATTAGATAAACATCAGAAAAATTATTCAACTATTGAAAAGAGTGTTTTGCACTGTTGTCTGCACTTCAACATTTTGATGTATATTTAAATCCCACTGTCCATCCTATTCTTGTTTATACTGATCATAATCCTCTCACCTTCATACATAAAATGAGAAACAAGAACCAGAGATTGACTATGTGGAGTTTATTGTTACAGGAATATGATGTTATTGTAAAACATATTAAAGGTAAAGATAATGTAATAGCAGATGCTTTATCTAGAACTTATTGAAATACTTTGTATATACTATGTATTTTTGTACATATTATTCATGAAAAGTTTTTGTTTCACTCAAACTTTTTTTAAGGAGGGAGGTGTTATGATATTGTAACTATCATATCTATTTAGTTGGCCTAACTTGTTTTGTGTGGCCTAAGAATGTTAACATTGTTTAATATTGTGTACAAAATAAAACACATTGTGTTACAACTATGCAGTTTAGAAATCACTGGAACAATCACTGATACTCATGGAATGATTAGAACTTTCTATTTCACTTACATAACGTCCCCAGAATGATCATAACAAAAAATTTCTAGCGTTGTCTAGCAGGTTCCGTTTGAGTATATATATAAGAATGCAGACATAGACAGACTTAGACATCGATAGACATCAACATTCTCAGCAGTTGGATTGACACTTTATTTACTAACAACATCATACTTAATTGTGACCTATTGGATATAATATTCTGTGGATTCCGAGAAGATTTCCGGATAAAGAAAAGATAAAAGATTGGAAACATATTTTGACAGTTAAGTTGACATTTCTTTTTATGTAATACTTCTTGTAAACTTGTGTATAATAAATCTTGTTAAATTTTCATTATTGATTTGTGTCTTTTGTTGGCTACAATTAAAAGGCGATTTTCTGGCATAACAATACTAAAGGGGGTGGAGATGTAAAATCTGAAAATGATAGTATAAAGAAGAATTCAATATATCAATCGCGTGTATATAAAAAATCACAACAAATCAACACACCATATAATAATACAATCGTGGGAGGGAAGGAAACAAAAAATTTCCCCTCGCGAAACAAAGAAATAATTTGAAATACGGCGGGAATAAATGTCACCGATAAACCGCAGTGGAAATCAATGGAATCGTACCGACTTCTGACACCACTGTAATGATTTTATTTTATAACACAGATAAGCTGATCTATTCCAGAATAACGGAGATGTGGGGTATACGTAAGTGAGACAGCAACCAAACGACGTGAAGAACCAAAAGACATATCTAGACGGCAACATACTGTTGACCGAAATAGACAGATGCTTATAAAATATGTCCTGAGTAAGAAAAAATTGAGTACTAGTATATCAAACAAACACTATTAAAGATCTGACATCGACACCCAATTCGCAATAGAAAAACAAAACATTAAGGTATGGGATGAGACAATTAACATACTAGGCTTTTGACTTGGGACAGGAACAATAATTTATTGCAGGGTTAAACTAGTTTTATTTTTGGAAATTTCACTCTTCTGAATTTAAAACTTGCTAAGATGACCAGTAAAAGGTACACATAAAAAAACGGAGTACTGATTGAGATGGGTAAGTGGTGGTTTACAAAAGAGAGGACGGCATACGATCGGGATTGTATGTAATTTTATGCGACCTTAAAACTTCTTGAACCTCAAAATCAAGTCATACAGCACATTGAAGCGAATAATTTTCCGATTAGTTTTAAATAGTGAAGTTTCTAAAAAAATGTTCTGGACAATTTTCTGAAAGTATGTTACCCGCTTATTTTGAAAAATGTGAGGCGTCAAATATTGGAGTTGTGTCTGGACATTTCATTTAGTCGTCTGTACAAGTGTAAGACTTTTCTAATATTTAGAATTGTCTTTCAGACTTCTTCCTGTCGTTTTAAAATAAATATTCATTTTAACTAAATGATGTAATTCTGACTGCATTATTTCCGAAGCACTGCGTTTGGAATTGCCTTCCATCAATCTTCCATGTTTCCACAAATGTTTTGAAAAATGTAAACATTTTGATATTTCTCATCTACAGATTAAATAATAGACTAGATTTGTTTTCCTTTTCTCTTTATTGTGTCGAAACAAACAAAGCCGTTTCAAGGACCTGTGCTACTATCTTGTAGTAAAGCTTTGACCAGTGAACAAAAAGAGAGACAATCCAAGTCATCACTGTAAATGTTTTACACCTAGTTTGTGCTAAGGCTTCATGAAATTAAAATTAATAGGAAAATAGTACAAATTGTGATTTGTATCAACGCAACACGTCATTTTGCCAATATTCCATATCAATGAACATACACTATTTGATGGTATTGCTAATCAAACTATTTTTTGATGGTATTGCTATGCTTTTTTAAAGTTTTTTTTTTCTTCATATTTTGTTTTAGAAACAGGTTCATAAATATTTTAAAAAATACACCATATTGAAGTTTAGAGACACTGATAGCTATCATACATGTCTAAGCAACGGTTTTAAAAAGATTAAACACAATAATTGGGACGGATATTCAAAGACATATGTTAAGAAAACGGGTTTCATTAAGTGAAAACAAAATTTCATGAAAAAATTACATCTTGTTCAATGTAATAAATACACATGGTAACAATTTTGATTCACATGTTAATTTGTCTCCTTTAGATTATGAATAAAATGAGATGTTGAGTATACGTCAGTGAGACATCAATCCAACGACAAAAATAAACAAAAAACATCTAGAGTGCAACTTTAAGTAATTTGTTTTTTTTTATATAGGCATACGGTTCAGATTTGAAACATACAGGTCCAGTGATATGCAAAAAGACATTGACATTACAGATATAACAAAGTTATTGAATACCACAATTACTGAATTATAATTTACCAGTTATTAGATATTTATTAATTGAACACTTATACTTCTTTATAATTGATACTTAAGAATGATATGATAATAACTGAATCTGACAGTTTCTCCTGGTACTTTATACTTGAGTAAAAGTGGTTAATGTGGTTGCGAAAGATACCCGACTTAAAATTTAGTACGCCAGACACGCATTTAATCTATATACAACTCCCCAGTGTTACTCGATTCAAAATAGTTGCAAGGCAAAATCAATAATGAAGTTTTGAAGCATTGAAAACCAAAACTGCCAGAAAGTAGTGCAAATCTGTCTAAGGCTTATCTATGACTCGGGGTTAAAAGAACCTCATAGTTTCGAAAATTTCAATACAAGTGTTTAAAAACACCGTAATGTTCAGAAGTTTCTGTTCGTTGTTGTTTTTTTTTACATTTTTCTGTCATGTTTTGACTTATTTCAACTTTTAAAACCTTTTATGCATCATTAACTCACAGAAAGACATCGATTTGTCACCATTTATTTATCAGTAAATGACATTTCAAGATGCAACAAAAATGAAATTCAAAATGCGTCGGAAGATCTTTTCTAGAATTACCTTCATTAGGGACGCACATACTCAAGAAATTGAAAACAAAGTATGCAAAGCTACATAAGCACGTGAAGACCTATATGATCAAATGGGGACAAAAAGAATACCCTAATCCAAGGTCAACTTTGCCTGAGGGAGTTGAACCTTTTTTTTTTTTTTATTAATTTCTCTATTTTTCATCGAATGATTTATTTGCAAAAATATGTTTAAAATCTGTCAGTACCGAAGCACCGACTACTGAGCTGATGATGCCACGGGAACCAACAGTTCACCAGCAGCGGCATCAACCCAGTGCTAGAAAAATTCTAACAACACTTTACAAATTTGTTGCGCCAGAATCTACAACTTTGAAACGACAATGAGAAGGTCTATATATACATGATGGTATTTTAAAGATTTAAAATGAATTACGTTACTTAAAAGATCAAAGTAGATTGGAGACTGATGGTGTATTTTGTTAACCTAAATCTTTTGTAACACATTTAAATTCATGTTTTGTTTTTGAACAATGGACTTTTATGTATTAACAATATTCTTTTATATTTGTATTCTATATTTATATATATTTCATTGTAACAATCGTTAACAAGTTTAGCTCAGATGTATTGTATTTGGTATAATTTTTTATAATAATTTTTCTACGAATAAACTGCGAAGTTCTCCATTTAGTAATACAGCAAAATGGCAAGACGGAAATCGTCAGTGAAAAGTGACAGTCAAGAGGAAGATGGTAAGATATTATAAAAGTTCTTATGCAATTCTATGTTGACATTAGTATTATAAACTGTGTTTAAAACTTAAACTCGCATGTATCAAATAATTTATTGAACCGATCATCGGCCAATGAAGGGCATGTCACAAATGATTTTAAATAGACAAAAATAGAGAAACAATAATGATAATGTTAATGATGATATGAAGTTAACTTTAGAAGTCGTTTTTCTTATTGTAAAACATTTATAATAAATCAAAGCCACAGTGTTGCATATTTATTCATGTTAACACGAGAGACACCAAATAAATCTGTTTTCTGTATTTAGATTTTTGAAATTAATACAAATTTTTAAAGCCGAATCTAACATAACTAGTCGTTGTTGGTCTAATGCTGGACATTCAATAAGAAATTGAATTTCATTTTAAATTTGAAAATCACATGTGATAAGGTTCGTTATACCAAAACGTCCAGATATATTTTGAAATAACGAGTAAAGTTAAAAACTGACACTACACATTCTGCATGCTTCTATTTTGGAAAGGCTTTGTCACATTGAAAGAGAAATATAGCATATAAACATCTTTGTTATCAAATAAACCGGACAGGCACTTAGTTTGTGTTATGCTAAATTCCACATCTAGTAAATACGTCATATATTTGACCTACATGGTTATAAACACATTTATTTTAACAAAAAATATCACAATCACAATTTCAATTTTCACCATGATATTTTTTGTCGCAAAATATCATTAGCTGGATATTGGGTATTGTATATATCTATATCTGCCGGCTTACATCTGCAGATTTTGATGGGGTTCGTGTTACTCGGTCTTTAGTTTTCTATGAAGTGTTTTGTGGACTCTTTTCTTTTCTTCGTCTTTCGTATTTTTTGCCATGGCGTTGTCAGTTTTTCTTCGACTTGTGAGGTTCTAAGGTCCCCTTGGTAGCTTCCGCCTATTTTTTATGCCCCGCCGTATGTAACGGGGGCATTAAGTTTTACCCTTGACCGTCCGTCCGTCCCATTTTCGTTTCTGCACTCTAACTTAAGTTTGCATCATGCAAATTTTATGAAACACATACACAATGCTGAGAACAAAAACTCGCAAACAGAGTTCGAATTTGGCCAATGAGTCACTTAGCGTTCTAACACGCAGACAGACTTCCAATTATGAGTCATTTACCATTCTAGAGTTATGTCCTTTTTTAACTTGGAAAATTGCAAAGCTTGAGCGACGGCATTCGTGTCCTCGGATACATTCTTCTTTTATTCTATCATGCAACAGTATAATGCTTTATTTTCAATTATTTATTCATTAATGAATCTTAACAGGTGTGAATAAACGACGACGAAACAAGAACTGCTTGTGCAACTGAGGTCTGCCTGACAGTGGACTATTTTTCTCTTTGCTCTTCAAATGTTTTCAAGTCTGTAATGGAAACGAAAAGTACAATATTGTCATCATTGTGGACTCTTGGTGTTTGTATAGTTTATTGAACACAAAATAAGGGGCAATATAATGTATGGTTTTATTTCTATCTGTGTTGTATTAATTACTTTTAAAACAGATATACACACTAGTTCCGATATTGAAAGCATGCCAGTTGGTTTATCTGCTTCGGAAATTGAGAAAATGGGGTAAGTAAACTTTTTTAATGTTTTAGTTCAGCAAGATTGAAATTTTTGTTTTGTTTTTAATATTGTTATGGACCACAATATATAAATATATTTCAATTACAAAACATAAATCTGAATAAAAACCAAGAATAATACATAAATAACTTTTCGCATTATGATACATAGACTATACCTCTATTTAGGTTTTACATCGAACAACTAAACTCCTTATTGAATTGCTGCACCATGATCCCTATTTACTTGTTTTCAATGATTAAAAGATATAAACCACTGCGCCAGTAGTACAAGATACACCTTTCATATGCATATTGAAATCGTTTAAAATTTAAAATTGAAATTGTAAAAGGCATTTTAAAAATCGTTTTATAGGAAAACTTTAAAAATTGAAGGATAGCTAAATTTTACTTATCCCAACAATTAAATCAAATGTAAAGGAAGTTACCAAGTAAGCGATACCTGATAAAGTGATCTAAACCTGACCATTAATGTACCATAAAAAGAAGAAAAATCTCGGATATTTTCAGAATGGAAGAACCTTCGACCTTCTTTTGTCAACAGTCCAACAACAGCTAATTTCAAGTAAATCATTCCAATCATGTTCGAGTTATTGCGTAACATATGAAAAAATTACGGTTAATGTCCATTAATTCTTGAACAAAAACCAGATTTAAAACAAATCAAAGTCGCTTACTTTTACCAATCCCAGTAGTAAGGTTAAAGTAAATTGACAAAAGCACACTCGAGGTAGTTCACGATAGGCTGTATTTTGATGGTTAAAGACAGCAACTCTTGAACGACAAACTTTAAAATATTCGAAATCGAAAGGGGATTTTTCCCTTCAATCTAAAATATGATCAAATCATTATCTTGCTTTTGTACAATGTGTGGGTGAACGGACAAACGGAAACATATTACACAGAAATCAATAGACCCAGGAACACAAACTCTATAAAACAATGGTGTCCATTCAGGTTTCCTACTAGTGACACTCGTATTATTGTTCAGAATTTTTGAATAACGTTGCAAAGTCATATTTGGTGATAACTCATGAGAAAAAGATTGATTGATTGTTGGTTGCTTAACGTCCAGTGGCAAATATTTCATGCATATTCAGGACGAGAACAAATTAACAATAAATACAATAGGTACATGTAGGTTCTGTAATAGGGGCGTCCGGGATAAAGGTCGGAGAAATTTAGACTGCCAACAGGCCTAATTAAGATTATTGTGTCTATGACAATATTGAACAGACTCATGGTAATCGGCGACCCTGAATGGTGTGCAAGAGTCAACCGTCAACCATGGAAGTTATGATTTCGGCCATATAAACGTTGAAAGCAATCATCCCAACTTAAGCAAAAGCAGAAATCAATAAAGGCCTTCCAACTGCTGTTACATATCAATTTAAGGGGGAAAAAATTGAAAAGAAAAGTTTTTTTTTTTTCAACTGAAGTGTTTGCTGCTGAAATTATTTTTAATATATACAAAGGTTCATGAGGAAATTTTTATCACGTTTTTTTTAAATTCCCTTTTGTTTTGTTTATGTCGCTTATTAAAAAAAAGCTGATGAAGATACTTCGGGACAATTTAAATCATAAGTTGAATAGTAAGTTCATTCAAACCGGACTAAATTTTCAATAAGAAGAATTAAAATCCTCATTTACAACTAAAAAGGGAATATAGTTTTTCCTAACTATCTGCTTAAATAGTACATTTTGGTCTATTGGATATTTATAGAATTTCTTGAGTTTAAGAGAGGGAACACAGCATATAATAATTCCACTAAAAGTTTAATTTCTCAATTTCTAATACATACAAAGATGTAGTGATAAAACCTAAACGACATAATACCAGTGGGGTGGACGAGAACAGTTTTTGTGATACACCTACCGCCCTCGCCTCATCCCCAGACGTTGGAGACAGAGACTAAAGAAACAAACTATATTTCAAGATAAAGAGCATTAGAACAAAAAGTGTCGTATAACAGCCATACCGTGTTTTGTCAACTTTGCATAAGGGTGTTGCAACCTTGGTTTCTACATTTTAAAAAGTAAAAATATTTCGATTTTACCAATATAGCATGTCGAAACCGAAGCACTTGCTACGAAGCGGATGGTACCCGTATCTGTTTCCACTAAGTTGGAAAATGTAAAAATATATACCTGATACCGAAGCACGTGATCCCAGAATTTAAAAAGATATTACTGAAACCAAATAATAAAACAAATGAAGCATTTAAAGCAAATAAGTGTTCATAGGACACAGGTTACTAATTTTGATTCATTAAAAAAGAATAGCAAAAACAATATACTCAAAGCTAAATTTAAAAGTTGAAGTTGAAACAAAATCAAACGTTATCAACCAACAAGAGAAAAACAACTGTCATATTCCTGACTTAGTACAGGCATAACAATATGCTTTGAACTTTAGTTTACAAGCTTACTTTCTATACTACTAAAATAAAAGAACAGAGTTGCAATGTCCCCCGCGTTGCACATATTTTATATTTCCAAGGGGAATAACTCTTTTTAAGTAACCTATAGTACAAGTTTTATAAAAATCTTACCAATAGTATATGTCACATGTAGTTTCCGTTTGGAGTTGCTTGTTTCCTTCTGTAAATCCCTCTTTTATCAGGAGAACCTGAAATTCTTCCAGTAGTTGTTTTATATCAGTGTTACACTATAGTACACTATTTAACAAGTCTCTTTTCTTCTTAACTATAACTTTTGGTTGATCAGTTAAAAAATCAAATTTAGTTGATAGTAAGTTGTTTATACAAGAAAACAAGGACGGGCAGCTCGGTTGAAAAGAAAGATTTTGAAAGCAGAGAAAACGGCATGTTACAATCAACATGACTGTCAGATGAAATGACGATTACTAAAAATCCAGGCTAAAAATAAGGCATAGGTACTTTAATTCAGTCACGGTTCTGCGATGTCGCGGTACATTCAATTTAACAAAGAAATTGTGCTTATCAATATCCAAACACTTTTGCCAGAACTTGTATTTACTGTAATTCCTGAATATTTTTCAGTGAGTTTGGAAAAATTTTGATCAATTCAGCCGTCAAGGAATTAAGATGCGAGTTCCAGAAATTTGCAATTGATGCCGTCGAGATGGCATTATGTGGTGATAATGCTCATGATCTGCAAGAGCAACTAGATAAACGAGAAGAAGAACTAGAAAAGCTGCATAATAGGCACAAAAAATTACAAAATGATCTTCGTAAACAAAAGGGAAACAATTCAGAATTGAAGAAGCAGATAAAAGATACAGAAAAAGAAATTGAAGTCAAAGAGCTGCAGTTAAAGCAGTTACGAAGGCGTCTTCAAAAACTTCAAAAGGAACACGATAGTGAACAACAACTACACGATGAAAAAGTTAAAGCAATGCAAGCAGAAATAGACGATTTAAAAGCTAAATATAATAAAGTGAAAGGACAACTTCAGGTGAAAGCGTCCTCTGAAAATGTTGCACGTGAAAAGCTGCCAGAACTAAGAAAGCAGATCGAAGACTTAGAAGACCAATTGACAAAAGAACGCATGAAAAAGAAGTAAATGATGCATCTGACACTTAATAAAATATACTTAGTAAAATATAACAAACGAAATAATAGCCATGTAAGACTTTCATACATCACAACATTGTATACATTTGTTTTTCTACTTGTGTTTTAAAGTCTAAATAGTAGTTGAATTTCGTATCGTTCAAATATCATTGATTGAGTAAAAATATGGGAACACATCAGTGTTAACTACCATCATTTCATCAGTAGCTGAATGGACAAAAACATAACGCACTCCTATAAAGAATCAAAACCATCTTTTAGAATGCCTTTGTCATTGATGGTACACCCTTTGTTTTTTTAAGATAATAAATCACAACGTTAAGTACAGTTTGGATGGTATCAGCAGAAAATATCAATCTTAAAATATTAGTATTGGCATATTAATTCTCTCTGCTTCGGGGACAGTATACAAAATGTCAATTATTCCTAGTATCAAGAATAGCACAATTTTATGGAATTATTTGAAAAAATAAACACTTCAAATAACTTTCTTAGATTAACAAATAACAAAGAACTTTTTATGTGCAACAGTTTAAGGATTTCATTTAAAATTAATCAATTCTGTCCGTGATTCCGTCCAGTCTGTTTTCGTTTCTTCCGTCAATTGTCAAATAAGATTGCTATTCGTATTGAATCCTAACGCGTACAACTTTAAAAGAGATTAACAACACATTGTCCAATTTGCGTGACTTGGTATAGACACAAAATGTGGTGGTTTAAACCAGTTTTACGTACGCACCCAATATTGCGTCTACAGACTATATATCGGTAAACACATATTAAGAAATTCCCGCACAGCCAAGCAATCAATAAAAATAAACGATACATCAATCGGAAAGTAGGGTTAACATTTCTCTATTCTCTAGGAAGCTAGCCAAAGTATCCATAGCTGTTGGCTCTGTACAGCCTGTAAAAAATAAAATTAGAACCAACATTCAAAATTGGCTGTTGCTGTTTTTGTGATAAGAATTTAAAACGGTTAGAAAATCGGAAAAAACCTCTTTCTATTAAGTTAATCAGATCGTAAAACATTTATGTAACCATTGTTCTAGATAACTTTAGAATTATAAAACATGTTTAAAGTGATATTTTCATCGTTGTTATTTTCTATGAAAGGTATTCGAAAATTTAAGTAATAACATTGACAATTATATCATACAATACTCTATATCCAAAAGTGAATATTTCAATTAATTGACCTGAATCGGTATTTTTTCTTTCCTAAAATATGAATCTAACAATAGTTTACATACTGATAAATTTCAATAATTATAAACTGGACAATATTAGCAAATATGTAAATTTATAAAAGAGAATGACTGAGATAAATTCCTCAAGAACAATGATACTGAGGTGATTTAAAGCTTAATGTAGTTTGAATGTTTGAATGTGAGGTTAAGGAGTTCAGTATCGGAGTGATGTATGGACTTTTACTAAGTCATCATTAGACGCTAGACTTAAGTAAGGTTAAGGTTAGACTGTCCCTTCTCCTAAAATCTCTGGTTTCCCATTATATAATATAAAATATCAATTGTAACTATAGGATAGGAAAACGTGTTTTCTTTATTTGTCAAGGTGATTGCCAAATTTCTTAAATTATATATTCGGTCAGTCATAATGTTAATGCAACGTTCAGTAACAAATAAACCGTGAATTTGGAACAAAATGCAATAAGGATTGGCAGAGTTTTAAGGTCGGCTATACAAAAATTAGACAAATTTCCAGGGTAACCTTCATGCCATACACGTTTAGATCTCAGCTCTGGTGTCCTCAGTGAATATAAGAAAATAGCTTATCAACATAAAATTCTTGTTTGTAGTGGATACGCCAACGAGAGTAACACAACGAGACAAAAAAAAAATAAGGACACTTCTAAAATTAGTCACCATATAATCAAACAACAGACACGTGATAACATATTAAACAGTTTATGGATCTGCTTTAAAAACTTAATTCTAAAAATAACAAAAAGCATTTCGGTACGAGTAACGATGAGCACGGGCGAGATTCCTGACCTGGACTTGCACACGGCGATGAAACAGGAGCTTCCTTTTCCACTTTTACAGATTCAACAACTAACTGATGTTTTTACAAACATGAAAAATTGAAAATCTATATATGTTCAAGTGCTGATTAAAGTTCCCTGAAAACAAATTTGTTGTAATACAGACATACAGAATGTGGCGGGGTTAAACTAGTTTGAAGGCGCCAACACCCCTCCCCCTTCCCCTAACCTGGGACAGTGGTGTAACAGTACAACATAAGAACAAACTATAAAAATCAGTTGAAAAGGGCTTAAAACACGACAAAAACACAGACCGGACGTGGCAGGGTACTTATACATCCCCACAACAAAAAAGACACTAAGTACAGTTCTGAGAGTACTCACAGTGACTGACAGCTTGTTCAAAGCCAATAACAACTAATAAATAAATCATGCATTTAAGACTAAAATATCAACCAGTACACATCTAAAACCCAATGGATTTAGTGTAAAGGCGTCATTAACAATCAGAGAAAAACATGACCATGTGCAATGCCAAGATACAGATATCGAAAGATTGTAGATCCATGAATGTGCATATGTATATAAAAATGATATTTAGTTTGATTTTAATTTACTGATAACAAAATCAATATTGATACCAATAAAAATAATATCAAAAAAACTAATTACAGTACCCATTTTCATATTGATAAGAGGATCTTCACGGACCAGGATTGCCATTTATCCTGCAGAAGGTCAGGCCGGCTCCATCCACCAATAAAAATGGTCACCATGATATAGCCATGGTCACTGGAACACCAACAATCAAACAAACACTAATTTTTAAGCTTAGATATAACAAGCATGCATGGTCTTATTTTTGGTTTGACCTATATATTTAGCAAAAGTTTAATCTGGTATTGAAGGACATAAGTTTGGAACACATTTCATCTTACTAGTGAAAATATTGGAATATGTCACATGTACAAAAAGAGAGGCAGAAGATACCAAACGGTATCAAAAATCATAAGTTGAAGAAAACTAGACATAACCATAGCTGAAAAGAAAAAGCAACAATCTACAAAACACAAAACAAAATACTAAGGTCTCATTAAAATCCGTTGGTAATCTCACGTGGTTCTGAAGGGTATGTTGACCATGCTCCATTAGTAGCTTCGTCCTGTTGCTCATGGCAATTGAAATTCGTTCATAAATTGCATTCGAAAATATCATAATGGAGGGGAAAAAAGGATGCAGGAAGTTGTGTAAGATCAAACAAATCGTAGGATATTTGTTTTCATTGGTTCACAAGTACGAACCCACACACATAGAAATAATAAGAAGCCCATCCGTTCGGCTACTCATTGGAGTATTGAAAACAAACCAGCATCTTTAGAAATGAAGTCATCAATGAAAAATCCAGTATTTTGAGTTTATCACGTGCTTTAGCTCCAAAATATGAAATGATGTTTTGGCTATAAAACCATGTTACATCCACCAAGTCAAGAAAATAACAGTTGTTTTCCACTCGTTCCATTGGTTGATATAGTCGAGTGATTTTGTCATGTTTTATGGACTTCCACTTTTCTTAATTTACCTTGTAGTTCAGTATTTCTGTAAATACATTTTCTACCGTTGTAAAAATCATGTTGTCTAGGAGTTGGCGAAACAACATTATGTCGATTTCTATTGATAAACATATAAGTATCGAAGCAACATTGGAAGTTAAGTCTAGCAAAGAATCTAAGCGACATTGTAAGTAAAAAAGTATAGCACAGAAATGAAGCGACATTGTAAAGAAAGATTAGAAAAGTATAGAAACGACATCAATAAAAAAGTCAAGCATCGAACGTACAGTTGAAAATATAAGAAAGGTCGCAAATTAATGTAATTCTATTAAAAAAAAAAAAAAACAATATGACTTGAAAAGTGATGAATTCATATCAAATAACGAACAGAATTTCGGTCATCTTAATTTATGGGAGTACATCGTATCTTTGCACATAAAGGTATCTTTTCGCACAATGTTCATAACGAGTTTAAATACATCTGCACAGATCTAGAGTCAGATTATTTTTTTCACATTCAAACATTTTAAAGCTGTATCTTTTATTTTAAAAATTACAACAACTTTGTTAGTCATCCCATTTACACGGATAAATTGGCAGATAACAGAATGGCCTTCATAGTAGGATGATCTTTTGTTAAGATAAATGACCTTACTATGTTTTAATTACAAACTACTAATTAAAGCATTACAGATGTTATGTTACTTTAAAATTATTAAGTAACGTTATGTGTTGGGAAGAATGCCATTTTATCTAAGTGGTCATCAATTCTTGATTCTTATGTGGTTTATATATTTTTGTCTACCTAAGATCGCGGCCGGTATAAAGTTGTGTCTTTATTTAAAGATTAATATTTAGAAACACTTTCGTTACATTGTAACTGTTCATTTCAAAATGGATAAAAAGGGAAAGCCAAAGGTGGAAGAATCTTGTAAGATGGGAAGTTATTCTGTAAAGGCTATCTTAAAAAAATAATCTAAAGGTCAATATAAAAATGATTATTTGAAGAAGGGCAGAAAAGACCATGGTCAAATAACGGTAATCAGTTCCTGCTTCATTAGTTCTCAAGACAAGTAAAATCAGGTGGTAAGAGTAAATCATTCTGATTGCAAATAAAGAACTGGGAGAGGAGAACGGGATTAAAAAATGTTATCAAAGAAAAATGTAAAGGTTTTATATAATGATTATTAGTACTAACATTAGAAAAACTAGAAATTGGACCACGCAACCGCAGATATTAAGCACATTTTAAATAGGTATTAATGAACACGGCTAGATAATCTATTCAGGTGACAGAGCTAAAACCAAGATCCTTATTTTTGATTTTTTGCAAGTTACCTAGTTACAGAGTGAAAAGACAAAACAGAACGTACCATAAAACAGATTATATTTGGTGATGTTTCAACTGTTAAACCCAGTTTGTTTTTCATTATACACATACAAATACGGTTTAACGACTTTACTAGTCATCTAAACACGTGACATGAGTTACAGAAAAAATGTGTATCGTTGTTGAATGAAATAGGTGACAAATATTTGTTATATTCAGAATTGGCTGCTGTTTCTGCATTGCATTTGGAATCAGGTGGGAGACTTCGTATAACTTTTTCATACATTTGGAAATTGAATATAAAGCGAGAATTGGAGAAACACATTTTAGGAATTATTTTTAGTGTTCTCTTTAAAATAAGCACAGTAACACATACTTTTTATACTCAAAAGTACTGTGAAAGCCGACTTAAATAAAAATGTTAGAAAAAATACAATAAGAACCTTGAAACCTGAATAAAGGTCAGCAAATTTAACTTATTTTTGCATGTAACAAGAAAACTTTTTGAAATGTATCAATAGTGTTGACATCTTATTATATGCTTCATAATTAATCATTCATGAGAGCCTTTAAATAAATCCAAATGGACTATTTTGTTGCTAAAATTCAAGTTTTTTTGAAAATCTTAAAGCTGTCAAAAAATTGGGAAGAATTGACCAAAATTCTTAATCATGAACCTCCACAAGCTTAGTAACTTATATTGTATTTGCTATGATAATAATTTTTCAAAGTCTCGATCTACAGCATATCCCAAAATCATGATAATGACAATTGTATGGGAAACTATTGACCCCCCGAAATTCTTATCAATTCTGTGTTGATCCTATCTCAAAAGCTGATGCCATAATTTAATCTATCTAAGATATTTTGATGTTTAGGCGAAAACTACAAAAGGAACAAACTGAAAAGTCATAAGATAATACTTTGTAATACTGCAAATAATTTAATGTTACAGATTTTCTTTGTTACAAGGGATAGGACACATATAAGAAATCTTTCAAAGAATATTGTGCACTACAATCCAACGGAGGCGTGACACTAGATGCCATCGTATTGCAATCAAATAAAAGAGTAAAGTCCGGCTTTGAAAATGTACTACTAGTATTTAAATGAACAGTTCTCGTTGATTACCTAGCAAAGACAATGTTTCAGATATTAATCCGCCAACCCATGTTTCTATATTTATATTTTCATTTAAATCCTCATTTGTTTTCTTTAGTTTTTGGTAATGTCTTGTAATATTTCCATTTTATACCTACAAGTCGATATCGTAAATTATAAAATCATATCATATTAAATTATTTATACCTTGTAGTTGAACCTGGAGAAGATGGATCGGACTTTGTTGAAAGCTTCCGTAAAACAGTAAAAAGGTAACATAAATCCAAATGTACAATAATCTATGGTGGCCGGTTAAGGCCATTTCGCGTTTTCGTTTTCGCGTTTTCGCCTTTCATATTCTATAGGGCGAAAACGCGAAATCGCTAAGTCGAAAACGCGAAAACGCGAAAACGCGAAATCGCGAAAACGCGAAAACGCGAAATCGCGAAGTCGAAAACGAAAACGCGAAAATGCGAAAGGCGAAGTTGAAAACGCGAAATCGATTTCGCGTTTTCGACTTCGCCTTTCGCGTTTTCGCGTTTTCGTTTTCGCGTTTTCGCGTTTTCGACTTCGCGTTTTCGACTTCGCGATTTCGCGTTTTCGCGTTTTCGCCCTATAGAATATGAAAGGCGAAAACGCGAAAACGCGAAAACGCGAAATGGCCTTAACCGGCCACCATAATAATCAAATTATACGGGCAAATTCATTAAACATTTTTGAAAAACATTCTGATATTAAAAGCTTAATAACTAGGTCTGGAGCTGTCCTATAAAAGCAGACCTAGGTCTGGTTAACCAGCTATAAAGTTAACTTCCTTGTTGGTAAAAAATCTTAAGTTTACTTGGAAAGCAGTCAAAAAGTCTGCTCGAAGTTAACTTTAAGAAGAATAGCCCAATCCATACAGGGAGAGTTTTAAACCATGTCAGTTCCGAAACACTGACTACTCTCGGAGACTAGAAGTTCACCACAAGCGGTATCGACCAAATGCTAGAAAATGAAAATAACAAAGTATATAGGTTTGGTGCGTCCGAAGCTCTTTTCTATATCAACCTTCAATATGAACAATATTATGACCGGACTATTTGGACTGTGCAGTGTGAAAATAGTTTTTAAACAACATTTTATTAATTCAATTGTTTTAATGTATATTTAGGTTTTGCATTTATTTATTATTCTGGACTTTGTCGTAAATTTAGACATAAGTGTTTTACACGGATTAATGTGTCATAATCTTGGACAAAGGTCTTAAATGCATTTACTCTATTTATGTAATTATTTATTCTCTGAGACAGTTTGAACAATAACTTACAAATACGTGTCGGACACTAATTAATTACTCTTTTAATCTATTGTTATTTCTATTTGGCATCTGTTAATCTTCTTAATCCTTTAATTGCTTGTACTTATATATATTGTTATTGTTTGTATGTTACATGACATTTAGTTTTGAGTTTGTTGTTTGGTCTTGCCGGACTGCTAAAATAAAAGTTTAAGGAGCGATATATTCCTTCTTGATTTTCCATTTAGCCGGAACGTCATTCCACCCGGTTACATCTGGTGTTAGGACATCCGGGCAACGCATCTATCGGATACCTTGTTCTACATTTTGTGTACCTGTGAAGCTGACCCCCAGCAACAGAAAGATGAATACGTGGAGAACCAGAAATTTTGGTCGAGATTGGAGATACCAGATGTCTGATCATGGAACTACCTTTCAGACAAGAAATTTTCAACATATGGACAACTACCTATGTAAGTTTTGTGGAAAGACTGTGAACAATCAATTTCATTTCGAACAATGTATAGCAAAAACGTCATTTTGCTATAAATCAGAAGTTTTGGACATTTCGCCAGAATGTGTAATTTTCACAGACAACCGGACGTGAAAGTTGTTAAAGTTAAATCGAAATCGAAATTACGTCGCGACGCAGAAAGGATGAGAAAATTCAAAGAACAGAAAGCTATGTCAATTTTTCCTTGTGCGGAACTCAATACTATTGAACTGATGGACTTCTTTCCAACCTTAGATTATAATAGGGAATTTTTAGATAACGTTAGACTCAGGCATGACCGAGTGAATTCAGAGAGTAAAATTTAAAATCAAAAGTGTACACTATGAGAAGAAGTTTAAAGAGTTAAATCAAAAGCATACCAGTGTTGTTAGCAATCTAGAAAAACTTCAAAAACAAGGTGCAGATGATAAAAAAGATATGGAAAAATTACGGAAACGCATTACTGATCTTGAAGAAGCTAATTTTCGGATTTACGATCAAAGATGTGAAGCAATCGACCAGCAATACCAATTACAACGCGACAAAGAACATATGCGGGATCGAATCACTAAACTAGAAGACGAATTGGACAATTTTCGAAATAATACAAGAGAAGATAATCATCCAAACCAAAACTATCGTTACAGAGGACGCCACAATCACAGAAGAAACTTTCGGAACAATTTCAGATGAACATTAAGACCCGGGTCGTGTCTTCAGGGGCCGCGGGAATATATGACCGGACTATTTGGACTGTGCAGTGTGAAAATAGTTTTTAAACAACATTTTATTAATTCATCTATTTTAATGTATATTTAGGTTTTGCATTTATTTTATTATTCTGGACTTTGTCGTAAATTTAGACATAAGTGTTTTACATGGATTAATGTGTCATAATCTTGGACAAAGGTCTTAAATGCATTTACTCTATTTATGTAATTATTTATTCTCTGAGACAGTTTGAACAATAACTTACAAATATGTGTCGGACACTAATTAATTACTCTTTTAATCTATTGTTATTTCTATTTGGCATCTGTTAATCTTCTTAATCCTTTAATTGCTTGTACTTATATATATTGTTATTGTTTGTATGTTACATTACTTTTAGTTTGGAGTTTGTTGTTCGGTCTTGCCGGACTGCTGAAATAAAAGTTTAAGGAGCGAAATATTCCTTCTTGATTTTCATTTAGCCGGAACGCCATTCCACCCGGCTATATCAATATGACCCGACAATTGTTCGTTCAAAGTTCACTTTTAGGATTTTGTATATTTTTATAATTCATGCTTTTTATTATCATTCCGAGTCGTCATTGGTTTTAATAATTCAATAGTTCATTGTATAGTACACTATTCAAAAGTTACTTGTATTTTACACTTAACTATAATCCTTTCATTTAAATTAATTATCAAAGATTTATATCCGTCTTTATGATAAAAGATTGTGTAACTTTAAAAGATAGAAAAGGAAATTGCCCACAACTAAATAAACTTCTTGAACAACAAATTAAGCAATGTATAGAGTATGCAAACTAGTGGGAGGCCTCGCTGGTAACTCATACACAGGACAATGATCTGAAGGCTAGTGGGGACGCCTCGCTGGAAAGAACATCTCAACTTAGACAGAAACCTGCTAGTGGGGACGCCTTGCTGGCAGGATCTCAACAATCTAGTGGGGACGCCTCGCTGGTAAAAACATCACAACCTAAACAGAAACCTGCTAGTGGGGACGCCTCGCTGGCAGGACTTCAACAATCTAGTGGGGACGCCTCGCTGGTAAAACATCACAACTTAGACAGAAACCTGCTAGTGGGGACGCCTCGCTGGCAGGATTTCAACAATCTAGTGGGGACGCCTCGCTGGTAAAAACATCACAACTTAGACAGAAACCTGCTAGTGGGGACACCTTGCTGGCAGGATCTCAACAATCTAGTGGGGACGCCTCGCTGGTAAAAACATCACAACTTAGACAGAAACCTGCTAGTGGGGACGCCTCGCTGGCAGGATCTCAACAATCAAGTAAGGACGCCTTGCTGGATAAAGCTAGTAGCCAGAGCCAGAGCCTTAGTGCACATCAAGCTAATGGGGACGCCTCGTTGGTTAAAACATCACAACTTAGACAGAAACCTGCTAGTGGGGACGCCTCGCTGGCAGGATCACAACAATCTAGTAAGGACGCCTTGCTGGATAAAGCTAGTAGAGACGCCTTGCTGGCTATCAAAACATATGAAAGAGGAATATTACATCAGAGTTCTAGTGGGGACGCCTCGCTGGAAAAATACTACAATCTAGTCAGAATCCTGCTAGTAGGGACGCCCTGCTGCCAGGACAACAACAATCTAGTGGGGACGCCTCGCTTGATAAATCCATAGAGCTTAATATGACTAATACTGATAATAGTTGGGACAACTTGCTGATGATACTATGTAGCATTTGTGCAAAATCTGTGAATGGACTTGTCACCCCAACATACTTTTGCTGCCGATGTGAACAAACCATGCATGCTCACTGTGAAAAGATAGAGTAGCAAATGTAGAGGACATGAATAATGACTATATATGCTTTACATGTACACAAATGGACCAAACTATGTCCAACAGTCAAGAAAACAATAGGGCTGAAACAACAGTCAACCACACAGCAGCAAAAATAGAGCGGCATGTACAGGAAACAGCAACTATTGTCTCTGAAGAAGACACCATCCTGAAGATACCAATAAAACAAAACCAAAAAGCCTAATAAAACAAAAGATGTATCTAGCCAAGAAAGACAACTTGAGGGACAACTTGTACAATGTAAAGCAAGAATAGCTATGCTAGAAGATGTAAATAGAGATTACAAAACACCATCAATTTACTCAGATCACAACTAGAAATCAAGAATACAACTTTGACCAATAATGAACAAGAACAATGCTTATGCCGAAAACAACATGCAAATAAGGAATCTTACATTGAGGAAAAACTTGAAGGCATGCTCGAGAAATTTAAGTATGAACTTGAGATAAGAGACATCAAAATAGGACATCAAATGGAAATGATGGAACTAAAAACAAAGTGTCACTGTTAGAGATGCAGCAAACCACTACTGATAGATTAGAAAAGAAAATCAACAAGGACGACACAAATGTTAAGCGTCATGATGAAGGCTATAGTACATCCAGACATATAGCAAACATACATCCTACTAATATTGTGCAGGATCAAAGCCCATCAATCAGAGATTGTATTAATAATGAACAAAATAAAGCCTCTGCTTGCAAAAAAATCAGCAAATAGAACACCACTGTGAGAGCTTAGGAACACAAAGAACCAGCAATGAAAGAGACATCCTGAAGAATAATAGTGAACCTACCAGTTATATACAAAACAGAACATGTATAGAAGACCAAGAAGCTGTGAGAAGAGCTCAAGGAGCTCAAATGTACATGAATGCGCCAACAAGATACCATGGAGCACCTCCCCTTATAAGAACGGAACAAAACCATGTTAACAACATAAATGGCAAAGATGTACTAGAAAACTACTACAAAAATACCCTAGTCAAAGGAGATTAATGAAAACTTGCAAACACAAAGATCAGCTGGCAATGGAAGCAACGGCCAAAATACAGAGATTAGATTGCCAAAACCAAGTATGCCAAACATGAGGCCATCAAAGGAGAATAAGAACCATTTTTAGAGATAGGCCTGGAAACAGAAAGAAGCGACGCAAGTCACTATAGGAACTTTCAATGTGCAAAGTGTAAAAGGAAACATGACATACTTAAAGCAACTCCTCAAGAAGTTAGATCTGTGCTGCCTACAAGAGCACTGGCTTTTTAAACCAGAACAGCACCTTTTACACGATATTGACACAAATATGATTGTAACAGCCAAAAGCATAGATGACGAAAATCCAGAGCTGAGTATGATTGCCCGTAGAGGCTATGGCGGGGTAGCCATACTATGGAAAAAAGAAATGGATGACAAAATATCAGTAATGGTTGATGGGAGCAATAGAATCCAGGTTATACAAATAGAAACTGACAACACACCCTTATGTCTCATTAATGTATACATGCCTTCTGACAACAAAGATATGGATAATGAGTACAAAGATACTCTTGCACAAATGACAGAAATAATAAAAAAATACAGGAACACTCATGATATTCTGCTATGTGGAGACTTGAACGGGTCTATACATCGATCAAAACATCTCATGATCCTTTATTAAAGAAATTTTGGCAGAAAACTCACTGGAACTAAACCAAGAATACCCAGAGAAAAACCTTTTCCATCATAACGGAAATCTTCTGGACAAATTGATTATTTTTCTCAGCAAGTAAAGACCTAACACAATATGTACAGATCTTAGATATGGAAGCAGAAAACACATCCGACCATGTACCTGTCATAGCTACAATCAAGAAAACTGATTAGAAAATCCAACAAACCAAAATCAGTCATCGTAAGAACAAAATGGGAAAAATGTAATCTACAAAAATATCAACTGACCATATCTGATGGAGTGGAAAAATACTTCAAGCTAGTAACAAAAATATAGAGGAGGACATCACATCTATAGAAAAGTAATGCATAATGCATGCAATGAGGCTATACCGAACTACAACAAATCAATAAGAACAAAAGCACTGGGAAATCCTTTGGAATAAAAATATATCAGAAGCATCAAAGATTACTAAGGAAAACATGCCTTATGGAAAATGGAGGAGCACCAAAAGACAAAAATAATCCTCTAAAATCACAGCTAACAACAGCCAAAAGGTTATTACGAAAGGCTCACAGACAAGCATATGCCTCGCAAAGAGAAAAATTGGCAAACCAGATAATGACAGCATCTTCCTCAGACAATAAACTCTTCCACAAATTACTGAGAACGCAAAGGTCAGATGGAAACCGATTTACAAAGACGCTACGAAGAGATAATCAGATGGCTGAAACGAACGAGGACATTCTTCATATGTGGACAGACTATTTCTACGAGCTATCAAATCCAGACTATAAGCAGGATTTTGATTATGAAAATATGAGCTCTCTACTCTGCAAAATACAATAATTGAAAAGATAGAAAAGGGAAAGCTAAAATTGAACCAATTAGAGAGGAGGAAATACATGATGCTGTAAAAGACTTAAAACGGAAAATCCTCAGATATCGATGGAATCTCAGCCGAACACTACAAAACGCTGAGACTGAGCTTCTACCGCTCATATTGCATATCCTCAATACAGTAACAGAACAACTTGATATCCCACAGATGCTGAAAGGAGGAATAATGACACCAGTATTGAAGAAAATAAGGACCGTCAAAACCCGGCAAACTATAGAGGAATAACAGTGACCAAAATCTTCACTAAAATCCTTCAGGGTGTACTCAAATCAAGAATAGATATAAAGATCCACCAAATCCAAAACCAGCTACAACGAGGATTTACAGAAGCAATACCCATGATATTTGCCGCATTCCTGTCATCAGAAGCTATAATACAATCTAGTGAAGACGACCAGGAAGTCCTATTACTAACCTTAGATGCAGAAAAGGCTTTTGACAAATTGGAACATGAGATTCTATTCAACAAGGTCTACCACTATGGCATTGACGGTGACATGTGGATCCTACTCCGTAATATGTATAGAGAAATGAGCATTAGAATTAAATGGGACGATCTTGTTTCTGACAAAATATCTGTCAACCAAGGAATTCAGCAAGGAGCAAAACTATCGACCTCCTTATACAAATGCTATAATAATGCCATTCTAGATAGTGTTACAGAAAGTGGATTAGGATGCCATATGGGGACAATAGGCATTGCTACACCTACATGTGCAGATGACATTTTAGTACTAGCAAACTCTGAATGTGAACTACAAGGCATTATGGACATTGTATACCACCATACACAGAGGGACCTGGTCAAAATCAACCCACAGAAATCGGATCTTGTATGCTATAATACCAAACAGGACAGAGTAGTAAACATTGGCAACTCTCAGATAGGTAGGAGTGAAACTGCAAAACACCTAGGTATAACCAGAAATGAAAAGAATACAATTGATATTGATGAAAAACTGAAAGTAGGAAGGGCCACTATTTATGGTATGTTAGGAGCTGGTCTCCATATAAGGAAAGGTTTTCTCCTCTTGTATCCCACAATCTGTGGAAGGTATATTCTGTTCCAAAATGACATATGGGTTGGAGGTCATGCCAATTAAGAAGAAAGAAATGGACCAAATGGAAACAATGCAACGGAAAATCTTAAAGCAGTTACAGGGCCTTCCCAATCAGGTAGCCAACACAGCAGTCTACACATTAATTGGAGCAGTACCAATCCGTATGGTGATAGACAGAAATATGCTATCCTTGTTGATGAACATAATAAGAAACAATAACTCATTAGAATTCCAAATCCTGGAACGTCAAGTTGCAATGAAAAATGAAAAAAGCAACATATTTATAAATAGAGTAGAGGAAGCTTTGACAAAGTACAGGATGGAACCGGTTGAGAATCTTATGAAACACCCAAAATCAAAAGAAAAATGGAAAAGGATAGTTAGATATCATCAAAATAAATACTGGCATGAAATATGCCTTGAAGACCAATCCAATAAAAGACATTGGCATATCTTCAAATACAGGAAAACCCATCATTTATGCCGCATAATATCTGGCAGTGTACAGGAAACAACCCTACAAATGTGAAAACAGGAGAAATAAAGAGCAGGCTAGTAACGCAAACGTATATGCTACAGACAGTTAGGTCTAGACACAATAAGAATATATCCCCAATATGTACATTGTGTAATACAGCAAATGAAGACCTAGAACACTTCATACTCTCATGCAATAGGCATACGCATACACGTGAAAGGCACCTCCAGAAAATAAAATTATACCTGGACAACTTAAAGAATGGTCTCTATCAGAACTTAGTTAACTGTAACATGCTTGTACAAATTCTGATGGACTGTACTCACAAAAGCATTAACTATGGATTCCGTATGAAACATCAACAATACATAGAGCTAGAAAACCTCACACGACTGTTCTGCTACGACATGCATACCAGTAGAATGAGGCAGATGGCAGGGTAGGGGCGAGGGTGTAGTGACAGTTTATGTAGAAGCATATTGTTTATTAAAAAATAACGACAATCCGGTTGGCTATTTACCTACATGTATTGTTTATTTGGCCATCTCACAGCATAGTGCTTTAACATTCTCTTCTTTCCTGCATATTTACCGCATAGTGCTTTAGTGCACCAAAATTCTAAATATATCTACATATTCTGCAGATGAACGCATATATCCAATATTAACAGTATGTCCAAAATATAAGACATTAACATTTAGTGCTTACCTATAGACAGCTATAAAGCTAATGTATATATTCGCACACCTAACATAAATTAGCAACTAGTATTTTAAGCTTGGAGCAGTGAAGATGATCACATCCGTCTTAATCGTAACTTCACTGTAATGTACGATGTATATAATATGTAAATAACAACACAGTATTTGTGCAGCACGCTTTTACCGTTATCGTAATATATATATATATGCATGAATTGGTGGATTAGTGGCACGTTCCTTTGTGTGTAATATGAGTTTTAGTGGGTGCGGGTGTATATTTGTATATAGCGCATTAGCCATCCTACTATGTAGGAGTGCGCCGATCTAGAACGGCGATTCATACCTGTAGAAAGAAAGAAAGAAAGTAACAAAGAATATAGATAAATTGACACTAAGTGATAACTGCCGAAAGCCATTCTTGACAAACTTATACGAAACATGTTTTAATCCGTAATCCCGCTTTCGGCAAAACGCGAATCTATATTATTTGATAAAAGATAGTTTGATTGGTTCATTTTCCGAATGTCAATCAGTCTTTTGAAATTGTGATTTATATTTGTTTTATGTTGTTATTCAGTTATGTTTTAATGTTTGAAATAGATGGATGCGAAATAAATATGAAAACTTTCCAGCGACTTGGACTTTATCTAAGATACCGCTAGTTTCCCCCGAAACTAATTAATATGACAGAGGTGACCAATAACCTGGTCATAATATAACAAAAAATCCGAAACCCTTGAATGCATAAATATGTGAATACCTGAGATGCTTTATTACCAAAAGGGATATAAGAAGAATAGCCCAGTCTACAGAAGGTTTATTTTGCCTGAGAGAGTTGAAACTTTGGTCTTTTAATTTATTTTATAAATTTTCAACAGAGAACTTATGACAGTTATGTTATAATTAATATTTTTAGTTCCGAAGCATTGACTTCTGACTACTGAGCTAATGATACCCAAGTTTCAACCATTGGATATAAAATTAAAACCAGACTTTACCAAGCACTTTTAATGATCAATCTTCATCAGGAACGCCAAATACAATAAAATTATAAAGCCATGGATGTATTTTTACTTCAAAGCTTGAGGGACTATATAACTAAAAGGACCTAAAAATAGCCAAATTCACCTAAAGGTCAACTTTGCCAGAAGGGAGTTGGAATACGAGATTCTTAATACCCTATCTGTTAAGTTTAAATGTCAGAGGACTTTGGAGTATACATTAATGAGACGACAACCAAACAACATCACACAGACAGAAAAGATATGCATTACCTTAGTTTTGAAAAATGTCTCTTAAAAATTATATTTAAAACAGGGAATTCGGAGAGCAAATGATTCAGATTGCTATGGAAAGAATGGTTCCAATGCTGCGAGATAATAGCTTTAGAAGGTGGCCAAATTGCTCCAAGGAAGTGTTATATGGTGAGGATGTAGAAAAACTACAGAAGGAATTGGGGATAAAAGAAAAGGAATTATGTAAACTTGAAAAGGAAAAGAAAGCTTTACAAGACCAATTGAGAAATGAGAGCAGTAACAAGAACGAGTTAGAGTTAAAACTCATAGAAAAAGAAACTGAAATAAAAGTAGCTGAAGGCCGTATCAAAGCTTAAAAAACAAATACAAGCAAAAGAAAAGGAGTTAAATAAAGAGAGAACTGAAATGGAGCAAATGAAAGAGAAACACAAGACGGAAATTGAATCATTGAAAAAAACAAATTGACAAACTAAAATCAAAGATTGCTGTAAATTTAGCAGGTGATAATAATGCTAAGCATGCTCTTATTCAGATTCGTTCAGAAAATGAAAAATTACAGGCAGAAAATGAAGAATTAAAAAGAAAATTACAGAAAAAATGAGCAAACAAAGAAAAAGACAAATGACAACAATTTTAAGATATTGTTATGCAACGTGTGTTCATTATAAAGTCATTGAAAATTTTGGATTTCATTTAGTTTTATTGTATTTCAAATAAAAATTAAGAAATCAGCTTTTATGTTTTGTTAAAAGAAAAGTTCATTCACTGAAAAAAAAAAACTCCTAAATTTATTTTTTTTGTAATTGTGCTCTTACTTTAATCAATATTTTTTTTTTACAACAGATAAGATTTTGCTCGCTTATTGATTATTTTAAATCATAAATCTCGAAGTTCAACTATGAAAATCATGCTCATATTTCTTTCTATTAACTTGCAATGACATCTTTGCTGCAGCTATTTTTATTCGCATTAACAAGATTCATTGTCAAACGCGTGTAACTTTTTACAGTTGTTAGCTGCCCTGGCTACATATGCATATATTAGTGAGAGATGAGACTCAATTTAAATAATCCAATGATTATGGTTCCTTTAAATGATGCTAAGATTGCAAATTCTTTGTGAAATTTTCTACATCCTGCAAAGCGATAATGAAAATGACGAAAACACCTTTTTCATCAGCTATAATTCCTACCTCAGCTGTCCATTATAAGTTGCGAGAACATTTTTACCCAGCCCATCTGATGATTTTGTCTGTTATAAAAGAGAGGCAAAATATACCAAAGAAAATTCAAACTCATTAGCCGAAAACAAATTTACAATGCCATGGCAAAAAACTAAAAACGACCAATAGACGAACAACAGTATACAATACACAACATGAAAAAACAAAGACTGAGCAACACGAACTCCAACAAAAAATGGGGGCGATCCCAGGTGCTCCGGAAAGGTTAGCCGACATAATTAAGTTATATATAGGTTGATTGTTCAGCTCACAAAATGGACAGTTTAATTGATTTAAATTGTTATGCCTTGTCTCTCCTCTTCTCCTCTGTTCACATTTTCACTTTGTAGCTATTAAAAAAATGTTTATTATATCACTGATTGCTTAGCTACATATAATTAGATGACGCAACGGGGAACGCTTTTCTTTAAAAGATACTCTTGAACAATTGTACAATGAAACTTGAAATTAAGTAACTTACCGCAAACTCTAAACAGATATGCAATTAATACATTTACATAAATTTATAAGGTTGTACAAGCGTTGACCGTGTGCACATTTTTAAAATGACACGCTTCCGCACTTCATACAACATGTACTCCGGTCAACGCTTTTACACCCCAATAAATTTACAAAAAGAAGCATTCAATTCTTAGTTGTACGTGTTGAAAAGTACAGTCATTAAAAAACTGAGGCAGAAGATACATGTACCAACGGGACAATAATGAAAAATTAAAAGTTGAAGAAAACTGACAACATCATGGCCAAAAAAGACAACAACTAAAAGACAAACATGTCTACAAACACTATACAGACAACTCAACACCCCACCAACAAACCGGCGATAAACAAATGTATAATCTCCTGCAGATGTTCCGGAAGGGTCTTACAAACTAAGATGCCGCGTGCTTGGCAGAAGAGCGACAAATAATAACATTAAAGTCTTTGACTTTACTCATTTGGAGATCGAACCCACGACCTCCTGCACTTGTACATTGGAGTGTCCATTATGGATTGAAATCAACAGTATGAGTATCGAAATGAAATTTATTTTACAGTCTTCACATTCCAAGATAGGAAGTCTAGGTTACAAAGACTTATCATACCATAATCCTCTCAAAAAGCCAAATGCACAATTTTTACATCGCGATGACCGTGAGGGCATTCCGATGTATTGCTATCGCCTAGATTTCCATTACGTAACTTTCGTTTTGGGTTTGTAACCGATCTATAAACATGATAAATACGCGGATATTAACGAGTGCAAACTAACATTCCTTATCGTTTGTTATAAATACATCTCTTCAATGAATACTGATAAAAATATTTTTGTTTAGAACATAAATTAATAATATGAAAATGTTTTGTCGTTAGATATATATATAAGTAAAAAATCATTGACAATATCTATGCACACGTACCGAAAAAAAAAATGTGTTAAAGCATGCGGCGGAAGAATATCTCAAGAACGTTTTGCGACAATCCCGGCAAGGACCGGTAACTCTGTAATTGTTTTTGCGGGAAAATATGAATGCCTACTCATATCCAATCTTTTAGAAAAATTGAATTTTTACAGAAGAGTGTCCACCATGCACTTGCACTGCACTATTATTAGAATAGTAGAATAGAAATTGAATGATATACAAATGGATGAAAATTATATAAACATGTAACTGTTGTATTAATATAAGATATAACAACAAACCAGTGTATACTGATTTGTATCACTACAATATGGAACGCCAAAACTGTCTTATTATGCTCATTTACCTTTATATGATGTGCACTTGTCATTATATGATGTGCAAACACCTCTATATGGTGTCCAGTTGACATTATATGATGTGCAAATATACTTATATGATGTGCAAACATACTTATATGATGTGCAAATATACTTATATGATGTGCAAAGATCCTTATATGATGTGCAAATATACTTATATGATGTGCAAATATACTTATATGATGTGCAACTATACTTATATGATATGCAACTGTATTTAAATGATGTGCAAATGTACTTATATGATGTGCAAATATACTTATATGATGTGCAAATATACTTTTTTATATCTCGATAACGGTTCAGTTTGGGGAGATTCAGTTTGCAACGGACGGCCTTTTTTTCTTGCGTTTATCTTGAAAACTAAATAGGTTTTAAAAAAGGGGGTGTTATGAAAACAGTCTGAATATGCTCTATAGGAAAGGTCCCGTTTGGGCAATTTGGGCTCTTATGAGTTTTGTTGTTTTGTTGCCTATTATCTTGATAACTCATTTAAAGAGAAACCTTCCTGGCAAAATGGTAGGCAAAATACATTATAAAATAAATAATTAAACATTACTGAAATTATGAATCAACTACCGAGGACTGGTATTTTTTCATTGGGGGACTGGGAGGAAACATCTAATTTTGTCAAGTCCCCTCGAAAAACATAAAAATTTCAAAGTCCACACTTCCATACATTTCTCAATACTTCGTTATAACAAAATAATGAATACAATTTCTTTTTCTATTATAAGTATAGAATATTGCATCAGTAGGGGATCTAGAACTTCAAGTGTGGAAGTTGTTTGTGACTTCAAAAAAAAATTCTTTGGATTTGCCGGTTATGGTCTCATTGATATTTACCACACCTTCATTCAATTTTTGGTTCAGCTTGATACGACCGCAGAGGTCGAACCCCGAACAGTATGGGCAAGTATGGACACACCATTCAAGCTTGATACAGCTCTGAATTTGGATTGTGATATGATATTTGACACAGCATAGGTTTCTGACATAGAATGAATGTGGTAAAAGATTTTCAAAATTTGAAATTGGACATTTACCTATTATTGTCCAATATCCAAAATCTAACTACAAGGTTAGATTTAACATATGTAAGAACCGCAAGAATCAAGACTTTGAATTAAACACCACTGAAATTGGTCAAGAATAAGCAATTATACAAAGTATTAGAAAAGTATTGTTTCGGCCCCTTTTTGATCCCTAATTCCTAAACAGTTGGACCATAACTCCCAAAATCAATCCCAAACTTCATTGTTGGTATGGAACCTAGTGGAACAGTTTTGATAGAGATCCATACACTTATACGCAAGTTATTGTCTGGAAACCAAATGTATTGGACGACGACGACGACGACATTCGGCTGCAAATGTTTGCGTTCGTATAAAAAATTTGATACCCTTTCCATTTCCCCCCTATCCCCTCTTCTAGGTTACAAATGACCGGTGCCTTACAGGAGTTATTACCCTTCCAATGTCCGATTTTTGTCCATATTTGCGTCTTTTTAACTAATATCTCGAGAAAAGTTATATATAAAGAGGAACTTGAACAGCTATTTTAAATAATCAGCAATGCAAAATTTACAAAAAATTAATACACATTTTTTTGTACTTGAAATTTGTATATCAACTGCTTATAGAAGAAACTACCTCTAAGTAGGAAAGTCATTTTCAATGGAAACAAACTATTTTGTTTGCTTCCCTTCTTAAACAAATAATGTATTTTTCAAGAAATCTGGAGTCAAACATACCCACCCACCCCCAAAAAAAAAAAAAAAAAAAGAAAGAAAATTAGCCTTAGCCCTGTTTACAGTTCGATGCCTTGATTCTGAGGTGTATATATGAGCGGCTTCCCACGAAACCTTTTATGTTGCGGGTTACTGTCTAGTTGAAGCTGTAAAATAAATGCGCGAAAACGTTGTAAAAAGCTGCACTCAAATGCAATGCACCGAGTTTAATTTCATCTCATATCTGCTTTTAGTAAACGTATTTTATTTGCTAAATTGGAGCAAAATGGATTAGACACAAGTAAATCATACTTTTGAATTCTTCTAAATAATACAATATAAATAAATACAATAATAGTATAATGAGCATACATGTAAAGCAAACAGTTTATAGAATTTTAGAAAGCCAATAAGATTATTGAGTAATGTTTTTCTACATGAGGTGTATTTTTGAATAACGAAGAAGTAATGATGAACATCCTCAATATCTGACCCACATTGGCAAGAAGGATCATTTATAATGTTAGCTCGAATAAGTTCATAGTTTGAGAATGAAGCGGAGCCTCGCAATTGCATTAAAATAAGATTCAATTTCTTCTCGCCCTACAAAAAAAAAGTTCCAACTTTACTTAGGAGACTGTCGTTTTTCAATTCGTTCTTATATTAAATATAGAGTCGACGCTGCAAATTTTTGGATCAAGTTTATTCCACTCGCTTATTGTGGAGGGAATCAACGATTCAGTAATAAGGGAAAGTCTACAAAATGGAACAATAATATCATGATCATTTCGCAACAGATAGTTGGTTGTACTTCGTACACATGAAGGTACAAGATTACATAAGTATTCTGGTGCATGTTTTTGGTTCACATTATAAAACATATGCTATTTTCTTCTTCTTTTTTTTCAAAAAGAGATTCCCAGCCAACCTCAGAGTATAAGGTTTCAGTTTTAGTGAAAATTGGTAGACTGGTTACAATTCTTGCGGCCTTTAATTGCAAATTTTCTAATTTATGTGAATAGCATATTCCACAACTATCCCACACTTCCGTGGCATATTCAAAAATGGGTCGAATAAAAACTAGGTACAGTTTATCTAAATTGCTTTGAGATATAAAAAAGAATGGTATGATTGCCAATGAGACAACTCTTCACAAGAGACCAAATGACACAGAAATTAACAACTATAGGTCACCGTATGGCCTTCAACAATGAGCAAAGCCCATACCGCATAGTCAGCTATAAAAGGCCCCGAAATGACAAATGTAAAACAATTCAAGCGAGAAAAACTAACTGCCTAATTTATGTACAAAATAATAAACGAAAAACAAATGTGTAACACAGCAACAAACGACAACCACTGCATTACAGGCTCCTGACTTTGGACAGGCACATACAGAATGTGGCGTGGTTAAACATGTTAGCGGGCGCCCAACCTTCACCATAACCTGGACAGGTGTGTAACAGAACAATATAAGAACAAACTATAAAAATCAGTTGAAAAAAGCTTAACTCATTAGATGGATACAAATAGAAATACATCTAACAAAAACACAGAGTGAAAATGGCCGGGTACTTGTACATCCCAATAACAAAAAGACACTAAGTACAGATCTGAGAGTACTCGCAGTTACTGACAGCTAGTTCAAAGCCAATAACAACTAATAAAAAAGTTCATGCATCCAAGACTTAATTATCAATTATCACATCCAACATCCAATGGATTTAGTTTAAAGACGTCATAGTCGAGATAGTCGATATTTAAGTTTACGCAAAACATTTAAGTTTTTCTATACACTTGTAATTATACTTTCAATTTGATTGTTCCATTTTGCGTCACTACTGAAATTATCTCCCCGGTGCTTTTGAGATGTACTTTAAGGGATATTTTCATCTCATAAAGGGATATTTTTACCATTTAAGTAACCGACCTTGCAAGACCCTCATGGGTAGTCAAGGTCGTCATTTAACGAAAAGCTGAGGTCTGGAAACTCAGTATTTGAGAAAATCATAATTTCGGTTTTATCAGGGTTAAATGACATAAGCCATTTGGTAGACCGAACATCCAGCTCTTTCAGGTCACGATCGATAACTGATCTAATCTGTTCTCCGTCGTTACCAGAATAACTTGATGGTGTGCCATCATCAAATAGTCGACACAGTGATGTAAACTTATCAGCAATATCATTAACAAAGACAAAGGCAAAGAGAAGAGGGCCCAGAACTGTTCCCTGAGGAACACCAGCTAAGACATCACAGAAGGAAGAAGACGAATTATGCAATACTACTCTCTGTTTTCTATCATGTAGATAATTTTCAACCAAATATAATAAGCTTCCGTAAAAACCATAAGCTTTTAGTATAAATATAAGGCATCTGTGCCAAAGTATGTCAAAAGCTTTAGAAAAGTCACAGAATACAAAACAATTTAATTTCTTTTTTTCCCATATCTCTTTTCATCTATACCGAGGGAGCCGAGGTGGTCGCGTGGTCTAAGTAGTCGAACAACTATCACTAGTCTGTCCACATTTAAGTTGTGAGTTCGAATTCCTCACGTGGCAGGTACGCTCGACTCCAAACTTAATTGACAAGAATTGTCAGTTTTTCTACCGAAGGTCGGTGGTTCTGTCCGGACACTCCGGCTTCCTCCACCAATACAAACTGACCGCCACGAAATAGCAAGATAGTGCTGAAAGTGGCGTTAAACACAAATCAATCATTCAATCAATCATCCATACCAGTATATTTATGCATGAGTAGAAAAATTTATAGCTATTGTTTTGAAATACTTTTTTAAATGACTGTGATTTAATTGGTATAGGAAATGAATTAAGATAAAGCGGCAATTCAAAAAGAGGGAAAAATAGTATATATCGGTATAGCTGTCTTTTGCAATACAATTTGTTTTATCATATTTTCGCCATAGCAGGGAAATTCGTCAACTAGCTCCTGTATTAATGGATCTAAATCTCCCTCCGAAATGTTTTAAACGTTGACTTTTATTTAATTGCACTGTCTCATTTTTCTATAAATTGCACTTTCGGAAGCTGATACGAGGCTGGAGCTGCTAGATCAGAAACAGTAAACTGGCTTTCAAAAAAAAAAAATGCAGAATATCCTCTGGTAGATCAATTATTTGGACTCCAGGTTCTCAGTACACAGTCTATAGGACCCATAATTTAATAACTTTAACCGTATCACTAGGTTCATTATTGTAGACCCGTTAATTAATTTTAAACTTTACAATTCATATATTGACAATTTTCCAACAATATCAGATGTGATTTGTTCATCTTTAAAACGATGTACCAACGTGCCAAGGCTTATCTCATCCATTTTCGACACACAATAGTTACAGATTTGAGCCGGGTTTATAGTAGAATAGAATAGAATAGAATAATTTTATTGCTAATTACAGCGCCCAAAACTTGAGCTGAATAATTACATTAAATTTATATACAATGATTACATTGTACAATGATAATTCCAGAGAAGCAGATCGGAATCAGTTATGAAGTAGACAGTAATCGTTCTAATCGTAATCATGTTCATTGACCATAACAACGACGAAAGCACATCATATAAGTACGTTTTGACATCATATACTGAAGTAATCCGAACCACATCATATAATGTTACATGCACATAATATAATGACACCAGCACATCATATAAAGATGTTTGCACATAATATAAGGGAAAATGCACATCATATAAGGATATTTGTACATAATATAAGTATGTTTGCACATCATATAAGTATATTTGCACATCATATAAGTACATTTGCACATCATATAAGGATCTTTGCACATCATATAAGTACATTTGCACATCATATAAGTATATTTGCACATCATATAAGTATATTTGCACATCATATAAGTACATTTTCACACCAGATAAGTATATTTGCACATCATATAAGTATATTTGCACATCATATAAGTATATTTGCACATCATATAAGGATGTTTGCACATCATATAAGTATATTTGCACATCATATAAGGATATTTGCACATCATATAATGTCAACTGGACACCATATAAAGGTGTTTGCACACAATATAATGACAAGTGCAGATCATATAAAGGTAAATGCACATCATATAATGAAAATGGGCATAACAAGACAGTTTTTGGCGTTCCATACTACAATATAATAGTTATTACGGTGAGGTTGAATTTCATGTCATTTATTCATCATCCACGCACGAACTTGTCTCAGAAAAAAAAATATATCTCTGTACATTAACCTCAGTTTCAGGTATAGAGATGTGATTTTTTTCTGTGACAAGTGCTTTTGACCATCCACAAGAACTTGCGGTCATCCGATGTTCAGTACTTCAGTACTTAGATTAATTCTTTGCTATGGGAAATTTACAGATTAATGATGTGTGTTTTCCGCAGGTTAAGATATTCAAGCGCTAATAAATAGTTAGAAATTAAGCCATACTCCTGAGAAGACACACTATTATTGGTAATATGTTTACTACAACTGTATTTATCTACAATTATTTTTCCGGTAAAAACAACTTATGGATTGATTGATTCTAATTTGCTGAACTTTTCGTATCGTATACACATCTTTCACGCATAAAAACCCCTGTGAATCTCAATAGTAAATATTCAAATTAAAAAAAATATATATATATATATATATATAAGGGAATCATTGTCCCCTCTTCTGTATTCTTTTTATTTTGATGATGTGGAGATTATGATTGTAAAACAGACATGAAAATCATATAAACTAAAAATGTTTATCTTGTATTTATTAATATACACTGATTGTATGATCTAATTCAGTGAAAGTATTAATGATCTTCAAAAGATGATCGATACAGTGATTATTCAAATCAGTATGTGTTGATATACATCTGTAAGCTATTGTTGACTTAATTTGTTCAAAACGGAGAAGGTGCGATAAGGCCGCTTTTTGGACCCCTAAATTCGAAACTAAAAACTATTATAAGTCAGTCAAGGAACATTTAAATCAATCTCCGTACAGCGCTCGTTTCCTTTCCGTATACTCAGTACACTACTTTACATATTAAGTGTAGTGGTACGAAGTAAGTACGGAACGGATGTGAGATAAGTGCCGGAGTTTGGCTTTAAATGTTCACAAGACATTAAACTATCAATCATCAGTATTTTTATTTAAAATGTTGTCTTACATATTTGCATTATGGGCTTCAAACTCCTTGTATTTTGTATAAAACTGCCAAAATGGCCGTTTGTAGATTTTGTCATTAGTATTTAGATATATACAAGCAAAGACATACACAAAAAAGATATTTTGCCACAAATTCTGGCTATCTTTTAGTGTAAAGCTGTTGCTCATGTCTATTTTAACTGAAAATTACTTGTAAATTGACCAATTACAATAGAATTATATGATGATTATTTCTGTTTTTCTTTGTACAAGATATCTTTTCTAAGAACTTATAATTGTCGTTAATTTATAAATTTGTTATCATGATGGGTTCTTTTTAACATACATCATGGTACAAGCATGCAGTTACATGTATCAAGGAATGATATTCTAAAATGCTACAACATAGAATGAAAAGAAGAGAGTATAACAACTTGACCGTATTTAAACGATCCTAATCAAATTAGGTCATATGCAAGGTCAAAGAAGAATGCACACTGATTTTATATTTACTACACAAATATTTAGTGTACCCATTTAAATACTAGTAATAATTGTTTTGTTTATGATTTATAATCTTATTGGTTATCAATATCATTCTTTTATATTTATATATTTTGTTGTAACAAGTCATTCACAAAGTTTGTAGATGTAACATAATTCTTTTGAATTACAAACGTATAATAAATATAGCTAGTACATGCAATAAATGTGCAGTTATTCTTTTAATTTTACGGGAAATGGATAAGAGAAAACCTTCAATGTCAAATGACGATGGTAAGACAATTTGAATATTTTCTATTAATATATCAAGGATGTACTTAGGTGAGGTTTAGGAATTTTTGTCAATTTTTCGATACAGGGTAAAATATTTTGCCCCATAACACCCATTTTTCTTTTCATATAAGACTTCAATAGCTCATAAAAGGTCATTTACTAAATTTAAGAAGATTGTAGATGTCTTTTTTTTCGATTTGAGACCCAAATAATTCCAGTGCAAATATAAGTTGAAAGTCCGAGTCAGCCTTTTTACCGCCATTTAAAAAAAATTAAATATCTCGAAATGGAGCTACATATCAATATTTTTAGCTTATTTTGATTCTTAACTGATGCTCTTCTGACTTATAGTATCAATTTTAAATTCTAGATTTTTTTAACTTCACCGAAGTACATCCTTAAGGTTGGTAAGATAAACTATAAAACCATTCTATCCCTTTTATCAAGTTGATAAGGGATATGTGTCCACTGTTACATTAGCTAGGATTGCTGAGCATTTTAATTTCAGGCTAAGTTAATGCAATCTTTTTTTATATTAAATACATACAAATTTGTTGATATAGATACAACAAGGAATCCGGAAAAAGTTGATAACCGATTAAGTTTTTGAAATTGTAGGTATTGACATTAAAAGCACGAGACTCAACTAAATAATGGAAAAAAACATAAACAAATGTCACAAAGGTAGTAAGTACAACTGTATACCACGTAAAATTGACTGAACATTGGCGGTTCTTCTTGAACAGGCATACCGTTTTAATCAAAAACCTTTTTTACAAATAAACTGTGAAATTGTTTAAAAGTCGATGAACCATATAAAAAAACTCTAGGGACCAAATAATTGCAATGGAAATCAGATGCGAAAGCTGCGTACCTAGCATAGTTATAACCCTTAAGCTGACCTTAACACAAACTTTATCATGTAAACTATGCAAAAAGTTTAAAGTAAATAGACCGTGACTGCTAGGGCGGGGTATTATCTCCATTGTACATGAATCATTGATGTATTGATTGTTGGTGGTTAACGTCAGCATTCCGAGTTGGCTATATTATAACGGGTAGTTTTTATTGGTGGAGGAGGACGGAGTGCCAGAAGAGAACCACCCACCCTATGCAAGAAACTGACAATCGTACATAAATGAAGCAGCGAAGCTATGAACTTCAATGTTAAGTCAATGTTACGTGGTATGCAGTTGTTGTAACTTACTCACATCTCATTAGAATGAAACTATTTTTCCTTAAAATAGCCCTGGTGTGAAATAAATTCAGGGGCAGTTTACCATATCAATATACTGAGATGTGGTACGATTGCCTATGAGACAAAAACTATCAACTAAAGACCAAAGACCAAAAACAAGAATGTAAACAACTGCAGGTCACCGTAGTCTTCACCAAAGAACAAAACACACATCATAAAATAAGGTATAAAAACCCAGGACAAAGAAAATGAAATAATTCAAAGGAGAAATCTAACTAGTAAAATCAAAACGACAACCTACGACAACAACTAGACTGCATGCTCCTTGTTTGGAACAGACACATACAGAATGGAGTATGCTCAGCTCAACTCTCTCACTTGCCAAGAACAGTGGTTTTACAGCACAACATTAAACAAACTATAAAATATGTTTTAAAATGTTGGTTCTAAACACAAGAAAAACTACAGTGTAACAATACGACCATAAAATTTAGACAAATGTACCTATCTAGGCGTACTTGAAGTTAGTGACATCTAGATACACGTACGCCAAAATTACACGATGCAGGCTATGTTATCATCTATTATAGATGATAATATTATATTTGAAGGTTATCTTGCAGAGTTGTTTTATGCCTATAAACTCTCTGCATTTTTGTGAAAACTTATAAAATACAGAAAAAAAAAACAAGAATAGCTTCATTTTATGATATTATTCTTTTATCAAAAGACAACCCTTTTAAGTAGAGTGTTTTCTGATGTGAAGTAGAAATCCAGGTGACTATAATTCTATACCCTCCAGTCTACCCTTGGGAATTTTAAGTGAATTCTATACAAGTATTCTCAATCTAATTCGCAATACTTTTATTAATTGTATCTATAAATGCCACATGCTTATTTTTTTTTTAATTCTGACGTAATTCAACGAGTTCGTAATGCATGGAAAGTTTCCAAAACAAATCTTAAATATTGTCAAAAATTACGTATCAAGGGTAACGATACTTTCATATTTGTGATTATATTAGAAGTTGCTTAGTTTTTTAACATCTGAGGCGTAATCAAGTGTATTATGTTTGCATTATTTGTTCTCTCAAATATATTTTACAGATCCAGAAACAAGCTCTGATTTTTTAGACGTCCCTATTGGTTTAACTGCCTCCGAAATGCATAAAATGAAGTAAGTAAACTGTTCACTTGTTTTTCCCTTCAGTATATAGATATAAGAAGATGTGGTATGAGTGCCAATAGGACAACTCTCCATCCAAGTCACAAATTGTAAAAGTAAACCATTATAGGTCAAAGTACGGTCTTCAACACGGAGCCTTGCTCACACCGAACAGCAAGCTATAAAGGGCCCCAAAAATGACTAGTTTAAACAATTCAAACAGGAAAACCAACGGTCTAATCAATATAAAAAACGAGAAACGAGATACACTTATGAATCACATCAACAAACAACAACAACTGAACATCAGGTTCCTGACTTAGGACAGGCGCAAACAAATGCAGCGGGTTTTATTGTTTTAATAGGCGCCAACCTTTACCCTAACCAGAAACAATAGTGCAACATCACAACATAGAAAGACACACTATTAAATATAAATTGAAATGGCTTAACTCAATCAAAAGACATATTAGCAATGACAAAACATATACATGTATACACTTATGATGCTGATTTTAGTGTTTTCGGAACCACCTCCATCAGGTATACTAGAGTTAAACAAGTTTGGGAAGCTAAATGAATTTTACAGAATAAAACACGACAAAAGCAACAACAAAAAAACAAGTTCAAAATTAAACCCCAAACATTTTTGAACATCAATCGTTAAAGGACGAACAAATATCTCAGTATGTAACTGAAGGAAAGGTAGTTGCAACATTAAATTTATAACTAAATCTTCCATTTATTATATAATGTATGATTTGAAGGTTTCGAAACAAAATAAATCGTTTAAATCATTCCTATATTTAAGATTTTATTCTGATTTCTTATTCTACAACAAATAAAGTAGATGTCAAAATACGTCATTGAAAAAAAAAAAAAAACACAGAAATGAAAAGACATCTGGAGGTTACCGTCTGATTTTAAATCGCCCCGAATAGACAAGTTGTGATCACTGAATCTTTAAAACAAATCATCCAACCTCTTTCAACCAAATCAAAATTCGTCAAAAGGCACACAAAATTTACTTTAAATGGTCTTTTCTTTAATTTGGAATATATACTCATATTTTCACGTTTCCAAAATTGTTCAAATGCTATTGCCCTTGTCAAAAATGTCATTTTTTAACAGTTGGAGTAATAGACATTGCATAGAACTATATTTTATGCCGATATTATTTACAAATTAAAAACCAATAATTAAACGTTTTCAAGAACAACAAATTGGTGAAGAATGTCATGAAAACCGAAATGTATGTCCAAATCCTATATAAGTCGGCAGACATTTTTTTTTCAAACAAAACAGCTAAAACTCAGGAAACGTCTCACGATCTTCATCCCGTTTAAAAATTGTATCTACCCTGGCTAAAATGTGGAAAAAGAATACAAATATGAAACAGACTTAGGTTTATGCTTTTAAAGAAATTCAGGGTAAAAACTTACGATGCAATGTACAATTATTTTCACTGAGTCCCATGCACGTCGACAGAGCATATTTTGAGTTACTGTCTAAGACTTAGTTTGTGTCTGCAACATATAATGTTAAAACGATATCAGTGAGGGTTTTTCGTCTTTAACAATTTAACACGTTCCATGGCAAAACAAATTAAAATGTGCTTAATATTTTTCAGTCAAATGGGTAAAGCGTTGATCAAATCCGCCGTGAATGAACTCAGAAATGAGTTTCAAAAATTTATCACGGAGGCTGTCGAAATGACTTTATCCGGGGATAGCATTCCAGATGTTCAAGAACAACTTGATAAAAGAGTAGAAGAATTGGATAAGCTAAATAAACAGTTAGAAAAATTACAAAATGATGCTCGAAAACAAAAAGGTGGTACTGCTGAGTTACAAAAGCATATAAAAGAGAAAGAGAAAGAAATTGCAGCAAAAGAATTCCAGCTAAAGCAATTAAGGAAGCGTCTGCAGAAACTCCAGAAGCAAAACGACGAAAAACAACAATTACATGACGAAATAGTGAGCAAACTGCAAGCAGAAAATGAGGACCTGAAACATAAATATAATAATGTGAAAGGAAAACTCCAAGTCAAAGAGTCTTCTGAAAATATAGCACGTAACATGTTACCAGAGTTAAGACAGCAGATCAAAGACTTAGAAGCCCAACTTGAAATCGAACGTAAGAAAAAGAAGTAAATCACACGGACGAAACTATATGCATGTAAAACTGACAAAGAGAAATAACAATATGTGTAATTTTCATAAAATAGTTTCACATTTTACATCATTATATGCAAAAATAAGGAGATGTGGTATGATTGCCAATGAGACAACTATCCACCAAAGTTCAAATGAAGTGGATGTACGCAATTATAGGCAACCGTACGGCCTTCAACAATGAGAAAATCCCATACCGTATGGGCTATAAAAGACCTCGACATGAAAAATATGAAACATTTCAATTAAGAAAACTAACGGCTTATTTATAAAAAAACAATTTACGAAAAACAAATATGACAGACATGAACCAACGACAACCACTGAACTACAGGCTTCTGACTTGGGACAGGCACATAAAGAATGACGCGGGGTTAAACACGTTTTGAGCGCTCAAATCTCCTCCTAACCTGGGACAGTGGTGTAACAATACAACATAAGAACAAACTATAAAAATCAGTTGAAAAAGGCTTAACTCATCAGATGGATACAAATAGAAATACATCTAACAAAATACATATTTCTATAAAGAAAAGTTGAGTGTTAATAGCCATTTTCTATAAAATTATGGAATTTCGTGTCGGTTGGTCTTATTGGTTGATAAACCTCAGGGCTAGGAATAATTAGTAACATTTAGTTTGTAACAAATTAAAATAGGCGCAGGGATTTCCGTACATAATAGAAAAAACAAAGGATATGGGGTGTCCATCCATGACACAAAAACAGTTCATGCAAAGCAAAAACACACAAAAGCAAAGAAACAGCGCTTTTATTGCTGTTCATCATCTCAAAGTCACAGTGAGGCCTTCAACACGGAGCAAAACAATTTTTCGATGGTTTTCCCTTCTTTGTCACTGGCCAGAGGTTTTCTGCGACAGCCAATGATATATAAATATACTGGGAACTTCATTACCAAATAGAAACTTAAACGAATAGCTCCAACAGTCGAATATATTTTACGACCTTACTTTTAAAAAAATATGTTTTTTTTTAATATAACCATGGCTTTCAACAAAGTCTGGTATATTGGGACTGGTATTCCCCTGAGCTATCAGTACAAAAACATGGGTATTGACTCAGTGGTGAAAAATCAGTTAACATTTACCGAACTTGCTGCTTTCGAATTCGTTGTGCATGTCCGAGTTTACCTTTATTACGAACGCAGTGTACCAAATTATTGAAGAAAGCGAAACACATGTAAACCCATCATAAATGTAACAGGATCAAAGTCAAAATTAAAAATTCTAGATCCATTTAATAAAATTGAGAATGGAAACGGGGAATGTGTCAAAGACACAACTACCCGACCAAAGAGCAGAAAACAGCGCAAGGCCACCAATGGGTCTTCAACACAGCGAGAAAAATCCCGCACCCAGAGGCGGGCTTCAGCTGGCCCCTTAAAAAGGTATACTAGTTCAGCGAAAATGGACGTGACACTAAACTTCGAAACATAAAGGAACACAAAATTAAAAAAAACCACCAAACAAACAAGACTAACAAAGGCCAGAGGTTCCTGACTTGTCTGTTATACATGACTTAGGGCTACAAGTTTTGTTAAAGAAAAATCATCTGTAAACTCATCAAAACGTATGTGTTCATGTACATATTGATAAATAGCACCAATCCAAAAATATAAATATTTTGCATAACATACCATTTGCGACGAAATGTTCACCAGCAATGATTCTGCGTTTATTCGGCATCCCATTTAAGGCTATCAGATATAAACTATTTTTTTAAATGAAACTGACTTCAAATCTATTGATTACGATGAAGTAGTTTCATGTGTGTGTATATTTAAGGATTGGCGAAGTGTATTTGCTTGCGACCGACCGTGCGAGGGCTGTATAGCTAGTCAAGGTCGTTAAACACTTCCATCATCATTTGCTTGCGACATAGCTGTGAAATATAAAAAAGGAACAAATTTATGAAAAAAATGTTTGTGTCCTAACTTTCTCACATCAAACTTAGTAAAAAGGTGAGTTGAAAGCATGCTTTATTAATTTACAGTTGGAGACCTTGAAAGAACTGTCCACATGCAGGAGATTTATAAAACCAAGATAGGCGTTGTTGCTTTTGGTGAAAAAATTATTTCGAAGTATTAAATGACATTTTGTTTCATGAAATGCAACGAGCATTATCATTCTTATTTTTCCCTTTTTAAAAGAGAAATGGAACACGATAAGTTGTAACTGATTAATTGACTTAAATGATTCACAGTGAATAAGTGTGTCATATGAATAATGGGAAATAAGAATGAGTACTGATTGATTTTGATTTTGGTGTTTTAACGCCACTTTAAGCACCGCTTTTGGGCTATTTCGTGGCGGCCAGTTTTATTGGTGGAGGAAGCCGGAGTGCCCGGAGAAAACCACCGACCTTCGATAGGAAAACTGACAATCCTAGTCAATTAAGATTGAGTCGAGTGCACCCGCACGAGCGGGTTCGAACTCACAACCTCAGTGTTGACTGGCTAGTGATTACAGTAGTAACTACTTAGACCACTCGGCCACCGAGGCCCCTAGAATGAGTACTGTAAATTTAGAAAGTATTGCGTGCATTTATAATTATGATTAAAAGAATACTCAAGGATTTGGTAAAAGGCGACAAAAAAAAAAAAAAAAAAAAAAGACTAAATGACGACTGGGTCCATGTCTTGGGAAAGGTACAGTAACATTTTGTGGAGTTAAACTAGTTTTTTTAAATCCCACACGCCCCTTTTAATGAAACACTATCAGCGGAATACCACAACGTACATATAAGAACACACATATAAAATCAGTACACCAAAATCTATTCAAAATAAATAATGGTATAATATATAACAGAAATACATTATTATTGAGTAAAACAACACATTCTAACAATTGGTCTATTGATAGTTGGATTTTGCTTACTATCTGCTTCACGTGTGTTTGTAAAAGGAGACAATTAAGAGACTTCATTAACCAATTTTTGTGTATGCAAAATGTACTCACTAGTTCTTACCTGTCATATTTGTGCAATTTGTGACAGTCAATTGAAGGATTGGGAACTTGACTGTTTATGTGTCAATCTAACTTTTTTTGAATGTGCTTTGCCTTTTAAATGCCTTTCATCCCAGAAGGAAAAAGATGGTAGCTGCTGTTGTAGGTTTGTATATTGAGCTAAAGAGATGTCTAATTTTTTATATGTGTAGAGCAAAAAAAAAAAACCAACAGGAATAGATCGATAGTCTATAGTGTCAGTGGGCGTTCTTGATGTTTTAAAACATTTTATTTTAAATTTTACAATTACATTAAATCTATGTTAATCAATAAAATTATAGATATATGTGGCCAGTAGATAGTCATGTGGCATATGAATTTAATATCAACAGATACATATTTAAAACATATTTGAATTTACAGTCAAACTAAAGCTAGTACGTTAACATACTTTTAACATAATGGTATATTCTCGCACGACGTTCATAAAGCTTTAAATACTAGTACATCTGAACAGATCAAGAGTCAGATATTTTTTCACGATTACACATTTAAAATGTTGTATCGTTAATTTTTAATTACAACAACTTTGTCAGTCACTCCATTTACACGGATAAATCGGTAGATAACTGAGCAACCTTCATATTAGTATGCAAAGATCTGATGATGATCTATTGTTAAGACAAAGGACCTTACAGGTTTTAATTATTACAAACTACTACTTCTTTAGACATAACAACTGTTAAGTTAATTTATATTTATAGACGTACCATATATGCGTTGGGAAGAATGCCATGTTATCTTAGTGGTCATCAACTATTCTTGTTTGTTCTATGGTTTACATATATCTGTCTATATAACGGATCGCGGCCGGTATAAAGTTGTGTCAGTATATTAAGATTAATATTTTGAGACACTTTCTTTACATCGTAAGTTCAAAATATTCAAGATGGCTACAAAAGGAAATCAAAGAAGACTGAATCAGGCAAGATGAGTTAATTATGTTAAGATTATATTTAAAGAAATATAAAAAAAACCCTAGAGGTCAATTTTAAATCACTAGTAAAAGCAGGGAAAAAATACCAAAGTCAAATATGGTTTAGCGGCTCCTGCTTCCGAGAGCTAAAGACAATGTGAAACCAGAGGTCAAGTTTATTACGGTTGCAAATGACGAACTAGAAAGGTAAAAGGAATAACAGAAAGTTCTAAGAGAGAAATGTATAAGGTAGTCGGTGGGTGATTAATGCGCTAAAAAACTTTATTCTATTGTGTAAAGATGTTACATATTGGCAAATAAAAAATATATCCGGTAGCTATAGTTTCCATTTTAATTTTGAAACTTCTATTTTGTTTTTCTATAATCTTTGTAATTTTATTCTATTTCTATACTTACGAGTTCACATCTGGAATTATATACAATCATAACATATTGAGTATAATTATACATTATATAGATGAAGATGGGTCTGACTTTATCACATTGGTTTAAAGCAACAACCAATCCTTCAAAAGATCAATTTCTACCAAATTTTAGGGAAAGAAAGTTACGGCTCCTTTAAAATTTTTAGTTTACGATTCCCCGTAACCTACATGACCATCGTTCGTGTTCTGAAACAAAACAAAATCATCATATATTAGCCAAATAACGTACATTGTATTCAAAAGGCTTTGTTGACTGCTTTTTATCTATACGATTTTTCTTAAAAGTTTTATTAATGGGGCTTTGTATATGTCTTTGACTTATGAATCACCCGAGACAAACATTAAGCTTACATGTCACTGAGAAATTGTGAAATAGAAAATGAAAGGATATGGAGTAAATGTACATGGGACAAAATCGCACACAATACATAGAAAACATAGAAAATTATCAATGAACAGGGCTTTTATTCCTGTTCTTCATCTTGACAGTTGATGTAGGGCCTTCAACAATGAACAAATCATTCATACCCTACAACAAGGTCAAGACGGCCCCTAGCGTCAAGCGGTACTATTGATAAAAATAAAGTAATTTTGAAAGACATCGATCGCCGCTAAAATATGCCTTGAAGTAACACATGTCGGGAAAGACTACATATCATATTATGTTTATAAAATTAAAAAAATCGGACTACATGGAAGTTGATGTTATCCTTAATGTTAAGCACTTCACCCATGAATGCTTTGACTTTAGCTTCAGTGTTCTCTATTTCGTTATAATTTTCAACATCAGGTATACCTTTGAAAAATTAAATTGTCCCTCATCGATATTGTTTGATGCTCGACCACTCTCTCCCTTAGTGCCTTGTTCTCCTGACTTATTTGCTGATTTTCATATTCGACATGAGCAAGTCTATATCGAAACTCAATTGACTGTTTCCCGTAATATTCCATACTTAAATTGACTCTTGGTATCTCCAATGTCTTTGTCAAGTTACTGACAGCGACTTTCAATACACAACATTCGGTAACATTAGTCATCTAGAATGATTAATTTGGACAGTTTTTCGTTGACTTGAACAATGAATATGTCTAGACGTTCATTCTGGAATAGGTGGAGACTGAGAGAATGATAGTTGTTGTGGGTGGAGTGCAGGTTGAAAAGGTGTCTGTACATGAACTGGTGTCGGATGAGGGCCTGCATTTGAATAGGTACTGTAGGCGGACTCATGATATGGAGAATCATGATTCTTGATCATATAATGCCTGATGAGCAGCACTATACGCTCCACAAATCGTAAAGTCATTTTGAACACAGTTATCACAAAGTTTCAGAAATGTTTTTATTGCTTCACAGCTTCTGTTGGCATAATGCGTTTTTAGGTCATTGTATGTTTTATGCAGTCCGCAATGGCCTACAGCAGTGTGACTCTGTTTAGTAATATCATGCATTTCCTCAATGGCCAAAAAGTAGATAATTGGTTCATCTGAAATTTTAAAGAACAATGCCTTCAAAATTTTAATTATACCCCTCCCCCTCTTTTTTTAATAAGCAACAATTAAAGCAAGGTCTCCTATGCATACTCTAAAAAAGCCAGAGAGAGAAAATGGTTTTCATTGGACCACGCTTAATTATAAATAACTTTGGAATTATTGAATCTTTTCTTCAACATTTTTGGAACCGCCTCGGTGGTCTCGTGGTAGCGTGTTCGCCTCGAGTGCGGGAGGTCGTGGGTTCGAACCCCGGCAGGGTCAAACCAAAGATTTTGAAATTGGCATTTGCTGCTTCTCCGCTAAGCACGCGGCATTAAGGAGTAAGAGCAAAGACTGGTCGGCTCGGAGTCAGGATAATGTGTCCGGGTAAGGTGACAAGTCTTCCTGCGGACTGTTACCTTGTGAACTAGCACGTTAAAAATCCGACTCAGCGTGTCGGTCTAGTACAAAGCAGGATTAATATTGATATTACATTAACATGTTCTCGTCCTGAATATACATATCAATTTGCTGCTGGACGTTAAGCAGTCATCCATCATCATCATCATCATCATCATCAACATTTTTGGCCTTGAGCATAACTGATGAGTATGCAAATCTCATGCAGCAAATAATTATTTTTGATAATTAATAAGATCATTGAATGAGTCGAATGTCACTTTGATGTACCACAGCGAGGTTACTGGGAAATTGGTCCAAATGCAAACATTAACCAGAGTCTCACAGACAATTAAGACATAGGTTATGGTAGCTTGCTGTTAGGACACGATCAATGAAAATGTTGAGAGTGGAATCAAAATATAAACCTGCAATTGGGACAGAAATTTACCCTTTCATAAGACACCAGATTTTTTGCAAAGGCACTTTTGACAGACTGTTTGAACATAGCACTCACCATCCGATGTTTCCGTTTTGATTAATTTTTCTAGGGTTCCAGCTGTCAATATCTCATCAGAAGGATTAGTTCTTTGCCAGTAGGTTTAGTTGCATCTTTTGCCTTATCAAAATTTCTATCCTCTCCTTTGAAAATAGGGTATTGTTTGCAGAGGAAATTTTCCTCGACATATCAAGTATTTCATTGTAAAATCTATCCTGGCTATCCACTTTCATCTTAAATCTCAACTAGTATGAAAGTATTTTCCTATTGCCTTCTGAGTGGAAACTCACAATTATAATTCATCAGGTGAGAATTTTATTGACTACATGTGTGTTTTAAAAGGTATTAAGTAATTATAAAAACTATTCATCTGGTCATTAACTGTATCAAAAATGACAAAACACACTAACATGAATGAACAATAAAAAAAAGATGAAAATATTATTGAGGTTAATGACATGTGTTGTAATAATAGAAACATATCTTTATTTTCAAAATGTGTACAAGTTTAACCCATTGTTAAGCAATATTTTGTACATGTTATAACATATACGAGGTACCTTTGTACATGTTATAACTTGTATTTTTGCATTGTGAAAGTTATAACATGTACAATATTTCTGTACATGTTATAACATGTACAAAATGGAAACTTGTACACGACATATACACCGATCTATTGTTAAAGACAGTATTTTGACCTTTCGTTATAATTTGTGTCGTTGGGTTGCTGGTTGTGACAAATACTTACACCTCCTTTTATACATATATAATTGAACCAGAAAATATATTCACCACATACATTGTATGGTACAGAATATGCTTTTAATAATATTTTATAGGAATTCGGAGAGCAAATGATACAGCTTGCCATGGAACGGATGGTTCCTATGATGCAAAATATGACAAAGGAAGAGGGTGAATTCGCAGCCAAAAAATATTATATGGTGTCGATGTCGAAAAAATACAGAAAGAATTGGGGAAAAAAGGAAAAGCAGCTTTGACCTTAATTATTTATCCCTTATAATTTTTATTAACTATGTATTTGCATTCAGGTATCACAGATCAAATTTATTCGTTTACGTTTTTGATTGAGTTAAGCCTTCCAATTGATATTTTATAGTGTGTCTTTCTATGTTGTGATGTTATACTATTGTTTCAGAAAAGGGAGAAGGTTTGGTACCATTAAAACGTTTAATCCCGCTGCAAATGTTTGCACCTGTCCTAAGTCAGGAATTTGATGTACAGTAGTTGTCGTCTGTTAATGTAGTTCATAAGTGTTTCTCGTTTCTCGTTTTTATATAGATTAGACCGTTGGTTTTCCCGTTTGAATGGTTTTACACTAGTAATTTTTGGGGCTATTTATAGCTTGCTGTTCGGTGTGAGCCAATGCTCCGTGTTGAAGGCCGTACCTTGACCTATAATGGTTTACTTTTATAAATTGTTACTTGGATAGAGAGTTGTCTCATTGGCACTCATACCACATCTTCCTATATCTATTACAAGCTTGAAACAGAAAAGACGGAAATAAAAAATCAACTGGAAATTGAGAGGAGCAACAAGAAAGAGCTCGAGTTAAAACTATTAGACAAGGAAACTGAAATCAATGTAGTAAAAAGTAGTATAAAAGACCTAAAAACGCAAATACAAGTAAAAGAAAAGAAGTTAAGGAAGGAAAGAACTGAAATGGATGAAATGAAAAAAAAAAGATCAGGAGAAAATTAAATTAATGAATAGACAAAATGACAAATTAAGAGCAAGGCTTGCTGTAAGCAAGGCAGGTGACAACAATGCTAGGCATTCGCTTATTCCAACAGGAAGAAAGGGATATATTACGGGCGGATAATAAAGAGTTACAAAGAAAAAATCTCGCATTGCAGCAAAGATTGAACAGATAAAGAAACAGACATACAAAAACAATTTTAAGACATTTTCTGTATAAGTTACTTTCTTCCAGATAAAACGTAGTTTATGTATTTAATAAAAACCAAAACCACGCCTACTGACCTAGTATTGAATATATGTTACAGTGAATTTGTAAAATCAGGGATTTCTTAAAATCCCTGGAATAAATAGTGATTTTGTAAAATCACTAACAGTTTCAGTGATTTTGTAAAATCCATGAAATTGTTATGGATTTAATAAAATCACTGAAAATAGTGCTAAGGATTTTGTAAAATCCCTGATTACAAGTCTAAACTTGATATTAGAAATGTGTTTTTCTTAATACAAAAATAAACTAATGGTTTTGAAATATATTTTTTTTAAAACAAGTTACTATTTAAAACTAGTGTACAATGATTATGAATAAAAGGCGTATGAAATGATATTGATTTACTTATTTTTGCATGATAAATTTGGGAAACATCTACTGTAACATAATCGCCCTACTTTTCGACAGGCACACATATTTTTTTCACATCTATTCTTTCCAGAACATAAACATCATAAAAACCTTGTCCGTCACAAATGGAGGACAGTTTAACTGCTTGTCGAAAAGATATGAAATTGTCAATAGATACAGCTGACGGACTAAAAACAGGGAATCAGTGGGTTTAATCTGGTTTCTACTGTATGAATCTAAAAAAATGCCATGTTTGGTAGCAAGACGATAACCTTTCTCTGACTTTCCATGGACAATTGCCATTATATTTCTTGGATCACCCTTTCCACGATCAACAACTGATAGGAATAACAACATTACATCCAATGTCTACTTCTTCTAAAACTCTATTTGACCGACTTAACATACGATTGGCTTGTTTTACCATTGACTGAGAAGCGTTTGCATGTTCATTTTCAATACCCGTTTCCGTATCACGCAGAAAGAAAATTTGTTTTGACGGAAACTCTTCTATGATGACTGATTTTCCACATAAAGCATGTACAATTTTTTACAAGTTGAACACGACGTTGCATTCAAAGCAGTTGCTTGACATACAACACACATATCTTTTAAGTTCAGTAGGTTGGGGCTCAGAAATGTCCATTTGTTCATCATCAGTTGTACATGTGTTTTCGTTATCAGTATTCAGTATATTGAGCTCCATGTTTGCTAAATCTGACAAATGCTGCTCGCTGTCAATTTTAGCTATGAGTTCATCGGGGAGTGAGAATGATGTTAGCCCAACTCTTGCATCTACCCCAAACATAGCTTTGTAAGGAGCTCTGTTTATGCTTGAATGGTGACTTCTGTTCTCAAACTGTACAAATTTGACACCAACAGGCCAGTCTTTATAATGGTTATCTCGCATCCATGTGATAACCATATCCTTGACATCAGCATTAGCTCGCTCAACGCTGTCTTGACTTTGGGGGTGTCAAGGTTTACTTTGAACAATTTTACATTCCGGCCATGCATTTTGAAGCTCACTAATGATGTTAGCAGTGAATTTGGCACCATTATCACTTTGAAGGATGTTTGGAGCCCCAAAAAGAAGGAAGATATCAAGTATTTGCATTGCAACTTCATATGCACGCTTTGATGTAAGTGGGCGTAAAATAACAAATTTTGTTAAATGATCTTGGTATACCATTAAAAATGTATAGTCATTATATTTGAATGATTGCATGTCTATCAAATCAACCTGTCCTCGGGAATTGAACTCTTTGCTTATTATAGGCTTAACGACAATGCCTTTACTAGCAGTTCTACGGTTTTTTTGTTGACATTCTTCGCAAAGTTCCTTGTAAAGTTCTAAAGCTTCGTATGAAACATTTGCATACTTTCTATTTGCCTCCTTTACCATTTTGTCCCTACCACCATGACCTATTGATATGTGAATTTTCTGCACTATGTTGTACATGTCTTCAAGACATACATAATATTTGATATCTTCATCTGACGAATACCGTCTTTTTAACGATTGTTTTTCACATCTCCACATTGAAGAACTTCATACCAACATTAAACAAATATTTACGTTCAATTTGATTTGGATCTAAAAAGTGGAGAAAGTATAGAAACATATTTAAAGTTGTATCACTTTGTGATAGAATTCATGTATCTGAGAAATGACCAAAGTATAAGTGAAGCATATAAAAATGGTTAAAGTGGCCTATTTTTGCTTGGTTAGATACCTATTCATAGAAATGCAAGTACAAAACAAAGTATTCTTACCTATATTATCTGTTGTCTTTTTTTATTATTATTATTTTGTGGATATAAATGTCCTTTTATAGGCTACAAATTAATAATACAATATTTATTTGCTTTTTATATATCAATTTTCATGTCACAATAAGATGCTCTCGTCCTGATATGCAAGTAATATTTGCCACTGGATCACTTAGGCTAAACCAATCAATTTCTAATTCTTTGCAAATGTGTTTTTCTTCTCTTATGACGGCAATCAATCCAATGTACTGTTTTATATTTGATTATAAAATTTGATATAATTGGTTTTATTCTTTTCAGTAATTACAGAAACACTATAATAAACATTAACTTACTTTCGAACAAGGTAATAATGAAAGCTTGTTTTGTCGTCTTTCTGTGGCTCTTTGACAATAAGTTCCAAACTTTCTTCATATTTTTTCTCGGTTCCAAATGTTACACTTTAATTTTCCTTCAATTATTTGAAGTAACTTTTGTGTGTATGTTTGTTCTTGATTTAAAGACATCTGTACCTGAGCCATTTTTCTACAGTATGTCAGTTATACAGTGAAAACTGCTTGAACTTAGTATTAATATAAAAGGCTAAATTAACCTCAAAATTATTGAGTGTAACTGCTTTAGGCTATTTTTTTAAAAGAATTTTTTAATCAAAAAAATAATTTATTTTTACAAATTCCTGAATTTAATCAGGGAATCTGTAAAAAAAACATCTTAATTATTTCAGTGATTTTGTAAAATCCCTAGTCAAAATCAGGGATTTTATAAAATCACTAATCAGTTCAGTGATTATACAAAATCATAATTTCAATGATTTTACAAAATCCTGATTTTACAAATTCACTGTAACATATACACATAGATACATATACATTGTACAATTATATATATGATTATATATATAAATATATAATTTTACATCATTTTAGTACAAATTATTATTTTGTTGTGGACGTCTTGACATCATTTGATAAAACAAGAACACTGTCTTTGGTTTAGCTTAATTTGTAACTGAAATATTTTCATGAATACTGGCTACAGTCTTTCACATAGCCCTGATCCGTAGTTTAAATATTCAAAATAGTGAAATTTATGTTTAATACATCCCTATCGTATACTTTTTGGTGTGTAGATGGATTTTGAACATTCCCGGCATTTATCAGTTTCTAATACAGTCAGGTGATTAATAACCTTCCAGGTAAACAAGAAAAGAATCCATATTTCTGCTTAACAGGTACTTATTAGATTTTATTCGATATTTCCATGATTGATTCTTCCTTAATTACGATTTCCATTGTTCCTTATATAAGTATGACCTAAATAAGTAAAATTTGTAAAAGTGTATTATTTCAACTTTCGGTCTGGGCTTAGAACGTGTTTACATAATGTAATGTCAATTTGAGCTGAACTCGTCCTTTACACGTAATCTAAACACTAAGTACTACGTTCCCATTGATAAAAAACAATGTTTACATGTTGTAAAATCAGTAATAGTTATCCCATGAGGACGCGGTGTGCCAGTGTAAGATCACCCCGATGGCCGCAGGCCAGAGGGTGATCTTACACTGACACACCAAGTCCGAATGGAATAACTATTTTACATCCCAGCTGTTCTAGATTAGATAAAAACCCATTTACGCTTCATAAAATCTAGTTTATAACGCCACACAATCATTATAATAAATATATATTACTATATAGTATATACCCTTTCTGAGCCCCGAACACAATGTTTAAATATGTTAAATGAACAGAGAGTTTGTATCCAGTCGTCCTGGTGTAGAGGTATGACTCGTGCGTCGATATGCTAAAGGTCTTGAGTTCGATTCCCAGCATAGATACTGGATTTTTTCGACACAAATTTTGATAGTAAGTCTTTTCCGTATAAATATTTCTAATTTTTATTGTGGATTTGACATTCCCGCCAAAATGTTACAGAACAAAGGAAAGCATGCAGAACAAAGAAACTCAAGCTAGGGTGATATGGCAGGGGTGATCCGGCTCAGATGATCCCTGATAGAACAAAGGAGCTGGGATGTAACGTTTTGATTACATACATTCGATAGTCAATGTAGGCCTTTAGTGGGTTAAATGTACATAAAACTAGATATTCAGAAAGTGCATTTAATTATGAATATCTAAAGAAGAAACATCAATTGAATAAAAATGATGATAATGATATTAAAAATTAAGTTGTGTTCCAATTTATTTATCAAAAGCTCAAAACATTGCTCAGTTATTAAAACGATTAAATAGCCTTACTTACCCCTTTTCAGACTCAATGCAATCATCATACACATCATTCACTTTGACTAGTCTTCCCTCATTGAGCGGAATCATACAGACAAATTGATAAATGTATGTTTTTTTGATTGATTGATTGTTATTTGCTTTACGTCCAGTGGCAAATATTTCATTTATGTTCAGGACGAGAACGAATTGACAAGGGAGTCGACTGTGATAAAGGGAGGGACATTTAGAATGTCGCTAGAAAAATAAGGGTACATTGGATAGGGACGGAAATTAAGCCTTGCAAAAGGCTACCTACGTATCGCTCACAGAGTTGTTTCAATGGGCTTTATCTGCAAAGAGCGTGGTACTCTCTCTACACGAGACAACGGATGTAACTCACTGACCAGACATGAATGTGAATTTTATACATCCCGCACAGCCAAACAAATGCCCAACTTTGGCAAGGTTTACTTCCGGTCAAAAAAGGCCAATGTATAAACATATTTCTATACCCAAGTCAACCCGTGGGTTAATAAATGACGGCAGCAGTACCACGATCACAACCAATATAATAGTATGTGCAAGAAGGAGCCAATTTTGGAGGACGTTAAAGTTTTAGAATGCAGTAATCCTGCATGGATGAACATTTCGATCCTTTTTTTTTTATTCACAATCATGACATCCTTTTAGTTAAAACTCTTAAAAAGTACTTTAAATAATAAAAACGGTTTTCATGAAATACCGACCATTTGTCTTTCTTAAGGGGAAAGGGGAGGAAACTAAAATTAAAAAAAAAACAAAGTTAAGCTTTTTGGAAAAAACATACAGTTTGTTTCAAGGGTTCTTGTTTTCTTCTGGGGAAAGGGGGCTAAATTAAAGCAAACACACAGTTGTTATTCAAAACAAACAGTAACAAGAATTTGATTTTTGAAACTCAATGTAGAAAATTTTAAACCCCCCTATTTCTAAAGGAAACAAATAATTTTTGCTTAAATTCTAAAACAATATTTTTCTCAAGGAATTTGGAATCAATTGCGTCTAACTGTAATAGAGATAAACAGAGAAATATTCATTCAATTATATGTAATGAACATTTACATTACTCCTTCGTGTAGTTTACTAATGTGAACACATTAAATCTTATGTACAGGTAATTAAAACTGGCATGGTGTACAGATGAGATCAAATGTAATGTTACATGGAACTAATTGTAAACAAGTTTACAGTATGCGACGTTTTGTGTGAACATGGCCTAGGAAATAATATATTTATGACCATTTATGTTATGTCACAATGAACTATATCTGTACGAAACTGTATTTGGTATATAGGTATCTCTGCTTTCAAAAAACAGGTAAAGGAGTCCACTGTTTCCCCCCCCCAAAAAAAAACATCCAAAACATACCACTAAAACACAAAAAAGAAGTAAGAGTAACCATTTAACATAGCCTTTCTACTAAAAAAATGAATTATTAAATTGTTTTAAATAGTTACAAAATAATATCAAGAACCATTACCCTCTATTTTAATTATGTACAAATATAACATGTAAGACACGTACCTAATGACCGAACCGGATTGAGTTTATTCTCCTTTCATTTAAAAGAGAAAAAGAAATTTTAATTAGTTCAATGTATTAAATGTTTAATTGATTTATCAACTTGTCTACTTTACAAATAAACTCATCAAAGATACCAGGATTGAAATTTTGTATTTGCGCCAGACTCGCCTTTCGTCTACAAAAGACTCATTAGTGACGCTCGAATAAACAAAAGTTAAAAAGGCCAAATAAAGTACAAAGTTAAAGAGCATTGAGGACAAAAAATTCCTAAAATTTTTGCCAAGTACAGCTAATGTAATCTATTCCTGAGGAAGAAAAGCCTTAGTATTTCAAAAATTCAAAGTTTTGTAAACAGTTAATTTATAAAGATATTTTTTAAATATCGTTGTCCTACTAAATTGTACTGAGACATGCGATTAAGTTTGGTGGTGTAAAACGTTTACAATTACATTTATTTGTCTAATTGATCAACAATAAATATATCAACATTATTCAATTTATACTAGAAATCAAGGCTCTCGCTCAACAATCTACTTGGTACTCAGGGTACAGAATGTGTGCTCTCAACACCAAATCCAGTATTTTGATTAGTTGATTTCTGAGTCCGAGTACGATAATTGTGCTCGAAATTTTTATGACCGCAAAGCATGATGATACATGGAAATAATTGGCTTAACACTAATACGATAAATAACTGTGTGTTTCACACTGACAGTCGCCGTATTTGGAACCTTAAGATAATGAACTTTATGTTCAAACATAATTGAAACTGAATTTCTTTATCAATATTTCAATTTTCCATTATCTTTTAGAAAAAGACCAATATTAATTCAATATATTTGATATTGGACGTTTCACAAGCTGCAACCAATTGAATTCATTTTCAATTTTGGGAATTAAATACTTGTGGTTATGAGATAAGTGAGAATAATTTTCTTTTCGGAATATAAACTATTAAAAATGAAGCCACCGAGGTGGTGATTAGTGGGGTGTTGTTGTCTTCAACAGGTTATAAACTTTAAAAAAACATCTATTGTTATGACTTATCATTAATTATTGAACATTATTTTGTAGATTATGTTTAATGGCGACATCCTCTCAAAGTTGTGGAGTTTGTGACCTCCGTCAAATCACCAAACCATCCATAGTCTGGTGTACAGAATGTAACGAGGGACTCTGTACAGAATGTCAGGAACATCATAGTTTGTCTAAAGCATCGAGAAGGCATAATGTGATACCTATTATTGAATACCAGAAATTACCAACTGAAGTACTGAAAATTACTCAATATTGTAGAACACACGACGAAAAGTTTCAAATTTATTGCAAAAGCATGAATGTCCCTGCTGCAGCAAGTGCATAGTTGAAAGCCATATAGAATGCCGAGAAATCGTAAATTTAGATGACGTCATTCATAATGCCAAAACCTCCAATGCCCTGTGCGAGATAGAGGAAACATTAGTTGAAGTAGCAGAGAATCTAAATAAAATTCGACAGCATATACAGGACAATCGGTCGACTTTGAAAGAAAAGAAAATGGAAATAGAAAAGAAATAAAGAAGACCAGAATAAAGATCAACAACCATCTCGACAAACTACAAGAAAATTTAATGAAACATCTCTATGAGGTCGAAGAAAAAGAAAACTTGAAAATTTGTCAGTTAGTGTCATCATTGGATATCAAAGAAAAAGAAATAGCAGAATACCAGAGAAACATTACGAACATCAACCAACAGGCAACGGACCTTCAGATGTTTCTTTCAATGAAGCAGATAGAAAAAGAGGTCTATACCAAAGATAAATTTCTGCACTCGCTCGTAGAAAGCGAGGGGCAAGTTTCTCTTTCATATAAGATCAACACTTCTATCGAGAATATCATGTCCGATATAAAAAATTTTGGAGAAGTGCATATTGAAGCTAAACCGTACGATATTCTTCTTATCAAGAAAAAGACCAAACAAGCCCAAATGATTATACAATCAAAATCCATTGAAAATATAAAGCTAACGTTACACAAGACTATTGACACTGAAGGAGAACTCATTTATGGATGTTGCATGCTGCCGGATGGTAGATTGGCATTCACTTTCTACTTTAAACATACAGTTAAATTATTCAGTGATAAAGGATTAAAAGACTTTGAGGTGAAGTTGCCAGCTGAAGCGTTTGATATAGTATATATCAGTGAGGACAATACATTGGCTGTTACATCTGGTGGTTCATATAAACAGTGTATTACCATTATAGATTTGGAGAGGAAACAAATCAAGAAAACAATTTCACTTGATTCGTTCAATTATGGCATAGCACTGAAAGATAATCAATTGATTTATTCCAGTGCAGACAAAGGTATACGAATGATTAATCTGTACGACGAGTCTACAAGTGATATAGTTCGAGACAAAATGCCCACTGGCTGTTACACTGCAACATATAGGGACAAGATATATCATACAAACAGAGTAACAAACACAGTTACGTGTTATAATTTAGAAGGTAAACTGCAGTGGACATTCCAAAATGTAAGCGTTCTGAAGAATCCTCGGGGTATTGCTGTGGATAATGATGGAAATGTGTACGTGGTGGGGAGCGATTCACATAACATTATAGTTATCTCCACTGATGGAAAACACCATAGAGAAGTATTGACAGCAAGTGATGGTCTTAGTGATCCTATGCCAATCCATTATAGCGGTTCAAAGAATCAGTTGCTGCTCGGGAATTTGAATTACAAGGCTCAATTGTTTAGTTTTATTTGAAAACTTTAAAATACTCTCTCCTTAGATCATTCTGTGAGATGTTTAACATATAATTACTGGATCACTGAAACCCAGTTTGTTTATTTTAACTATTATATATATTATGAAGTGTTTGTTCATAAGAAACAAAAGGTGTACATTCAGTGGAATAAATTAGCAAAGCAATAACCCACAACAAAGACTCTTATATGTACAAAATACACTAAATAATAATAGATATGATTGTTTTACTGATTTATGTTAGAAATGTCAGTAAAGTACTAGTATACAAAAATAAATATGACATTGTCGACATCAGCAGAATTCAATATTGATAGTATGAAAATTTCTAGCTTGAAAAGATCAGTCTTTGACCACAATCCTCTTTGAAATATAATTATATAAGCGAAATCCAAAAGGTAATTTGTTTTGCTATTTTAGTGTTATTTTTATTAGTTTCATGGAATAGGAACAACAGTATAAGTTTCATTGATCTCTAATTCGAGATAGCTCGATAGGAATCCTGACGTGTAGTAGCAATCGCTTGGCATAAGTAATTATATCACATATGAAAAAGGTGATTATTCATATATTAAAAGGAAGGACCTCGCCGGTAATTTTGTGATATTTAAGAAAACTTCAATACACGCATCGAAATACATACACAACTTTAAAGAAGCCAGTTATCACTGTCATACAAGTGAGAGGTTTAGCTAGCTATAAAACCAGGTTTAATTCACCATTTTCTACATAAGGAAATGCCTGTACCAAGTCAGGAATATTACAGTTGTTTTCCATTCGTTTGATGTGTTTGAGCTTATGATTTTGCCATTTGATGAGGGACTTTCCGTTTTGAATTTTCTTTGGAGTTCGGTATTTTGTTGTTTCACTTTTTATCAATGATTTTAAAACGACAATGTTTTTGAAAGGAATGCACGCCTTTCATTTAATATCGTAGCATTCTAACGACAAAAATATACAAAACATATTCACATGTTTAGATACGGTCTTCAACAATAAACAGAGGTTTATACATCAAGAACCAAATTATCTCGATTAGTTCAAAAACGAAACTTGTGAATTTATTCGACAGGGACTATCAATAACACCAAATTCTTCTAATTAAAAACCTTCAAATATGACATTAGACAACCACTGACGAGATTAATGATTTGAGACGGGCACATTTTATATTTTCAATCGAACAGAATTGATTGGAGCTTTTCACATATTCACAGTTGGCCAAGGTGGTTGTTATATTGTTTATTATAGTTAAATGTAATATACTTTGATGAGTATCCCTTATCCTAGTAAAATTTGGTGTAGTACATGTAAACCATAACGACAATTAGCGCCTATTAATATACGGAGGATGCCGGCATTTCAAAAGGATTTACTTACCCGTACCAGATATAACTGTTGGATTTTTCTGAAGATTAGATATGTTATTTCTTTAAACAATAGATCATCTTTTTAGGGCTGTTATTTTTTGTTGTTCTTAAGTTTTATATTTTTATCATATTTGGCCTTTTCTTTTAACATACGTTATGGTACAGCATGCAGTCATTAACAAATGATATTTCAAAATTCTACGGCATAGAAAGAAAAGTAGAATGTCAAATATCATGACCGTGATTTGAAGATTTTTTTCAAATGAAGTCGTTTGAAAGATCAAAGAAGAATTCACTCGGATTTTTTATTACTACACAAATCTTTTGTCACGGATTTAAATTATTGTTTTGTTGATGAAAAATGATCCTTTTTTCGTTATCGTAAATATATACATTGTTGTAGGAAGTCACACATAGATTATAGATATAGTATAAAATTAATATTCATATATCAAGTTTTACTACTGCATGCATTAGCGGATCCTGGGGGTGTTCTGGGGTTTGACCCCCATTGTTTCGATTTTTTTTTATTATTTTTTTCTTTAATTATGTGAACGTTTGATATTGTTCTGGGGCTGGGAACCCCCTTTTCAAAATGGCTGTATCCACGCCTCGGATGAGCATGTACAAAATGTGAAGTTTTCTTTCTAGTATTACGGGAAATGGTTAGGCGAAAACCTTCGGTGTCACATGATCGACAAGATAACGGTTGTAAGACAATATAAGTATTTCTTTTAATATAAATGTTTATTAGATACACTAGATAAAGTTGATAAGATACACTAGATAAAATTGAGTAGATACACTATATAAAGTTGATAAGATACACTAGATAAGTTGTTTGATACACTAGATAAAGTTGATAAGATATACTAGATAAAGTTGATAAGATACACTAGATAAAGTTGATTAGAGACGCTAGATACAGTTGATTAGATACACTAAATAAAGTTGACTAGATAAAGATGATAAGATACACTATATAAAGTTGATTAGATACACTAGATAAGTTGATTAGATACACTAGATGAAGTTAATTAGATACACTTAATAAAGTTGATTAGATACACTAGATAAAGTTGATTAGATACACTAGATGAGGTTGATAAGATACACTATATAACGATGATTAGATATACTAGATAAAGTTGATTAGATACACTAAATAAAGTTGATTAGATACACTAGATGAAGTTTATTAGATACACTTAATAAAGTTGATTAGATACACTAGATAAAGTTGATTAGATACACTAGATCAGGTTGATAAGATACACTATATAACGATGATTATATATACTAGATAAAGTTGATTAGATACACTAAATAAAGTTGATTAGATACACTAGATAAAGTTGATTAGATACACTATATAAAGGTAATTAGATGCACTTGATAAAGTTGATTAGATACACTAGGTACATTTGATAAGAAAACCTAGGATTCGTATTGTTTCATTTGTCAAATGGACAAGGGATATATATTTCTTCATTGTTGAATTTAATAGTTGGGATTGCAGAGTATTTCAACTTCAGGCGAAGTAAACGTTATAATTACTAATAAGATTGGTTATTGTTTTATAAAATGCATATTTAATAGTGCCAATTACTTGAAATGTCCTATCTTTTTACAGTTAAAACATTCCTTATTTCTTGCTTTACATTTATGGTTTTTATGGTAACATGACATACCACAATATTTACACAATGTTGATTTGTTATCATATTGACTTTGTTATTTCTATACACATTCACATGTGGCATGTGTTCTTTTATTTTTGAATTTAATGTTTCATTTTCTCAGTTATTTCATCTAGAACTTTATTTTGCTTTATTACATTTAAAGTATTCTTAGTCTGTCGAAAAATTCTAAAACAGATTCATTTTCCTTTTGTTTTATCTCCAATTCTACATCGTCTTTGTCTCTTGAAAACCGTTAAACTAAAACCTATTTCTAAATTTTCTGTACTATTCTGAATATTTTCATTTAAACCATCAAACCAAACTTTAGCTGATTCTTTCAAATAAAACGGCAAGTAATGACAAGCAATTTCATTTGATATTGAATTTATATTGCTCCATTTTCTAAAGTAAAATAGCCAATTTGACGGGTTTCCTGAACCGTTGTACGTAGGTGTTATTATGTTGGAATAATTAAACTGTATATTACCTTGAGGTTCGGCCATGATGTTCTCTTAATTTAACTATGTTTTCCTGTTTTGTTTCTTTGGTTATCCTTCAGTTGACTGCAAGATGTTGTTTGTCAAACTGTGCCGAAGTTCATCTTTTCGTGTTGTTCATTATTGTAGGTACATGTACCGATGATTTTACCACTTCGTCTCCACCAAAATACATTATGCGGGAACTTGGTCCCGTCTTTGTAATCTGTGTTGTTGACTTTGTTTCATGTTGTTATTAATTCTTTTTGCGGGGATCTGCTCACATTGATGTTACGTTATTTTGGAACTAGCTTGACCTCGGCATGACAACGGGACCTTAAAAGACAATCCAGTCTGCTTACTAGTCTAGCTGTATTTGGCAAAACGTTTAGGAATTTTTGGTCCTCAATGCTCTTCAACTTCGTACTTTATTTGGCCTTTTTAACTTTTTTTGATTTGAGCGTCACTGATGAGTCTTTTGTAGACGAAACGCGCGTCTGGCGCAAATACAAAATTTCAATCCTGGTATTTATGATGAGTTTATTTACTACATTTTCATTCTGGTTCACAGTCTAATCAATATTTACAACAGTTACAATACAAATTACATTATTTTTTCCAACATAGGTATACACTAAATATTCCGCGATATTAATCGAACAATAATACAAAACCCGACAATAGTATACACGCCATAAATGAACAGTCATGTCATTTGTTATCTCCCATTAATCTGTTTACTTTTAACATTAAATCAAGTATCAAAATAAGAATTGTATTTTTCAAAAGTTATCTACGCGAATAAGTTAAATACTTTTTATAAGTTAAGAAATTTTTATTTACATCATTTACTTTAATATTATTTCAAACTTTGCCTATAATTGATCTAATCTATATCACGATTTTATTTGTGAATATAAATTTATATAGCAAACAACTAAATACCAGTGAAATATTTATTTACATTTAGTACACTTATTAAAGAGGAAATCCTGGATAATCATAGGTCTGTTCTATGTACCTTTGGAATTTCAACCAAAGATGAAGAACTGGATCTTCCATCACTGTATTTGATACCTGAACTACATAAGAGTCCTAACAAACAACGGTATATTGCTGGGTCTTCCAAGTGCTCCACGAAACCTCTTTCTAAATTATTAACATCAATTTTATCAGCAATCAAATCCGAGCTTCAAAGTTATCGTGAAACTACCTATTCAAGAGGTGGCGTGAATCAGATGTGGATACTAAAAAAATCCAGAGATCTTTTAGAGTACATACAATCTAAGACTCTTTCATCTTGCAATAGTATTAAAACATTTGACTTTTCCTCACTTAACACAAGTATTCCCCATTCCAAACTAAAAGACAAATTGAAAGAGTTGGTCCTGCTTTGTTTCATAAAAAAGAATAGCCAACGTAGATACAAGTATCTGGTCTTAGGGAGGGATAAGTCCTTCTTTGTAAAAAATCACTCTGATTCTAACAAAAAATTCTCTGAAACTGACATTATCAAAATGTTTGATTTCTTGATTGACAACATATTTGTTACATTTGGAGGACGTGTTTTTTCAACAAACAATTGGCATTCCCATGGGAACCAACTGTGCCCCTCTTCTTGCCGACTTGTTCCTTTATTCATATGAGGCTGACTTCGTATAGGAACTTCTTAGGAAGAAAGAAAAGAAGTTAGCAGTATCCTTTAACTTTACTTTCCGCTACATAGATGATGTTCTCTCACTAAATAATTCAAAATTTGGTGACTATGTTGAACGCATCTATCCCATCGAACTTGAGATAAAGGATACAACAGATACAGTTAAGTCTGCCTCATATCTTGGCTTACGATTGAGTACTCTCAAATCGTACTTTCTTGTTTATTTGACCTGTTGATACTAATTGTAATGCTTTTTTTGTTATTTAATGTTATTCAGGGTTATATCTGGTCTACATACCCGCTTTGATAAGTGTTTGGTACTAATATAAATTTCCACTCCGTACTATGAACATCAAAATTATTTATTTTGTTAAAATATTTCCTTTCTCTATTGTAACTGTATACGTATACCTGACAACAAAATTATTTTATTTACCTGTGTTTAAAGTTATTGCAAATGGCTGATATTTTTGTTCGAGCATATTGTTTTTCTTAAATTGTTTAACATTTCATACCGATATAACATGTTACTTTTATTATTCTTTCCTTAGTTTATTGATGTGGTTCATAAGTGTTTCTCGTTTCTCGTTTTTATATAGATTAGACCGTTGGTTTTCCCGTTTGAATGGTTTTACACTAGTAATTTTTGGGACCCTTTATAGCTTACTGTTCGGTGTGAGCCTAGGCTCCGTGTTGAAGACCGTACTTTGACCTATAATGGTTTACATTTATAAATTTTGACTTGGATGGAGAGTTGTCTCATTGGCACTCATACCACATCTTCTTATATCTATTTACATCTAGAAATTGACAATGAGGGTCGGTTGAAAACAAAACTTTATGACAAAAGAGATGAGTTCAGCGTCCCAATGGTGAACTTTCCATTTTTATGTAGCAACATTCCAGCAGCGCCTGCATACGGAGTATATATCTCCCAATTAATACGATACTCCAGGGCTTGTATTTCCTATCATTATTTCCTTGATAGAGGGTTGCTGCTCACAAGGAAGCTATTAAACCATGAGTTCCAAGTGGTGAAGTTGAAATCATCCCTTCGTAAATTTTACGGACGCCATCACGAGTTGCTTAACCGTTACGGAATATCCGTTTCACAGATGATAGCGGATATATTCCTAATGTCATAACTACAATCCCGTCCCCTTTTCCCAAATGTGACCTACCGAATTAGACTTATTACCGGGTTTGTAATAACATGAGCAACACGACGGGTGTCACATATCACTACAAACTGCTCAGAGTCTGAAAAGACCAGTTTTTGTGCTCGACCAGTAAAGTTGAGCACTGATTTTACTCGACTAGACTCGACATTGTCTCGACAGTACTTAACTGTACTTAACTGTACTCGACTTTGGTCTCGACTTTACTTAATAAGTCTGATTCAGGAATTGCTGATCTTGGTGTAGTCTGAAATGGTCTCGACCAAGGCTCGACCTGTCTCGACCTGTCTCGACCAGTCTCGACCTGTCTCGACTAGTCTTAACCCTCAAATTTAGTCTCGACTGGTCTGAATCAGCCCATCTAACTAAATTAAATATTGATCTTACAAAATTCCAGGTTATTTGGTAGTTGGTTCATTGATGGGAAATTAAAGAAGTAAATTAATAGGTTAAAAAAAAAGCAAGAATTTTCAGTTTTGATTAAATTCAGATAGTCAACTTTAATTATTTCTATAACTTTTTCAAATCAACTTGGATTTTCATCAAACTCTACATCTATCTCAATTATACATTGATCTTACTGAATCCCAGGTCGTTATGTAGTTTGGTGTATTGCTGTCAAATTTAAGAATTTAATTAGGTAAACGGACAGAAAGTCACAGGACATAAAGTCACAAATTTGATAGGACAAAAAGTCACAAGACAAAAAGTCACAAATAATTTGTTGGCAATTGTATGAAAAATAAGAGAAAGATCTTGAAATGTTTTCTTTTTATTACATATATTAATTTTTAAGTTTAGGAAATTGTTCATAAGCCTTGATAAATGAAAATTTATTAAACTTTAATCATTCAAAAGATATATTTCTTGGCATCATGAAGCCATTTAACTACCAAGCCACTTTGACATTTTGTTTTCATAACAATTTTTTTATCATTATTGATATTTATTGAATAAATTTTAATAACAAAGTTGCTTTATATATGATAGTTCAAGAAAAAAACAAAAAAAATATTTTTAAAATAATTGTTTTCTTGTTAAAAGAAAAATAATCTCAAAACTGAATTGTGACTTTTTGTTCTGTGATTTTTTGTCCGTGACTTTTTGTCTGTGACTTTTTGTCCTGCGACTTTCTGTCCTACATTCTTTAATTAATAGGTAAAAAAAAGCTAGAATTTTCAGTGGGACTGAATTCAGCTAGTCAACTTTAAATTTGTTTATTATTTTTTCAAATTAACTTGGATTTTCATAAAACTATACAGCTATCTCAGTTGTATATTGATCTGACTGAATCCCAGGTCATTATGTAGTTTGGTGTATTGCTGTCCAAAAGAGGGACGAAAGATACCAGAGGGACAGTCAATTTAAGGATTTAATTAATCTAGGTCAATAAAGCTAGAATTTGCAGTTTCGAACTAAATTCAGATAGTCATCTTTCAATTTTTTTAGAACTTTTTTAAATCAACTTGGATTTTCATCAAACTATACAGCTATCTCTATAATATGTTGATCTTATAGAATGCCAGGTTGTTTGGTACTTTGGTTTATTGCTGTCAAATTTAAGGATTTAATTGATAGGTAAAAAAAAGCTAGAATTTTCAGTCGGACTAGCCGACTTTAAATTTGTTTATTACTTTTTCAAATTAACTTGGATTTTCATAAAACTATACAGCTATCTCCATTATATATTTATCTTAACAACCTGGCATTTTGTAAGATAAATACATAATAAAGATAGCTGAAAAGTTTGATGAAAATCTACACTGATTTGAAAAGTTATAAAAATTTATTATTTATTTATCACAATAGTTATATAATTATCTTTTTAATGAGGTAACAACAGCCAACAAAATCACTGAAATTGTTTGATAAAATTGAGGATGGAAATGGGGAATATGTCAAAGAGACAGCAACCTGACCAAAGAGCAGACAACACATGAAGGCCACCAATGGGTCTTCAACACAGCGAGAAAATCCCGCATCTGTAAACTTATATTAGAAATATATCTATTATTATAATTTGGGATATAGTACTAGTATATATAATATATATCAAAAGCGGATAAAAAAGTAAAGAAATTAATAAAATTGTTCTTCTGATTAGTGGTGAAGTATAAAGTAATGCCTCCTGCTTTGGGCAAACTCATTAAAAAGATCACAACCTGGTAAGAGAGTATTAAACTCTAAATAACATTCATTCAAAATTGCAACATCCTGTTTAACTTAAATCGCAAGGCCTTTTGAATTCACTAGATAAGTAATAGACGAGTTTAAAAAAAATATGGCTTTCTTTTTACCTGTAAAACACACATATACTGATGTAATTAAACCCTATTAAAGTGCTTCTTGTATGCCATGTCTTTAATTTTGACAAAATTATTTTAAAAATTATCAAGGATTCCTATGAAAGTTCTATTATCATGAATATATTAAATTCTTGTTTTAACAAAACAAAGGTGGCATTTTTAAAATTTTATAACTTTTTCAAATCAGCTTGGATTTTCATCAAACTTTTCAGCTATCTTTATTATATATTTATCTTACAAAATGCCAGGTTGTTTTGTATGTTGGTGTATTGCTGTCAAATTTAAGGATTTAGGTAAAGGGTAAAAAAGGCTAAAATATTTTAATTTGACAGCAATAAACCAAATTAACAAATAACCTGGTATTTTGTAAGATAAATATATAATGGAGATAGCTGCATAGTTTTATGAAAATCCAAGTTAATTTGAAAAAGCAATAAACAAATTTAAAGTTGACTATCTGAATTCAGTCCGACCGAAAATTCTAGCTTTTTTTTACCTATCAATTAAATCCTTAAATTTGACAGCAATAAACCAAAGTACCAAACAACCTGGCATTCTATAAGATTAATATATAATTGAGATAGCTGCATAGTTTGATGAAAATCCAAGTTGATTTAAAAAAGTTATAAAAAAATTTAAAGATGACTATCTGAATTTAGTTCGAAACTGCAAATTCTAGCTTTATTGACCTAGATTAATTAAATCCTTAAATTGGACAGCAATACACCAAACTACATAATGACCTGGGATTCAGTCAGATCAATATACAACTGAGATAGCTGTATAGTTTTATGAAAATCCAAGTTAATTTGAAAAAATAATAAACAAATTTAAAGTTGACTAGCTGAATTCAGTCCAACTGAAAAATCTCTTTTTTTTTTACCTATTAATTAAATCCTTAAATTTGACAGCAATACACCAAACTACATAACGACCTGGGATTCAGTAAGATCAACGTATAATTGAGATAGCTGTATAATTTTATGAAAATCCAAGTTGATTTGAAAAAGTTATAGAAATAATTAAAGATGACTATCTGAATTTAATCAAAACTGAAAATTCTTGCTTTTTTTTTTATCCTATTAATTTACTTCTTTAATTTCCCATCAATGAACCAACTACCAAATAACCTGGAATTTTGTAAGATCAATATTTAAATTAGTTAGATGGGCTGATTCAGACCAGTCGAGACTAAATTTGAGGGTCAAGACTAGTCGAGACAGGTCGAGACTGGTCGAGACTGAATCGAGACTGGTCGAGACAGGACGAGACTGGTCAAGACTGGTCAAGACAGGTCGAGCCTTGGTCGAGACCATTTCAGACGACACCAAGATCATCAATTACTGAATCGGACTTATTAAGTAAAGTCGAGACCAAAGTCGAGTACAGTTAAGTACAGTTAAGTACTGTCGAGACAGTGTCGAGTCTAGTCGAGTAAAATTTGTGCTGGTCGAGCACAAAAACTGGTCTTTTCAGACTCTGAGCAGTTTTTAGTGTATTGAGCAGGATCTGCTTACCCTTCCGGAGCACCTGAGATCACCCCCAGGTTTTGGTGGGGTTCGTGTTGCTCTGTTTTTAGTTTTCTATGTTGTGTTTTGTGTACTATTGTTTGTCTGTTTGTCTTTTTCTTTTTTAGCCATGGCGTTGTCAGTTTATTTCCGACTTATGAGTATGAATGTCCCTTTGGCATCTTTTGCCCCTCTTTTACTAACCTTAAAAGACAATCCAGTCTGCTTACTACATTTTTATTCTGGTTCACAGTCTAATGAACCAAATAATTATGTACGACTTTATATAGCAGAACTGTACTTAATTAAACACGTGAATATTTGGTTACTCAGTACAATAGTTTTCTTTGGTCTATGTTTTAAGTATACTAGTATGTAAGAGAATGATAATCCCTTTCTTCATGATTAAGTACGAGCGTTAGCGAGTACTTATCATGATGAAAGGGATTATCATTTTCTTACAAACTTAGAATACTTTAAAGTGCTCGAGGTGATTTCTTGATTAGTTTTATTAAAGAATTTGTTTCATTGTCAGTGCAATGTTTATAATTAATGGATGGCTTCCCTTTTAGGCATTTCATTTATGTATTGGTCTTAGTGATGTAAGGACTTACTTTTAATTTGGGACATTTTAATAAATTGTGTTTTAGACATAAGTTGACACAACAGTTACAATGAAATTGTAGAATTGTATAAGTTTCCTAATTGTGAGTATGAGTGTAAATTATGTAATATTTTAGTGAGGAATGATCTTTTGTTTATTTACAGTTCAATTTAATAAATTCAAAATCAGAGTTACAACTAAATTGTATTCCACAGCCAATTTTATTCCAGCTCTTTACATTAAATATTACTTAATTAACTAAAATTTAAACATGTTAAATTTTGAAAGAAATTGCTTTTATAGGAAATTCAGAAGTAAATTCAATTTCCTGTATGTACCGGTATTTTGGAAATGACTATTCTCACTAACTGCGAATACAGTTATCTGAGTTTTGATAAGAGTAATACATGTAGCTAAAGATTTAGGTTATATTTAATTTTAAAAGGTTTTTTTCTTTTCTTTATTTTTTTTTTAATTTGTAATTTGAAAGTTCTAAATATTCACATAATAACACAAACGGGATCAATTGTACTGCACAAGTAAACTTCAAACTTATTTTGATCATTTTGTTTGTTTCAAAATTCAACTTTCAATCAATAATCCTAATAAATGTGCTTCAGGCAGTTGTAATTCATTTATAGAAATTCTTTGTTTTGAACTGTAAATAGGCCTAAACAAAAGGATAATTCCTTACTAAGAACATGATTTACATTCATTCTTCGCAGTTAAGGAACACCAAATTCTACACTTTCATTGGTCGAGAGCACTTTGCTATATCCTAATAAACATTGGAATATATCGGATAAAGGAAGAATTACTTAATCTTAATTGTTCAAGTCTATTAATTTCAAAAAGAATGTATAATTATCTTTATGCCTTCTAAGCTTACACATTTATCAATTAGCTGGGGGACATTTTTGAGACAACGTTATTAGACATGCATTAGAAAGATAAACACTTACATTGATATTTTTGAGGATATTGTTCTATAAACAAATGAAAAGTTTCTTAAATTTATTTTAATTATGTCCATTTCTTGATCAACCTATTTTATAATCTATTGACAAATATTCTCTTTAACTTCTGTGCATTTTCTCATTATCCAACAAAACTTTATTTATAATTTATTAGCAAATATTATCTTTAAATATCACGCATTTTTGCATCATTATAATACCCCTTTAGTTCAAAAAAGAGGGACGAAAGATTCAAAATTCTTGTCCCCAAAAATTAGTTGATGTTAGGAGAACAAGATTAGTTTAAGATGAGACAACAAGTAAAATCAACAATAGCTCACGGTCTCTAGGTTATTCTGTCGTCTTGATGTGCTGGCTCTTCGGATAGAATATATCATTGTATTCCTACAACATTCAAATTTGGGTGTCTTTTTCCCAAATGTTATATGCAATGAAAGATAAGCACAATACATGTTGTTCTGTAACAACTGATGAGCTAGCGCAAACGAGTGTATACTAAGTCTGCATTTTTATATTCACTCAAATATTTTTACAAATATAGAAAGAGGTTCTGATTTTGAAAACGTGTCAATTGGTTTAACTCTCTCTGAAATGCAGAAAATAAAGTAAGTAAAACTTTCTGCTACTTTATTTCAGTGTTATGGAGCAACCGCCATCAGATACGGTAGATAATTCATAAAATGTTTTTGAGAATTAAACACAGTACGATAGAACAAAGAAATCAGTCGAAGTCTTATTCTGGCAAAGCAGCTGCAATTGTGATTATTTCGCCTGTTCCCTTTGAATTAGTATTTGGAATAGGAGGTAAATAATATTAATTTTAAACTCTTACATCGGCCATAATTGGGATATATTATATATACGGAGAACATTATGTAAACATTCTTCTAGATCAGAAATATCTAAAAATTATATAGGGTTATTGTCATCTGTTTTTATATGTATTCTCAATGACAGGTATATGTAAATTTGAAGCAATTAAATTTGCAATTATATCATACAATATTTCACACAACAAAACAGTTCTTAAATGATCTTCTCAAAAGGAATTATTTCACTTTTCTAAAATTTTAATATGACAATTGAAAGATAAATTTGCCACAGTTCATTCAATACCAAAATATTAAATAGGTAGTGTAAAGCCAGTATAATCGAAAAATAAGTATAGAAAAGTATAAAGATTCCAAAAGAATTTGAAGAATCATTTAAAGGCAGGATTTAAGTTTTTTTCAGTTGAGACAAATGTTAGCTTCCATGTAAATAAAGAGACAACGAATAAAGGAAATTTAACTAAAATTTGAAAAAAATGAGATTTTATGTGGTTGTATTAAATCTTCTCAGATTTCCATTATATTTTCTAATCATAAACTTTCAATATTTTAGAAGTAACCTTCCGGGAATACATGAAAATGAAGTATATATATTTCCCATGAGCCAGTTGATGAGATATTGCAGGGCTTGCGTTTCCATTCATATTACTTGTTAAAGGGGTGATACTTTTGTCGTACTATACACAATCCCGTCCTCTTTTATTAAAACAAATGTCCTGTATGCGATTCTTTATCGGGTTTTTCTTTTCGTTTTTTTCCTTTGATCATTCTATTATCTGTCTATTTTTGAATTATGGTATTGAATTTTAATGTATAGAATTGAAATAATGTTTCTGAACTTAAAATTGAATTTAAATTGAAAAAGAAATATGATACAAAGGGACGAAGATCGACAGAAAATATCATCATGGTTGTTACGGACCGAAATATGATTAAATACGGCCGCTGAGAGCGACTTAATCCGAATTTCATTTCATCCACCAATTAATTTCAAAATAAGTTTTTGTATTTATTATTGTGTGTTTATGGAAGGCCACTTACATTAAGTAGGTTCCTACTTCCATAACACATAACCACTGATGAAATCTTTCACTGAACCTTATAACGTTTTCTGACGATATTGTCGTTTTAAAAGTTAACATTTTATAGATGTCTGAGAAATAATTGTCACGAACCTTAACTAAATTTGTGCTCGTTTAAGGCACATGGAATGGGTAAATTTATATAACCGGCTGCATTCATTTAAGACGCGAAAGATACCAAATGGAAATTCAAACTCACAAGTCGATGACAAACTGACAACGCCATGGCAAAAAACGAAAAACGATTAAAAGACATGCAACAATCATGATATAAAACACAACAAAAGACCGAGCAAACAAACCCTATCAAAAACCGGGGTCATTTCAGATGGTATGGAAGGATCTCGTGTAAAAACAAACTCGTACAATTTTTGGAGATTTTACGTTCAAGTTTATCTGAAAGATTTAAAAAGTTCAGAGATTACTTGACAAGATCACATCCCTTTTGGAATGAAGTGTATCCGTACCCTGGCCTGACAATTGAACACCATACCAAACGTCAATAAAACATTATTATACATAACTAACCACTTTTCAAAAGAAAAAAGAGAGGAAACTTTGGTAGGCCGTGTAAAAACTTCGAATGTCAAAGTAAAATTTCAATAAAAAATGCGCATTCAGACCTTAAATACGGAGGTTTCTATTCGACATTTATTATACTTCCTGTAAGAATGTCCTTCTATAGTAAAAGTGCTCTATTTTTGCATAGTTTTTTAAAGAAATATATAGCGTAAACTGCACGATGCGAAAATAGTATGCCTTGCTGTTGCAACATACTATTGATTTTCACGTCAATCATTGTCAATTTCACGTGAAAAGGCGGAGCTTAGTTGCTATAACAGAGAAATGGGTTGGATTCATTAGCCTGACAATTAATTAACTATTACAATTGAACAATTTAAAGGGAAAATAGTAGATATCATTTAAATTATTCTGACATTTTAAGAGACTTTAGAAAACTGTAGTTTCTGTTAGAACGTTTTTGTTCTTTGTTTGTTTCTGTCGTTGAAGCCAAAATTGTTTGAATACTTAAATAGTTATGACCACATCACTGTTTTTTTAAGTTATATCGAGTACTTCGGAAAATGTTATGGAGAAGAAATGGAAGGGGTATGGAGTAACCCTTGTTTAGACAAAATCCCCAAAAAATACCGTGCAATCAAATCTATGACACGATGCCTTTTTGGTACTTCTTCATCTTACAGTCTACACGAGTTCATAACTTCAACAATGAGCAAAACATAGGTACCTTGTAGCAAGTTTAAGACAACCGCTAGCACCAGCTTAAGCAGAATTCTACTTGTTTAACTAGTCAATAATGATTTATATTCAGATAGAGAGAAAAAATCAATCATTTCACCTCAAAACACATACTTTTGAATCTATTTATTTGTAACTCTTTCTAACAGTCAAGTAGACAAAAATCAAATTTCTTTAAGACATCATATGTATATGCAGAGTTACATAAAAGGCTTCTTTTCGTACTATAAAGCATTTTTTTTTTACACATATAAATACGCAATGAGCACCATTTGAAATAGTAAACAGTCAGTATAATAATGATATTAATGTTGTGTATTAACATTGACTATGGAAAATAGTAGCCAGGGTTTGAGACAATAGTGCACGACCCGAAGGGTCGTGCACTATTGTCTCTCACCCTGGCTACTATTTTCGCATAGTCAATGCTAAACACAACATTATTATATAAATATAACTTATTTCGGTTCATATCATGTCTTCGTCTACACAAGCATATTGCACTTCTAATAAAGGCTTCCGTTTCCTCATTCAAGGTTACCCAATCGTTTTATCAAAGAAAGGAAGAAGTATTTGAAATCCTGTTGAAAAGTAACAAAGAATCTTTTAGTTATTTCTTAAAACAAATCTTAACCACATCATATGTTGTTTTGTAATTTATGAATAGGGGTTAACAAAACAGACCGTTAAACACCAATGGGACGGAAAAAAAAAATCAACTAAATTTTATCAATTTGACCAATTTACCGGGTTTTAAACTGGTACGCGTACAGCAAGTTGTATAGCTTGAGAATGTAGCAAAAGATCTCTTTGAAATGAAAATTACATAATTAAATTGGCATAAAACAAAATAGGACGGCAACGGACACATTTTTTCTTTTAAGACTGGGAACATATTCGGTGAACAGCTCATCAGAGCTTATGTTCAAATGTTTGTCAATATGCCAAATCAAAATAAAGTTACTTACTTAACATATTTACGATATGCATGGAGGTGTTACAGTAGTACCTAACATGAACGTATGCTAGACATCTGAAGCTCTTAAAACAAAGGGACAAAAAAGTACAACCAGCAAAGAATAAGGCCAACTTGGCGAGAGGAACATGAGGAACTTGATCACTTTTGTGTATGGTTGTTTGTCTTTTCGTCGTTTTTCAAATTTTGCCATGGCATTGGGAGTTTTTTCGACTTATGAGTTTGAATATTTCTTTGGTATCGTTGGCCTCTCGTTTTTTTAACTTGAATAAAATGACACAGATTAATAAATAACAGTTTTTTGAATCATAAGATATCATAAGGATAGTTAATCAGCTAAGGACAGAGGAATCATATGACCAGGAGACTGAAGATCAAACTTGCGTCCTCTGCTAACAGTCTTGAATACCAATCTTTTTTACGATTCAATTTTCGAGCACACACTCAAGAAATCAAAACAAAATTAGTTATGTTTAATATATATAGTTTCATTATACTGTCAATCACAGGCTCCTTATTAAGTACCAATGATGCACAATCTTACTACACAGTTAATAGTGACAGATGTCCAACTGAATATTTCCTTTTATTGCTCTATCTAAGGCATCAAAAAGTATGCTCGACAACTGTAATCAGTACAATAGTTTAATAGCTCGCACATTGAAACGTTAACCCTAAAACAGTGATATATATATATATATATATATATGCCTACTACTTATTGTAAACTTGTCAGATACTGAGACCAATCCTGGCACCAGAACTCCAAGATGGCCAAGTTGTACATGTCAAAAAGCAGTAACATCTAAAGATAAAGCTGTGTGTTGCGATTATTGTGATTTATGGTATCATATAGACTGCCAAAATATACTTTCTAAAATGAACGAATGATTTAATGTTAGCAACATCAGCTGGGAATGTATACAATGTGGAATAGCCAACATTTCCAATTCTATTTTCAGCAACAAACCAATTGCATAAACAAACCAAACTCATAGCTGCTAGGATACGTTTAGTGAAAGAATTTACACAAACACACAAATATCGAATATCATATTATTACCACCTAACAATAAATAATACACAAAAAAAAAAACTATAAGGAAACAAAAGTGTCAAAATAAAAACACACGCTGGCCATGCGGTACTTGCCAAAGGGCAGTAACTTTAGACAAGTTCCATTCTTTGAAAAAAAAAAAGAAAACCAAAACGTGAACCCGAGACCTCTGACTGGTCACCAAAAAAAGTTTTGCTTTTGATTAGAATTATAAATGGACTGTTAGTAGAATAAGGTAATGATGATGTTAAAACACCTTTATTGAAAACATGTAATTGTGTGTAGATTCTTGCACAATTCAATTACAAGCACTGCTGGATTTAAGTTGTAAATAGAAAAGTGTATACAGCTACATATGTACCATTCGAAATTACCTTTTATGAATTGACTATTATATCCTATTGCAATTCCCAGTTTCTTCAAACTGGATATTTAAAGCAAATCAGAATATAATTTTCAGCACACAGTTTGCTTTATAATCTGGATGCATTTATATTATCTTTCATATCTTCACATTTTGTTCCTTGGATGGCTTCAATTATTCTTATACTCATTATTGAAGCTGTATGCACATGGTAGAGGTAGTATAGAGACATTGAAAGTCCAATTTCCATGTGAAGTGTAACTCTGTGTCATTCAACTTATAAGAAGGTTACGTATTTTGTTCTTAAGAGTAATACACCAGCTTCATTAGGACCTCTTATATACTGAAAATTATTTTGGTCTCACAAAACTTCTCAAATTTTAAGGGTTTCCTGAAGTTACTTAAATTAATCCAGATATTCTACAGGAAAAAAATATTTTTGAAGAAATTCTTGTTTTCAGAAGTTCTTATGAATACCTGAACATGCTCTCAAAAGAACCAATTTATATAAAAAGATATGTTTGGTAAAGTCAACTCATCATATATACCAGAGTTAAAAATATGTACGCCAGACTCGCGTTTCGTCTACTAAAGACTCATCAGTGACACTCGAATAAAAATAGTTAATAAGACCAAATACAGTACAAAGTTGAGGACCCAATATTCCGAAAGACCGAATCGGCTAAGGTTATCTATTCCTGGTGAAGAAAATCCTTAGTATTTCGAAATTTCAAAGTTTATTATAGGACAGTCACTCAAAAAAAATATAAAGAAAAGAGAAACAGCTGGGGTCGGAATACCATATTGATGACCACGTTTCAAAGTCATATGTCAAGCTACAATTTTATAAAATCGCACCATATTGCAAAGATTAAGATCCTATATAAGGTTGAACTATTAAAATCAAAAAAGAATTGAAATTTAATTAAGGGTACAGAAAAAAGGAGTTAACTCTTCAAAACCAGCTGATTTTTTAATCACATACTTTTAGATATATTATCATTGAAATTATTGTTGGACATAATATAACATTAATAATTATATTCCTTTAATGTTAAATTTAGTTTCAGTTTGAACTTAATAATTTGAATGAATATTCCTTAGTCTGTTAGTATCTATTAATGAGATTAAATATTTTTGACAGAAATGTTGTTTTATTTAATTATCTTTCTGCTTTCCGACCACTGTGTTTCCGACCTAAGATAAATATTTTAACAGAAATATCGTTTCGTTAATTTTCTTCATGCTTTCCGAAATTTGGTCAGGCTGTGAGGAAGTACAAAATACCACGTTGTAAACATTCAGAAATAGTCAGTTTATTCTGGGACATAAGTTATTGCCGTTATATTATTTCCAGGATTTTTGCCACAATGTATAATAGCACGTTGTATTAAATACTACACACACAACGTGTACATGGATCGTCTCAAAACATAAATGATACAATTGCGTTATCATTATACTTGATATTTAACAAACATTCACATCAGAACGCATATTTTCTGTCAAAAGGCAAATAGGTTGGTATATATATAAATATTTTTTTACTGCAATCTAGCCTCTTTTCTTTTTACTTTCCGATCTAAAAATAAACTTTAATTGTTGACATATACAATGTCACGTGGTATCCTATCCACAGAGGGACCGTATCAAAGACATAGATAACTACCTGTATAAATGATCGAAAATTTTCGAGACGTTCCGAGAATCTTGTTTCCAAGGATATCTGAATGGCCCGTAGAAGCTACTATTTCACATTGATTATCAGAGGATACCATCTCACATCTATGGGTGTATGGATGCCAGTAATATCAGCTGGGAATTTACAAATTATGGAATGCCAAATTTTTTCACTAGCCTATTTAATAACAAATCAAGCATTTCATTCAATTCTAGTAGTAGCTGGAGAATGAGTGATACTTTACTTAATAACAGCATAAATGCTCCTCGGGTATCTTCATCGCTTTTGGTTCAAACTAAATCAAAACCAAAAGCCAAAACACCACAAAATGCCTCAACTAAAAATCATAAACCTATTATAATTCGTGACATCAACAATAAAACAGAAGACAACCACCAATTAATGGATTCATCTAAACCCGAGACAATTTTAGGCACTGAAACAAATATACACAAAAATACGTAATCATATGAATTCTTTCCATCAGAACTATTTAACGTCTATAGATCAGATAGACAACCAAACATAAATAATCAAACAACGGAGGTGTACTTATTGTCATTAGTAAAGAATTTATAAGTACAGAAGTAAACGAACTTAAAACTGACTGTGAAGTAGTTTGGTCTCAAATTTCAATTGATATTTCATAGTGTGTCTTTCTATGTTGTAATGTTACACTACTATTTCAGGTTAGGGTGAAGGTTGGCGCCTGTTAAAACGTTTAAACCCGCTGCATTTGTTTGCACCTGTCAGGAACCTTTGTTGATGTGGTTCTTAAGTGTTTCTCGTTTCTCGTTTTTTATATAGAGTAGACAATTGGTTTTCCTGTTTGAATTGTTTTACACTAGTCATTTTGTGGCCCTTTATAGCTTGCTGTTCGGTGTGGGCCAAGGCTCCGTGTTGAAGGCCTTACTTTGACCTATAATTGTTTACTCTTTACACATTTTGACTTGGATGGAGAGTTGTCTCATTGGCACTCATACCACATCTTCTTATTTCTATGAGTAGTAAAAATTACACACTAACTAATAGCTGCATATTACAGACCACCATCAGATAAAGGAACATCATTGCAACAACTACATGTAGAACTATCATTGAGTAGAATCAGCGATTCCTCAAACACTAATATCGTGACTTTAAAAGAGAGGCGGAATATACGGAAGGGATAATCAAACTCACAAGTCGAAAACGAACTGACAATGCCATTACAAAAAATGAAAAACGACCAAAAGACAAACAACAGTATACAAAACACAAAAAAAAAGCAAGAGATTGAGCAAAACGAACCCCAACAAAAACCGCGGGAGGGATCTCAGGTGCTCCGAAAGGGTAAGACGATCCTTCTGTGCATGTGGCACCTGTCGTGTTACTTATGTAAGTACAACAATGTACAAACCCGTTGATAAGTCTAATTCGGTAGGTCACATTATTTCAGGAGTCGAAAACACTTTTTGTTACTATATTCTAAAATTCAGGATCAAATCATGTTTTTGTACTATTGTATAGATTAACATTGAATTCAAAGTGAGTATTTTAAATCTAAGTTGATGATGTCTTTCTATTCTGTGCTATCAGAAAAGTGGGAACATTAATAAAGAATAATAAAGACGAACAAGAGTGAACAACGCTCGAACTTTGGCATGTTTAGCTAGTGTTTTGAGTCACTGATAGGCTATGACCCTTCCCCTCCTCTACCCCCAAAAGAAGATAATAATAAATTAACGAAATAAAAAAAAACAGTTGCACTAATTTGGAAATGAATATTGGACCACGTCTTGTTTTTGTGCTTTATATCGATCTAATGAGTTAATCCCGTTTGAACTGATTTTAATATACATGTATATATAGTTTGTTCTTATGTCGTGCTGTTTCACCACTGTAAACACGCTTACCCCCCACACACACACACACACACACACTTTCTATATGTGCCTGTCCCAAGTCAGGAGCCTGCAAATAGGTGGTTGTTTGTTGCTGTTTGTCATATTTGTTTTTCGTCTATTGTTTGGTGCAGTTTGTTCTTGTATTCTGTTGCCACACTGTACCAGATTTAGGGGAAGATTTGGGTGCCCGCTTACATGTTTAACGCCTCCACATTCTTTTTACGCGCCGGTACCAAGTCGGGAGCCTTTAATTCAGTGTGTGTCGTTTATTGTTTTGTGCATAAATCAGGCCGTTAGTTTTATCGTTTGAATTGTTTTACATTTTATTATTAAGAATAAATGTGCTAAATTAGGTCTCTCCCTCCTTTTCCCCCCATACAAGTACTAACTACACATGTAATTGTTAACAAAACAAGCTATTTTCAGTGATCTGTAATACACCAAACCTTTCCTTCATTCTACTGATGTTTAGTCATAAATGTGTGATGACTATTAGTTTGCGACCCTGACCTTTGACCCTGGTGTATTGCTATTTTTTTACTCTGAGATATCCTACAACAAATCCAAACTTTTAGTTTTATGGACTGAATACAATTCATCAAATTTCAAATACGTGGTTCAGTGAAGCGTATTCTGAAATACTACAATTCCAGACATGCAGTGATTATTTCAGCTTTAGATGTATGTATATACATTTATATAAACAAGTCTAAATTGAAAACAACGTTCAAACCTATGACTGCGTTGGATAAAAACCGCAATTTTGATACGTGTGCATGCAAAACAAATTTCTTGGTAGAAGGGTCTAAATACAGCACAAACATCATTTTCCAAAAGACCAAAAAAGTGAAAAAGTATATTTTAACAAAACGCATTTGACTAGCAGGTCGAACAACGGATGCTCTTAAAAAATGCTGACTGCCATGGCGATTGCCAAATAAACGGACCACCAGATGTAACAAAATGGATCTTATTTATTAATTTAATATCAAACAGAAAACAATAAACTTGCGGAAAAGATGGTATACCGCAAACATGAGGTGCAAAAATTTGTACACCATATCCGGATTTAGACAATTAATGTCTCTTCAGTGATGTTAGGAATCGAAACGGTATTTGGAAGGCCATATAATTTACCTCAATTTAGGATTGACTCTTGAATTTTGAAGAGTCGAAATAGGATGAACGGATTATATAAACCCAAAGGCAAATATAAAACGAGCCCAAACGAAAAAACATAAACAAGTCTAAATTGAAAACAACGTTCAAACCTATACACATAGATACCCACACATATACATTGTACAGTTGTATATATGATTATATATATATAATTTTTACATCATTTTTGTACAAATTATTATTTTTTGTGAAAGTCTTGACATCATTTGATAAAACAAGAACACTGTCTTTGATTTAGCTTAATTTGTCACTGAAATATTTTCATGAATACTGGTTACAATATTTCACATAGCCCTGATCCGTAGTTTAAATGTTCAAAATAGTTAAATTTATCTTTAATACATCCCTATCGTATTTGTTAGTGTGTAGATGAATTTTGAAAATTCCCGGCATTTATCAGTTTGTAATACAGTCACGTGTTTAATAACTTTCCAGGTAAACAAGACGGGAATCAATATTTCAGATTAATAGGTACCTATTAGATTTTATTCGATATTTTCACGATATATTCTTCCTTAATAACGTTTTTCATTTTTCCTAATATAAGTTTGACCTAAATAAGTGAAAATTGTAAAAGTGTACATACTCACCCCTTCTCGTCAAATGAAAAGTCAGTTTTTTTTCCTTCTAATTTTCATAGTACATGGCTTTCCATGCACTATAAAATGCTATACATGAATGACTTTTCATTGTAGATTAATAATGAAAGTGAACTCTTAAGAACTACACTAACGAAGTGTACAATCCCCTGAGGCATTTTCCTTGGGAAAATAGCCTACTGATTAAAGATGAAAGAGAAAAGAATAAAAATATTTTTTTTTTTGAATTTTGCAAATGTTTATACATTTTGTAATGGTACACATATATATGATAAACAAAAAATGAAATGGGGTTAAAGATGTGGGTAAAATAACATTTATTCAATTTATATACCTGACATTCGAGTCAATTTTGTTTTCTTTCAAGAAAACAATGTCAGACTGCTGATATATAAAGCAAGGATTTTTTTTCGAAAAACACAATACATGTACATTTATCAATAAAAAATAAGCATCTAATGTTGAATGGTCTGAATTCAAATATTTATAGTGAGTTTTATAATTATAAAAAATCAAATTTCAAGAAGCGGATTTATATAACATTGTGTACTTTTTAAAATAAAACAATTGAAGATATATAAGTATTAAATTTTACCTGAAGCAGAAGAAAAACTCAAATGTTTGAACAATTTATCCTTTTTGTCCTCACAAACTATGTCAGTGCTATTTCATTCCATCCATTGAAATGATCATTACCTATGTTATACAATCACTTTATTATAAAAAGTGAACTCTTATTTAGGTTTGAATATTACAATGGGAGAAGATAATTATGTAAGGTCACTCAAAAGTGTGAATATGTTCTAAATTGGTCAGACAATACTTGGTCATGTTTTATGAAGATTTAAAGCCCTCGGCTACGCCTTGGGCTTTAAATCTTCATAAAACATGACCAAGTATTGTCTAACTTATAGTTATAATATTGTGAAGTGCTTAAGGCTCAAATGATTTCTTAATTGGTTGTATTTAAGAATTAGTTTCATTGTCAGTGCAATGTTTATAATTAATGCATGACTTCCTTTTTAGACATTTTATTTATGGATTAGTTTTAGCGATCTAAGGACTTTCTTATCATTTGGGAAATATTTTTAAAAAAATGCGTTATACATATTAGGTGACACAACAGAACAAAGAAAATGTAGGGATTGTATATGTTTCCTGATTGTGAGTATGAATGTTAATCATGTAATATTTTAGTGAGGAATTTTCCTTTTTTTATTTACAGTTTGAATCAATTAATACATTTGAGTTACAACTAAATTTTATTTCACAGCCAATATTTTGGTCCGGCTTTTTACATCAAATATTATTTCATTATGTCAGGGAAATGTTGAAATAAAATATCTTTTAAAGTTTTTAATATGTTCAAGACTTACATTATATTCCTGCTTTTGTTTTTTTTTTTTTATTTTTTCGGAATATTAGAAATAACTATTCTTCTCAACCGCTGATCCAGTGATCAAAGTTTTGGAAAGCTTTTTTAAATAACATTCACGGTACCAATTTTACTGCACCAGTAAACTTCAACTTATTTTGAGATTTTTGTTTGTTTCACAATTCAACTTTTAGCCAGATTCAATCACTGCGGGATAAATCCTTTCAAGCTCAATTAAGAGGCATCAAATCCTACAACTTCATTGGTCGAGAGCACTTTGCTATATTCTAAAACGTAGTTTAGACGTGTGAACAAATCAAATCTCACGTACAGGTAATTTAAACCGGTGTACAAATGAGAACAATTAAATGTTAAAACAGTGTTCATCACATGAAATTAATTGTAAACAAGTTTACAGAACGCGACAATTGGTGCGAACACGGCCTAAGACATAATATATATTTATGACCATTTAGGTTATGTCCCAGTTCCAGTTATTGTTTTCGTGTATAATTTCTTAGTTATCTACAAGGATATATAGTAGTATATCAATCCTTGGGACTATATATGTACTCGTTCATTGTCATATTCATTTAACCCGGTCGGGAAACGAAACTGTATTTGGTATATATGTATCTCTGCTCTCAGGAAACAGGTAAAGGAATCCATTGCTTTAACCCAAAAAATCCACAATATACCACTAAAACACAAAAAAGAAGTAAAAGTAACCATTCAACATATCATTTATACTGAAAAAAATGAATTGTTTGATTATTTTAAATAGTTACAAAATAATGTCAAGAACCGATACCTTGTATTTCAATTGTGTACAAATATAACATGTAAGTCACGTACCTAATAACCGAAACGGTTTGAATTTATTCTCCTTTCCATTAAAAGAGAAAAAGAAATAAAATTAATTCAATGTATAAAATGTTTTAATTGATTTATCTATTGGTCCACTTTTCAAAGATATTTTTTTAAATATCGTTGTCCTACTAAAATGTACTGTAACATGCTATTAAAGGTTTGAGCGCTCACAAACATTTTTAACCCCGCCACATTCTTTATGTGCCTGTCCCAAGTCAGGAGCCTGTAGTTTAGTGGTTGCCGTTGGTTCACGTCTGTCATATTTGTTTTTCGTAAATTGTTTTGTTATAAATTAGGCCGTCAGTTTTCTCAATTGAATTGTTTCATATTTTTCATTTTGGGTGTTTTATAGCCGACTATGCGGTATGGGTTTTTCTCATTGTTGAAGGCCGTACGGTTCCCTATAATTGCTTACATCAATTTTATTTGAACTTTGGTGGATAGTTGTCTCATTGACAATCATACCACATCTCTTCATTTTTATATTAAGTTTGGTGGTGTAATACGTTTATAAATACATTTATATGTCTAATTTAAAATTAACAATAAATATATCAACATTATCCAACTTGTACTAGAAATCAGGGCTCTCGGTCATAAATCTTTACTCAGTACTCTGAGTAATTAGAGTAAACATTTGTGCTCAAACATCAAATCCGGTATTTTGATTGATTGATTTCTGAGTCTGAGTACGGTAATCGTTATCGAAAAATATTTTGACCGGAAGGCCAGTTGATTGAAGGAAATGACTGGCTTTACAGCAATACGACAAATAACTGTGTGTTTCAAACTAACAATCGCCGTATTTGGAACCCTCATATAATTAATTTTATATTTAAAGCTAGTTGAAAATGAATTTCTTAATCTATATTTCAATATTCCACTATCTTTTAGAAAAACTTAAAGTTTCCCATTAATATTAATTCAAAATATTTGATATTGGACGTAGCACCGTCTGCAACCAATAAAATTCATTTTCATTTTTGCCATTTAAATAGAAATGAGATAATTGAGAATAATTTCTATTTTGGAATATTAACTATTTAAAATGAAGCCACCGATGTGGTGATTGATTGCCGTTGTTTTAAACTTTTAAAACATATTTTAAACATTAAAAACAACTAATGTTATGACTAATAATTCATTATTGAATACTATGTTGTAGTTTATGCTTAATGGCGACATCCTCTCAAAGTTGTGGAGTTTGTGACCTCCGTCATATCACCAAACCATCCATAGTCTGGTGTACAGAATGTGACGAGGGACTCTGTACAGGATGCCAGGAACATCATAGTTTGTCTAAGTCATCGAAAAGGCATAATGTGATATCTATTATTGAATACCAGAAATTACCAACTGATGTACTGAAAATTACTCAGTATTGTAGCAAACACGATGAAAAATTTCAAATTTATTGCAAGAAGCATGAATGCCCCTGCTGCAGCAAGTGCCTAGTAGAAAGCCACACAGAATGCTGGGATATCGTGAATTTAGATGACGTCATTCATAATGTCAAAACCTCCAATGCCCTGTTCGAGATAGAGGAAACATTAGTTGAAGTAGCAGAAAATCTACAGAAAATATTCCAGCTAAAACAGGACAATCGGTCGACTTTGTAAAAAAAGAAAATGGAAATAGAAAAAGAAATAAAGAAGACCAGAACAAAGATCAACAACCATCTCGACAAACTACAAGAAAACTTAATGAAACAAGTCTATGAGGTCGAAGAAAAAGAAAACTTGAAAATTTATCAGTTAGTGTCATCATTAGAGATAAAAGAAAAAGAAATAGCAGAATACCAGAGAAACATTTCGAACATCAAGCAACATGCAACGGACCTTCAGATGTTTCTTTTAATGAAGCAGATAGAAAAGGACGTCTGTAGCGAAGATAAATTTCTGCACTAGCTTGAAGAAAGCGAGGAGCAACTTTCTCTTTCATATAAGATCAACACCTCTATCCAGAATATCATGTCCGATATAAATATTTTTGGAGAAGTGCATATTGAAGCTAGACCTTACAATATTGTTCTGGTCAAGAATAAGGCTAAACAAACCCAAATGATGATACAAACCGCTCAATCAAGATCCATTGAAAATATAAAGCTAACGTTACACAAGACCATTGACACTCAAGGAGAACGCACATACGGATGTTGCATGCTGCCGGATGGTAGAATGGCGTTTACTTTCTGCTATGATCAGACAGTAAAAGTTTTCAGCGATAACAAATTAAAAGACTTTGGGGTGAAGTTGCCCGCTGACGCGTTTGATTTAGTATACATCAGTAAGGACAATACATTGGCTGTTACATCTGGTCTATCATTTAATCAGTGTATTACCATTATAGACTTGGAGAGGAAAGAAATCAAGAAAACAATTTCACTTGATTTGTTCAATTATGGCATAGCACAGAAAGATAATCGATTGATTTATTCCGATAACGACAAAGGTATACGAATGATCAATCTGTACGACGAGTCCACAAGCGACATAGTTCGACAAAAAATGCCCAGATATTGTTACATTGCAACTTTTAGGGATAAAATATATCATACAAACACAGAAACAAACAATGTTACCTGTTATAATCTACAAGGTCAGCTGCAATGGAGATTCCAAAATGAAAGCGTTCTGAATTATCCTCAGGGTATTGATGTAGATAACAATGGTAATGTGTACATGGTGGGAGCGATTCACACAACATTATAGTTATCTCCCCTGATGGAAAACGCCATAGAGAAGTATTGACAACAAGTGATGATCTTAGTGATCCTATGTCACTTCATTATAGTGGTTCAAAGAATCAGTTGCTAGTCGCGAATTAAAAATATAAGGCTCATTTGTTTAGTTTTATTTGAAAATTTTACAGTTGAAACTATTTTCTCCTTATATCATTCTGTGAGATGTTTAATATATAATAACTGGATCACTGAAACCTAGTTTGTTAACTTGTCAGTTATATATTATGAAGTGTTTGTTTAAAACAAAAGTTGTGCATTCAATGGAACAAATAAGCAAAGCAATAACCCAAAAACAAAGCACCTTATCTGTACAAAATAAACTAAATATTAACAGATATAGATATAAGAAGATGTGGTATGAGTGCCAATGAGACAACTCTCCATCCAAGTCAAAATTTAAAAATGTAAACCATTATAGGTCAAAGTACGGTCTTCAACACGGAGCCTAGGCTCACACCGAACAGTAAGCTATAAAGGGCCCCAAAAATTACTAGTGTAAAACCATTCAAACGGGAAAACCAACGGTCTAATCTATATGATTGTTTTAATTCATTTATGTTAGACATTTCAGTAAAAAATGCAAAAGTAAATATGACATTGCCGGCAACAGTGGAATTCTTCAATATTGATATTATGAAAAAATTCTAGATTAAAAAGATCAGTCTATGGCTGCAAACTTCTTTGAAATATAATCTCATATGCGAAATCTGAAAGGTATACTATTTTGTACGTTTATTGCTATTTTAATTAGTCTCATGGAATATTAGCAACAGTATTCATAAATAATAAATTGATTTCCAATTCTAGATAGCTCCATAGAAATTCTGATGTGTAGTAGCAAACGCTTGGCTTACGTACAGTATTAATATCACATTAAAAAAGTAGATTATTCATATATTAAAAGTAACGACCTCGCCGGTAATTTTGTGATATTTAAGAAAACGTCAATACACGCATCAAAATATACACACAAAGAAGCCAGTTATCAATGATTTTAAAACGATGATTTTGACGATGTTTTTGAAAGGAATGCACGCCTTACATGTTATATCGCAGCAACCTAACGACAAAAATATCCAAAAGACATTCAGATGTGTAAATATAGTGTATAGACAAGTTTTTTTTATACTTTACATCAAACACTAAATTATTCCGATTGATTCGAAAAAAGAAACTTGTGAATTTATTCGACAGGAACTATCAATGACCTACCATCGAAGTTTCCTATTAATAATTATTTATTGTCATATAAGGAAAACATTATGCTTGAGACACATACAAATTATAACAACAACAAAAAATAAACTGATTTGAATACATATATAATATTATATTAGCAAAAATAACTAGGAGTCCCCTGTCCCCAGCTCTAAAGACTGTTTTATAAAGGAAACTGTTTTTTTCACTTGATTATATTTGAAGGATTAAGCAGGATTACTAGTTTTTCAGTATCAGACAGATTCGAAAATATAGGATTATCTGTTTCGATGTCATTAAAAATTTAATACGTAATATTATATTATTTTGACAGTAGAGGAGAAGTGGTTTTCATCTTCTATGGTTTTACAAGTTAGACATGTTCTTTTGTTTCGAGGTATATTCAGATATCTGCCCTTTTCTTTAAGTAAATAATGGTCACAAATTCTAATTTTTGTAAATAAACGTCTAGTTTCAAAATTTGGATATTTAAGATAAAATTCTTGGTCTTGTCTGACTTTAATGCTTTTATAAAGAAAAAGTTAGTTATTTTCGTTAAAACTATTTATTTTATTTTCAAGTAATTCTGAGTAAAAGTTGCTTGAAATATTCTTAATCCAAGTCTTTAGATTTTTACGTATTTAATATCTTGACAGGAAACTTTTTTTTGTATATCAATATTCATTTCTTGTGTATAATCTTTGATGAAAGTGGACCATGTATAAACTCCTTGTGAGTCAAGGTGTTTACATAATGTATAACTTTCTTTTAGTAATGGGTTTATGTTTTCAGTATTTAGTTTAGCCAAATAAGGGATTGCATACGTTTTTATATATTTTTCTATTGGTTGTCTACTCCTAAGTTAGAATAAAAACCTTCAAATATGACATCAGACAACCACAGACGAGATTCATGGTTTGAGACAGGCACATTTTATATTTTAAATCGAACAGAATTGATTGGCGCTTTTCACATATTCATAGTTGGCCAATGTGGTTGTTATACTATCTATCATAGTTAATCATGATATTCTTTGATGAGTATCCCTTAGTATACGACCGCAACAATTTGCGGTCGTATAATGGTACGCCGATGTCGTCGTCGTCCGAAGACATTTGGTTTCAAGGCAATCACTTGTGTATAAGTGTATGGATATCTATGAAATTATACCACAAAGTTCCATACCACGAAAGAAAGGTTGAGATTGATTTTGGGGGTTATTGTCCATCAATCGGGGGCCAAAAAGTGGAAAAACAAGCATTTGTCTTGTTTCAGGACACCAACTTGTGCATATTTGTATGGATATCTATGAAATTGTGCGACAAGGTTCCATTGATCAAACAGAAAGTCTGGATTGATTTTGGGGTTATACCACACAGTTTTATACCAGAAAAGGTAGGTTGGGATTGATTGGGGGGAGGGGGGTTATGGTCCTAACTGTTTAGGAATAAGGGGCCAAAAACAATACTTTTCTAATACTTTGTATAAATTGCTTATTTCTTGACCAATTTCAATGGGGTTTAATTCAAAATCTTGAATTCTTGGGGTTCTTTAATATGCTGAATCAAACTGTGTATTTATATTTTGGGATTTTGTGCCCCGTTTTTAAATAGGTCCACATTGAGGTCCAAAGGGTCCAAAATTAAAATTAAACAATTGAATTCTTGGGGTTCTTTGATATGCTCAATCCAAACGTGTATTTAGATTTTTGATTTTGGGCCCCGATTTTAAAATGGTCCAAATGGAAGTCTAAAGGGTCCAAAATTAAACTTTCAAATTGTTTGATTTCATTAAAAATTGAGTTATTGGGGTTCATTGATATGCCGAATCTAACCGTGTATTTAGATTTTTAGTTTTGGGTCCTGTTTTCAAATTGGTTCATATTAAGGTCCAAAGGGTCCAAAATTAAACTTTGTTTGATTTCAACAACAAAATTGAAATCTTGTGGTTCTTGATATGCTGAATCAAACCGTGTATTCAGATTTTTGAACTTGGGCCCAGTTTTCAAATTTCACATTAAGGTCCAAAGGGTCTAAAATGAAACCTTGAATGTTGTGTCCATACTTGTCCCAACTGTTCAGGATTCGACCTTTGAACAAGAGATACTATTTTTATGACTATCAGTTTTTGTTGTTTTTTGTTTTTTATGTTTTCCATTAATTTGGCTTTGTTTAAACATACATTATGATGATAATATTCAACTTATTTAAAAAGATACAACTATACGTAGGAACTATTTTCACTTAAATATTCCTGCACATTCTATCCAAAGAAAATATTATATGAATTTTCAGACTGAAGGTATGCCTAATATTTTTTAAACATACGTTCCAAGTTCGAAGAAAAACAAGTCATCAACATTGAAACCGGGGAAAAGAATACGAATATGTGTTCAAATGACACGAAGTCCCGCAAATCAATATCCCACAAAACACTACTCAGCAAACAAAAGACTGAGCTAGAATTATCCTTTAAAATACTCCATAGCGAGACAAAATTTAAATTGTGTAAATATTTTTTAGTCAGATGAGTAAAGCTTTGATTCATTCAGCCGTGAATGCACTCAGAAATTCATCAGGAATGCTGTCTAGATGTTTATATCCGGAGATAGCATTCCAGACTTCCAAGAACAACTGGATAAAAGAGAAGAAGAATTAGATCAGCTACAGAAACAATTAGAACAATTACAAAATGATGCTCGCACACAAAAAGGCAGCACCACAGAGTTACAAAAGCATATAAAAGAGTAAGAGAAAGAAATCGGAGTAAATGAACTTCTGCTAAAGCAATTAAGAAAGCGACTATTGAAACATCAGAAGCAACATGACGAAGAACAACAATTACACGAGAAAATAATGAGGGAACTGCAAGCAGAAAATGAAGACCTTAAACATGAATATAGTAATGTAAAAGGAAAACTTTAAGTCAAAGAGTCTTCCGAAAATATAGCACGTAACATGTTACCAGAGTTTTATTTTAGACAGCAGATCAAAGACTTAGAAGCCCAACTTGAAATCGAACGCAATAAAAAGAAGAAAAAGGACAAGGATGACACAGTATGAATGTAAAAGTGAAACCTGAAGACTAGGAATAACTTTGACCATTTGGCAGAAGTAAAAAAGAGGTTATAGATAACAACGGGACATTCAAATTCATAGGTTGGAAATAAACTGACAACGCCGTGGCAAAAAAAGAAAAAAAAAAACGAAAGACAAACAACAGTATACAAAACACAACATAGAAACTAAAGACTGAGCAACACGTACCCGGCCAACCAAAAACCGGATGGATCTCAGGTGCTCCAAAAGGGTATGCAGATCCTGCTCCACACGTAGCTCCCGTCATTTCGCTAATGTAAGTACAAACACGGTGATAAGTCAAATTCGATAGGTCACATTCGAGAAAAAAGAGGACGGGATTGTGGTTACAACAATTGGAACATATCCGTCGTCATCTGTGAAACAGGTATTCTATAACGGTCAACCAACTCGTGATGGGGTTCGTAAAATTTACGCAGGAATGATTTCAACTTCACCACTTGGAACTGTGGTTTAATAGCTTCCTTGTGAGCAGCAAACCTCTATCAAGGAAATCATGATAGGAAATGCAAGCCCTGGAATATTCTTATAAACTGGGAGATATGTACTCCGTATGTAGGCCCTGCTGGAATGTTGCTAATAACTGAGTAAAGTAAAACATATCAGATTATCTTAGTATATTGGTATTTTCCTCATCAGCAATCCTCAGAACCAAAGGTTTTCGAATGTCAATGATGTATAAATAGACTGTGAAATGTTTAACCAAATGGAAACTTAAATGAACGATTAAAACCGTCTTTTACATATATTCTATTTGCCTATGGTGTTACGACTTAAGTTTTTATAATAAACCATAATTGATGCAACGAGTTAGGTAATCTTCATAATAACCGGCATTGATATTTGTGTTGAACACGTGGTGATAATGACGTATAAGTACGTACCAAGTTTGCTTCAGTCGATGTTGATTTTTGAAATTAGCTTTATTGACCATAAATGTTAAAAAATATAAATGTAAACACATATGTAGCTATCAATATAACAAGATCCCTAAAGAATTGCTAAATTCATTTAAGGTATGTTTTACCTGAGGCAGCAGCAACTTAATTTTTGTTTAAATCATGCAATTCAAAAGTTCACGCATTTATGATTTTAACCAATATAAAAATAAGGAGACGTGGTACGTTAGCCAATTATACAACTAATCCGTCAATATAAACATTTTCCACACTATACTATGACCGGACTATTTGGACTGTGCAGTGTGAAATTAGTTTTTAAACAACATTTTATGAATTCGATTGTTTTAATGTATATTCATGTTTTGCATTTATTTTATAATTCTGGACTTTGTCGTAAATTTAGACATAAGTGTTTTACACGGATTATGTGTCATAATCTTGGACAAAGGTCTTAAATGCATTTATTCTATTTATTTAATTATTTATTCTCTGTGACAGTTTGGACAATAACTTACAAATACGTGTCGGACACTAATTACTCTTTTAATCTATTTTTATTTCTATTTGGCATCTGTTAATCTTCTTAATCCTTTAATTGCTTATGCTTATATATATTGTTATTGTTTGTATGTTACATTACATTAAGTTTGGAGTTTGTTGTTCGGTCTTGCCGGTCTGCTAAAATAAAAGTTGAAGGAGCGAAATATTCCTTCTTGATTTCCATTTAGCCGGAACGCCATTCTACCCGGTTATATCTGGTGTTAGGTCATCCGGGCAACGCATCTATCGGATACCTTGCTCTACCTGTGAAGCTGACCCCCCAGCAAAAGAAAGATGAATACGTGGAGAACGAGAAATTTTGGCCGAGACTGGAGATACCAGCTGTCTGATAATGGAACTACCTTTCAGACTAGAAATTCACAACATATGGACAACTGCCTATGTAAGTTTTGTGGAAAGACTGTGAACAATCAATTTCATTTTAGACAATGTATAGCAAAAACGTCATTTTGCTATAAGTGCAGAAATTTTGGACATTTCGCCAGAATGTGTAACTTTCACAGACAACCGGACGTGAAAGCTGTTAAAGTTAAATCCAAATCGAAATTACGTCGTGACGCAGAAAGAATGATAAAATTCAAAGAACAGAAAGCTATGTCAATTTTTCCTTGTGCGGAACTCAATACTATTGAACTGATGGACTTCTTTCCAACCTTAGATTATAATAGGGAATTTATAGATAACGTTAGACTCAGGCACGACCGAGTGAATTCAGAGAGAGTAAAATTTAAAATCAAAAGTGTACACTATGAGAAGAAGTTTAAAGAGTTAAATCAAAAGCATACCAGTGTTGTTATCAATCTAGAAAAACTTCAAAAACAAGGTGCAGATGATAAAAAAGATATAGAAAAATTACGGGAACGCATTACTGATCTTGAAGAAGCTAATTTTCGGATTTACGATCAAAGATGTGAAGCAATCGACCAGCAATACCAATTACAACGCGACAAAGAACATATGCGTGATCGAATCACTAAACTAGAAGACGAATTGGACAATTTTCAAAATAATACAAGAGAAGATAATCATTCAAACCAAAACTATCGTTACGGAGGACGCCACAATCACAGAAGAAACTTTCGGAACAATTTTAGATGAACATTAAGACCCGGGTCGTGTCTTCAGGGCCGCGGAATATATGACCGGACTATTTGGACTGTGCAGTGTGAAATTAGTTTTTAAACAACATTTTATGAATTCGATTGTTTTAATGTATATTCATGTTTTACATTTATTTTATAATTCTGGACTTTGTCGTAAATTTAGACATAAGTGTTTTACACGGATTATGTGTCATAATCTTGGACAAAGGTCTTAAATTCATTTATTCTATTTATTTAATTATTTATTCTCTGTGACAGTTTGGACAATAACTTACAAATACGTGTCGGACACTAATTACTCTTTTAATCTATTTTTATTTCTATTTGGCATCTGTTAATCTTCTTAATCCTTTAATTGCTTATGCTTATATATATTGTTGTTTGTATGTTACATTACATTTAGTTTGGAGTTTGTTGTTCGGTCTTGCCGGACTGCTAAAATAAAAGTTTAAGGAGCGAAATATTCCTTCTTGATTTCCATTTAGCCGGAACGCCATTCTACCCGGTTATAATACCCTGGCTGACTAGCAGTTCTTTAGCAGATACAAATATTTAACTATAAGTACCCTTTTCTGCGTTCATTGTGGGTGCATGATTTTATCAAAATCATTACATATTATTCAAAATGAGACTAGGACACCTTTAATTTACGATTAACTGGTTCCATATATGTATGTTTTTTTATGGAATAACGAAATACATGTAAGGATTACCAAATATAGCAGTTGATTATTAAAAACGGTAGACATTCTTGAACATGTTTCTATTGTAATTTTTTGTTAAAAAAGCAAGTTTAAAAGCAAGACATGAGCATTTTATTTCAATTTCTTCCTTTTTCAAATTTTATTTTTAATAAAATGTCAAATATATAGAACTCCATTTGGTTAATTTCCTGGTATTTAATGAAATTTACGTTTTAATGTTTTTCTCCATATTTTGGCCCTTTTTCAGAGAAATAGAACATCATGATATCACGTTTCAATTGATTATCTGTTTTGAACAATTCAAGATGAATGAGTGCTTTGTATGAATAAAATGAGATGTTGGATTTACATCAATAAGACTGCAACCAAACAACAGAAAAAACAAGACATATGGATGAAACGTGCTATCCACTGGATAAATTTAGCCGGTACTTTTTGGTCGGTTAAGTATTAGCCATTGGTTAAAAACGGCTTTGCGATTAATTTACAATCATGGTAAAAAACAATTTCAATTTTATAACAGACTATTTAAACATATTTTGGTATTATGAACCCCAGAAAATATGATCTCGGGGTAAATGTTCAACCCATAGTTTCAATTTAATTACACGTTGTTATGCGTTCTATGAGGTTCGCGTTTTACTTTATAAAATAAATGCTTCAACCCTGTACTCAATACCTGCTATAATTCTAGGTTATTTTCTCAAAAATTGAGAACTACTATATTTTACTTTGCCATTATGTGATTTTGTTAATACTTAAAAACTTGTTTTCAATTGGACCCCACCTACTATAATGCCTTAATGCTTAAAAGTTTTAGTTTACGGCCCTGGAGGTTGTATTGGATAAGATAGAAATTTTGCCTTGCAATAGCAAACCACTTAAGGATATATTACAAGGATTCTTTAACGTGCAGAGAGTGTGGCATTCGCCTACATTGGATTAAACATTTCCATTCCGACCGGACGTGGCTGCGTATCAATTAGTGTGACACCCAATAACACAACAAATTTGTTACGATTATAAAGGAAACAGTTTGTTCTGAAAATATACTTCAAAATTAGTTTCATTCAAATAAAGTGTACATCGATTCACTTTAGTAGAATATTACCTTAAACACGCTTCACAAGCCAAAATTTGGCAAAAATCATCATTCAAAGGATGATGGATTAATTGATTGATGTTTACTTAACGTCCAGTGGCAAATACTTCATGCATGGTCAGGACGATCATTCACAGGATATAACAACTACAAGATAACAACTGATAGTTTCAGTCACATTAGACTTTGACATCAATGATAAGTCATATGACAAATTTGGTAGAAAAATTAAAAAAAAAGTATATGTTGACATTGTGAGTATTTTTACCAATGTAATATACGATTTTCTACCTTCTAATGGTTTTCAAGATATAAGTACATTACTTGCATTTTATCCTTATAATTTATTTTAAACATGGTGATAATGTTAACTATTATCAATAAATGTTGACTACAAATGATTAAAACATTAAAATAATTTCAGCTGTTCCCATTGGACTAGTATTTGGAATTAGGTAAATATTGTATATCGTGTCTCTTATAAAAGGATATAATTGAAATCTATTATATATATGTAGAACATTGTGTAAAAGTTTGATCTAGATCCGATTTCATTATTATTAGTGTAATTTTCAAAATTTTAATAAAACTTCAATTGTATTGTCAATGACAGGTATAAGTAAATTTTAAGCCATTAACTTTGCAATTATATCATACAATACATTACACAACAAAGCACTTCTAATATGATTTTCTAACTTGAAAGGAATTATTCTGCTTTTCTAAAATTTAAATATGACAATTGAAAGATGAAATAGCCAACTGAATTATGTATTCAATGCTAAAACAGTAAATAAGTACGTGTAAAGCCTAATACTTATATATATGATTTAAAAGATTACACACTTTAGTTTAATCTATAATCTATGCCTTTTCGAGAAAAAAAACGAAGAGCTACAGAGATACGTAACGTATCTCATTTAGTATGGAAAAGAAAACAAAAATATAAGGATTCCAAAGGAAGGTAAAAACGGAATTGAAGAATCACTTAAAGGTAGGATTTTAAAAGTTTTCTCAGTTGAAACAAATGTTTACTTGCAAGTTAAAAAAAAACAATGAATAAAGAAAAAGATCACATGAAATTTGACAAATTATATTTCATGAGATACTATAATACCTGCTCAGATTTTCCAAGTCCATTATCTTATTATGAACTTTCAAATCTATTCAAGTAGCAACCTTCCAGTATAGTATATACGACTCACATGGAATCTAAGATCTTTTGATTTGAGATCATTAAGTCACAAGTAAAAGCTTTCCTAAAAAAGCTATCCGTCTCTTAGCTGATTAAAATGGACTGTGTTCTCGCTTTGTAGATTAATTCATTCAGAATAGCCATGCATATAAATCAACAAATTTTACCAAACACGTTATGAAACAGTATATCGTTTAATGTTGGGTATCAAATGAGGTCCTTATCGTACTAATCCTTCAAAGCTTAACCTAATCTTTTGTGAGAGACCGTTCTTTTAAAATGCCAACAGTATTTTGGTATTTGAAATTTATAATTTTCTTTTATTTCTCTTTCTCTCATATAGCATATTTCGGCTTAACAAATAGCCTTCGTCGGTGTCGTTGACACCGACGAAGGCTATTTGTTAAGCCGAAATATTTGTCAACACGATTTTATAACAACATCTTCGTATAATACCATCTTATATTAGTATCGTTGTGCAAATTTTTAGACTTATATAATTTTTTCCTTATCTGCACAGTATCGTCTATTCTAGACGATCCGGTACATAGTAAATTTGCTGGTTGGTCCTTTTTATAGACTTCTATATATATTACTTCTTCACTTTTTTGGTCTTTTGGAAAATGTTGTTTGTGCTGTATTTAGACCCCTCTAACAAGAAATTTGTTTTGCATGCATATGTATAAAAATTGCGGTTTTTATCCAACGCAATCATAGGTTTGAATATATATATATATATATATATATATATATATATATAGTATAAATTGTCAATAAACATCAAAACAACTACTAGCAGTTTGTTCTTGACCCTGCTCATTGTTTTAAGTAATATTCATTTTTTGCTATTAAGATAAATGTTTTACATGTATTCACAACTATTCTATATATCATAGCTAGATTTGGGAGGATTAAAAACTTAAAATATTGTAATGACATGTCCATTGTAGAAGACCGTAGGTTGAATTTTAGAAGTTAATTGTTTTGTTTGTTGTTTAGTTGGGTTGCTGTCTAAATTAATTATGTTTACTTCATATCTTCTTTAAAATCATTCATAGAAATTATGCACTGCTGAAATATGATAGTATAGTTTTTACATGTATAATTACTTTCATCGTCTGAAAGTAGTTTTTTATTCTTCTTATATTCCCCTTTGGATATTTTTGGGTCTTCTGTTCTTCATCGTCTGCTATTTTGATATGAATAGCTAGGGAGAGATAGACAACGTTCAACCCAACCCAAATCCTGTCCTAAAGATCGGGGAGTGCATTTATCATACTTATCATTTGTATTGAGAGGTAGAATATGTCTTTATTTAAGCTTCATGATATTTGATGAGGTCGAGAAATTTAGGTGATATAGGACAATTAGGTTGAAGATTGAATCTGAAACTGATCAGATGTCGATAATATTTTACAGATGCAATTTAAATCATGGTTGTAAATGCTTTACATATTTGTCAAACAATTTATTCTCCCATCATGAAATATCATAACCATGATTTCCTTCAAGTTTTCTTATGTTTTTCATGTATAAAATGTACGTAACAGTGAGCGACTGGATTGAATGTGAAACAATCACGTGTGTGTTTACAAAACTTCAGGAGGTTCGGCTATTTATAGATAAATGTTACCTGTGTACCGATATGCATGATTGGTGACCAGGCAAAATCTAATTGCTAAAATAGAGAGTACAAATCCGATACTCTACGGGATTGAAAAACATTTACTAGATTTGGATTGTCCCAACCAATCAACGAACTATAATTATTAACGTTTCAGTAATATCTTCCAATTAGGTAGTAAGAAGCATTCAGCCCGCAGACTGTCCATCGTTCAACTCTTAATAACATCTCCGAGGAGACGTTAATAACTTGGAAAATGAGATCAAGGTCAAAGGTCAAGGTTATGATCTAAATTTTGCCCTTTGTTAGTGTGGGCAAACTGTAAAAGCTAGGTAAATTAGAATGATTGGGTTGTTGAGACGAAGAAATGATACACTCAGTACGAGTCGATCCTATGATATCTTATAGGAGTTATTGTCCCTGAAATGTTTAAATTTAAGGTAAAATGATTATTTCTTCAGTCTCACTGGTATGTGGTCTTTTGCAAAGGGTTGGGTGACACATGACCTTAAAATATATCAACCGGAAGTGATTTTCTGCAAACAAGGAGTAGCTAGTTTTGCACTAATGCAAGGGGAAAATACGTAGAAACTATACCTTTAAATGACAATCATATGGAACCGGATGTGACCTTCGGTAAATCGGAAGTGGGTGATAGTCTCTCTCATTTCAAGTGAAAATACTTAGAAACCATATATTTTTGGAACCAGTGCAAAGAAAGCTATAATATGAGACCGAAAGTGACATTTTCTTAACCGGATGTAGCAAATTATCTCCCTTATTTACGGCAAAAATATAAAGAAACCTTATATTTTTGAAATCAGTGTAAAGTTAGCTATCTAAAGACATAGGCAGAGACTTTTTGTAAACCGGAAGTGGCAGATTATCTCCTTTATTTCACAGAAAAGTCCCAAGCACCCATATATATTTTTTTCAAATCAGTAAAAGATTACCTTTCATTTGACTTCAAAAGTGAAATTTTCTAAAACAGAATTAGCTAATAATTTCCCTTATTTTAAGTGAAAGTACATAGAAACCATCTCCTTTGGGAACTTGTGTTTAGGCTTACGGTTTTCTCGTATCTTAAGTGTTTGTTTTTACCTTTTTATCAAAAACACTCATGTGGAAATACATTCAATTGTACTCTGAACGATAGGTTTTATTTTTATTTTTTGATTATTCTTTTTCTATTGACAATATCAACAATTAGATATACACTGCATTATTTTTATTCATGAATTTATAAAAGAGGGTCTGGTTGGGTGACCCTAATTTCTGTATTCTTTAATTTTGTATGTCATTTTTTCTTTGTTCTTTATTACTTTTGCCCATTATTCTCTATTCCTTATAATTCAGCACACTATCATTCCCTTTTCTCTATTTTTCTGTCTGTTTTTCTCTATTCTTTATTTTTAGGTCGTTTATTCTGCCCCCCCCCCCCCCTTATTATCGTCTCTGTAAACCCCATGCACACCCTCATTTAAAAAAACGGATATGAGCGTATACGTTTATAGATATAAAAATAAGGTGATGTGCTATGATTGCCAATGAGACAACAATCCTCCGAAGTTCAATCAAGTGGATGTAAGCAATTATAGGCAAGCGTACGGCCTTCAACAATGAGAAAAACCCATACCGTATAGGTGGCTATAAAAGGCCCCGATATGAAAAATATGAAACAATTCAATTGAGAAAACTAACGTCCTAATTTATAACAAAACAATTAACGAAAAACAAAAAATATGACAGACATGAACAAACGACAACCACTGAACTTCAGGCTCCTGACTTTGGACAGGCACATAAAGAATGTGGCGAGGTTAAACATGTGTGTGAGCGCTCAACACTCACCTAACCTGGGACAGTGGTGTAACAGCACAACATAAGAACAAACTTTAAAAATCAGTTGAAAAATGGCTTAACTCATAAGATCGATACAAAGCAGAAAAACTTCAAACAAAAACACAGACCGGACGTTGCAGGGTATTTATCCATCCCTCATCCCTAACAATTAAAAAGACACTAAGTACAGATCTGAGAGTACTCGCAGTTACTGACAGCTAGTTCAAAGCCAATAACAACTAATAAAATAAATCATGTATCTTAGACTTAAATATCAATCAGTACACATCCAACATCCAATGGATTTAGTGTAAAGACGTCATTAACAGTCAGAGAAAAACTTGACCTTGTGCAATGCCAAAATATAGGTATCGACAGATTGTAGTTCTGTGAAAGTACATATATGTATTAAAACACTAATATTAAGTATGGTTGTGGTTTACTGATAACAAAATCAATATTTATACCAATAAAAACAATATTCAAAGATTTAATTACAGTGTTGAATTGGTAACCTTTTAGAATCATTTTATTTAAAGGATTGATAAGTTTACCCGGATCGTATCTAAATTTCCGGGCTCGGTTAACAACATCACCGTAAAATTTAGGATGTGCTATTACGTTTGAAATAAGTTTTCGACAGGTACACCCAAACTTGCAAACCGAATCTTTGTATCTATGGAAGAATTTAGTAAAGGTTTAACGTAATTTGTGGAAACTTAATAACTTTACTAATAATACATAGATTACGCTCATTGAAATCCGAAACGTCACTACAGACACGGACATAGCGAACGAGTTGGGATACAAGATCGTAAGACGGCGACAAATGAACATCACCGTCCAAAAAAGGAAAATTAACAATAGGGAAAGAAAAATCATCCCCTTTGTCGTAAATTTTTGTGTAGAGGTTTTTGTGTAACACTGAAATATCTTAATCTAGGAAAAGACGGTTATTGCTGTTAATATTTGATTTATTTAAAGTAAGTTCTTTTGGGTAAATTTTAGCAGTATATTTAGAAAATTCTTGATTATTTAACGAAAAAATATCATCAAGATCACGGTAAGTGTTGTTGAAGTTATCAATTTAATGGAATTTAGAATGAATTTCATAACAGCGTGGACAAGGACACATAGTAATTAAATGTTATCGTGTGTATCAATGGCTGTCGACAACAAAGACTTCACGCAATTACAGTATGTCAGGGGCCTGCCTCTCAATGGGGGAAAACATAATTACTATCTTTACACATGTCCATTCATAAAATAAAAGTTTTTGCATGAAAGTTTATAGGAATTTGTTTTGAATATATTTATATACTCACAACAAAAAGTGACTTTTGACAGAATGAGTATATTCAGAGGTGATATCACCAAGTAATCGAGAGAAAAAAAACGTTATGTTTTTTTCTTGCTCAAGCGTTCTGTGGCTCCTTAAAAAAATAAGAAAACATTTATTCGTACGAGTTCATGTAGAGTAACATACGATCAACTTTCATACTAGTAAGATTATTTTTGTTGGTAATAAGAACCCCGGACCTTCATAAAAAATCATTTTAGTCCTCTGGGCTGCATATTTTTTTGCACGGAACAAATTTGAATTCCTATTGAAGACTCCAACGATCAGATTTTCGTGAACATTTAAATATCATTCTTTCAAAAAATAACTCGTGAAAATATCAAGAAGCATATGAATTCGATCTTGTGTTCAAAATTTACGTTGATTGGAGTCAGAGGAGTTTTTGTGGAAACACTTATACGTGTAATTATTTTAGATTTTGTTATACCAGAACACGTATAACAACAGTTACGGGATCTATATTCTTTTACTACAAATTAAGCAGGTAATTTCAATGAATTTGGTCTTACTCAACTATTTTTTTGTTTGTTATTTGAGAACGAATATTTGAGACAATTTCGCATAAATGTTTATTTGCCATTTTATTTATGCTGATTTCAAAAGCCTCTTGCATAGCCACCCCTAACTTATTTTAACTGAATCAGGAATGGTCGCCCCCTTACAATTTGAAATTGTACTCACTTCTTTTTCGGTTTCTGTGTTTCAATATATATCCATGAATTTAATGATATGTTCACAATAGATCTGTTTTAGAATAATAAATCATGTGCACAAGACTAAACTGGTCAACTGTAACACGAGATAATGTACAGGTTGTTATGTCAACATAACAGCAACAGCGTAATAATAACCTTTAAACTAGGTGCACTCGTGTAAAAGGTATTTTGAACATATTTAATTCATGGATAGATACTGAAACACAAATTAAAAAAAAATAAGTACAATTCTAAATTAAACCGCTGTGATCCGTCCATTCGTTTTTCAAATCAACAGGACAGCTGCATTTAACAGGTCGGACACATTTCCTTATACGGACATGTATTATTTAGCATACTTACGCCCCCGTCAATGCATGTATTGGTGTTTGTTTACAAATAAAGCATTTTTTAAATATTTTGGCGATTGACCTATCAACTGAGTGATTTGCAATGCATGATGGACTACTTGTTTATAACTGTCACACTACTTAATTTTTCACTTATTGCCAGAAAAGAATTTGTCTTACTTTTTTTTTCTCTCGATTACTTGGTGATACCACCTCTGAATATACTCATTCTTTCACAAGAAACTTTTTGCTGTGAGTATATAAATATATTCAAAACAAATTCCTATAAACTTTCATGCAAAAAAAATAATTTTATGAATGGACATGTGTAAAATAGGAATTATGTATATCTCCATTGAGAGGCCCCTGACATACTGTAATTGCGTGAAGTCTTTGTTGTCGACAGCCAGTGACCGACACGATATCATTTAGATATCAGGTGTCCATGTCCACACTGTTATGAAATTCATTCTAAAGGGTTATTTACTGTGTTTGGCCATAAACTGTGATTCATAACAGTATAGGAACAAGCCTGCTATTAAAGGATCACAATTGGTGCCCATAGGAATACCTACAATCTATCGATAAACTTTATTGTCGAAACGTACCTAAATGTTGTCAAGGAGAAAATTTACGGCTTTAATCATCTCATCACACTTCCGGTCAGTATATTATCTAGCATATTTGCCATTCTCATTTGAGAAAAAGGCTTTGTTTGAGTTGCAGCAAATAAATTTGCAATCAGATTTGTCAAACGACTATTCAATTAAATAGGAAAACTTGTGTTTGATAAGATTGTGTGCAGATAACAATTGATCTAGATTTTCAATGAAATGTGAAAATTTTGAGAGTAGTATGTAATTCATTTGTAAGACTTTTCATGTTAATATAGAAAAGTATGTGTTTTGTCATATTTACGGCTGTATTTCTAGATAAACACAATAATTTTGTTTGATTCATTTTTTTTTTTAACTTTGCCACATAAGGGGAGATAACTCAGATAACGTAATTTTTACAAAAGAAAGTTTTGTGAATTTATCTATTTTAATATGTAGCAAGAAAACAAGTCCGTTGACCCCATTTTTTCTTTTTCTTATCTGAAAGCATATTATTAGAGCAATCTTCTCACATTTTATCTTAAAATTCTATGTTGTAGTTTTCTTTTTATCACACAAAATTAGGTTTTCCATGCATAATCTATACAAAATCTGACAATTTTGCACAACCTGTAGCGTGAAAAAAAAAGGCCGGTAACCCATACATTTTATTATATTTTGGAAAAAGAATAATATAAACTACATTTTGACAAATTATTAAAAAATCTATGGATTTTAATTTAGACCCCCTCCTCCCCCCAATCTACCTTAAGGACTTCCGTGTAGTATTTACGTCATACCCCCACCACATTGTTGGCTGCTTTGTCGGCCGGTACGAACACAAACGCTTTGCGAGTACTTAAATTTTGTTTTTAATCCTAGAAATGGGCATATTACTTACTCTTTTATTTATTTCTAAATTATTTTCGAAATATGATATGCGAATATCAACAATATTCAGACATTTATTTACATAGGAATCAAGTGACTTTTTGTCAGATTTCTTCCGTTTACACCATTTTTTACAAAAGGATGAAAGAGCATCTTTAATAACCTGACGACGGTGGACAATATTTTGGTCCTTTTTCAGAAAGTTTATAATCTTTCGGTCTTGAACGATGTTGAGGTCCCCTGTAATTACATATGGCCATAGGGATCATATCTAAACTTCGAAGTTTCACAGTCTCATGTTGAAGGAGCATTATTTTTTATACTGACATCTGATGTAACTGACGTATAATTAAATATTAAACTTCTACCGAGTTTTTATACGAATAAGAAATTATAGGTGTCTCAATGATATCAAAATATGGAGGCATAAAGTTTTGAACGGTAGAGTCATGAAAAACACTAGACACATAATAAAATCAATACATCTATTAATGTATTTTATTTATAGAAAAAAAACTTTTTATGATCTTCAGGTTTGTCAATTTAAAGGAACAGTCTATGGTGACAAAAAGCTGTTATAATACGTGTACACTCATATTTTGGACTGAAAAAACGATATTGTATTACACTCGTTATAAATATTATATAATTTACTAATTGGCATTTGAGAGTATACATTATCACATCGTCATTTAGAACACATATTTTATCAATTCCTTTAATTAAAATAAGGATTGCTTAATGGTTTCAAAAATTGTTGTAGATACTGTCAGTGAATCAGACTTTGTGGAAGACGAACATTCAACAAATACATTCAATGAACAAAGAAAGGCTATGCTTGGGTATGTTCGATTGTTACTGTTTGGCATCTGCGGGCATTAATTGGCGATGTTCGCAAATTCAGTTTACTGACGACGCATCAACGGAGCCATTAAACGAATATTTGCAACCATCAAATAAAAAATAATGTTTGTAAATCTTCAAATATAATACTGTTATCTCAGTTATAATGTTACTGAAAGAAAACGCTCGGTTGAATATCACATTTAAGAATCTTTAAAATGACATACGCGATGTACGTATAATTCAAAAGGAAAATGAACCCTACAAACAGTGTTGCTTATGCATTTTTGTTTCATGGTAATTTGAACAAGTAAACGATATAAGCACAGTCTATTCTATCTCTATTGTCTATTGTACAAATAATAGATATAATAATAATATTTTGCTTCAGCTGTATAGTAACAAACTCCGTCTTTTTGTAGGAGTGAAAAAGATCCTTCAAAAACTTGAAACAAATTCGTGCTAAAGTATATGAAAGTAAACATCATTTAGATAATAGAAGTATGAATGTAATAAGTTACAAATAGGTTTTTATTTGGAAGAAGGAATGCCATAAATATAATAAAATTAGGCTTCTAAAACGAAACTTATACAGATACATCTTTAGTCGAGTAGCGATGAATATGAACGCCGTCAGGATATCCGGGGGCCTGGGCGTCAACATTTAGATTTCCTGACAAAATCTTTTTAGCCATTTAATATATCTTCCAAACTTGGCATGGTAATGCTAATGAGGAGAGGAAGATCTCTATTGATTTAGGGGTTAATTGTTATACGATTCTTAATAGCAGTTTCCATTCTTTAATGATTATTACATGTATTATTTTTTTTAAATTTTTTGTTTACGTTTATTTTCCTGAAAACAATAATGGATAGAGAGAAACTGTTAACAGCACGATCGATAAACAAGGTAATTGATCAAGACAGGCAAATCATTTCATTGGTTGTTATGCTGTCATGGCTTCAATATGGAAAATGATTTACCCTGAATAAAATGTTACAGCAATATATGTTAAAATAGATATCAATATTGCATATGTTTGTCATGCAGATTGAACAATTCAGGTGACTTGGAGCCTTAAATTGCATGTAATTTGAAGATAATATAAACATATATATCACTATAGGAACTTTGGAAACGAGATTTTGAAGTCCGCTGTTGATGTTTTGAGAGATGAATTTATGAAGATTGCCATCGAAGGAGGCCGACATGGCGCCCAACTTGCCATACTCGGCGAAGATCTAGTTGAAAACCATAAACAAGAAATCGAGAAAAAGGAAAGTGAGCTTTTCAAATTAAAAAGAGAAAGAGAGAGCTCGAAAACGAACTACAAAGGCAAAAAGTAAAGAACGATAAATTAGAAACGACAATAAAGCAAAAAGAAGAGGAAATTAAAAGAGGCAAGATGAAATAGATAAAATGAAAAGATTGATGAAAAGAAAGAAGAAGAACTGGCGTCCAAACAAACGCTCTCTAATGAAAGAGAACGTAAGCTTATGTTGGAGCTAGAAAAGCTAAAGAAAAATTCAATGATTTGAGCGGTAAACTTCTGGCAAAAAGGCTTCTGATAACGTTGCAAAGGCAGAACTCCCAAAACTACGGAAGAAAATTACAGAACTTGAGCTTCAGCTGCAAGAAGCGCAAGCGAAGAAAAAAGTAATGAAATAGTCAGACAAGTATTATTCGTTTAGAAAAGTACAGCAGTATAAATAATATTTCGGTTTTTTTTTTCTTATAACTTTCTTTTAACGAATTCAACTGAAATATTCGCAGTCCTTAGTCTTTTGTTAAGTCGGACAAAGACACATATTTATCATTAATTTTGAAGATAACTTTTATCTCATTTACAGGTTTGCCCGGTTTACTACACATATAAAACAATTGTATGAACCATGAATGAAAGCATTTATATATGTATATATTGTTACTAGTATTACATTATTTCAGTCTTGAAAGAATTCTTTATTTCAATGAATGGTTGGTGTTTGCTTCTAATTAACAATCGAAGGAAAATGAAAACTGATACATGTCTGTTTTTTTTTTTTTTTTTTATTTAATGAAATATTGTTAAATTTAAATTTTCCAAAAACACGTCTATGAAATCGACTATACCTTTTACTCGGACGCCATCACGAGTTGGTTTACCGTTATGAAATATCTGTTTCACAGATGACGACAGATATGTTCCAATTGTCATAACAACAATTCCGTCCCCTTTTCCCCGAATGTGACTTACCGAATTAGACTTATCACCGGGTTAGTACTTCCATGAGCAACACGACGGGCGCCACATGTGGAGCAAGATCTGATTATCCTTCCGGAGTACATGAGATTACCCCCAGTTTTTCGGTGGGGTTCATGTAGCTACGTCTTTAGTTTTCTGTGTTGTGTTTTGTGTGCTGTTGTTTGTATTTTTCTTTTTTAGCCATGGCGTTATCAGTTTATTTTCGACTTATGAGTTTGAATGTCCCTTTGTTATCTTTCGCCTCTCTTTTATATCCCTTTTGATATATAGCTTCTAACGTTTCTGTGATTTATAAAACCCTGGGTTTCAAAAGTTAAGGTTTTAGCATTCTTGTTAGTTTCGTTTATAAATTCCCCAAAAATGTATGACACTGCAGTTATTTCCACATACCAACTTTATTTACACTTTTTAACGCTGTCTTTCCCTTTAGTCTTTAGTCGTTCTATAGTAGTTGAACCTGATAAATAATTTTTACAAATAGATAATTTGTGATAAAATTATGTCTCACGACAACTAAATTATGTTTTTGCTTCCAATCTATGAAGTTTATTCTATAATGTAAACATTTATAAAGACAAGCTGTAGTAACATTGCGAGTTTGAAAAAATTTAAATTAGTCATTCACGAGTTGCGGGACTTGAATCGTAAAAAACTAGGCAGTGTTTCATGAGGCTTGTAATAATTTAAGCTTGTTTTTACCGAATCACAATTTTTTCCCCAATGTATCAACATTCAAACAATCATTGTTTCGATTTTGAGGATTTTAAGATCATTTGATCGAACGTAATGGACCTTATTTGTAAAACAATTATTAACAATTTTTAAAATGTAACTGTCAAACTAAATATTGCGAGTTGTCTATAAAAATTCGAACAGAAAACTGCAAGTTAAAGCAAGACCACTAAATTTGACAGGTGGAAAAAAAATCAACAACAACAAAAAAAAAAAAAAACAACACAAAATAGTAAAGCTAAAAACATTAAATGGAAGTCCATCATTTCGAACTTTATGCGTGATTGGAGATTTCAGTTTGATTTTGTGTTTTTACCCGAGGGCATAATATGAATTCTGACTTGATGAACTTTTAGTTTTATTATTCTTTGTCATTTGTTGTACTGTCCTCGTGTGAGCTAGATGTTTTTCTCTTTTGTGTAAGTTTTTATTCCGCTGACCGAAATATTAAAGACAATGATGTGAGTACTAAAACGTGCTTAACTCTGCCACATGTTAATTTGTACATGCCTTTCCAAAGTTAAGATCCTTCTTTTATCATTTGACCGCCTCTTACCTCTTATGCGGGAGGTCGTGGGATCGATCCCCGGACGGGTCAAACCATATACTTAAAAAATTGACATGAGCTGCTTATCCGCAAAGCAAGCGGCATTATGGACAAAAAAACAAACACTGCTAGCTTCGAAGTTCGAATAATGTGCCCGGTTAGAGTGACATGTCTAAAAGACTTCTTGTGCATGCGGATTGTATCCTTATGAACTAGCAGCTAAATATTCTCCTCAGTGTGTCGGTGTGGTACAAAGCAGGCTTATTCAGATCATATTAACATGTTCTCGTCCAGAATGTGCATTTAACTTGCCACTTGACGTTAACTACCACCCATCATCATCTCCATCTTTGACCACATCTTCATGGGTTATGTTTTTTAAAGAATTTTGTGTTGATCATATATTTTTTAATTTGCATCTTATCTTTGGCTGATTAGAGCTTAACATATGGTATTTTCATTTATAGCTAAACCTAGGTATTGAAGGTCATATGTATAAACCAACTAAAGACGTTGCTGGGACCATTTCAGGATCTTGTCGAATTCCAAATTTTCTCTTTAATGAAAAATTTTCATGAAGCTTTTAATTCAGGTGAAGACTAGACATTAACAAATGACAAAATCAAAATCTCAAACACATCAAACGAATGGAAAACAACTGTCATATTCCTGACTTGGTGCAGTTCCTTATTTAGAAAACGGTGGATTAAACCTCGTTTTATACCTAGCTAAACCTCCAACTTGTAAAAGCACAAATGTTTTGACATGGTTATCATGTTTCTTTCTAAACGCTTGTAAATATCCGAGTACTCTTTGTTTTTCTACCTATTCTTAAAAGGTCGTTTTTGAATCCATGTTTACACGGATTTCAAAAAGATATTTGAGTACACTTTGATACTTTCGGACACATCAGTCCTCTGTTTTTGTGTCAGTTCTTGATGTTGTGAAATTTGTCATTAATAATTTTGTAGAAAAAATAGGTTTAATTTTTGTTGTTCTGCTGATGTTTACATTGCTCAATAGACAATCGAAGCTACAAACAAATAAAAATAGGTTGGATATTGATGTCATAATGGATATTTAAGTATTCTTTTGATATAGAATTTCGTCAAGAAGTTATAAAATATATCTATTTTGTACTTTTAATAGTTACAGCTGAGATAATAAGACTAGTGGACAATACTGTTAGTTATTCTTTATATGCTTTCTGTAATTATCTATATCATGGAAGTACTATATTGTCTTAACTAATTCCTTGTCTTTATATATACATGTATTTATTTTAATCAGTAATCATAGACTATACTTGTTATGGTTTAATATATAGATATAGGAAGATGTGGTGTGAGTGCCAATGAGACAACTCTCCATCAAAGTTTCTGTAATAATACAATTTGAAACCCTGTGATATTAATTTCTTTATTTTCAGTGATTACAGTTACAATATCTATAAACAACTTGTTATACATGATGAACTCATATAAAATGATAAAACAAAGGAGTCGTGACATGACAGTAAATATGATGATCTTAAATAATGCAAAACGAACATGTGTCTAGCAACACAAATAATTCTTAACGAACAATACATGGACTGGGAATACAAAATCAAAGGAAGGACTACAGAAAACTTTCAATCATATCCAGGATATTCCTACAAAAGAAGGACATTCAAGTTGTTACTAACGAGAAAGCTAATGAACCAATGATTCGTAATGGTCAAATGAAAGTCATCTCGTCAAAATTCTTAGGGAAGCAATCTAATTTCGTATATCGTTAAAGAATACCTGTATCACAGATAAAAACATATGTTTTACTTTTCGTTGCCATAAAATCTTCCTCGATTGCGACATTATCAAGGGTGACTTGTTCCCCGATCTTGTTTTCCTTAAATGAAACATGCACACGACAGATGCAATTAGTGGACCAGGACCTGCTTTTCATTCTGGAGACCCGAATCAACCCACGGTTTTTGGTACCATGGTTCGTGTTGCTCGTTTTTTAGTTTTCTGTAGAGTATCGATTGTCTTTTGTTTTCTTTTAGTTACGTTTCTGTTTGTTTTCTTAGACTGATGGGGTTGCCCTCTTTGGTATTTTAGCTACTCTTTTTAATGGCGATATCAACTTTTTCTTTGGAAGATATTGGAAATGAGAATAACAATTTATAAATTTGGTGCGTCCGAAGCGCTTTTACGGATTAACCTTTACCAGAAACGCTCTAACCCAAAAATTTGGAAGTCAAGGACGTAGTTTTGCACTATTCATATGCTTCATCTTTATAAAATTAGCGTAGGAATTTGTTTCATAAATTAATATTCTAAAACCTTTTCCTTCCACTATACCGTCAAATGTTTGGTATTCTGATAGAGACTAACTGTGCCTTTATATCCGGGATTTGTTCCATTTCTACTTTTAAGTGGTATGCATTTTCAAATATTAAGAACGACATATATGTATTCTCTTTTGATAATCTATACTTTTTCTAAAATAATTCAATATGCGTTTAATTTATCCATCTGAAGATGCTCTAACAGAGCGGCACATCATTTAAGAATAAAAAAAAAAACATTACCACATAAAAAGTCCATTACCCAAGATTCCCACTTTAAGAAAGACCTTGATTCTTGAGATTGATGATTGATTGTTGGTTGCTTAACGTCCAGTGGCATATATTTCATGCATGTTCTGGACGAGAACAAATAAATAACAACTACAATAGGTAGGTCCTATAATAGAGGACGTCCAGGATTAAAAACGGGAAAATTTGGATTGACACTGGAAGATGAGGGATCATTGGACAGGGATAGACATTTTGCCTTTCAACAGGCCACCTACAGACCCCTAAAAAAGTTGATAAAAAAGTTTTTAACGTGCAGAGAGAGTGGCACTCTCTCTCTCTCTACACGAGACTTTGGATTTAAACGTCCCCAATATGACGAGACGTTCTTGGCTATTGAGATGAAAGCGGGAAATCTTGAGCGAGCTCATAATTGTAAAAATTAAAATTATGTATAAATATTTTTATAATTTTAGATCTGCAGCATTTTTTTTTTTTTGTTCTACCTCAGCGGGATTTTAAACCATACATAAGTGAAATCATTGCAAAACCGCATAGCATTGTGTCCAGCGCCCTAGATCACACGACCGACTATGCTATATGCTATATGTCCCTTTGGTATCTTTCCCCCCTCTTCTATAAAATGAAAATAACACTTTATAAATTTAGTGCGTCCGAAGAGCTTTACTGGATTTACCAATAAAAATATCGCGTTTGATAGTCGATTGTTGCCATTTCTTTTCGGTTTTTCTAGGTTTATAGGAAGAAATTCCATAAATTGTCTTTCAGATACAAATTTATTCAGTTTGCTTTGTTAACGATGTACTTCAATGCTAATTTTTACCAAAACTTAAAAAAATACACAAACTTTTTCAAGACATTTTACAAAATTATGTCCACTTGCACTTTTCATGTAATTGTTTTTTTCCTTAAATTTAGAACAGTTTCCGAAATCCGATTGTAGATTGTCAATATCAACAAATTTAGGACTTAGAGCTTGCTTTCAGTTTCTGCTAACTTTCTACATTTAGGGGTAAACAAACAGACCGTTTAACACCAATGAACGGACAAAAAAATTCACCTTAATGTTATCATTTTGATCAATTTGCTGTCTTTCAAACATGTACGCGTAATGCATGCTCTCTAACTCTTATCTAAAAAAATAAGGATAATTAATGAGTTTAGGACAGAGGAAATCTTTCATGATATCGAGTATAGTAAAGCCCAACTAGCAGAAAGAAGGCTATTGCAAGGCGACATATGGTAACGAATATTAACATATTAAAACGTTAGCATTTAGTCTTGTTTGTTGCAAACAAGATTTGAAACTATCGAAGATATCAAACTGTTCTTTCACTAAGCTAAAAGATATCTATAAAAAAGTGACATCTATCTGTAAGTGTTCTCCTGAGATTCTTTAAGTTTAAAAAATGTCTAATAATTTTTAAATGGTCACAACTTTTAAAAGACTTCATGAGACGTATTAAACTCTCCCACATCAGAATGCTGGCATTCCTGGATGTTGCTTGGTGTCGCATAAGAAAAGGCTATTGGCAGGTGAAACAATCTTTACGAAAATAATTAATGTCAGCATTAGTACCGTCTCTGTAGCTTAAATCTAACAATACGAACGCTACCCGAACCATATACGAACGCCGAACGAATCATGCCATATCAACATACATGAAACGATGCAGACAAAACGCGCTGCCCAAATGGAAGAGATACGGTAAACATAATTTGTTTATTTGTACACATTGTTTTAAAACTGAAGTATATATATGTATGAATAAAAGGAATTACCAAAATTAATAGTGGACAGTACAACAGATCACCACCGGCATTCGACTCCTCCGGAAGAAATGCCTTACCACCCCCATCCCCCACCCCAGAAAAAACAAACAAAACAAACAAAAAAAAACAAACAAAATCAAAACAAAAACAAAACAAAACAAACCAAAACCAAACAAAAACTTTGTAAAACCTTCCTAATTTATTAAGACCAAATTTACTCATTGACAAGTCCTTTAGTTTGATTACAACATACTAGAAAACTAAAAATACTAAAAGATGACCTCCGAAGACTGTCAATTGTCATGCCACACGACATAAACATAAATGGAAATGGAGCACGTGCAATAGTATAAAGACGATTTTTCCAGATCTGTTTGATTTCACGTCACACTAGATGAAAGATATCTAAATGATCGTTTTAGCTGTATAAGAAAGATTTTTGGGGGGTGGGGGTCGGTCGGTGGGAGGGCGAATCGATCATTCAATGGTGCTTCCTGATTTGATTCCTCTATTCACTCTTCAATTCTTTTCTAAACATGCTGAATAACCCATCTTCAACTAATTGTCAAATTACGCATGGAAAATTATGCATGGAAACAAGCTAGCTGCTAATAGCGAATCAATATTTCAATATTCCGCTTTAATTAAGGTTGTAACACAAAAAAAATTAAATATAAATGTGCTGTCTAAATCGTAACTAATGTTCTTTTAAAGTAGTCAAACCGTTGGAAGGAAAAACGTTTTAACTGAATTTGTTGGCATACATGTACATGTCATAACTAAACTTATTTTAATATTAATTTTGTATATTTTGAGTGAGAGTGATTCAGCAATAAAATGATGTTTGAGAGTGATTCAGCAATAAAATGATTTTTGAGAGTGATTCAGCAATAAAATGATTTTTGAGAGTGATTCAGCAATATAATGATTTTGACATTTCACACTGAACTAAATTTGAACTAGGAAGTTGGAATAAATTTTCTCCTGCATCGAATGTAATTGAAATCTATTTAAGTATTTCAAGCATTTCTTAAAGATTAGATTTAATTTTCATCCTTTTTTAAACATTTTCAATGATAAGTATATTTAAATTTCAAGCAATTTGCAGCTATATAATACAATACTCTTTACCCAAAACATAGGTTTTTGATAATTTTGAACCGAAACGCATTATTTCATTTTTCTTAAAAAAAAGAATATGACGATTTGAATATAAATACGCGAACTGGATAATTTATTCAATTTCAAAATCATAAATAGATGTGTGCATAGGCTTAGGTGCATTCATGGAATTAATAGACACTTTACTTTAATACTAGTATAACAAAATTGTACTGATAGCGGAAACGTAGTGATACCTTTTCCCCTTAATATGGAAAAGAAAGGAAAACATATGAAGATTCCAAAGAAAGGAAAAACGGAACTGAAAAATCATTTGAAGGTATGACTACAGTTTTCTCTGTTTGATAAATTTTACTCTAGTTAATTCAAGATACAATGAAACAAAGTTCAACTAATTACAGGAGTAGGGTTGTTAAGTCCGGGTTTTAGCCCATAAGAATGAAAATTTTGACAACTAGTTCAAATTTGCATATAATATAGTAGTCCAGCTGATTCGTGCATATTTTTAGAAGAATTGTGGGTTTGATGATAAAAGCATGAAACTTTGCACAATTGTAGATATATATTTCGTAGTCAATTTAAGCTATGGACCCACTCTGAAAAATCTAATATTGCGGCCATTTGCAAGATGTCTGCCAAGTAGTTCAATTTTCACAACCATGTATAAATTAAAGCAAATAATATTCAAACTAAATCTTTTTAAAGCATAAAAATTGCAATCCAACATTTCTAGTAATTCCTTACGTTATGTTGGACTTTTCATTTTTTTCAAAATGGCTAAAAATTTCAAAATGGCCGCCAAAAAGTGAAAATAAACAAAATTGAGACATGGTTTTTCTGATATTTATTTCTTCTATCGAATTGCACTTTGCAGTTCATACGATATTCTAGGGATTGCATTTCAAAGATACATGGATACTGCTTGCAAGACAACCTATTGAAAAGTCCCAAAAATGGAACCATTCGATCGTTTTTAGGACGCCATCAGGATTTGTTTGACCGTAAAATACCATCTGAGTCACAAATGATTATGAACATGTTCCACTTCTCCTTCCCACAATTCTTTTAACCGCGAATTCGGTAACATCAAGATGATAAATGAATACGACTAATCACAGAATTTCTACTTTCAAAGAGTAACACCACTGGAGTGCTACCAATTGATCAGAAACACCTCATACTTCCAGAACACCTGCGTTGACCCCTAGTTTTGATGAAAAGGGACTCGTGTTGTTTATGCTTTCAACGTTGTGTTATTTGCTCTTTATTTGAATGTCTGTTGCAAACCAGTGAAAGTCTTGTTTATCCGTCATACAAGCATGCAACATTTTTTTCATTTAAAAAGCTCACGTTCGATCAAGTTTAAGATAATTTACATGAACCATTGTTTTTTTTTTTTTATAATTTTGTGATTTTTAAGGTTAGAAAAGACACATTTATAAATGCACTATTGTGTGATAAATGTCTTATTACTGAATATGACTCATCAATCTATATAAACAAGAGCACCTATGCGGTTGTCACTTGTGGGACAGAAACAGATGACCCCTCTTGAGCACTTAAGACCATCCCCGGTTTTCAGTTGGATTCGAGTCACTCAATTTTTTAATTTTGGTGAAGTGATTTCTGGACTGCTGGTTGTCTTATTTTTCGTTTTTTTTTTCATGGTGTTATCTGTTTTTTTTGTTTTACTAATGATTTTATAAGTGGCTTAGTATTTTCTCCATCTTTTTATCATCTAAACAACAACGTATTTTACATCAGCAGTTTTCACAATATTTCTTAAGGCCAACCCATATATTCTTTTCCACACTTTTCACCTCATTTCAAACAGAGCTTTACATAAAATCATAGCCCTCGGGTATTTGCGTCTACCGCGACATTCGTTTTCTATCTTTCAATCACATTTTACTAGCTCATTACACAATGCTGTTACCTGTGTGATAAATGTCCAATAGGGTATATATCTCTGGGTAAATGGCCGAAACATTCCCCCACCTAAAGCTTTCACATGCTTTGGGAATGTTGTTTGTTTGCTTTTAAACCCTTCCTGATGACCTCTATGGCCATTTCTGGACAAAAACCATATTCGAATGCTGTAGTTATGCGATATTGATGGTCAAACTGATTGCCCCACCTACTCCTTTTACACTTGTGTAATTCTACTCATGAGGTTGATTTACATAAACCATTTTCAAATTATGTTTACAACACTTAAACTGTATAGTTACATGGCAAATTATCGCGCCTGGGTACTAGAAGCCATAATTTGGATGGAAAATGCAAAACCAATGTATTAGCAGTATAATGGAATCTGTATACACCCAGAAGAAGCACTCCATAATTAATGATCTCATATCAAAATGTCCAGTTTAATCTTATTAGTTACATAGTGTGCTAGTGACCTAATATGATATATATGGGTCAGTAAATTCCATATGGGGTGAGAGCGAAGCTCGAATCCCCATATGGAATTTACTGACCCCATATATATCGTATTAGGTCACTAGCACACTATGTAACGAATTTATCTTAGTTACCGACTATCTTAACATGTGGTATTTAGACTAGTGGCCTATAAAAGTGATTAACTCTTCAATACCGTTAGTATTAAGAACCTACTTCCATTGGTCTATACAAAAACAAATGCCAACAATAACAACTTGTTAGCTTTAAATGTGTTTTATTAATTTATTTCAATCGTCACTGTGTATCATCGCCACCGGAAATTGGGTACTAACGAAGCGGAGAGAAATGGAAAAAAAGTAAACAAGGTAAGAATTCATTCAATTTAAAGCATTTCTACTGATTTGACGAGGGTACCGCTTAAGAAATGATTTTCTGATATATAATTCTTTAAATTACTTAGTCTAGGCTGATAAGTACAAAATTAAGACAAGATTTTGTGTTATACTCAAGAACTTGGTACTTAGTACATGAAAATTTCGAGGTCAATCGTCCTCTGTCGCCCCATTGGCAAGATATTCAACTGTTTTTATTATTTTCCAGACACTTTTTAGATTATTATAGTGTGACATCATATTTACTGAAATTTGTTGTCAAAATGATGGTTTTAAAGAATATAGACCATAAAAATAAAGTCTAGGGTACGGTAACTTGCTCGTATTGACAAATTTACTGTATGGCAACTTGTTTTCAACTGTATGGCAACTTGTTTTCAACTGTATGGCAACTTGCTAATTTCAAAATATTTATTTGCCGTCTTTTAAAGATAATAAAGTATTAGGTTCAAATATCTTATTATGCATTTGATAAAATACAATACGCTTGACACCATTTAAGATGTATACACAATATAAGGCTTGAACAAAGTCCTATTACATCTTTTACATGCCTGATGTATACAATATGAATACGGCATATACAAAAGCTGGCAAATGTTGTAACTTTCGGAAAGGCATGTCACTGTTTTACTGACCTGTTGTTATGCCCTGACGTAGTGTTAAATGTTACCCATGTCCGTCCGACCCGTCTGTCCCGTCCGTCCAGAAAGTCCCAAAAATTGGTTTCCGTTCTCTAACTTTAGTATGCCTTAACCAAATGTTTTAAAACTTACACGAAATGCTTACCACCACAAAACACAGATCAAGTTATAAATTGGGTAGCGTCACTGTTACTGTTCTTGAGTTATGCCCTTTTATAAATGAAAAAAAGCTAAAGCTGTCGTTTCTGTTCTCAAACTTCAGATTGCCTCAACCAAATGTTTTAACCATACAACATTAGTAAGCATTTGCATATAAGTGATGAACAATTAGGGGATGGGTTGTGGGTGGAGGGAAGGAAGGAGGTAAGGGCAGGAGAATTTCCGCATTGAATATTTATAACCATTAAGTGAATGAATTCTCTTTCAACTTTCAGATAAAATAAAATATAAATGAATTATCATTCTCTGCAAAAACAAAAAAAGTTGTATTGCTACACCACGGCACCATGTTAAGGGAGGTTTGAGTGCTCACAAACATGTTTAACCCCGCCTCATTATATATGTGTCTGTCCCTGGTCAGGAACATGTAATATAGCGGCTGTCGTAAGTTGCTGCCTGACATATTTGTTTATGATTTTGTCATAAATCAGGCAATTTTTTTGATACGGTATGGGTTTTGTTCATTGTGAAGTGTATAGTGACCAATAGTTGGTCAAATCTATTTCATTTGGACTTTGTTTGAAAGTCCTCTCAGTGAAAACCATTCCACGTCTCCTTTTTCAATTAATGTTATTGTCTTATTTGTAAAAGGCAGATACAGCCAATATATTAGAATAAAGAACATTAATTTTCTAAAAAAAAAATCTTCATCTCTATATAGTAAGAAATGAACAAGCTCGGTGGCTAATACTGTTTGAATTTTAAAAGATATTAACCTTAGATTAATCATTTTTGGAAGGAATGAAAGAAGAATCTGATACAAGGGATACAAATCCGGCTGTGGCAACGGCATAAAGTATTTATATAAACTTTCTACTTGAGAATAAAGATGACCTTGTATGAAGTTTTTTTGGTTGTCATCTTAATATTATATACGTATTTATACAATTCACAAAAGCTAGCATCTTTCGACTTGTAAGTTTAAAGAATTATAATGAAATAACATCTAATAAGGACAGGTTGAAATATTTTGAATCCTGATGGTGCATACTCATAAATTCTTTTGGAAAAATCTGCGTAAATTTAAATGTTGATTTGATAGCGTTCATCTATTTATTTGCCCTCGTAAACAGTTTTGTTAAAATACCGAAATCGGTAAATTCTTATCGTGAAAGAATAAGTCGGGTACACCTTTTACATTCATGCGTGCTTAAGTTGCACTTTTTCTTCTTATTAAGAAAAATGATTTTAATTTGAGCATCTATCTAAAGATTAGAGTAATTACACACACAAAAATAGGGCTAACTGTTGATTTTGAAACTCTATGAATTCACAATTATATTCTACCAAACAGATAGGCCGAGATCCATACCTTTATAAGTTTCAAAACAGAGAAGGTGTGTTTGAAAACAAATAATCATGTACTGCTATATCTTTTAAGGCAAATGCAAGTCTTACTTGTATTAATTATATAATTTTAATTGGCACAATATCACATTAAAATTTACTGAGAAATATTATACATAGTAATCATGAAAATGTATTACTGTAACAATGAAAATTCGGACGAATACACTCCTTTTCACTACCCTCCATCCACTCCTTTAAGTTTAGGCCAAACAGCCTTAGCAACACATGCAACAGTCTCTTATTATTTTTCCTGTAAATAAAAGATTGATTGAATCTACTTAAACTAAAAAAATACAATCTTATTTTCAATAAGAAACAAGAAAATTAATTGAAACACAATTCATGTTTTATTTTCCTAATTTTCAATGAAATAAAGTATTTTCTTCCTTTTCTTTTAACAAATTATTCATTTCAGAAATAAAAAAAAATAAACAATAAACAATGTTGAAGACCGTACCTTGACCTATAATGGTTTACTTTTATAAATTGTGACTTGGATGGAGAGTTGTCTCATTGGCACTCATACCACATCTTCCTATATCTATTTAACCCAGCACATTCTTTATGTGTCTGTCCGAAGTCACGAGCATGTAGTTCGGTGGTTGTCGTTGGTTCATCTCTATCATATTTGTTGTTTTTCGTAAATTGGTTTGTTATGAGTAAGGCCGTTAGTTTTCTTGTTGAATCCTTCCACAATTTTCATGTCGGGGCTTTTATAGCCAACTATAAGGTACTATTTTTCGTTGTTGAAGGCCAAACGATAGCATATAATTGCTTACATACACTTTATTTGACCCTGGTGGATAGTTATTTTATTTGCAATCTTACAACATCTCCACTGTTTATATTTAAAAAAAGATTAAAAAGCACCAACAAAAGATGAATGGTCGGTTTTTTTTATTGAACTTACAAAATTTCACCCTGACAACAAATAAGACAACAGTCGTTTACTTAGTATTATAACGATATATGAATGTATTTAGGATAATATGGTTGAAAAAACATTTTGTCTTTAAAAACACAAAGTCAAATAGAGGTACGCAACGACGACTTCTGAACGAAATTAACGGCATATATTTTATAATATTTGATAAGTAGTTTATTTTGTATATTTGTAAGCCGGTAAAGCTTTGATACAGCCAAAATATCGTCACTTGTTAAAATCTAAACAGTGATTAATTTCATCTTTAAATTACAATATATTGCAAGACGCCGTACAGACAAAAGTTGTTATTTTGCAATTCGCCGTACAACGTCCTGCAATTCGCCGTACAATAAACAAACAATGTTTTGGTCCATATTCTTTAAAAACATCTTTATGACAACAAATTTCAGTCAATATGATGTCACACTATCATAATCTAAAACGTGTCTGGAAAATATTGAAAACCAGTTGAATATCTTGCCAATGGGGTGACAGAGGACAATCGACCTCGAAATTTTCAGGTACTAAGTGGCAAGCTTTGGAGTATAACACAAAATATTGTCTTAATTTTGTACTTATCGGCCTAATAATTTAAAGAATTATATATCAGAAAATCATTTCTTAAGCGGTACCCTCGTCAAATCAGTAGAAATGCTTTAAATTGAATGAATTCTTACCTTGTTTACTTTTTTTTCCATTTCTCTCCGCCTCGTTAGTACCCAATTTCCGGTGGCGATGATACACAGTGATCGTTCATCATCATGATTACATTGTCTGTTGAAACTTTTAAAGATTTTTCCTCAACACCGTGTTGTTTTTATAAAGGGACGTAACACCACCACTAACCGTGTATTGAAATAAGCCCCGCCTCCCTACTAACCTAATATGGAATATACACGGTCTCCACGCGGTTGCTTTTAACCAATCATATTCCTAGAAATGTATAGGAGGTAAGATAATTTATGTTACAGACCAGTTGTGGTTAAGTGGACTCTTAACTTCCCTCTTATTTCTTCATTCTTTGAATGTTACATAGTTCTCATAAGAGTATCGTTCTTCAATAAAAATTATGTCAGGATTTTTGCATTAGAATGAGAAGTACACCTACGGTTACCTCATGGCAGTGTATTGTTCATGATGCATGTGAGCCTGTAAAAAAGAATCTGCTTTTCATGAAGTACTATGTTTTCTTGATTTAACACTTGTTCAACCAATGTTTTCTAATCAATCACATAAGGTTCTCAACGATGCCATTTCTATATGTCATTGAAGACCTAAAAACAAAACTAATCTTTGTTCTGTTAGAGATATGTTTGACCAGTTCCATTGTTCCAATTTTGCAAAAGCAAAAAATGATTGATCACAAGTGATAATTGATACAAGTCTCAGAAAAAAATTAACACATTGCTGAATTGTATTCATGGCATGTCGAATCGTTATGACAGATTTGATCTCTCCCTGAAATATTGAACAAAGGTTCATGTCTGTCATATTTGTTTTTCGTAAATTGTTTTGTTATAAATTAGGCCTAGTTTCCTCAATTGAATAGTTTCATATTTTTCATTATCATCTGCTTCAAGCCATCTGTGTTATCATTTTTTAAACTTTTTTTTACCTTGTAAAAATTGACTAATCAAAACTTTTCTAAAGAAAGGACCGAAATACCGTCCTCCATCTATAATATATTGGAAACAGTGTCGTCAGGTCATTAAAGACGCTCTGTCTGCCTACTGTAAAAATTGGTGCAAACGTGAAAAATCTGATAAAAAATCTCTAGACAGTTATTTGAATAAAATTATGAATACTGTTAATATTCGAATATCTCATTTTGAAAACAATTCTGAAATTAATAATAGGGTCCATGATATTCCCATTTCTAGAATAAAAATAAACTCAAGTACTCGCAGAGCGGTTTGTGTTCGTACCGGCAGACGAGGCAACCAATAATGTAGTGGTAGTATGACGCATATACTACACTGAAGTTCTTCAAAACGAAATTATCAATTCCTCTACATTCAGGTCCGTACGCACCACTGAGAGTCAAATCGTTAACAAGCATATCACTGCCACTACCCAGCTTAAAGCCTCTTCCGAACATTTGAAAGTCCCTACCATGTACTGGTTACCGAAATTACACAAAAACATTTAAATTCCGTTTCATCTCCGCATCTAGTAAGTGTTCTACTACTAATATATCAGTGCTTCTTACTACCTCCCTTACTACTATCAAAGAACTGGTTATTAACTTTTGTAATAAAGCTTATGAAAATAATGGTATTAATTATTTTTGGGGTGTTAAAAATTCTTTAGAGGTTTTAGATAAAATACATGCTTTTGATGGTCCTTTTGGTTCTGTTGACAGTTATGATTTTTCTACTCTCTACACTACACTTCCACACAATCTAATAAAGAAAAAAATTTCATATTTAATAAAATGGTCTTTCGAAAAATCTCATTGTAAATTTATTTGCTGTAACTCGTTTAAAGCCTTTTTCTGTGACGAAAAAGGAAAGTATGCTAGATACACTTACTGGAAATGTGAGGATATGATTGAAGCTTTAAATTTTCTCCTAGATAACATATATGTACGTTTCGGCGATAAAGTGTATCGTCAGGTAGTAGGTATTCCTATGGGCACTAACTGTGCCCCTTTAATAGCAGATTTATTCCTGTATTGCTATGAATCTCAGTTTATGACCAAACTCAGTAGAGACACATCATTGTTACATTTGGTTGATACATTCAACAATACCTACCGTTATCTGGATGATATTTTTTCGTTAAATAATCCAGAGTTCTCTAAATATACTACCGAAATTTACCCAAAAGAACTTACTTTAACTAAATCTAACATAAACAGCAGCAGTTGTCCTTTTCTAGATTTAGACATTTCAATTTCTAAAGGGAAACTCCATACTAAAATTTACGACAAAAGAGACGATTTTTCATTCCCTATTGTTAATTTTCCTTTTTTAGACGGCGATGTGCCTTTGGCTCCATCATACGGTGTTTATATATCCCAACTCGTTCGGTATGCCCTTGTGTGTAGTGATGTCATAGATTTTAACGAACGTAATCAATGCATCACTGGTAAATTATTAAGTCAGGGATTTCGTTACCATAAATTACTTAAAACTTTTACTAAATTCTTTCATAGATACAAAGATTTGATTAGTAAATTTGGCTGTACCTGTAGAAAACGTTTTAAAATGGTATTTCACATCCTAAATTTTATGGTAATATTGTACTTAAAGCGCGGAAATCATTATGTGATCCGTGTAAACTCATCGAACCTTTAAACAAACTTATTAGTAAGGGTTATCGTACCAATGTTGTAATTAGATCTCTGAATATAGTTTACATTGGCACTAATATCGATTTTGTCATTAGCAAATTAAAACATAACTAAATCTGTATTTTCTTTTCAAACGGGATTAATAGAGACACACACGTTCATTTTATCTATAAAGAAGTCACTTATATCGATTTTGTCATTAGCAAATTAAAACATAACTAAATTTGTATTTTCTTTTCAAACGGGATGTATAGAGACACACACGTTCATTTTTATCTATAAAGAAGTCACTCCTAACTATCCTACTACCTGTCGATACATTTATTTTTGGCATTGCACAAGTCATGTCTTCTTTGACTGTTCATGACGTTAGAATACTAAATCCCTGGGATGTATTTTAGTTGATTTTAGTCTCTGATGCATGATTTTTATTATTAGTTGTTTTGGCTTTTAACTAGCTGTCAGTAACTGCGAGTACTCTCAAATCGTACTTTCTTTTTAATTTGACCTGTTGATACGATTTGTAATGTTTTTTTGTTATTTAATGTTAACATGGATCTTGTCTATATACCAGCTTTGATTATTTGGTATTTAATTACTACATATTTTCACTTCTTTGTACCTTCGTACTATGAACATCAAAATTATTTCATTTTTCCTTAGATGTTGTTCTTGGACTTGTACAGGAAGTTTTATCTAGCACTAATTGTATATTTTTATTGTTGATATTCACCCCATATGTACCAAGTGTTAGATTAGTTTTATTGATATTAAAGAAATTTCTTGGTATTCCTAAACGGAAGATTTTATACACACAGAAGAAGTATACTTAACAACAAAATTATTTTCATTTACCTGTGTATAATATGACGCAGGTTTCTTCAAAAGTGACGATTTTCTATAAATTGTTTGAAATTTCACAGTGATATCATACTTTAACTTTGTTTAAACCTGTTTATTTACTTTTGACTTTAATTATTTATCCCTTGTAATTTTTTATTAACTGTGTATTTGCATTCAGGTGTCACAGGTCAAATTTATTCGTTCATTGTGTGTTAATTTACGTTTTTTGATTGAGTTAAGCCTTCCAATTGATATTTTATAGTGTGTTTTTCTATGTTGTGATGTTATACTATTGTTTCAGAAAAGGGAAAAGGTTTGGCACCATTAAAACATTTAATCCTGCTGCAAATGTTTACACCTGTCCTAAGTCAGGAATCTGATTACAGTAGTTGTCGTCTGTTTATGTAGTTCATACGTGTTTCTCGTTTCTCGTTTTATATAGATTAGACCGTTGGTTTTCCGTTTGAATGGTTTTACACTAGTAATTTTTGGGGCCCTTTATAGCTTGCTGTTCGGTGTGAGCCAATACTCCGTGTTGAAGGCCGTATCTTGACCTATAATGGTTTACTTTTATAAATTGTAACTTGGATGGAGAGTTGTCTCATTGGCACTCATACCACATCTTCCTATATCTAATCATACCAGGTTGACATGCATGTATTTCTGGTTAGACAATTGACAGAGTGCATGTCCATAAAACGGTTATTACTAGATTTGAGTATGAAACGCATGGTTATTTTAGGTAAGTATTATGGATATATGCATATCTTATTCTACAGGAAGGATTGTTATATATTAATATACTAAGTTTAAACAATAATACGAACAGTTCTGCTGGCGCATACCATTTTGGTTAAAGTATCAGGAAATATACGGTAAATTCATATATTTCAAAGCATCAGGTTAGGACGAATTTGCTAAGTTAGACTAAGAAAATGCTGAAATATTGTAATTATCGTAATATGTAACGAGTTCAACTCTTGTTGTTTAATAGATGGAATCTTCTAGTAACGTAGATAAATGGATAATGGGATCAAACATAAACGACAAACTGTACATTTTGTCATTTAGTACATCCTTTCCTGGTCCTATCATCCATAACAGGCATAAGAAGGCCTATATACATTAAGAGATGATTTGAGTTAAGTTGAACATAATATTTAAGAAGAATAGATATTTAAAACAGAAGTAACTTTGAAATTGTTAGCTTCGCATTTGCCTTAATTGAATAACTCGACTGCCACTGATGTTTGGCCTACCGCTTATCAACTTATGTTTTAAATGACTTTGGAAAAGACCTTTGCCAACATCAAGTCTTTTGAGCTACCTGCATGTGCAGCTTTTAAAAGTATCGTTGTCATAAATGCAAATTGTTGCGGTTTCCTGTTTAATTGCAAGACCAAAATAATAATTTAACAGAAGAAGCAAGTATCTGCCTTGTTAATGGCCTTACCAGCCTGAGATTACTTCAGGAATGCAAATGTTTAGATCATTACTATGTCCTCTTTCAGTTGATCATAAAGAAATTGTACGAGTTGAGAAGTATACGTTTTAGTTAAGTCTTGCTAAATATTGGAATAACGCCGGTGTCTATATATCCCTTATTGTAGACTACTGTTCTGCAAGAACGGTACCGTAGTAACGATTTCATATACTTTCTTCACAAATCTTTTGATGTTTCGCCTTAGTATATAAATGTGGCATACACATGATAGTATAGGGCACTTAGATTTACTGAAGGTACGTCAAAACGAAATAATTGGTAACCTTCTATAAGTGATATTTGTTGATTTTGATATTGTATGGCGGCCATCTTGGAAAAAAGCCGCCATATTGAAATTTCAAGTTGGTTTCATAGCTAACATTGTTTGTAGCACCCAGCATTACTACCATGCCAAATTAGACCTTTTATAAATTATAATAGTTGATTTTGATATTTTATGGAAAAAGCTGTCATTTTGAAATTTCAAGGTGGGTCTATAGCTAATGTTGTTCGAAACATCTAGTACTACTACAATCTCAAATTTGATCTTATACAATTGATATTTGTTGATTTTGATATTTTATGGCGGCCATCTTTGAAAAAGCCGCCATATTGAAATTTAAAGGTGGGTCCATAGCTAATGTTGTTCGTAACACCCAGGACTACTACCATGCCAAATTTGGTGCTTTTATCATCAAACGCACAATTTTGTCACCGATCTACAGGAAAATGCATACCATCAAAAGATTGAAATGAATTTGATAATATTTATAATGTTACTACGTCATCATTATATACTATTATGTACCTTTTTCACTAAAATGAAGAAAATTTCTGCGCAAATTAGCATTTCATATGCGTAAAAAAAAAATATTTGCGCCACAAACCGTTAATAGTATAAATAATAGTAATATTTTAATAATCAGTTCAAATTAATATTCTCTTTTCTTTATAACTAAGTACCCCATTATTTCATTTTATCATTTTTTTTTGCCCTTTATTCTGTATATTTTCTCCATAATCTGTTTTCTGTAAACCCCATCCAAACCCTCATAAAGAATAATGGATACGGAGTAGAGTCTATTCATCACATCGTCATTTAGAACACATGCTTTTCAAAAGTTTGTTTCCATTCCTATTATTTTTACGGATAATAAATTGCTTAATGGTTTCAAATATTTGTTGTAGATACTGTCAGTGAATCAGACTTTGTGGAAGACGAACATTCAGCAAATACATTAGATGAACACAGAAAGGCTCTGTTGGGGTATGTTCGATTATTCATAAGAAGCAAAATTAACAGATCTAGTTTACGGAGCCATTAAACAAATATTTGCAATCATCAAATGAAAAATTAATCTTCTTTGTAAATCTTCAAATACAATACTGTTGCAACTGAAAGAAAACGCTCGGTTAAATATCGTTAACATGACGTACTTGTTTGCAAAGCGTTATTAAATGTGTGGAAAATGAATCTACACAGTGTTGCTTTTGAATTGTTGTTTCTGGTTAATAAAATTAAGTACAATACAATACAATTCAATATTTTATTAACGTCTCACCTTTTACAAACAAATGCATAACACATTGATTTAAACAAACTACAAATATGTAAAAGCAATTCATATAGAATAACGATAGAGATTATTTACACATTAGAAACAAATTACTCAAAACATTTAAAACAAAAAAAAAAAAAAAAAAGGAAACGAGAGAGATAGATTTTTTTATCTACATGTACATGTCTAAATCTACGACTTCTATCTAAAATGTCTCTGCAGGTTTTGGCACACAAACGGATATTGCTTACTCCAACTACAACCACAGTTAGCTTATCTTGACTCCTGTAATCAGCCATACAACTTATCAGTTGGCCGAACATGCCACTACAATTTAAAAGTTTGTTGATAGATGAAATGAAAATCATCATTTTGATGAAAAAAATTGAATTAAAATGGATTTTTCATCAAAATTATGAAGTTAATTATCTTAACATAAAAACAAATTGAATAATTCCCAAATATTAAAAAGAAAATTATTATCTACTCCAGGAATAATAAAAAAAAAATGTATTTATAATGGGTTCCATCAATGATTTCTACAGAAATCATTGGTCTTATGAAATGGATCTCAAACAGACATGCACAATATAGTTCTAAACATTCATTTTCTTTTCAGGAAGGAGTTATCACAAATATTTATTTTTGATAAAAATTATAAAATTCAACACTAAAATTTGAATAAAAATGTTTTTGTGGGTTGTTCTAAAATGAATAAGGTTTTGAATCAAGATGGGAACAAATTCTTTGACCTAAACGAAAGCCCCCTCTTTTTATCCACATAAACCCAAAAGATGAATTGTGGGGTCCAAAAGAGACACATGGTCACATTTAAAACTGCCTATAAGACACCTATTTCAGTAAAGCAAATTTGACTGGCAGTTTTATGAACGGCAAAATCTAAATGTGTTTGTTAGTAACTTTGACTTATATTCCAAGTGAAAACAATTAATTAATCAATTAATTAAAATAAATCAAAATTAAACTACATGGGGAATTATTCAGGGTATTCCAACTTAGTTGCACCAAAAGGGTATCTTACAATACCAAATTGATCCTTGATTCTTCAAAGTTTAGTTTAGCCATAATAAAAAGGAGTAAATAACAGCAATAGAATGTCATAAACAGTGCAGAATAAATATAGGAAGATGTGGTGTGAGTGCCAATGAGACAACTCTCCATCCAAATAACAATTTATAAAAGTAAACCATTATAGGTCAATGTACGGCCTTCAACACGGAGCCTTCGCTCACACCGAACAACAAGCTATAAGGGCCCCAAAAGTACTAGTGTAAAACCATTCAAACGGTAAAACCAACGGTCTAGTCTATATAAAAACGAGAAACACGTATAAATTACATAAACAAACGACAACTACTGTACATCAGATTCCTGACTTAGGACAGGTGCAAACATTTGCAGCGGGATTAAACGTTTTAATGGTACCAAACCTTCTCCCTTTTCTGAAACAATAGTATAACATCACAACATAGAAAACACACGATAAAACATCAATTGGAAGGCTTAACTCAATCAAAACGTAAATTAACACACTATGAACGAATAAATTGATCTGTGATACCTGAAAGTAAATACATAGTTAATAAAATATTAGGGACAAACATTTAAGGCCAAAAGCAAACAAACAAGTCCAAATAAAGCCATGGCAAGACACCACCGCGAAATATTTAACCCTTAGAAAATAATCACTTTTGAAAAACCGGTTTCATAATATATACAGGTAAATGAAAAATAACTTTGTCGTTTTAGTATACTTTTCTGTCTATATAAAATCCTCCAATAATTAGGAATACCAAGAAAGGTCTGTCATATAAAACCTAATTTAACACTAGATACATAAGGGTAAATATCAACAATAAAACTTCCTGTACAGATTAAAGGAGAATAATCTTGATGTTCATACAAATGTAGTATGAAGAAGTGAAAATTAGTAGATATTCCAAATAATCAAAGCTGGTATACAGACAAGATCCATATTAATATAAAATAACAAAAAGTATTAAAATAGTATCAACAGGTCGAATTAACAAGAAAGTACGATTTGAGAGTACTCGCAGTTACTGACAGCTAGTTAAAAGCCAAAACAATTAATGATAAAAATCATGCAGAATAAGTCTGTTCACATTTCAGGCCAAATTTATACTGTTGAGATAGTGTTGAGACATATTTAAGACTGTCAAGAATGTGTCGAGACATATTCAGACATTATTTAGAATGTCAAGAATATGTCGAGACATATTCAGACATTATTAAGAATGTCCAGAATATGTCAAGACAAATCGAGACAAATTTAAGACAGTCAAGAATTGGTCGAGACTAATCCAGACTCTTATCAGATGATACAGGAAGTGTCGAGAAATTTTAAAACAATGTTCATACTGTCAAGACACTTGTCAAGAAAAATCAAGAACCTTCTTAGACAAATTCATACTATGTCAAGAATTTTTAAAAATTATTTAGACAAATTAAGAATGTCGAGTAAAATTCATGCAAATTCAGACAAAACTGGTCTTTTCAGACTTTTGACTTTTGTAGTGATACATTTAGAGATGATTTGAGTTAAGTTGAACATAATATTTAAGAAGAATAGATATTTAAAACAGAAGTAACTTTGAAATTGTTAGCTTCGCATTTGCCTCAATTGAATAACTCGACTGCCACTGATGTTTGGCCTACCGCTTATCAACTTATGTTTTAAATGACTTTGGAAAAGACTTTTGCCAACATCAAGTCTTTTTTAGCTACCTGCATGTGCAGCTTTTAAAAGTATCGTTGTCATAAATGCAAATTGTTGCGGTTTCCTGTTTAATTGCAACACCAAAATAATAATTTAACAGAAGAAGCAAGTATCTGCCTTGTTAATGGCCTTACCAGCCTGAGATTACTTCAGGAATGCAAATGTTTAGATCATTACTATGTCCTCTTTCAGTTGATCATAAAGAAATTGTACGAGTCGAGAAGTATACGTTTTAGTTAAGTCTTGCTAAATATTGGAATAACGCCGGTGTCTATATATCCCTTATTGTAGACTACTGTTCTGCAAGAACGGTACCGTAGTTACGATTTTCTATACTTTCCTCACAAATCTTTTGATGTTTGGCTTTAGTATATAAATGTGGCATACACTTGATAGTAAAGGGCACTTAGATTTACTGAAGGTACGTCAAAACGAAATAATTGGTAACCTTCTATAAGTGATATTTGTTGATTTTGATATTGTATGGCGGCCATCTTGGAAAAAGCCGCCATATTGAAATTTCAAGTTGGTTTCATAGCTAACATTGTTTGTAGCACCCAGCACTACTACCATGCCAAATTAGACCTTTTATAAATTATAATAGTTGATTTTGATATTTTATGGAAAAAGCTGTCATTTTGAAATTTCAAGGTGGGTCTATAGCTAATGTTGTTCGAAACATCTAGTACTACTACAATCTCAAATTTGATCTTATACAATTGATATTTGTTGATTTTGATATTTTATGGCGGCCATCTTTGAAAAAGCCGCCATATTGAAATTTAAAGGTGGGTCCATAGCTAATGTTGTTCGTAACACCCAGGACTACAGGAAAATGCATACTATCAAAAGATTGAAATGAATTTGATAATATTTATAATGTTACTACGTCATCATTATATACTATTATGTACCTTTTCACTAAAATGAAGAAAATTTCTGCGCAAATTAGCATTTCATATGCGTAAAAAAATTATTTGCGCCACAAACCGTTAATAGTATAAATAATAGTAATATTTTAATAATCAGAATTAATTCAGAAGAAAATACTGTTTACATAAAACTTTTATTTAGGCTTTGCAGGTAGTCATATTAATATATACATATGTCAAGATTATAATACAAATGCAATACCATGTGATCATAGATTATAACTGACAAATAAACTCTGAATTAAAGAACTACTAAGAAGTATCTTAATAAATATAAAGAATGAAGCATAACAAAATAAAAATTCTATGAGATACAAATGAAATGTAAATTTCATACCCGCCTCATACAAACCTATTCCACATTAAGGGAAGGAGGAGGTTTTTGAAAATGAACAAACGACGAAACACAATGTTCATTAACAAATTAACTACGCTGATAGAAGTTTCAACGACAAACTAAGACATATTTAAACATAAAAAATTTAAATTATTAAAATGTTGACTACCTGTTTTCTGGTGTTTCTGAAAAGTGATAATTAGTAGTGAGTTCTACTTTTAAACTGAAATTTTATCCAATATAAATTACTGTACTGCGTGACCAATAAAAAACGTGTTTAAATTAAATTAGAAGGCAGTCCAAACTAAACCTTGACCAGAGATGTGTTCACTGTTAAATGAAGTGAGACCAATTGTCCAATTACCAATTCACTAAATTATTTTTCTGATTCTTCAATAATTATTCATTTTTATTCAAAAATTTACAAATTAATTCAGAAGAAAATACTGTTTACATAAAAACTTTTATTTAGGCTTTGCAGGTAGTCATATTAATATATACATATGTCAAGATTATAATACAAATGCAATACCATGTGATCATAGATTATAACTGACAAATAAACTCTGAATTAAAGAACTACTAAGAAGTATCTTAATAAATATAAAGAATGAAGCATAACAAAATAAAAATTCTATGAGATACAAATGAAATGTAAATTTCATACCCGCCAAACCGAAGGTCCGCCAAACAATCAAATCTCAGAAACTGCAAATTGCAACTTTTATAATAATTCTAAAATAATTAAAAGAGTAAGTCTACACCATCTTCTATAATCCAAGTCGAGGACTCGAACCTCGATCCCCCGTCACAAGGACAGGTGTACTAACCATTGTACTAACAAGGATGCATGATAGAGTCAACAGTGTAAACCCTCTGCAATAATAGATAAAAACAGGATCAAAAGTCTATTCTCTCTCATGTGGAGATTAAGAGTAAACCATCTCCTAAAAATAAGCTGCAATTTACTAGTAAATTTGAATTTAAAATTTAATCAAATTTCAAACACAATCTAAATTCATTCTACTTCAAAAGATTTAAAGATGTGCAAGAGTATTAGCTATAAAGCTAAAAACCTTATTAAGACCAGTAGTGGACAAATGCAATTTGTCAATAGAAAACAAAGTGTTAATTGGCTTCCTCACTCTATTATAAAAAGTCTTCTCACATGCCATGTATCTGACATTAGTAAGAGAGGAAGACAACTGTTTTAGTACATTGTTAAAATTGATGACGAATAATTCAGAATGATTAAAATCACATGGCCTGGGTAATATTGAGGATAAAATAATTACACAATCTGGATTACAAATCCTCAATTCATGTATAATATCACGAATGTATTTTTCAAATACATTAGTATTAATATTAAATAGATCATTTGTACCCACATGTACAATTATATTGTTAAAATGGTACCAGGTGAATACCCTGTTTTTTAATTTCCTTAAAAGCAGTTCGCAACTCAGACCACCAAAGGCCTGAAGTTGCGTATTCCTCATCTCCGGAAGATACTTTAAAATTGAATCTGATATTACTATACTGGGTTTACCCCATGCCTTCAAACCTACAATATAATATAACTTATTAACTACTAATAAAATTATATTTCCAAATAAAAACATATATCACAGTCTACAAATCATTTTTGACGAGACTTGCATCTTATCAGCTAAACCATATCTAAGATACAATTTATAGGCGTCACTCTTCCAATCCCCTTGTAATTGAATGAGTTCAGAAGATACACCACATTGGAATGCCCAAGTTGCACCTCCTCTTCTGAAGCTATGAGATGAGTATCTTGTTGGATCTAATCCAATTTTCTCAATAATGTTTTTTTAAAAGTTTGTAACATATTGTAGGACACTGGCTTAATTTTTCTACCAGATAATACAAGAAAAGCTGGGGAAGATGCTGAAGCAGGAAATTTTATGCACATGGCCTTGAAGGCACTAAATGCACATAACGGAGAGGATAAATTTTTAATAATTGGTATTTCTAAAACTCTCTCCCCAAATTGTATAGTCTTAGACCAATGAAACTGAACTAATAAATAATCTTTAAAAACTGAAATATTTTCTCTATGCAAACATTTAGAGCTATCATCTACTGTCCCAACTAAATTGGATTTTCTACATATCAAATAGAAAGCAAAAAGAAAAATGCACCAATATGTGTAACTATTGACATCATCAAAATCTAATTCCTCCCTTATTTTTAATAAAATACTAGGTGTGATTGGAAGAGCTGCCCGAACTGTGTGGGGATTGCATCGTTTTAATCCCTTCATAAATAATCTAAAATAAAATGACTCAAAATGAATAAAAGGTAGATCAAAAAGTAAATGTAACACCTTAACTCCATTCAGATAATTTCTGATTGAGTCTACACTTTTAAATGATCTACTTAAAAACTGTGCAAACAAGCAAAGTGTATTTAATTCGCAAGGCAATGTTTTTAAATTATAAAAATGACAAAACAGAAAAAAGGCTTTCCACTGTATCTTTAAATTTTTTCTAGTTCCTGATGCATGTGCAGATCTTAAAGATTCTTGTGCTTGTGTTCTTAGCATGTGGAGATCTACAGATAAACTAAGTTCACCAATTGTGACAGAATCTGAAAAAATTGAATCTACATTAATGTGTTGAAAATTTCTACCTTCAATTGATTTATAAAACTGTATTGGGTAAATATCTGACAAACTCCATCTGGACAACATATCAGGTAACCTATTATCAATACCATCTATATGAATAGCTCTTAATTCACATTCTTTAATTGCACAAATAAAACATATTTCTCTAAGACATGCTTGTAAAAAACGACTCCTTGATTTCCCTTGATTAATAACTTGAACTGAAACCATATTGTCACACTGAATGCATATCTTTCTGCCTTTCTGTCCCCACAACTTCAAACAAACAATAACTGACAATAATTCCAAAGCATTTATATGCAAGTTTTGCTGGACAATGAAATCTGAAACACACAATGAAAGAACTGTCCGTTCGAAACACCACCACAACCAACCAAACATGCATCTGAAGCCATATACTCGTCCGGTTCTGTCCATTCTTGAAGATTCAACAGTGAAACACCATTATATATCTCCAAGAATTCTGACCACCAAAGAAGATCGTGCTTCAATTCCAAGGAAACCTCTAAAACACAATCCTCATTTTTAAACTCCCTAAGAAAATTTAAAATTCTTGATATAAAAATACGACCTGGACGAACACAACTAGCAATAAAATTTAGTTTTCCTATTAAGGACTGTTCTTCTTTTAAAGATGCAGTGTCTTTATTTAACCAAAATGAAACTAAGTCAAAAATCTCCACCAATCTATCAGGAGTGACTTCCATTGTCATTTTTCAGTATCAAACCAAACACCTAAAAAACTCATTCTGTGAGAAGGACTACTAGCTTTCTCTACAGATTCTTCCAAACCACAGCTATCTAAAACCCATTTCAATTTTTTACATGAAATATCTGCTTTTTCACTAATTTCAGCACCAGCAAAATCATCTAAATAATTTATCAAAGATATATCATGGTTTTTGGCTATAAATCTGACAGCATTAGTCACTGTCTGACAAATGAAAGCACTTGATTTTAAACCCATAGGTAAAACTCTATCAACAAAATAATGACCTTTCCAGGAAAAACCAATTAAATTATAATCTTTTGGATCAACTGGAATTTGTCTATAGGCTCGGCGTAAATCCCTTTTAAAAATTTTACAGAATTCACCTTTCTCTTTAATAATTTCAATAAAATTATCCACATTAGGATAATGTAGTTCTACATGTTTACCTAAATAAACATTTTTATCAATTCCATCATTGACTGATTTACCCTTTGGAAAACTCAAATCCATGATAACTCTCCTTTCTTCCGAGTTTGCTTTTGGAACAGAATTCAAAGGAGATATTACCAAATGATCATTAAATGGGTTTGATGCAAAGGACCTAGTACAGCACCATAACCTACCTCCTTTTGATATATTTATCAATATCTTTGGCAAAATCCTTGCCCCACTATGATTTTAGCAATTTTATTGTTTCCAAATTCCTCAAATTTTCTATCAAAACCTAAAGGCCAACCAAATTCTAACATATCACAGACTTCTTGGTCTTCATAATCACATAATTCTTGTCTCCAAAACTTAATACATAATTTAGAATAAACTGGAACTTTAAATAAATCAAAATTATATCCTGATACACCAATGAAGGAATTATGCAAATTCAAAAGAGAATTTTGTTCTGGTAAAATTACTTCAAATACTGCAATACACAATTTACAATGATCTTTCTTATGTAAACATGAATTTTGTAGTCAGGCTTTTTTATTCGGGCAATTGTCTGAACACTCAGGATGTGTTTTTTGGATATTATCTTTTTGCCAACATGAAGCACATATGTGATGCACAGTTCTAGTTATACCTCTGATGACAGTTGTGTGAGTTGAGTTGCTATGTTCACACTTATTGCGCTGATATTTAACGCAAAACCAAATTTGCTCTTTACCAGTTTGATTTTTGGAGACTGATCTAAAATTGGCTTGCCTCACTTCTTTTGGCAAACTTTGTCCACTTAACATTACATTCTCTAACATCTGTGAGTCATCAGACCATGTTTTTCTACCTAACTCAATAAGTCTTAACCAGGCAGCATAAAATTCTAATACAGATGCCCAGTGATAAATGGAACTAAAATAGGCAATTTTCTGTAATAATTTTAAACGTCCTTGTTTTTCAGATTTGTTTTTGCAGAAATTATTTATAATTTCAAGTTCTCCTGCAACAAGCATTTTAAAATTCAATTGTTTAAACTCCAAATCTTTACTCACATACTCATACTGTAAAAAATTATGTGGAAAAAACTGTGGATTTATAACTTTATCTGCAGATTTTATTTTAAGTCCTGACTTTAACTTTTTACTCTTTTTCTTTGACGATAATTTAGCTGACAATTCATAATCAGATGAATCCTCAGAGCTGGAAGTTGAACTTGTTTCAGATTCAGACTCGGTACTACTGTTCCCTCTCAATACAGATTCAGGCAACTGTACTACCTTCTGAGATTTAGAATCAGAATGTTTTCTCCTATGTTGATTAGTTTTAGAAACAGAACCCTTAGCTAAATTTAATTTCTTTAATTGCTGCAATAACTCTTGTTCACTTGTAACTTTTTCACTTTTAAATTTAACATTTTTATCTTTTGAAGTTTCAGCTAGCTCGGACTGTCCACTAAAATTTGTGTCAAAGTCCAAACCTAACCTCTTCATTTCATCATTAACATCTTTATTTAATTTATCGTTAGCTCTTAAATTCGTTAATGTGATCTCACCCTTTGACTTCTTGGACTTCTTTTTAGGCTTTTCTTCTAACTTTGACATCCCATCTACTTCCGCTTCTAACTCTTTAATCCTCTTGTTGAGCTGATCCCTCTTGAGCCGTTGTTTCTTTTCTTCTAGCAACTTAATTCTCAACTCCAGATCTTCATCAGACTCATGTTTCTTTAACTCATCACTCTCTTTGCTCTTTGTTTTATGTGGCGTAGTGTAAATTAAAGCAGCGGCCTCATTCAATTTGTTCGACTCATCATCCGACATAAGGTCGAGTATATCGTCTTCCTCTGCATGAAGTTGCAACTCATCCCGATCCGAATTACTATCGGCCATTTTCTGAAATATATACTCAAATGCCATGTCATCTATACCAGAAGTTCCAAAATTATTAAATTTTTTATAATCTACTGTCGCGACTTTTCTCTTGGGACGATCCATAATTTACGGAAATACTAGATAAAAGTAACAAACTGTATAAATCTCAACGACGACGACAAGCGTTGATAAAAATTGAACAAACGACGAAATGCTCAAATTAAATAAAGAATATCGACAATTCGCTATAAACTATAAGTGTTTCTGAAAAAATGAACAAACGAAGAAATGCTCAAATTAAATAAAGAATATCGACGATTCGCTATAAACTAAATAGTTTTGAAAAATGAACAAACGACGAAACACAATGTTCATTAACAAATTAACTACGCTGATAGAAGTTTCAACGACAAACTAAGACATATTTAAACATAAAAAATTTAAATTATTAAAATGTTGACTACCTGTTTTCTGGTGTTTCTGAAAAGTGATAATTAGTAGTGAGTTCTACTTTTAAACTGAAATTTTTATCCAATATAAATTACTGTACTGCGTGACCAATAAAAAACGTGTTTAAATTAAATTAGAAGGCAGTCCAAACTAAACCTTGACCAGAGATGTGTTCACTGTTAAATGAAGTGAGACCAATTGTCCAATTACCAATTCACTAAATTATTTTTCTGATTCTTCAATAATTATTCATTTTTATTCAAAAATTTACAGATTTACACATGATTTAAGATTCTGTTTTGACAAATGTTCAAACGAAAATTGTACAGTGGATGAATTATGGGATATTAATGAAAAAAGTGTTGTATAACGTAAAAAACAATGTACATTTGCACCATCTCGTCAATTTAGCCAGACTTATCCATAACGATTATAAATGATATCTGGGAGTCTGGAACGTCAGAAAAATATACTCGATCTGAACATGAATGAAACATTTGCCACTGGACGTTAGGCTACAAACAAAATCAATCATTTTCTTTGCCTGCTTCAAATTATATTAACAGTATACTATTCCAAGAAGAGAACTTCTCATACATGTACTTTTCATTCTAAAATAAAGTATATGAATCAGTCATGTGAGTGTTGGATGATGCCGTTAAATAGTTTTGTTTAAAAAACAAACCATCACGAACTACTGACTCAAAAAGTCACTTTAGTGACGGTTCATTATTATGGATACAGAGAGGAAATAATAGCACGCTAAATTGATGTGGACAAAATTTTTAGATATGGTATACATTGTGTTCCAAAGTTGGTGTCATCTTTATCATACGATCCGTCCTGACATAGAAATATTATTGGTTTACAATGAGGCCATATATATTTATTTGATAAAGTGTAAATATGTTCAGTTTTTGGTTGATGCGGTCAAATAATTTTGTTTAAACGAATCAGTCTGATATATTGAAACTACTGAAATTTGTTTACTATTCAATATTTTGAATAAAAGAGGACATGCTGGTACTCTAAATTGATGTGGAAATTTTTCCAATTGCTGTCATTTGAATTATACAATCCATCGTGATATGTAACTATAAGTGATTTACTATGCGGCTATATATATATATATTAAGATTTACATAATAAAGTGTAAATATAAAAAAGAAGATGTGGTATGATTGCCAATGAGACAACTGTCCACAAGAGACCAAAATGACACAGGAATTAACAACTATAGGTCACCGTACGGCCTTCAACAATGAGCAAAGCCCATACCGCATAGTCATCTATAAAAGGCCCTGAAATGACAATGTAAAACAATTCAAACGAGAAAACTAACGGCCTTATTTATGTACAAAAAATGAACGAAAAACAAATATGTAACACATAAACAAACGACAACCACTGAATTACAGGCTCCTGACTTGGGACACGCACATACATACATAATGTGGCGGGGTTAAACATGTTAGCGGGATCCCAACCGCCTAACCTGGGACAGTGATATAACAGTACAACATAAGAACGAACTATAAAAATCAGTTAAATATGGTCAGTTTTGGTTGATGCTGTCACATATGGTCAGTTTTGGTTGATGCTGTCAAATATGGCCAGTTTTGGTTGATGCGGACAAATAATTTTGTTATATGAGTCAGTCTGAGATATCAAAACTACTGAAATTAGTTTACGATTCAAAATTTTGAATAAAAGAGGACATGCTGGCACTATAAACTGATGGGAGCATAATTTTGTAGTCATTGTTTTCCAATATTGCTTTCATTTATATTAAACAATCGATCCTGATATAAAAATATAAGTGATTTACTTTGCGGCTATTAAGATTTACATCATGTACATAATAAAGTGCAAATATGGTCAGTTTTGGTTGATGCGGACAAATAATTTTGTTATACCAGTCAGTCTGTGGTATGAAAACTACTGATATTTGTTTATGATGCAATATTTTGAATAAAAGAGGACATGCTGGCACTCTAAATTGATGCAAACAAAATAGATAGCATTGTGTTCCAATATTTCTATCATTTGTATTATACAATCCATCCTTGCATAAAATATTACAGATTTACTATGCGACTATAAGAGTTACATAAAAAGAGCAAATATGGTCAGTTTTGGTTGATGCGGTCAAATATGGTCAGTTTTGGTTGATGCTGTCAAATATGGTCAGTTTTGATTGATGCAGACAAATAATTTTGTTACATGAGTCAGTCTGAGATATGAAAACTACTGATATTTGTTTCTGATGCGATATTTTGAATAAAAATAGGAAATGCTGGCACTTTCAATTGATGCGAAAAAAATTTGTGGTCATTGATTTCCAATATTGCAGTTATTTGTATGCTACAGTCCCTCTTGACCTAAAATTATAACTGAATTACTGTGCAGCTATATAGATTTACATAAAAAAGCAAATGTGGTCAGTTTTGGTTGATGCGGTCAAAGATTTTATTACACGACTCAGTCTGAAGTATGAAAACTACTGATATTTGTTTACGATTCAATATTTTGAATAAAAGAGGACATGCTGGCACTATAAATTGATGCGAACAAAATTTTGTGGTCATTGTTTTCCAATATTGCTGTTACTTGTAGTATATTACAGTCCTCTTGACCTAAAATTATAACTGAATTACTGTGCAGCTATATAGGTTTGCAGAAAAAAGAGCAAATAATGACAGTTTAGATTGATGCGGTCAAAGATTTGTGTTAAACAGGTCCGTCCGGGGTATGAAAACTACTCGTAAACAGATATCGCATTTGTTTACGACTCAATATTTTGAATAAAAGAGGACATGCTAGTACTATAAATTGAGTGCACACAAAATTTTGAAGTCATTGTTTTCAATATAATTGCTGTCATTTGTACAATACATCCTTGCCTAAAAATATAACTGGATTACTGCAGTGTGCGGCTAAATGTATATAGATTTACATGATGAAGAGCAAATATGGTCAGTTTAAGTTTAATTTAAAACATATTTATTTATAATACATGTAATAGTGGATTGGGAAACAAGTTATTACATTTGGTTAATGAGGTCAGATAATTTTGTTATGTGAAACGAGCCATCCTGACTCCCGGAATGACAAATGTAAAACAATTCAAATAATAATGCCCCCCAATACTAACGGCCTTATTTATGTACAAAAATGAACGAAAACAAATAATTTATGTAACACATCAACAAAAGAAAATCACTGAATTACAGTCTCCTGACTTGGAACAGGCACATACATGCAGAATATGGCGGGGTTAATGCATGTTCTCTTGATTAAAAATCTGAAATAAAACCGTCAAAATAGCAAAACTCTATATAATATTAATCGCTATTTTGCCGAAGCCTGTATATTTAGACAAAGAGTTCTTAAAACTTATAAATCAATTCTAGCCGTAGAATTTATAAATCAATTCTAGCCGTAGAATTTATAAATCAATTCTAGCCGTAGAATTTATAAATCAATTCTAGCCGTATAATTTATAAATCAATTCTAGCCGTAGAATTTCAATTTGTAATCAATTCTAACCGTATATATGGAAAATTGCATTGTTAGCGCTCTCACGTGTACAATTCTTGCCAGATTTTTATCAAACGTATATCATATAGGTTTTATATTAGCAATTTCTCAGACGAGTTTGAAAATCAGTGCCGATCAATTATTTTTAAAAGAGTTATCATGCCCCTTAGAAATATTAATTATATGAAAAATTGCATTGTTAGCGCTCTAATGTGTACAATTCTTGCCAGATTTTTATCAAATTTAAATCAAAGGTTTATATAAGCAATGTCTTTGACAATTTAAAAAATCAGTGCCGATCAAATATTTCAAGAAGAGGTATTCCCCTTGGAAATATAAACCATATCGGAAATTGCATTGCATTTGCTCTCAAGCCTTCATTTATCCCAGATTTTTATAAAAATTTTAAGGAACCAAAACATTTTTTAAAGTTATTGCCCTTGGACGGATAAAATATGTGTAACGCGGGGGACATTGGAACTCTGTTGTTTTATTAAAATTAAAATCAGTAATAAAAGCTTCATCGTTCGAACATGGTTATTATGTTTTAAGGTCAATATCCGTGTACTCATTGTGATACGTCCTACCTATCATTTGTTCTTGAATACCTTTAAAAGAGAACCCCAATATTTTGGGTTTTTTTCGGCGGAGTACTCTTTATACTTTCTCGTTTTTTTGTGTATAAAAATTGAGAGATGTGTTCTTGTGTCAGTTCTCGATGTTTGCAATTAAACATTTTGTAAAACAAACGTTTGTTCTATCTACAATGTAACTAGTGTAATTAATGTTTTATCAAAGAAAAAAAGGGAAACATTCTAAACAGGTGTGATTTGGCGGATTTCTACTTTGTTTAATCAACAATCAAGCTACAAACAAAATAAGCATACTAGGTTGGATGTTGATGTTATAGTGGATCTAAATTAAATAAATTTGGAAATAGTTCTTATGTGATTTGCATATCTCGAATACTTGAATGTGATTGGTCCGTTATAATCGTTTTCATTGGTATACACTTTGATAGATCATGTTGTCGGAACTATTTTTGTAACTAATGTAAACACTTTTTCAAATCACAGTGATATATTCATGCACGATACACATGAATGGAATCATGGAGATCCCAGAAAGTTGAAATTGAGAAAAAACTACAACAAATGTTTGGATGAAGAATTAAAGAATTAAACGAATATTTAGCTAGAGGTTATTGGTGTGTAAACTGGGTTGCAGACTCACAAACTTTAAATTACATTAAAGTCCGAATCAGTTTGTGAGTTAATTGGCCTAGATTACACACCAATAATCTCTTAGACATGTATAATCTTGTAGAAACATTGATCAAGAAGGTAGAAAATGTAAATATTTTTGCACATTTTTGAATTGTTACAGCAGAGATACTTATTAACACTCCTGACAATATAGTGTTATGATTATGTTAATGTAATCTGTAATTATTAATATGTGCATGTCGTTCTTTTTAATTGACATACAAGAAATTATTTTATTGTTATTGTTTATTGTGTAATTCTTTTTACTATAGATTAATGACTTATGTTATATATATAGCACGCTATTTACGAATTAACGTATTTAATTCACGAAAAGCGCAGCTTTGAGTGGATTAAATATGTTAATGAGAAAGGCGTGGCTATATATGATTTGTAACATTAATGGGCAATGACACATGTCAAAGGTTAAATGCTGACCAATAAAACTTTACTGTACTTTTCAATATGTCAATCAAATACTGAGTGGCGTGATACTATATTTGATTTTCAGAAAATGAACACATGCAGCAGATGACAATTGGATTAGTATTTCAGATACAGGTACATTTAAATGGATTCAGACTCGATAGTCATTTAATTGTATTATACTTCACGTCAAAATGCCAGATTTTGATTGGTTAATACGAGGAAGACAATTTATTCTATCCCATGGCAAATACTCTAGTACCCTTCACGGAGACGCTTGCTCAGTGGGGCACTGCGCTTTAATAAATACGGATTATTGTTATGTACAAGACGACATAGTTTATTACTTTGAATTTGAAATTTAATATTCAGTGATAACAGAACATTCAGTATAATAAATTAAATAACACATATCTGAGAGAGTGATAGAGCAGATTGTTACCCCTCGAAAAGACATTGTCAACCCTGGCTTCGCCTCAGTGGACAATGTTTTCTCGGGGTAACAATCTGCTCTATCACCCTCTAAGCTATGTGTTATTTATATAGTGTGTTATTGAATAGTTTTTTCTCCCCGAAAATTTTTGAGTGGGAAAAGGGGGTATATGCAAAGTTTTATGCCTTCAAAGCCGAAAAGGACATGTAGTTTGAAAGGAGTTTTAACGTTGTGATAAGAAAAACATTTCCAATACCAATATATGAAAGTCATTAATACTATTTTTCCATTCCCAACAACTGTAAAAAGATCAATTAATTGATTTGAATGGTTGTTGACTGCGAGTAAGGGATAGGGACAAATGTTTGAAGCATGATCAATTCATGGAGATAGACCTTTATAAAATGGAGAAAATAACTAAACATCCAGTGACATATATTTTTTAGAATATTATTAATTTCGACAAGATAAAAACAGGAATCCAACCAAAATAACAGTAGGAAAATGTATAATCATTTCTATTACATTTTGTTTCATTTTTTCATTATTTACTTCTCGAAAGAGGCGGAGCCAGACTGTGCATTAACAACTTCTGAGATGGAAGATAGAGCACTGGTTTAAGCTCCTCTCGTTCTTTGCTATTCCAACGAGATGCGGTCAACTGCGGAATTGCAGAGTGCAATAACTAAAAAATCATTCAGTTAACGCACTCCTCTAAAAATAACATAAGTTAACTCACTTGAAGATCAAAGGAAAAATTACCATTCATGTTACAAGTAATAATAAAAACCTTAGGATATACATTTTAGTGGATACTTCGAGTACTTTCTGGAGTTCAATACATTTGCTGAAATGCAATTAATTCTTAAACCCTAGTTTGTATTAGTGCAAATTACAATTTGTAAGAAATCAATATAAAAAGTTGGGATGAAAAAGGGTAAATTTGACTATTCAACAGTAAGAGTATCTGAAAAACTGATGGAATCTGATGAATTCATAACAAAAGAAATGATAAAACAATACATAAACAAAGTCGATGAAAGTATGATTATTTTAAATAATACAAAATGTAAATTTTCATGTCAACAAAAAATTGTTTTTGTCAAAAATATATGGACTAGCTTTGGAGGAATGAAAAGACCAAGAAGAACCTTCAATCATATCCTGGATCCTATTACTAAGTAGTATTCCGACAAAAACCGTAAGTCCTCTTTTGCAAATGTAAGTATTGTTAGCATTCGCAATCTCCTTTCAAGAAAAGTCCCATGTTTTCAATTGACTGTAAATTACAACATGATCTCTATTTAAGGCAGAAACAAAACTAAAACCTGCATGCCGTATGCGCATGTCACTACGAAGGAAATGGAACAAGAAAGGTCTATTGCCCGGGATATTACAAAAAAGACTCTATAAGTGTCTTACACATTCATTATGGAAATGGGATTGCCAAAACAGGTCCGAAGTCAAGAGGAGTCTGTAATTCAATGATTGTCGTTCTACCTGTCTGTCAGATTTATTTTCCGTTTATTGTTTTTCATAAATCGGCCCGATGGTTTTCTTGTTTAATATGTTGCCATGTCTTGACAATTTGAAGGTAACTATACAGTACGGGTTTTGCTCATTATTAAAGGTCGTTTAGCGACCTATAGATGCTTAAATCCACGAAGTTTGGACTCTGGTAGATATTTGTCTCATCTGAAATCATACCACATGTCCTTATTTTTATATTGTTTAGCAGAGGTATGTATAGGTTATTTCCTACCTATTTTTACCTTTAAAAAGTTATCAAAATTAGAAATCAAGTCGGCTATGTTTAAATTTATTTAAGCTTTTAAATATTTTATTTTGTAAAGGAATATACAGTAAATCTATTTTGTATTATAGCAAGACAAAGTACCGTAACCCCATTTTTCTCTTTATGTTTTCTAAAAGTATATGGTTAGAGCTATCTTCTAGTATTATGTTCTACAATTTTGTCATTTAGATTTCTTTCTATTCACAGAAATACTTCTTCCATTCATAATCCGTGTAAAATGTGTCAATTTTTTCACAATATGTTACAGTAACTTGCAAACAAACTCGATTGCCTATAATTTTATTACATTTTAGGAAAGCAATATACAATTGCATTTTGGCAAAGTATCATATTTTTTTAATTTCTAGTATCACCAGCCCTTTAGTCAGCACTTCTGTGTTGACATGAATTATCATTGATACATGTATGGTCATAATTATAAATTAACTGTTTACAAAACTTTGCATTTTTAGAAATACTAAGGATTTTCTATCCCAGGAATCTGAGACTATTATACGTCAATATATTATGTCCCGGCAGTATATAGATTCCCTTAGCTGTTTTTGGCAAAACCTTCCGGAATTTTTGGGTCCTAAATGCTCTTTCATTTCGTACTTTATTTGATTTTTTTTACTTTTTTGATTCGATCGTCACTATTGAGACTATTTTAGACGAAACGTGCGTCTGGCGTTCAAAATTTTAAACCTGGTATCTATGATGAGTTTATTACCATACTACCATACACATTTACACCACAAGTTGATAAGCGGAAGTTGTGTGCTTTTGATAGAAAATTTCGTTTTAAATTGACTGGTTGTCGCTTGAATAAAATTGTCCCATATTGCAGCTGTCAGATAGTTGTAACATTCTGGAAGTTTTCATGATTTTTTATTATGATTTGTTCGGTTTAATAAAACAATTATAATAGCCATACTATAAGTTGATTGACATGTATAATTTTCAACTTATGAAAGTTGTTTTCCTCCGGCTAGAACCTTCGGAAAACAATCATAAACAAGTTGACAATTCTGGATATAATACCCCGAGTAAAATAACTTTTACAAGAGAGACGAAAGATACCAAAGGGACATTCAAACTCATTAGTCGAAAACAATCTGACAATGCCATGGCAAAAAACAAAAACGATCAAAAGACAAACAACAGTATACAAAACAACATAAAAAAACAAAAATTGAGCAAAGCTAAACCTACCAAAAACAACGGGGTGTGATCACAGGTGCTCTAGAAAGGTAAGCAGATCCTTCTCCACATGTGGCACTCGTCGTGTTGCTCACTTAAGTACAAATCTAGCGATAAGACTTATTCGGTAGGTCACATTCGAGGAAAAGAGGACGTGATTACAAGTTGATAATTATGGATGTTCAACTCTTAAGAAGGTTTTAATTGTATATTACAACATCTACTTTATCAGTTGACTATATGAAGATTGAAAATAAAGCATACCAATCCAATAGACATACCCGTGACTAGCACATGACCTCTTGTAACTACACAATTTAGAAGTACAAAAATTACCTTCTACGTCTTGTGCTCTTTGGTGGAAAGTTATCTCATTGGCAATCATACCACATCTTCTTATTTTTATACTAGTACGAAATACAACTCGAAGTTCTCCCATTATCAGTCAAAAATTTGGGATCTCAGGTTTAGAACAAAAAACAAAGATTATTCATAAAACCTAAATACGCATAATGAAAAATCCATTTAATTCTTTTCTCAAATCTAAATCCCTAATTCACCATCTTTAGATGAAATATATATATAATCCTAGAAATGCATGAGTACATGGATTAAATTTTTTTATCTTTAATGACACAGACACATATATAATATGTGACTCTAAAGATGATGTAAACGAATCATTTAATTGCATTTGATATGGAATTTGTGATATCAGAATAATTGAAAACATAAAAAGCAACTAACATTCAGACTACTGATAACTCTTATAGTAAAATTTGTATAAGGAATATTAACAAAAATCAAGTTCGGTTACACTATTTTTGTCTTTTATTTTCTTAAAGCATATTAAAAAACCTATCTTCTCATACTTTATTTCAAAATTCTATCACATAGATTTTTTTTATTCACAAAAAATGTCTTTTCATAAATAATCTAGTATGCAAAATTAGGTAATTGAAAAATAGCACGGCGACCGTTACTTTTTATTATATTTTTTTTAAAAGCATGGTAAAATCTACATTTTGGCAAAGTATAATAAGAAAATTCAATGTGCAAAAATATATAGTGATGATCACCTTAAATGAAATAGCACAGTTTTTAATCAAATGATAACACGCTACGGCAGTATTTTCGTGTTTCGATATTTGCTTTACTAGGTTTATGTGGTTTATTTGTCAATTGTAAGGAATATAACTGTATATGTAGTTTTGTTATCTATCATACCTAAATTATTACTTGAAGTGTCCTGAAAATGAAATATTTGCCACTGCACGTTTAGATTTAAGAAATTTGATATTGTGACAAAATGGATAGGAATGTGAAAATTCTGTAAATTTGATATTTTACTGCAAGTTTTTTTGTTTGTTTATCTTATATTAACATTAAATGATGAACAATCTGATTATTCGAGATTCATTTTCATATTCAATACACAGGCGTTCAGAGGAATGCTTGTTGCACTAACATATATATATATATATGCAAAATTCTTAAATATATATATATATCTTCAGTTAATGTACAATCATTCAAAAAGAAAACAAAACATCGAAAAAAAATAAATAGAAGTTAACTTTACAAACTGATTTTTTAAATTTTCAGGCGGTGTTTATGTAGGAACTAAACCCTTAAACTATTATTAAAAACGACAAAGAAATTTACCTTACAAGAATGTATGACATAATGGCGGACAGACGCACCCTATACATAGGAGAATATGAGAACTTACAAAAGAGCATATTAAAACTTACAAAAGATCATATAAGAACTTACAAAAGAGCATATAACAACTCACAAATGCGAGTACAATTATTGTCTACAATACAAACTAATACACCAGTTACATGGTTTTTATCCCAAGGAATTTTACATTTCTGCTAGCATTTTATTGCTATTAAAACGAAAACAAATGTAAATAAGGATATGCAATTTTATTACGAATGCAGTGTTTCTTTGTTTACAGTTTTCTAGTTAATCAACACATGAGTAAGTCCTGGAACTATTTGTTTCATGCTGTATACCCATCAGGTTTTGGACATTTGACACTATATGAATCTACATCCAACGTCTCTTACAAGTCACCTTTGTCTGATTTGATCATTCCTCTATGGCTCCTGTCAGAAAAAAAGAGTAACAATATGAAAATCTGTTTTTAATTATTAAAGCCTAAAATGATACAACTAAGTAACACTTGAAATAAAAAAAAAAACAAATAAACCAACAAAAACACACTTGTTATGCATTATTCGAATCATGATGAAAATGAGTCGCTTGAATGCTTCCTATTAATATGAATTCAAACTTTTTGATCTATGTGTAATTTGGGTGTGTTAAATGCTTTTTTTATATATAAAATTTATTCATAAAAATAAGATTAGAAACATTATAAATTCGTCGTAGGTTCTATATTTCCAAAACAATGACTACATGTACGGTATGGGTTTTGCTCGTCTTTGAAGGCTGTACGATCACCGGCAGTTGTTAACATCTCTTTTCGTTGGTCTTTGGGAATATTTCTCATAAGCAATCATGTCACCTCATTTTATTTTTCAATGTTACACTTTCAGATTTAAGCCATAATGATTGTTTCCATATTTGAAAGTTAATCAATTAAATATAGTGTGTCAATATTTAATTCTTGGCTTATTCATTTAATGTTGCAAAATAAATTTCTGATCGTAGAATTGAATAGTTCAGTCTATATTTGATGATTTTTTTAAAACCAGTACAGTTTAACTAACAAGACCATCAATATGCATCCGAACCTACTGTAGGGAGCACGCATGCAGTATAATAATTAAGCATAATTCTCAGTATACATGCAATATAAGAAAACACACACACACCAGCATAGCAGTCTCGTAATCAATTCGCTGAAACCTACTAAACAGTTATTCTCACTTTTATTTATGAAAACAAATTTGTTGTGAAACTATCCTCCTTTTCACACAATTTCAATGTATCTTTACTTAGTTAAACAAATCTTCGTTGAATGGTTTTCAATTTTATATATAAGCATGACAAAAAGAAAATTAAGCAATTTCCAAACGCTACGAAAAGCCAAAGTAAAGCAAAAATTAAAAAATAATAATCTCTAATCATAATGCGGAACTTTACCAAAGGAAACTGACTTTAAATAAATGTAATATTAAGACCAATAATTGTCCTTAGTTTTATAGATTTTTGGTATTTCAGTTTCACACGGGAAATCTACGAACAAATAGACTATTGTTCGTTCCCAATTGTTAATTTATCCGTTTTTAAGACGGTGATGTTTCTTTGGTCCTACCCTAAGAGTGACTAGGGAATAGAATTTCAAAAATAGTAACTTTTGGTCTTCTTCTGGTCGGTAGTAAAGCCCTTGCCAAAGTTGGGCGTCCATTTGGTTGTGCGGGATGTATAAATACGCAGCCACGTCCGGTCAGAATAGGGACGTTATATCCGATGTCTCGTGTAAAGAGATTGCAAATTTTACTACATTATTTCATAGATACAAAGATTTGGTTTTGAAATTTGGCTGTACCTGTAGAATTCTTATAGAAAACGTGATATCACATCTTAATTTTTACGGTAATGCTGTTAATATAGCACAAACATTAAAATACGATCCATGTAAACTTATTGATCCTTTGTATAAACAAATTCTTATAAAAGGATATCATTTTAACATCGTATTTTAAAGTTATTTTAATGCGGCGTTTATCGGTACTTACATTGATTTCGTTTTGATAAATTAAATAATTAAAACATAAAAAAATGCATTGCTTAACATTGATGAAAACGTATAGTCATACATCATGTCGATATTATGTATATTTTGGCACTGTACTAGGTCATGCATTTCTCGGACTGTTCATGACGTCTCAACACTAAATCCGTTATCTATGATGTGTTTTTACAACCACTGGGTCGATGGAACCGCTGGTGGAGGTTTCCTCTCGAAGAGTATCACCAGCCCAGTGATCAGCATTTATGTGTTGACATGAATTATCGTTGATGAGGTCATATTTATAAATTATAATTTTCCTTGGAGTTCGGTATCTTTGTTATTTTACTTTTAGCTGTTTAAAAACTTTTCTGCCCCGGGGATAGACTACCATGGCTGTATTTGGCGGAGCCTTTTGAATTTTCGATCTTCGGAGCCCTTAAACTTCGAACTTTATTTGGCCTTTTTGACTTAATTGTTTTATTCGAGCGTCACTAAAGAGTCTCTTACTTCCAGTACTTTTAGATCGGTACTTTGCATCTTTGATCTTTATGTTAGTTTTTATGTGTGCGTCGTGCCGATCTGATGAGTCAAGCTATTTCCAACTAATTTTACAGTTAGTTCTAAAGCTGTTACCCTTATGTTAGAGAAGGATTGAGCGCTCAAACATGTTTAACCCTTTCACACATTTTGTATGTGGCCAACCCAAATCAAGAGCCTGTTATTCAGTGGCTTTTGTTGGTTGCTGTCTATTATATCTGTTTTTCGTTTGAATTGTTTCTTATTCGTCATGTCGGTCTTTTTAGAGCTGGAGATTCCATATAGGGTTTTGTGCATTGCTGAAGGCCGTATGGTAACCTATAATTATTTAAATCCACGTTATTAAAACTTATTTGGATAGTCGTCTCATTGTCAATCATACTACATCTCCTTATTTTATATTAAATATATATACTTTCCTATTCGTACTCATGTATATTTATGAAATGAAGCTAGTTCCTTGCATTTGAGATTAAATATATTACATGTCCAAAGTCCTCTCTGAAATTTCACTCTCAAATATATCGCTCTTATTAGAACTACGTTTTATTTAATTACTTTGTATGAAGTTGCAATTCCACTTTTTAAACGAAAACATAAAAAGATTTAAATTTCCATATACTTTAATAAGGTGCAACAGACCAAATCGATATATCAATTTCACCACTCTCATAAAGAAATTCTACGTAGAACGTTTCAAAACTTTGTTTAATGGGTAAATACTTAGTTATAAATAACCAGTAATTTAAAACCACCCAAAGTGCAGACTAAAAGCTTAAAACTATATGAGGAATATGTGGACAAGACTTCACACAAACTCTAATATTATGATAATGAAAAAGTGCAATTAAGCATATAATACAACTTTGATTAAAATCCTTAACTGTACAAAATGAATTTTAAAGTGCAACCCAAGAAAATGAAATGAAATTAAACCAGTACGCCTGCCACAAAAATTGAGGGTCATACAAGGTTGTTTATTAAAATATTATTTTTGCATAAAAGTTACTCGCTTTGCATCTCGATTGTTCTTTTCTTTCACTATAAAAACGCCTACGCACCACTTTAATTTAAACTTCAGCCTTCAAACTTACATCCTATATGACCCTCCGCATGAAGATATTCATTTAACTTACAGTCTGACATCTTTGAATTCATTTCTTGAAAATTCGTGTACCGGTCCAAGAATATTTTCAGCATATTTAATTTGCCTAGAACATTAAGGAACAAAAATATATAATGGTCATAGAGGTTGGTGACAGGCGTACAGTTTGTTTACTTCACAAACTTTACCTTATCGGATTGGTTTCAATAAGTATGTTACTAAAAGTTTTATTTATGAATTTTTGTTTCCAAAATAAAATAACATTTTCTTAAATAAATTTTAAAATCTTTTTCAAAGTCTAACTAATTCGAAATTATATCAAAATAAAGATAGGTCTATGGGCTTTGTTTTTGAGATATAACAATTTGAAAACTATAATTTCTGGAAGTTTTTTTACTGGAATGTTAATATGCAATGTCTAGGAAGAAATACATGTTTAACTTTTTGAAAAATATATCATACATGCAGTGAAAATAATAATTTAAAACTATTTTCCCAGAGAGGTGTTTGGAAATAACGCAAGTTTAAAAATGTTACGTAGGCAACTATTTGCAATACAAAGCCTAGGGAAACACCTCTAAATATATTAAAATACAGTCATTTAATTTAATTAATTTATAACTTATCATTAACAGTATTTATATTTTCTTGAATTGATTCTCTAATTTTACACAGAAGTTCAAATCGATCCCGAGCAGGTGCATTAAATTGGATAATAATATTATTAAATAAATATCGGTTGTTAAAGTTTTGGACAATTAACATAATACATGTATCGATGTTGTATGCTCTAAAGATAATGTAGAATCGAAAATTTCAATAATCGAAAACAACAAGCGAAATATTTTCGAGTTTGTATACAGACTTGTTTCCAGTTGAGTGAATTTATTCTTTTCTATACTACTAATGCAAATCAAAGGTGCAGTGCAAACATATTTCTATAAATTAATTCTGATGTGGTATTTCATTTAATATGATTTCTGAAGTATCCGTACCTTAAATATATCACAGGGTTAAATAAGGTTTTATATAAAAAAATCGTAAAAATCATTATAGATTTATAATATATTTTACCAAAATGTAATGATTATAGTGAGCGGTTTCCGAAGTTTGTCGAGGAAATCTGGAATTTACCGAAGTCATTTCAAGTTTTGAATTTACACCATTGCGTCTTAACGATCAGGTGTAGATTATTGTGCAGATAACATAAAAAGGAAAATTTCTTGCATTTCGTGAATTAATATAATGTTTTCGTCGCACACTGAGAATTAATGTATAGAAATATAATTAATTTGATTATTTTATGTACCGTTGGTGAGCTATGTAATGATGGTGCTTGTGAGCAGGTAATTTCACTGGAAAGGGACGAGGTTGCTCGACCGTAGGTTCTGATCCATTATATCTGGGGGACCGATTCTTCGGTACAAACCTATCCACAAGTTGCTTTTTCAGCATTTCTTTCTCGTGTTTTTCCCTGTCCAGCTCATTCGCCATCCTGCTCAGTTTGTTAGACGCAGCATCCATTCTAGTTTCGAATATTTTTGATTTAGTAGTATCAGATATTTCACTGCTAGCTTTCAAATCCTTTAATGCAATCTCTGGGCTTGAAAACATCCTAATACATTGATCCAGTAGGACTTTAGAGTTCCCTTGGTCCGCTGCTTTAATGCACTTCAGCAATATTTCTGGTGTATTATCTCTTCTGTTCTTGTGTGTTGGTGGCCCTTTTGATGCTCTGTTGACCATCGGTGTTTTCTTTAAAACATTAACAAGTAACCGTTCACAACGATCCTTTAAAGCCGCCATTTGAAATTCATCCGCTAATGGAAGCAATCGAAGCGCCATTTTATCTACAAACAATTAAAAGCGATTTATGTAAAATTGATTTCATTTTCATGAGTTTAATTGTGTATTAATTCACTTTTATGTCTTTATTTGTCGTTTTTGTTTAACAATTTATTCTAATTTCAATCAAATGAGTCTATTAGAATAATTATAATTGTAATATAACTGGAATTGTAAATCAATAATAAAAAAATCACTTACCATTCAATTCACGACATACCCCCGGATGGAAGAATGCGAACATGTCCACAAAATCAGCATAATTCTTATCGGCAATTTTAAGCTCTGCTTTTGCTTTTTTTTCCGATAGTGCTGCGCTGTGGGCAGAATTTAACAATTTAGTGAAGTATGGAGAGGCATATCCTAGTAACGATCTATGTGTATAAAGTTTTCGTCCTTCTATCACAAGTATTGTATCCGTGTAAGAATCCTCCTTCAAAAATGGAAGGTTGTGTTGATCTCTTGAGGTTTCTAAAGTGGAAGAACTCTTACTATGACTAGAACTTCTGGAATCTGTTACTGGTAGTATACCTGCCATTTCTGAAACGTTAACAGTATGGGTCCTTAAGTCCCGATCACTACGAAAAAAGATCTTAATGTTTTGTAAATGTTTTGTTGAATATTTAGGCTAATACGGGAAAATATTTATCTACACATACATGTCAGTTGTAATATAATCTGTTATATAAGTGTTGAAACCTTACATTTATAATTTTGAGTGAAATTTTCGGAAAAAAAAGAAGAAAAAAATCTGTTTAATGTCATACTCTGATTTTCGACGCATACAATTTTCAAAATATTCTGTAATTATATTTCATATTTAAATTATAAAAAGTAACCTGTAAGTTCCTTACATGACCACTTGATGGATCAATGAATGTGTATTACTTTCATTGAGGATAGAATTTCTCTTTTATAAACAAAATTCTCTAGTTCGTTCTTTTAAAAGACAAAGAAAGTGATTCATTACATTAAAAACAAAAGAAAAGAAAAGATTTTACATTAGATAGTGTTATTATATGTTGTTAGTTTATATTTATTCTATATTATGACTTTTTCAATCAACGTTAACTTTACAAATAGTTTAAGTATCAACAAATACAATACATACGATCAAGTCGCCGAATGGAATATATTTAAATCTAAAAAATGTAAACATGATGAAATGTTTCATAACAAAATGTATGTCCACTAGAGAGCTCGAGTAACTATAAAAAATTTAAATCTATGTAGTAGCTTATATCCAGAATTAAGTGGTCTACATGTTTATTTGGAATTTGATTGATTGATTGTTGGTGTTTTACGCCACTTTCAGCTCTCATGGCTATATTGGATTGTCCAGTTTTAACTGGTGGATCGGAGGAAGCAAGTGTGCCAGGAGAGAACCACCGACCTTCAGGATGAAGTCTGGCAATCCTAGTCACGTACGATAGGAGTCACAAGCAGGGTTATAACTTACAACCTCAGTGTTAACATACTAATGATCAGTGTAAATGAACTACTTAAGACCACTCGGCCACCGAGGCGCCTCATAATTTGATGTATGTGATTATCAACTCCAAAACAGTCACTGCAAACCACGTGATTTTTAACAATTTGAGAGAGAGCGAGAGCGGTGTTTTATGTTTCCATGGCAATGTTACTTTGTTAACAGTCTTAATCCTGTCTGTCCTTCTATAATCATATGATTGTTGATGTTAAGCGCCACTTGTAGCACGCTTGGCTATCTCATGGCGTCCAGTTTTATTGGTGGAGGAAACCGGAGTACCAGGAGAGAACAACCGACCTTCGACAGGAATACCTTTTTTGACATTACCTTTATTCATACAGATAAAGGACTATGCTGTACATACATTGTACTTAAATGATTTGAGAAATTGCAAATACATGTAGAAAAAAACAACATTCTTTAAGTACAAAATCAATACCAACGCTGTAAATAAATTATAAAACAGTAGCCAACACGAACTCAATAAATATAAAAAAGCGGGAAAATTATAACACTCCAAAAAGTTGAAAATTTTTGAAAATATGATTCAATTTGAACAATTAAATACTCCAAATCGATATCTAGTGTGTAAAAACTCATTTAAGATACAAAATAAAAACGAGATGTGGTATGATTGCAAATGAGACGACTATCCACCAGAATTAATTTGAAGTGGTAGTAAGCAATTATAGGCCAACTTCAACAATGCGAAAAACCCTTACCGTATAGTTGGCTTTAAAACGCCCCGACATGAAAAATGTGAAACAATTCAAACGATAAAACTAACGGCCTAATTTATTACGTCAAAACAATTAAAGAAAAACAAATATGACAAATGCTATACGTGTAAACGTAATAAATCCATGGAAATAAGCTGAATTGATGTAAAACCAAAATTTATTTGTATGGTTTTTGGAAAATGACGCAGTCAATTTTCTTTTACCATTGACCAGACTTCCAACCCGCTTTCCGAACTCGGTTCCGTATTTTACATACTTATTACTTAATGTACTATACAGAATTTCATTCTTTAATTTCTTAACCTGTCATACCTGCCAACTTTCACAATTCAGGCATGAAATATTGACCCCTTGTCACGATTGCAAGATTCTGATCGTGTAAAAACCTCTTAAACACGATTTTGTTAAATTCTACACAAAAATAATGATTGTTCCCGAATTTGAACTTTCCTCACACTTTTCCCAGAGAGACAACCGTGATCAGCCAATCAAAATCGTTGTTTCTCCTGATCTTTGGGTATTGTAAACTGCAAATGTGCTAAATTTTGAACTTGTTTGGAACTCAGAATTGTAGAAATCGTGATCATGGCAGACCAATTTTCAATTACAAGAGGGTTCTTACACAGCTTAAGAAGTAAATCATGACTGATTGACAAGGTCCAAAGATACAGTTCAACCACAAACAAAATAAACAGTAGCTAATGGACAATAAACTTATGGTAACAGAGCATACATGTTGTCATTCTTGAAATTAAATTACCAAACCAATCAAAGGACAATGTTCTATCTTTTATTTTTCACAAAGAAGCAGATATATCTCCTTCTTTGTGCATATTTTTATATTTGAAAAGTCAACAATCACTTTAATACTCCTGTGGCCAATAATCTGATAATCAACCTTAAATAAACAAAAAAAGACTTCTTAAAAAAAAAGATTTCTATCATATTCATCTTGGAATATGATCAAATATGTTAACCTATTTTAAACATATCTTTAATAACATTTCAGTACTTATGGAAAGAGTTATTCCATTTCTTCCTTTGATATTAAAGGATATACCAATTTTAATTGCGAAATTGTAGTATGATGGATGTAAATAAAAGTTAATAAATAAAATTCCAATTTTGTCATTGAAAACCTTCTTTAAATATGTGTCAGTAATTATGAAGTTGTAAAGGATATGTAACAATTTTATAAGTCAAACAACTGAAAGTGAGAAAAAAATGTACCCACTGTGCTACATTTTGGGACGGGTGGTAATGAAATCAAATGATTAACGTTATCAAAGCATTTAAAATTTTAAAGTTTGATAATAAAAATGTCACTTATTTGCATTTCTGTTAATGCACATGCAAATGTAAAAAAAATGCTGGTCTTTGTCTATTTAATATAAAGTATAACAAACATGGTAGTTGTAAATAAATGTAACTGCATCAAATCGCAAGCACAAAACTTAAGGTGATATGGAATCAATATAATATCGCGCGCTTACCACAGCGCTATAGAAAAATCGTGGGGGCGAATACTGGATTGTATTGCTTTCAGAGTTATGTAATACACCTTGCCTAAGAAATAGATCCTAGCTAGGTTCTTCTAAAAAATGAGGGGATAATGATGTAAAATTACCATATTTACATTAGAGAGCAACCATCTAACTTTCTAACTTCCAAGGGGGGGGGGTTATGGGTTTTTCCTAAAATAAATATTCTGATCCCCAATTTGTTGAAAAAAAATATTCTGGTCAAGCAGATGACAAAAAAAAAAATCCCTCTATGCATTATCAAATTATAGTGTCAAATTTTGAAAAAAATAATCTAATTGATCGTGTCGAAAAACTAAATAAATAATTTTCTAAGAAAAAACATAACCCCCTTTTGAAGTTAAATGGTTGCTCCCTTACAGCTGCATTTTTTGCATTTGATATATATCATATATGTACATGTACATAGAGTACAATTGATTAAATGCACATCCACCCTAGGCATTAATATTAATAGGTGGCAGCATATATAGGGCAGATGGGCCTATATATGTGGTGTCCCTACATATACTCTGCTGTTCCTAAGTCTCAAATTCTGCTCGCTCTGGCTAAGTCCTCAACATCTTTCTTTTCTAAGTATAGTTTAGCAGCTCCTCTAAGGATTAGAAATGGAGCGTTTAATATATAGTCCAGTGTCTCAGTCCTGTCTTTTTGTCTCTCTTATTTATATAATTATTATTATATTTTCTGGTAAGCCATACAGCCACAACTCCTCTTTTTCCTGTGGTACCTGAAAACATTTACCGGTTTGGTACATTGTTGAGGTCCGAAAGTGACTTATAACTGCCAACAACCACATTATTTGGACTCTGGTGGATAATAATCAGACTGTTATCTCATTGGCAATCACACCCCATCTCCTTATTTTATTACGGGTTAATTGTTTGAAATAAATGACTACGGTACTAAATAAATGATTTGTAAAAAACATTAAAATCATTTGAAAAAAAAATTTTGCAATAATATATATATATATATATATATATATATATATATATATATATATATATATATATATATATATCAACAATGAAATTAAGTTGTATAGATGGTGTCACTTTGTTTGTAATTGTCAAACTAGTATAACAATACTATTGTCTAAATCTACAGAAATTGATCATCTTTAGGTAACAGAAATAACAATGTGATTATGTCACTAGGTCACCTGTAACTTATCTCTTGAATAAGGACTATGTGGGGTATAAGAGCTTGCTTACTACAGGCTCTTCATAATCATTTTGTTAAATAATTCTACAAAGAAGGGAAACAAATTGTAGATTGTTCAGGTAGTCTTGAGCTATTTCTTTGTACAGCAGAGCAACTTGTAGTTATCTTCACTTCACACAAGATGTATATATATATATCTTGACAAACAAATAAAAACGCTATAGATTTTGAAAACAATTCATATCTATTCTATCAGTCACCCTACTTACCATGAACTGAAATGTCTCCTAAGATTCAGTAGGTAAATTATGTAAAAATCAAGACTTGCATCAAAAATATCCCAATATGAGAGACAATGGTGTCATTTTTCCTTAGAGCTTTCAGCTCTTTGATTCTCTATTAGGACACATCATATAAACCAACCGGTCAATTGCGGCGGTGTGGGGAAAGGTTTTTTTTTTTAAAGTGGAGCAAGATATTATTTTCAAAAAGCAGGTAAAGCTATTGCAGTGATTCAATCAAACTTATTAGTAGGTTATACTGGATTGATTGATTGATTGATGGTTGGTTGCTTAACGTCCAGTGGCAAATATTTCATGCATGTTCAGGACGAAAACAATTTAACAATAAATACATAAGTTAGGTACTGGAATATAGGACATCCAGGACGAAGGTCGGGGAAATTGGGATCACCACCGGAAAATGAGGGTATATTAGATAGGGACAGAAATTTTGCCTTACAGCAAACATGTCACCTACGAAACCCTCAAAGAGTCATTGCAAGTTTTCTTTACGTGCAGAAAATGTGGCACTCTCTTCCTACGAGGCATAGGATAGTACGTCCCCATTCTGACAGGGTGTGGCTGCGTACTTGTACATCCCGCATAGACAAAAGGATGTCCCACTGTGGTAAGGGGTTAACCGTTTTACTGCCGGTCGGAAGAAGTCCTAAATGACCATATTTCTATTCCCCAGTCACCTTTGGGGGATTAAGATGGATATCAACGGTTAATATTTTAGAGTTTACTTTTAAAAAACCATTAATTATCCACTTTGCTTCAAACCCATCCTGTTCCATCGCCGTTCAATTATAATTCACAATCCTCTTCGGTTTATACTGCAGATTCTGTTCACTTCTTTCGACAGACAAATTTATCGTAAATTGTACAGTTTTGTTTAGAGCTCCCAAAGTATGATATTTAGATATTTTATTTTGCTAATAAATTTTGCAACAGAAGTGACAGTAAATTTGGGAAATATAGAACGGGTATCAATTACTCACGATTCAAGTTGAGCGTGGTGTAAAGATGTAATTTGTAAGTTTTACTAGTCAACAGAACTCGTTTATTTAAGTATACTTCCCACTATCCCGCTTATTCATTTCATAATAAAATTTATAACACAGAATCATTACTGGAGTTGAAATATAATAAATAATCAAATCCGTAGTAACCACATTTTGTCTGGTTTACGCTGTATTACTGCAGTTGCACAGATTTACCAGCAAGTAAAAATGGACTGATTTGTTATTTGGAACAAAATATTATATATATCGTTCGTTTTCATATTTTCATTGAATGTTCGTTTCGATAGGATGTTAGGAATTTCATTTGAATCGTTTTTACATCGGATGACCGTGAGGGCATTCCAGTGTATTGTTGCCACAGACATTTCTACTCACGTGACTTTCGTTTTTGACTGATAGCCGAACGCAAAATAACATTCCTTATCGATTGTTATATATCAATTTCATCAATAAATATTCATGAAAATATTTTTTTAGAACATAGATAAATGATATGAAAATGTTTTGTCGTGAGAAATATATATATCAATAACAAATCAATACCGAAAATTTGTATTAACGCATGCGGAAGAATATCTCAAGAATGTTTTGCGGGAAAATATGAATGCCTACTCAAATCCAATCTATTAGAAAAATCTAATTATTACAGAAGAGTGTCCACCATGCACTTGCACTGCACTATTAAAAGAATAGTAGAATAGAATGATATACAAATGGATGAATATTATATATACATGTAACTGTTATGTATAAATATTAATATAATATATAACAATAAACCAGAGTATACTGATTTGTATCACTACAATATAATAGTTATTACGGTAAGGTTGAATTCCCTGTCATTTTTTCATCATCCACGCACGAACTTGTCTCAGAAAAAAATATATCTATGTACCTTAACCTCACTTTCAGGTATAGAGATGTGATTTTTTTTTCTGAGACAAGTGCTTGTGACTATCCACAAGAACTTGCGGTCATCCGATGTTCAGTACTTCAGTACTTTGATTAAGATTATTACTCATGAATGACAAAGTCTTGTGACAAAATCTACAAAAGGTCGACTTGGGTATATATATGGTGATGTTGACTTCCTCCATACGTAAGAAAGTATATATATATATGGTGATGTTGACTTCTTCCATACATGAGTAAAACATATATAATGTTGACTTCTTCCATATGTTTGTAAAATATATAAATAAGGAGATGTGGTATGATTCACAATGAGACAACTGTCCATAGACAACTGACAAAGGCGTGAGCAATTATAAGCCCTCATACAGCTTTCATCAACGAGAAACAAAACCATATCTTACAGTAACCTTTAAAGGCCACGGAATGACAAAACGTAAAACAATAATAAAAAAATAATAATAAACTCAACGTCATTACTTTATGTTTACAACAATGAAAGAAAAACAAACATAGCAGAGACCACAGGTCTATGACGACAGAGGATTATAGAGAATGTTGCAGGATTAAACATGATGTATGAACGTTCAGTCCTCTAAATAACCTGGACTGTAAACAGAATTGGAAATAATAAGACTCTACTCATCAAATCGGTACTCAGCACAAAAACAAATTCCATGCTAAATAGTGATGTCTGTTTGGCTGTGTTAGGCGCGTTTTAAAATAAGTAGCCACTTTTGTTGGAATGGGGACTTTAAATTTTATTCTTCGTGTAGGAGGCGGTAAGTAAATTAGAAAATACAAAAATGAGTCTAATTATTAAGAAAATTTGCTGCAAGTATTAAACGAACATTTTTAATGAAAAGAAAAATTGTTACGCTTATATTAGACAACAAATATAACAAAACCATACAGTTACTATGCCATGGTCATTCAGTTGAAACTCTTGAGTTAACTCGAATGACCTCAAAAACTAAATACGAATTCGTATTACACTGCGCACGCCGATGTGCAAGTGAACGGAATACCCTTGTATCGAGTAAAAACAAAATGAACAGTTTTAATGCATAATTGATAAAGAAGACCATTATTTAAGGACAGGTATTTGATGCATTATATGCGTGGTAAAAAAGATATGATCAGAGCTCCAAGAGCGTTCTCAAAATAGCATCGTTGCCTTACATTTTTCTCTGCTGTCTATCTTTTCAGAACCAATTTTGTGAAAATCTCCTCTTTTTAATCAAATTAAAAAAAAATCTGGAGAAAACCATATCACACTTTTACGTAACCAAGTTTCAGAAAAGAATTATATCGAACCGTTTATTAAAATGCTATTACTGTTAAATGTCTTGACTGTCGTTTGATTTATTGACTCAGTGGTAGTCATTGTTTTAAACTAATGTTTCAGACGATTACAGAAAAGTCCTACATTATCATAAGTTACCGTTACTCAAAAGTAACTTGTCCATCATCGTTAACGTTTAGAGAGCGTAGTACTCTTCATTCATAAGATATCTGAGTTAACCCTTTCAATGCCACAGCAATTCTATGTTTTGCCAAGGCAGATTTAGGCATTCAAATTGCAACTGTACCGCTTATGACGTCGACAATGAGGGAACGTCATGGAGAGGGGCACAGATGGAGGTGTTCACAGAATGGACTGTGATTTTGGGTTTTCAACGTATTGGTCTCGAGCGCAGCTGACAAAAAATAGAAGTCCTACGAATTTGAGGGGTTCAATAGTGATTCGAAGCGCTAAATTATGAATTTGTTTTCAAATGGAAATCACCAAATAAAAGTTTATCAATTAAAATTAAATACTAAAATGCTAACATTTATTATAAAATTGAGAATGGAAATGGGGATTTTGTCAAAGAGACAACAACCCGACTAAAGAGCAGACAACAGCCGAAGGCCACCAATGGGTCTTCAATGCAGCGAGAAAATCCCGCACCCGGAGGTGGTCCTCAGCTGGCCCCTAACTAAAATTGTGTGCTAGTTCAGTGAAAATGGACGTCACACTAAACTCCAAAACATATAAATGAACTAAAATTAAAAACATACTAGACTAAAAGGCCAGAGGCTCCTGACTTGGGACAGGCGCTAAAATGCGGCGGGTTAAACATGTTTTGTGAGATCTCAACCTCCCCTATACCACTAGCCAATGTAGAATAAAGAAACACATAGCAATACGCACAGTAAAACTCAGTTTAAAAGAAGTCCGAGTCCGATGTCAGAATAGGTAACAAAAGAAACTAAGCAAAATGACAATGATACATAAATGAACAAAGGACTACCAGCAGTTACTGACATGCCAGCTCCAGACCTCAATTAAACTGATTGAAAGATTATGTCTTCATCATATGAAAATCAAGTACAATCCCTCCCGTTAGGGGTTTAGTATCATACCATCATAAAATATACGAGAAGAACATAACCCGTATCATGCCAACAACTGGTTTTAGAATACATGTGTTTATTTTCGATGCAAAGACCCTATGAGTGAATCAATATTAATACCAAAATATGCAATCCTTAATGACTTGACAACAGTATCGTAACTATATCCTTTCCGAATAAGTCTGTTTAAAGGTTTGGTTAGCTTTTGATGTGAATGCCGACATTTTTGTGCTTTGTAAAGAATATTACCATAAAATATTGGATGTGAAATACCTGAAGGTGTAAGATGTCTGCATGTTGATTTATATTTACGAATGATGTCCTTGTACCGATGATAAAATTTAGTAAATGTTTTGACTAGTTTGTGATATCGAAAACCCTGGTGTAATAATTTTTCAGTAATACAGAGATTTCTTTCGTTGAAATCAAATACGTTGTTACATACACGAGCGAATCGAACAAGTTGAGATATATATAACACCATAAGATGGCGACAAGGAACGTCACCATCTAAAATGGATAATTAACAATAGGAAATGAAAATCATCTCTTTTATCATAAATTTTGGTATTAAGCTTCCCGTTAAAGATAAAGATATCAAGATCCAGGAAAGGGCAGTGTTCATTGTTAGTATTAGCTTTATTTAAAGTCAGTTCGGCAGGATAAATCTCTTTAGTGTACATACTGAAGTCGTCATTATTGAGAGCCAATATATCATCTAAATATCTAAAAGTGTTATTAAATTTTGAATCAGATGTTGTTTCGATGGGTCTTTGCTGATTTTAGTCATAAATTGTAACTCATAACAATACAGAAACAGGTCCACAATAAGTGGTGCACAGTTAGTCCCCATGGAATTCCGATAACCTGACGATATACGGAATCTCCATAGCGAACAAAAATGTTATCTAGTAAAAATTCAAGGGCAGTTATAGTATCAAAGCAGGTCCAATTGACAGAGTTTTCTTTTGTTTGTTGTTACTAAAAATGACCTAAAGAGTTTAAACATATATATTCGCATTCCGACTTTTAAATGCCCATTTAATCAGGTGTGTGAATTTTTCTTAATAAGATTATGAGGCAACGTGGTATATAGGGTAGAAAAATCAAAACTTTGAACAGATTCGAAATCACTAATATAAGCATGCAATTTATCAAGTACTTCCAACGAATTTTGACACTCCAAAAGTAATTAATTCCACTATTTTCAAAGGCTTTATTTGAACAATTTATTACCAGGTTTTGATTGTACCAAGTGTACTAGTAAGTAGAATAGATAGTTTAGTAGTGGAACAATGGCTTGAAGACGAAATAAATCTATATTTGTATTGAGTTTTATGCAGCTTCGGAAGCCAGTACATAGTTGGAACTTTCATTGTATTTGGTTCTGCTTGTAAAGAGGTAGCTAAAAGTTTATGTTTGTTACAGATGTCATTTTCCGAAAATGGAGTCAGTTGGAATGTTGGTGAATTCGTGATTTCCTTTTGTAGAACATCAATGTAAAATTTACGCCAAACAATAATGATATTGTTAGCAGCCTTATCAGCCGGGACAAAAATATATTCTTTGGCGAGTTCTTTTAGCTTATGTTTGATACGGGAAATTGGGCTATTATGGTTGTTGTTAGGAGTAAAATGATATTTAAAATGTTGAATACGTATATCAACTATGTTCATTACCGAATTAAAAAAAGAATCTAACGATTTCTTGTCAGCTTTTTCTCGTTTTATCCATTTAGAGCAGTAAGTACGGAGTGAGTCGTGGATGATGTTACGACACTCATTCCAATTAATAATTGAAGGGGGACGATATTTAGGTCCTTTACTGAGGAATGATTTCAACTATCGGTCGCGAACCATGTTAAGGTCTCCTGTTATAACATGGGAACTGGGGCCATAAATGTATTCGGAATTACTGCAATTTCATGAGGTAGGTGTATTGTCACTGATACATGTATTAACATCTTTACACACTTCGCTGTAATTAAACACATATTTCCGGGTAGATTTTTTGTAAACATAACAAATAAGAGGGAGTTCAGTATTATCAAAATAGCCAGGAATTTGTTCTTTAACAGAATGATCATTAAAAATACCGGCAATATTTACAAAATCAAAACCTTTATTGACATATTTAATTTAAAAAATTTTTTGTGATCTTCATGGCGATCAATTTTGGAAACAATTTAGAATAACAATATGCAATTATAATTTGGACGGTTTCATACTTAGGACTGCAATATGGAATTGTGTTGCATTCCCCAAAATTTGATGTAATTTATTAACAGGTAAAGAACAGAGCTTGGTTAATAGATAGTGTCTACCGTTGTTTTTGAAATAGATATTAGGTCCGAAATATTTGTATTATTATTACGAAATGTTCTTTGATTGCGATTTATTCTACGCCCATGAGAACGGTTTTCACGTACTGTTTTAGAAACTATATCCAAAATGTTAACAGAATCTGTTCTAGATATATTACCAATTCCCATGATATTGTCGTTAAGACCGAGAGGATAGACTGTCTGTAATTTTTTAATCCAATTTAATTCAATTATGTTTGTCTCATTGAAGTTGATCCTATTTTTAAATGAATAAGTTTTCTTTGCATATTTCTGGATAATTGTAGAAGTATGTTGATTTTGAACGTGTATCATTAGGACTCAATAATCTATGATTAGTGTTTGGGGTTCTGAAAATAAATGAAATTCATGAATATAAACTCCGATAAAAACCGAATATTTTATTTATTTCTATTCTTCAGAATTATGTCTATGGAAACACATTCCATGAAGACCTTTGTTGTATGTGGCGCATTTCGTACTTGCCTTGCGGCGTTAATTAAATCTAGAACAAACTATACAATTCTTTTGTTTCCCTCTTGCTAGTTTCTCGATCCTCTGCGGTTGGTGTGCGGCTTGTACATTTCTATCCCTATGTTGTCTGTGTTCTATTTGTTCAGTTGCGAGGGCGTCAATAACCGATTGAATAAACTCTAACCTTGAAAGTAATTTTACGTCAGTGTTTTTTGTGTATGGTATGTAAGCGTTTAGTACCATTCGGTGAAAAATGTTGATTGCAAGCCTTTTCCACATTGTTTTTGTTTTTCGTTTGTCATCGTATATACAACTCATCATATCATTCAAGTCAACTCCACCCATGTTTTTGCTGTAAATGGAGGATACAACTGGTTTATGTCCGTGTGCCGGTGCAGAAGCTTTTACAGCAGATGTGACGAAGCGAACTGTTTTGCGGTTTTGCCTTTCTTTATAGGCAACGCACATGAGTTCTCTTTGGCGAATAAATAGAGACTCGTTCTCCCGCAGCTGAGGGTTCCGGAGTAACTGCGGCATTTGACGGTTCGCACGGAGTGTTCCCGTAAAGTAAGTTCTGAGCGTTCTTAGGTGCCTGACAAGCGGAATAGATGTGACGAAATTATCACAGAAGATGTGATAATTCTTGTTAAATAAGTTGGCTTCTGTCATTATTTTTTTGACTATATGACTTCCTTGTGTATCATCAGCCGGTACGGGGTCATAACGCTTTCCGCGGTAAGGTAAAAAATGAATCATATATCCTGATGTGGCTTCCACAAGCATCCATAACTTAATGCCAAATTTGTGGGCTTTAGTCGGTATGTACTGTGTCATAACAGTTCTAGCCTTTGTTCCGGCAAGAGATTCACCGATTGACAGTTCTCGATCAGTTGGGTGTATAGTATCGTTTAAATTGCATGTTTGCGTGATCAACAAGGGGTTTAAACCAGGCAGCAGGATTATAGGGCTCGGAGTTCCTCTGTGGCGTTTTGCGGTTGTCAACCAGATGAAAAAAAACGGAGAATCAATTGGAAGCGATTCCTTGAAAATAAACCATATTGTTGACTGACTACTTCTCTTTACCCAATACATTGCGATAGTTGGTTTCCTAATAATACCCATATTGAAAATTGTTGCCAAAAATCCTTTCAGTTCTGTAAGTGTTAGTTTGCCGAATTTTGTCCACAACCTAAGACGGGAGGAAGCATGGTAGGTATTCTCTCTTATCTTTTTCTGTATTACCTGATTCGCATACCTACAAAACATGACTAGTTTATTCCAAATGTACAGGCAATTACTGATGCTCAAATCTTGAATATTATATAAATATTGAAGTACACATATTTTACGGCATTTATTGCAGTATATTTATCTAATTTAAAAAAAAATTCATCCGTGATTTGTTCATAAAAATTGGCACAAACATTCTTCATACATAATCAAGACAAATGTCATTTTTAAAAAGAGGGGTCCATGAACTCGTTTTCAAGTTATATCAGTTTGAATGATAGAAATTCAGTCGAAAATGCATCTTTTCCCGATATGTCAGTTTGACGTCGTGAAAAATAACATTTTACGTTAGCAACGTCATTACCTCCCCTTAACGTCTTCCTATCCGATCAAACGTGTCTGTGTATTTGTACATCCCCAACAGTCTAATTGGAACATTAACATTTCTTTAACCCCTTTTTAACTGGAGGATGGACAGTACAGTTGGCGATATTTTCTCATCATTTTTATATATCCCAGTCAACACTTTTGGACTACATGGAATTAAATGTGTGCCTAATAAATTATTTTACTATGGCCCCGTTACCATCATTTATAGTTCATCTGTACAGACATTTTAACTTTACTATTATCGTTTGTCGAAGATAGTATCGCTTTTCAATCAACACTATTTCTTTTTGTTAAAATCGTTTACTAGCTACTTTAAACTGATTTTTGACCAAAACCTATGATGAACTGTAGAATTATATAAAGAGATGGTAGAGTAAGACAAAAAAAAAAAGCCGTTTAGCAAATCACAAATAGAATTAATGCATACGGCCATACTTATCCCGCTTTGAATAAAGTGCTCTTATTTTGGTGTTTCACAGTTGTTTGTTCCGCTGGCTATTATTTCCAAAAAGTTTCTCGAGTTGCAACGGATCAGATATATTATAGCGCCTAGCTATGATCCGTTTATATATACCCAATGATTAATTAGAAGAGTCAATTCATTTTGAACTGTATAAAGAATATTAAGTGTGTGTTAATAAAAAAGTGAAAACAGGTTTCATTTGTAGAATTTAAATGTCTTGAACTTTGTGTGACATTTTTGATCGGACCTATGTTGTTTGACGTACTTACCTAAATACCGCATAGCTACATGTGAAGTTTATATTTATTTTCCGAGTGTAATATCTTGTGTAAATTTGTCTCCGAGACGTTGTCTAGACTTGTTATTTTTTTTAACTGAGAACGTTGTTCCAGGACATAATTATATAAACGGAGTTCTATACTTTTAGACCCTATCCAACTTCCACATTTAACGATAGTTTTCGATGTCTTTGTTTACACCACCTGAACAGGTGTGTTGTGTGTACAAATGGCTGACGAAGATGAGTTGTCACTTTCTGAAACTCAAGTTGTGAGGATAATTTGAATTCTGAATTAGAAAACTTGTTTTCTGCGAATAAAGAGAGAGTTAATACTAGGACAGATTCTCAAAATGTTGAGTAACTAAAAACAAAAAGCATGGTTATCAAGAGTACTACAATACCCACTAAAGGTCCAAACCAAAAACAACTAAAACGTCCAGGAGAAAGGTATAGGTCCATGACACTAGACTTGTATCGTGGACCTAGACCAATTAAAAGATAAACTTGGTATTGATAATATCAATAGACAGATTGTTTCTGCGTTCTTTCAGAAATATAATTGCCGGGCCATGCTCGAGCACCTTCTCTTACTTCTCTAATAAAAATACATGTTCGGAATGTCATGCAAGTTGATAATTTGAATTCTGACTTAGAAAACTTGTTTTCTACTAATAATCAATCAAATCAAATAATTCTATTGCCATATAAATCGTTTTAAAAAGATTTGACATTAACATACAAAAAGATAGGAAAGTTAATACTAGGAAAGATTCTCAAAATGTTGAGTACTTAAAAACGAAAAGAATGGTTATCAAGAGTACTACATCACCCACTAAACGTAAGTTAATACCCGCTAAAGGTTCAAACCAAAAACAACTAAAACATTCAGGGAGAGTTAATAAGAGTCTAGTGTCCAGGACCTAGACCAATTAAAAGAGAAACTTGGTATTGATAATCTCAGTTGACATATTGTTTATCTGACTGCAGTCTTAATGCGGCGTTCACACAGTGCCGATTATGGCTCCCGTTTGAGACCAGACAGCGCTAAGACACGGAAAGTGAAAAGTCGGATTACTATCCTCAATGATCTGGAATGTCCTATCATTGTCTGAACGCAGTCGTATACGTTCGTAACAGATTTCTACGGATCGGAAATGGTCCGGAGAGGTCGACAAAGCACCCCCGACAGTTAGGTGCGTCCCGTAACATTCGGGGAAACTCGATTTATTGTAGTCGGATTACAATCGTGACTATGTCGTGACAGATTCTGCTGTATCGGATCAAAATCGTGACAATGTCCTGTGTTTTCTGGACGGTGTCCTGTGGAACGGGCATGATCTGGAGAAATTTGTCATTTCTGTTTTTTTGCCGATTGAGTCCAGATTCCATCCAGATCTTGCCGAATACGAACCGTCTTTGTTCCGGAACAGTCCCGTTAGTACGAAATTCGGCAAAAATATCCACGTCGGAGTCCCGACAATTACAGAACTCGATAAGCCGTTTGCAATGCAGTACAGCAGACTGTGATAGGATTGCATTCCGATAGTACATGTACGTGATCATTCCGAATATGGCGATTTTTTTTTATAGGACGGGGCTATCACATGAAACGGTTTTCTAACGGATATCTTCCGTCAGCGTCGGTTTACTGTTTGGTCACTGTCTGATCTCTATCGGATCGCATTCGGAAGAATCGGGACGGAGTCGGGACATGGTCGGTCGTTTTTTATCATGCGAAAAATACAAATCGAATTAGAATCGGATTGAGAACGGGATAATCGGGACAAATTCGGCCGGAAACGGCTGAATTTGGACGCTTCATGAACAATATCTGATTTTTGTCGTGATTAAATAAATGTTTTACAAATTTTAATAAAAAAAATTGAATTTCCAGCCGTGATTCACAGGATCTTGATCAGACTTTCGACAAATTTTAATCGAGAATGGTCCTATCAAGGACGGCAGTAAAATCGTGAATGTGTGACCCCGGCTTAACAGAACATAATTGCCGGGCCAAGCTTGAGCACCTTGTCTCACTCCTCTCACAATATAAATACTGGTACGGAACGTCATGCAAGTTGATCACGTGCTAACGTTTCAGTTACTAACTCGAAATAGACTGGTTGTTGAAAAAACAGAGAAAGGTTACCTCCACACAGTCAGGTCAGAATTAATTAGCTCGGGCGATCACGATGTCAGTAGCAATCCAATTCGCTAATATGACTATTTTTTTTAAACGGATTACTTATCAGATCGTTATACCTCTAGTTTGGGGTTTATTACTACACCTAGGCTTTTGTTTGTGCTTATAACCCATGATTCTTTTCATAGATCCTTTGATGAGCCTAATAGTGAAAGTAACAAAGGCGATGTTTTAGAGGAAAACCTTGAGGATGGGGAGTAGAACATTTCTCAACTCAAAACAGGAAACAAAATAAGCCCAAAAATAGGAACTAATCTCTCGAAAGCAGACAATGCTGCGATGTCTATTAAGTCAAATAAAAATTGTATCAATAATATAGCTTAAATGCATTAAAGACCTATGAATTCTACTTTGATGGTTGTACACAATTTTACTATGCAAGCCCATAGTAGGAATGTAAATTTACAAGAGAAACAAAAATATATGATGGCAGACAAATTAAAGTCCTTATGGTCAACCTCGCTAATCAGTTGGCCATAAATTAAGAGCGGTTGGACCCTTTGTAGCCAGGCATCAGTTATCAGAACCAATAAGCCTGATTGGAAATGCCTTCTATAATTTATATACGAAAAGGCACTACGATATCAGACGATATCTATATCCCAGGCAGATATCAGAGAATTTCTCCAAGTGAATTTCCAGTCATTGCAAATCTCTTTGTAGACAACGTTAAGCCGAGAATTAAGGTGTTAGGGGATTCTACTAAAACCCCCATGTCTAGAAGTCTAAAACTCCAGATGCCCTACGTATGTGAGAGGCCGACCCAACTAAAGGTCAAGAGGAAGGAATTGAGATATTAAAAGATTTAAACATTTGGCCAATTTTTCTCTATTTGCCCTTCATTCTGTACATTTGGGCTTTATTCCCTATTCTGAAAACTCCATTAATACCCTCAAAAATTCTTTGAACACGAAATCTGCACACCTATGGTCAACCAGCCATTTTGAAAAATGGAGGGGGGAGGGGTCCAACCAACAGAACTCCATAAAACGTTCACATAAGTAAAGAAAAAATTGAAAAAGGAACACCCCTCCTTATCCACCAATGATGAGTGAAAATGCATGTATTTATCCATGTCTGTTATTATCCCGAGATCTTGATATTTGCCCGAGGGATAATAACTGGACAAACATGGAAAAGGGCTTGTATCAATATACAAAAATAAAATCATAAGTACTGGAAATAACTGTGATTTAATATTTGTGAAATGAGGTTTTAAACAACAGAATAAAAACAGGAAAGTTCAGTTCAAACTATTTAAACATTTAAGTGGATAGGTTTCCGAAAATGTAAATTTTTATATTATTTCAGAGGCATACGGTTATAAACAGACACGGGATGTCTGCATATATAAAGATTGTGGACAATTGCCTGTAGTTGATGGTGATGCAATATAACAGTTTTGCACCTTCCAAACAGTGTTTACGACTTTTTCTATCTGCTGGACGACAAGTCGCCGTTATCAATGTCTGTAACGGAAGTACGTGGTGTTTGTTTTTAACGGAAAGGTTTCCTGATGCAATATCGCTAATTATCTTTGACATATTTGTGCGTAGTCCTTGACAGATCATTCTTTTTTGTGTCCAGTTATTTGCATGATAGTCGTGGCTTCGACGTTATTATGTAAAAGTCCAATTACCGGTTTTTTCTAGCACTGATTTAAATATCACAATTACAAATGAATAATTTAATTATATTAATTAAAATAATATTCCGTATTTTATTTGCAGTTATTCTACGAGGCATAGTAACTAACTCACTTCAAAGGGCAAATTTCCGACCTACAATTTATGACGTACACGTACTTACATAAATACGCATAGTTACATGTAAAGTTTATATTTATTTTCCGAGCGACGAGGTGCAATACCTAATATAAATTTGTCTCCGAGACGTTGTCCAGACTTGTTAATTTTTGTTTACTGAGAGGTTTAACTAGCTATAAAACCAGATTTAATCCACCATTTTTCTACATAAGGAAACGCCTGTACCAAGTCAGGAATATGACAGTTGTTTTCCATTCGTTTGATGGGTTTGAGCTTTTGATTTTGCCATTTGATAAGGGACTTTCCGATTTGAATTTTCCTTGGGAGCTCGGTATTTTTGTAATTTTACTTTTTTCCAAGACATAATTAAACAGAATTTTATACTTTTAGACCTTGTCCAACTTCCACATTTAACTATAGCTTTTCGATGGCTTTGTTTACACCACCTGAACAGGTGTGTTGTGTGTACAAATGATTGGCGGACGATGTGTGCTCACTTTCTAAAACTCAGGTTATGAGGATAATTTGAATTCTGACTTAGAAAACTTTTCTGCTAATAAAAGAAAGTTAATACTAGGGCAGATTCTCAAAATGTTGAGTAATTAAAAACGAAAAGAATGGTGATCAAGAGTACTGCACTACTCAATAAACGCCAGTTAATACCCGCTTAAGGTCCAAACTAAAAACAACAGAATCGTTCAGAGGTGAGTTAATTAAAGTCTAGTGTCGAGGACCTAGATCAATTAAAAGAGAAACTTGGTATTGATAATCTCAGTAGACATAGTCGGCGAGGGGTCTGGAGTCCGCTATTTCAAGAGTCAAGTTCCCTAACTTGGCCGGAATGAAATAAGATGCAAAGAAACGTTCCTCGTTACTGATTAACCGTTTGTAATCTCAGCAACCAAGCAGTCGAGAAATACGAAGTACAACGAAACTCTCCAATAGTCTGACGTGTCATGAATTGGATGGTTAGCTCTGTGTCGATGACGTCCAGCGATTTGAGGAATTTATATCTGAATGTCGTGTTTTGCTGCCATATATGTTGTTCTTACAAACAAAGACTCCCAAACTGTATCACCACCTCTTTCATCGGAAAGCCTTTGAATGTCGATCTCAGCTTCTGTCGAAGCTTCAATCAAATCAATATCGGTTTTCTGTGAATAATTTGTCAAGGCAACTGTTGAACTTAATATTTGTTCTGCAACAACAAGACATGTGATAAATTCGAATCGAAGTATCGCATTCATACTCTGTGCTGCTTTTGTCATCATTGTCAGCTTTCAGGAATTCAGGGCAGAGACAACAACTGCAAATGCATTTCGAAGAGTAAAAAGAGAATCTGCACGGCTTGACAAACGAGTCTTACACAGCGTTCTTAACTTTGTTCGGCGTTCTAACTGTTCTAGAACAATTTTATTTTCGGAGAGTTCTTCTGTGAAAGCAGTCAAGCTTTTAGCCGAATAATCAAATTTGAACGCAATTTCCTGTACATCATGTTTCTTACACAGAGTTCTTTACTACTATGAACGAGTACAAGATTCAGTTGGTGTGCCTTGCAGTGGACGAATGATGCTTCTGTTAATTGCTCTAGTATTTTTGCCTGTACACCATTTTACTTGTCAGGCATATTCGCGACGCCGTCATAACACTGGGCACGGAGATTCCTGAAGGATATATAATACGCATTAGAATTAAAAGGTGTAATGTATTTTCATTTTCTTTTTATTCTAATGAGGTATATTAGCAAATATATGTATAGACACGTGCCTAGTGGAGCCTTAGGTAGTTACGCCGCTAAATTTGATATTGTTTCTCTGACTGCAGTCTTTCGGAAACATAATTGCCGGTCCAAGCCCGAGCCCCTTGTTTCACTCCTCTAACAATAATACAGGTATGGAACGTCATGTAAGTTGATCACGTGCTAACGTTTCAGTGACCATAACAAGCTGTAGACCGAAAAACGGAGAAAGGGTACAAGTACTTCCATTGAGGTCAGAATCAACTAATTGGGGCGATCTAATTCGCTCATATGACTTTTATTTTGGAACGGATAACTTATACAGATACTTATAGTAGTAGCTTGGGTTTTATAATTTCACCTAGGCGTTTGATGATGCTTATAACACACCCGATTCTTTTCACAGATCCTTTAATAAGCCTAACAGTAAAATTGACAAGGATGAGGTTTTAGAGGAAAAGCTTGAGGATGGGGAGTTAGACAGCTTAATACAGAAAACCTAAGAAGCACCGAAATAGAAACTAATCTTTCGAAAGCAGAAAATGCTGCCATGTCTAAGTCATATAGAGATTAAATCAATGATATGGCTAAAAAGAATTTAATGACATAAACATTGTACTTTTCTGGTTTAACACAAGGTGAGTAAAGAGATTTTGGAACATATTACCATACAAGCCTATGGTAGTCAAATTCCTGACCTACAATGTACAAAAACTATGACGTACTGACATAAATACGGCATATCTACGTGTGAAGGTTATATTAATTTTCCGAGAGACGAAGTGTAATATCTTGTTTTGTAAATTTGTCTCTGAGACGTTGTCAAGACTTGTTAATTTGGTTTTGTTTTTAATGAGAACGTTGTTCAAGGACATAATTAAACAGAATTTTATACTTTTAGACCCTGTCCAACTTCCATATTTAACGATAATGTTTGTTTGGTTTTGTTTACAACACCTGAACAGGTGTGTTGTGTGTACAAATGACTGACGATGTGTAGTCACTTTCTAAAACTCAGGTTATGAGGATAATTTGAGTTCTGACTTAGAAAAATGTTCTGCTATTAAAGAGAAAGTTCATACTAGGGCAGATTTTAAAATGCTGAGTAATTAGAAACAAAAAGCATGGTTATCAAGGGTCCTGCACTACACGCTAAATGTAAGTTAATGCCTGTTAAAAATTTAAACTAAAAACAACTAAAACGTTTCGGAGAGAGTTAATAAAAGTCAGTGTCGAGGATTTAGACCAATTAAAAGGGAAACTTGGTATTGATAATCGGAGTAGACATATTGTTTCTCTGACTGCAGTCTTCCAGAACATAATTGCCGGGCAAAGCCTGAGTACCTTGTCTCACTCATCTAACAATAATACTAGTACGGAACGTCATGCAAGTTGATGACGTGCTAACGTTTCAGTGACTTAACCCGAAATAGACTGGGTGTTGAAAAAACGTAGAAAGGATACCTCCACAAAGTTCAGAATTAATTAGCTCGGGCGATCATGATGTCAGTAGCGATCCAATTCGCTTATATGACTTTAATTTTTTCGAAACGGATTACTTATCAGATATTTATATCTCTAGCTTGGGGTTTATTACTACACCTAGGCTTTTGTTTGTGGTTACGACCCATGATTCTTTCCATAGATCTTTCGATGAGCCTAATGGTGAAATTAACAAAGGTGATGTTTTAGAGAAAAACCTTGAGGATGGTGGGTAGGACATTTCTCAGCTCAATACAGAAAACAAAATAAATGAAAAATATGTCTGAGGACACAAATGCGCCCGCTCAAGCTTTGTAATTTTTCAAGTTAAATAGGGGCATAAATCTAGAAAGGTAACTGACTCACAACTCAAATTCGAACTCTGTCTGCATGTTGTGGTTCTTAGCATCATGTATGAGTTCCATAAAATGTGGATGAGACAAACTTAAGTAAGAGTGCAGAAACTAAACAATTTGCAATTTTCAAACTTATAAAGGGACATAACTCTAGAACGGCATGTGACTCACTGCCCTAATTCGAACTCTGTTTTTAGCATTGTGTATGAGTTTCATTAAGTTAGAGTGCGGAAACGAAAATAAACCAATTTGCAATTGTCCAAGTTATAAAGGGCATTACTCTAGAACAGTAAGTGACTCACTGCCCAAATTCGAACTCTGTTTGCGAGTTTTGGTTCTTAGCATTGTTTAGTCTTTCATAAAATCTGCATTAGGTAACTTAAGTTAGAGTGCAGAAACCAAAATGGGACGGACGGAAAGACGGACGGTCAAGGGTAACACTGAATGCCCCTGTTGCCTACGGCGGTGCATAATGAGCCCGAAAATAGGAAGTAACCTGTTGAAAGTAGATAATGCTGCGATGTCTATTAAGTCAAAACAATATCAATGATATAACTAAGATGCATTTACGACCTAAGAATTGTACTTTGATGGTTGTACACAAGGTGAATGCAGAGATTTGGGAACATATTACTATGCAAGCCCATAGTAGTGATGTAAAATTACAAGGTACAAAAATCTATGATGGCAGACAAAGTCCAACATATCTAAGAAGCCTATCCCGCTAAAGGCCAAGAAGAAGGGGACGCGGCCTACACTTGATACGTTAAAAGATTCAAACATTATTCATGAGGTAAGAAAATTAAATACTAGTTTCTTGAAAATATTGTTGTTGCTGGACACATCTAGAATCTCTCTGTCACATTAACTCTTTCCTTTAGAGTCATTGTCAGTTTGTTATGCTTTAAAATCCTTCTGCTCAAACTGTAGTCATTGCCGCATTGGAATCAAACCAGGTACTCTACAGCCTTTTCACACATTTAATCCATGACATCTCAGCTATTGAGATATGGACTTGTTGTTTAGGAAGAGATATTTTCTTATCTGCTCAGCATATTCCTGGTAAAAATAATTTACAAGCAGATAAATTGTCTAGAAACTTTTATATAGTCTTGAATGAAACTTAGTGACTTTTTTTAGGATTTGTTCCAATTAATCAATTCCAAATGTGAATCATTTTGCATCTAGACGTAATTCTCAATAAGGAAAGTTTTTATTCTGGATTCATGATCAAGAGGCAATAAGTACAGAAGCCTTTAATATTTTGTCATGGACAATTTTTGAACCATCCGTGTTTCTCCCTTTTCTTTAACAGGGCAAGTTTAAATAAGACTTTTAACAGATAAAGTCATAGAGTTATTTTGATGATGTCTTTTTACCGACTCACAATTGGTTTTCCTTAATGATTTCTGCTCTGGATTGCCAAGACATACAGATCATCTCAACATGTTGCACACAATAGAATGTCATCCACTTAATGTCTAAAAACTTGTATTTGTCGCAAGTACTGTATCAGGCAATCGTTGGAAAATTCAGGACTAGAAAGACTCGAAATATTATTTTCTTAATTAATATTACCGAGTATGATTTACAACTCAAGTCTGCATATTGCTATATGAATTGAAAAAAAGATTCCAAATATCGAAGATATTAATGTACTAGTGAGCCTCCTCATGGGGTTTTTGATTATGTGATTATTTGGCCGTTTTTATAGTGATTATTTGATTACCAGACCAGATATTTTATGATTATTTGATTATTTGATAATCTAGGACTGTATTTTTTATTATTTGATTATCTTGTTTAAAAAAATAATTAATGATTATGTGATTATATTGGCACAAAATTTGTGATTATGTGATTTCTTGGACACTCCCATGAGGGGCCTTACTAGTATTGGTGTTTAGTTATTCTTGTGGTTCTCACTCTTCATTGTATCTTTGCCCTTTTGTACACACATTCAGGGGCGATATCATTCATCAACTAGACGTTGTTTGAACAAGAGCAGTAAGGCGTTTATCCTTGCAGTTGAACATATTAACTTCTTGGATGAAGCCTATCTCAATTGAATTTTCTACCTTTCTACGATCATGGGGTAGCATTCAGTTTACAAGATTCCAGGAAACTTCTTTCTTTGATATTGGAATCCGTGAAACTATTGCAATTGTAATATATTTCAGATTATCTTGATTTCAGGAAACACTCCTCTAATTTGACCTTTTGCATTCTTGTAAATTAGGCTGTTCAAACTTTAAGGTGCATATACGTTTTGTTATGACACTACGCACGAACCCATCATTACCTTCATTACAGGCGATTTTCAGCAGATTTTGAGAGTAACTAGAGCAACTCGTATTGCCTCGGTCTCTAAATTGATTGTTGAAAATATCTGCACACCAATTACAAGTTCTTTTGAAGTCATCGACTGCTCAACTTCCTAATTCTTTATCTATGAAACAGTAAACTTTCTTGATCGACGTTTGCTTCCGTCTGTGCATTTCGCGCAGAAATGGCTACTTTCCGATTTATCTTTATCAATTTTACATGTCGTCTTTCTAATCCCATTGTACATACCTCTTCATGTGCAAATGTTTCACTGGACAGTTTCGTCAGAAAATTTTCAGATGTAATGTAAAGGCACTTATTTATACTGCTGTTTATCTTATAAGGAGATAGAGTTACATTTCTGATGTCCTCTTCATCCTTTGGATTTGTTGGAGTCTTACACACTACACTATTCCTCCCACGTTCACTATTCCTCGAAATATCAAGAATATTGTCCTCATGGAAACAATCAAACAGTATTAGTCTTGTTGGAAGCAATGAAAAGTTTGGTATAATGAGCAATATACTGGTGTTTTTCGACCGTCTGAAGTATACGTTATAAAATTTTAACCTTCCATATTGATGATAAGTTTGTCATATTCCCTTATTTATACATTTAAACCTATTAAAGTTAAAACATTGATATATTTTATTGTCACTATTGGATTATTAACCAGTTTTCCTACCCAAGTTTGTTTATAATTTATTATAATTTAAACCAGCCAAGCTAAAAATACAGTTTAAATTGAATGTTTATAATTAGGTCATTATTTTGTAAAAGTTCTTTTAGGACTTTATCCTATCAAATGTATTTTTTAAGATGCTATAGTACTTACGACACCTTCAACGGCTTCTAGAGCCCAAACTGTTAAGTGCATCAGACAAACGATTTATTAGAAATAATTCAACAAACTAGTACTTATTCTCTCAATCTGTCTTCGAATGAGTAATACACATGTCAAGACAAAAGACAAAAAAATATAAAAGAGTAGAAGAGTAAAACGTTTTATACATTTTTATGAAAAGAGGGACACTGATTGTTAGTACTCGACCAGATCTTTTGAATTCTTTAGAATCCACATCTGATTCACGCTGTCCATACAGTAGATAGTTTCACAGTCAAGTATTCAACCAATGATGTCTTAACTTTACCAAATGTTATCATTTAGCAACATAACCACTTCGATGGTTTCGCTGTGGCGTACTCGTGCATGGGGTTGTGAGCTAGACTACAGATCGGGTCAAACCGCAAACTTAAAAAGTAATATTTACTGCTTCTCCGCCAAGCACGCGGCACTCAGAAGTGAAGAGAAAGACTGATTGGATCAGCGCGTCAGAATAATGTGTCGTTATAGGATGACACGTGTCTCAGCGGACTGTTACCTTGTGGACTATTTATATTTAAAATATGGCTGAGGGTGTCGGTCTTGTACTAAAAAAAGGTTGTGCTTAAAAAGATGTAATTATGAGTCAAATATCTATAATAATATATCACATTAACATATTCTCATCTTGATATGCATATTATATTTGCCACTGCACGTTAAAAATTAATCAGCCGTGTTTATATAACAGTCTAACTGAAAATGACATCATACCACATTATTTATTCCCACACTTTACCTGATCATTATCTAAAAGCAACACAGTGGCCAATGCTGAACCCTGAAAAGCGATGAGCTCAATATGTCTAAATTCATAGTATGCAAATATTTCATGTTCAATAAAAAGTACAAAGTAGAAGGTATGTTTAGGCAATTTATGGCCCATTAAATTCGAAAATCCAAAAGTATGAATTAATGTAATAAAATCCTTAGATGTTCACAAGGCACTAACTGTCGGAAATCAGTAATGGTATTTTTAAATTGTATCTAATATATTTCCTTCTTAGCGGCAAATCTCTTGCATTTAATGCCATAGTGTAAAAACAACTACTGAAGTAGCCTCATTTGAATTTTTATCGATGATAAGATGTTCACCAAGGCCTTTTCCTAAAGGATGTTTTGTTTCACATGCTTAAAAAGATGTAATTATGAGTCAAATATAGTTTTGGGCAAGACTAGGCCCAGATGTATCCGCACCTACTAACTATGAGCAATCTTGTCATTTTAAGTCTAAAACATGAATTCCGACATATTTATGATACCATAGTGATATCACAACTGACATTTATGAAGCAAATTGGCGTTAAGCTATAATCAATCATCTTCGTCAAACAACTAAACTGAAAATGATAATCCTAGCACATTATTTTAACTTTTATTGAGCATTATCGGAGAGCGAAACAGTAGCTTTAAATATGGTGCAAGTTTTTCTTCGATTTATGAGGTTTGAATGTCCTTTTGGTTAGGAATTCTTCATTTTGCGTATCTACCTCTGAAGACAAATGGATGCCAGGCGAAGTACATCTTTATATGCTAGTTCAATTGTAAAGCACAAATTATAAACGTATATAATATTTATTTACATTTATATCCAAATACTTTAGTATAGACGTCTATTCAATATGACATGCATTGGAATGACTCAAATTTCGACAATTTTTATGTCACTCATGATGGTGGGTAACTGCTGCCGCTACTTTACTTTTCTTTAAATAACATTATTTTTATCCATAATTTAATTATATTTTCGGTTTTTCTGTATTTTAATAGGGGCTTTGTATAAAGAAACAGTTAAATATGACAAGAATGGTATATCAGGTAAATGGCTTTGTGTTCTGGTTAAGCAGCTTCGCTGGACCTTAGCTAATAGCTTAGCTTAGCGAAACCTTATTAATAAAACTTGACAGTTCATGGATACCAATCAAAGATAAGGGATCTGGTCTTTGTTTCTGAGGGCCAATAAACTGACAGGAAAATGTCAGGCAAAATGGGATCCTGACAGGATTAATTTTCAAGTAAAAGAGACATATTCATAACTTCTTAATTCAACTTGATAGAAATAGTCAAAAAACTTACTTAGGAGAAAACGTTTCTAAGTTCTAGCAGTGTGTAGGTCTCGCAGACAATGCGAGTTTTCATTTAACAATCCAGCCAGCACTAAACTGGTTAAAGATATAGGTCCGCTCAACTTTGCTCTTTTCAAACTAAAACTTTAATACAACTATCGAAACAGTGACTTCTATGTCTTACCCTGAAATGTTACTTTATAACTTCAAAGAATGAACCGCCTCGGCGGGCTCGTGGTGTAGGATTCGATCCCCGGCCGGGTCAAACCGAAAACTCGAAAATTGGTATTTGCAGCTTGTCCTCTTATCATGAGGCAAATAGGAGTAAGGGAAAACACTGGTTGAAATAATGTGTCCGGGTATGGTGACATGTATTCCTTCGGACTGTTACCTTGTGAACTAGCACGTTAAAATTCCGACTCGGCATGGCGGTCTAGTACACATCAGTGTCTATATTCACATCACATCATCATGTTCTCGTCCTGAATATGCATTTGATTTACGACTGAACGTTAAACATCCATCAAAGAATGTATTTGCAACATCATAATTATTCTCCTTGTGGTCACATGATCAGTAAAATTGTTGTTTACATGGAATCGAGAAAAATAATTCAGAACGATGAAATATCTTAAATATTGCTGTTCTCGATCATGACTTATGATTGGTTTAAGGATGTTCGCTTGTCTCGTTTTCACTTTTTTGTCAGAACAATTTTATCCATGTAATGCCATGAAAACAATGTAGCCCGCATACCCCTACTATCCTTTTCATAATTTTATAACAAGTAGTTAAAAAGCTATTTTTTTAAAAACTTTTATAGTTTTATAGTTTTTGTTTATATCTCAAAAACAAGGGCACTGACCTTTAGTTTTTTTTTTCTGGTACTATGCATTTATAAAGGTCTTTTAAAAATCAGGTGGTCATTTTAAAACATCCTTTAATCTAATTTCAGGCATATGAACACTTGTGCCAGACACCTTACAATCTATGTAAATATGTAAAAAGTAAAACGTGTTTGGTGAAAAAGAGGAAAGGCATTTGTCATACAAATACAAAAACATTAACAGGTATAAATGTCACAATATAATCCGCTCACGTTCTTCTCGGGTTCAAGTGTTAATTAAAGAGAGGCGGCAGATACCAACGGGATGGTCAATTAACAGATTATCATGATTATTTAAGAAAGTATAAATCAGTAAAACCAGCTATTACAATATTTAAAATTAATCAAATAACACACTTAAGATGTTCACAAGGTTTTTCATATCCTTATATGGAGTTATTTCCTTCCAGAACGTTATGTCTTTCGTTTAAAGAATCAGCCCGGATGCTACAACGTTACAGTGAAATGTGCTTCAAGGCATAAATTAAATATTTTATCCTGATTAAAATACTACTTGTTAACACATTTAGTTCATTTAATTTTACATAAAGTAATCCTAAGTTTTCTTATCACACTCGTCTGTTGAACATTCAACAGTAACCAATTGGTGCACCGGCAGCTGCTGATGGTTTTGCCTTTTGACTCCCATCTGTAGGTCTAAATCCATGCAGTATGTTCGATGCCTCAATTTCGTGATCGGCAGATGTCCTTTTGTATACTGTTACTGCTTTACTACGATGACCTACAGTACGTAGCTTAATTATTTTTGTGAATATAATGACGTCTCCTAACTCAATATATGCCTGCCCCAAGTCAAAATCCTGTTAATTAGTGGTTGTCATTTGTTGCTGTTTGTTATTGTTTATTTTCTTTAAGCGTTATGCATATTATGTCATAAATCAGGCAGGTGGTTTTCTCGTTTGAATTGCTTCAAATGTTGTCATATTATATAAGGCCTTTTATACCTTTTCGCGGAGTTCAATTTTTTTGTTATGTCTGTCCCTTAATATAGAGAAAAATAACACCACGAAGACATTTTATCAGCCTTCGAGTGAAGAAGAGCAGCAAATAGCTGTCCCTATTGAAATGAATAATTTTAATAACTATTTCATGAGATTTTTGTCCTGTCCTATGTAAATTAATCCGAAATTCTTCTTTTCCAACAGAAAACTACTTTCTTTGCATAGCTTAAATACTTTTCGGTTTTGCATCATGTACATGTACTTCAAAATGAAGAAAAGAATTCGCCTACATGTAGGCAACGTTTTCCATAGATATAAGAAGATGTGGTATGAGTGCCAATGAGACAACTCTCCATCCAAGTCAAAATTTATAAATGTAAACCATTATAGGTCAATGTACGGTCTTCAACACGGAGCCTAGGCTCACACCGAACAGTAAGCTATAAATCATGTTCATTAGTATCACTATTCTCGATCCTACTTGTATTAATTATAAATAAACTCATCATAGATACCAGGATTGAAATTTTGTGTTTGTGCCAGACTCGCGTTTCGTCTACAAAAGACTCATCAGTGACGCTCGAATAAAAAAAAAGTTAAAAAGGCCAAATAAAGTACGAAGTTGAAGAGCATTGAGGACCAAAAAGTCCTGAAAGTTTTCCCATATATGTTCGCATTCGCAGCAAATAAGCAAATGTCATGCATATCCCATCAATGTTTCTGTTATTATGTAATTGTTAGCATTTTATTTTCAAGAATAAATTTTTATTGCAGTTTTTTTTCATATTTTCCTAAAACACAAGAGATGGACGTAAACGCAAAATTTGACCAAAGTCACTCCAGCATGATGTACAAATAAACGGGTTGAAAAAAAAGGTAAATCTGTTTACCAGAAACCGTTGTGATTGGGACAAACACAGCCATATATCTGGATACGTTTCTTCAAATATGTGTACAAAGATATGCCTTTTTTATTTTCAAAATCTGTCCTATATTTCAGTAATTGAAACAATATTGATATTGGGTTATATCAGAAAGACAAGCAAAATCCTCGTGTTTTAAGGACATTTTTTTTCTGTCCAAAATTAAAATTCAAAGATTACATATCATAACGTATCCTTTTACTAGAATCGTTCCTGTTGTTTCGGCCACATGTTGATTTTCTATACGAGCATTTTTCAGACGTGTAGCTGCTGGTGCTAGGAGGATGTAGTTTGTGCGTTTACCAGTGAGTCCAATTCTTGTGCACAACCGTTTCACTGTGCCTTCCAATGTGTTGTGTCCAATAGGATTTTTTTTATATTTAATTCATATTCAAAATTTCTGGAGGAAAAAAACGATATTGTAATTTTCAAATATTCTGAATAACACATATTTATATTTGTTGAAAAATAATCTGCTTTAACGCATTGGAAAGATCATGAAACAAGAAAAAAAATCCCCATTTTACAAAGATATTACATAATCAATTACTTAACAAAGTGACGTGTACATTTTATATACTGAAACACTAAATCTAATCCTGTTTTCTGGGTTTCCATATGCTCGGACACATTTTGAAGCAATGTTTCTGTTCTGGCCACCTAGATTAGCTTTATACGCATCCTCTTTGTATAATAGATATCGTAGGTTTGCATCATTATCTTCAAACGGGCCAGTGATTTGCAAATTGTAATTAATTAGAGCCGTCGATGTTGATTGCCTCCTCTCAGTGCAAAATGTAAACCTCAAACAAATGTAGTAACTTGTGGTGGATTTCCCATGCCAAGGATACCCTTATCGTATAACCGTCTACAGATATATCGGTCTGCTTACGCGTATTTAAACCGATACCTTCATTGGCCCTTTATTTTATGATAGCACTCAACAATTGTCTAGCACGATAAAATTCGGTATCTGCGAAAAACTTTAGACTTGATGATTTTTATGTCGATTATATCCCTTTATTGATGAAAACATGCAATAAATCCTATTAGTAGGATATCTATCTCCATCTTTTTTTGTCCTCGGCGATGAAATGTTGTAGAGTAGTTGATAGTTTTGTTTTTGGTCCATGCAAACCCATTCTTTTTGTAAACATTTTGGAGAAACTGCATAATTATCAGATATCGGTCTTTCATTTGATTAATCCTGAAACCTTTCGGTGTGTTATGCGACAAGAAAACCCTTTGCTTATGCAATATCTATAAGTTAGTCTGTCAGATATCAATATTGATATTTAACTTGTTTTTTATTTATTTATATTTTTTTCTTCTCCGCATCAAATTGTTGCATAAAATGCAAAACCGTAAATTCTGCTGAAATAGCCTCGGTATGCCAACTACAGAAAACATTGTAACTCCATGTATACTTTTAAAATTTTAGAAACGATTCCTCAATCTTTTTGCGCTGTCGCCGTTTGACCATGTCTATATTGATTATGAGGAATTTCCGAATCATTATTAACTGGTTTCAGATCAACAGAACTCAGAATATCACTCTTTAAGGTCGATCTTTCATTTGATCAATCCTGACATCCCTCGGTGTGTTATACGACAAGAAAAACATAAAATATACATTATCCATAACTTAGTCAGTCAGATATCAGTATGGCTTCTTCTCAGCAACAAATTTCTTGCATGAAATGTAAAACCGTTAAAACTATTGAAATAACCTTGTCATTAATAATCAGACGTGAACGAAAGTCTAAACAAAAACGATGTTTTGATAAACAAACTTTTTATGTTAGTATGGGTAAAATATCGTTTTTGTGCAAGGTATTGACTCAAAAATACTTTTACTCCAAACTATGTGTAAAGTCAAATACATCAATTTCAACAAAACTGATGATGTATAGTTATACCAAAATTGACATTTGTCTTAAATAACTTGTTCAGATTATATCATCTTATTATTCTTTACAGAATTGTTGCAGGCTTGAAGAATTTTATTATTTCTGCAATCTCTTTGGCTAAATAAATTAATGGCTCTAGATATACATCCTTTTGTTGAAAAATTCTTATAATGTATCGATATACATATGTCAATACAGAGCCTTACTCCTTTTAAGGTTGTGAGACGACTCTTAACACATTTACTAAACTGAATAAAAAGTATAAATATAAATAATGTGTTAATTGAAAGATATTGTTGCTTATTTTTACAACTTTTTATCTTTATGTTATATTGCCTTACATACCCATATGAAAGTTCCGAAAACTATACCAATACAGAACAACATGTTTTTAAAAATTATAGCAAAACTTTTGGTTGACAAATTTTTATTCCTTATTGCAAAAAATTAACTTAAAATATCTGTCATTTTCTCCCTACCCAGTTTACCCTTATTACTTATTATGATGTGGACCGGTCATTGTTATTGAATCTTACGCAATTTGATTGGATTAATTATTATTAGTTTACCTTCAAACTGTTTAGTTTTTTCATACACGTGTATTGATTAAAGCAGAACATCTTCAAACTGGACACTGGACGAGTCCATATTATATGTTATCAATGAAAGGTAAGAATTGCCACTTCTTATATTTTCACAAAATTTTAAACAAATACAGTATATAAGTTATTTTTAATAGCCTATTCCGGAGAAAAAAGAGAAAGTTTACAAATCAGACGTTTTATTCCATTACATAAGTCAGTTTTCGAACAGAAATGCCGAAATACATTTTACGCACGGCTCAACAACAACAAAAAAAAAAAAAAAAAAAAAATTTAATCTCATTATAATGTTATAATTACAATTATTCCTTAACAAAAGTAGTCAGTAAATAAAGTCAGAATATGTCCGATCTGCCTATTTTTGGACATCAAAATTAAATACGATCGTTTTAAGGTCAATTTCGTCTACCTCATAAAATCTTGTTAGACACTATAAATGGCAATACATATTTTTATTTTGATGAAGTTGCACACATTTGATATATGTACCAACTGTTTATAAACAAAACAGGTGTGTATCATTAAGGTAATACAAATCGATAAATATCTACAATTTGATTCACACAAAAAATAATTAATATGCATTGAAAAAGTTCAAACAATAACCTGGGTTTAATCGTTTGTCAATCCAAAACCTTACTTCTTGCAAAAGTTGTTAATGAGTCTTAAACCATCCACAAATCTGAATAACGAAAATTATGATATGAACTTGTTTATTATAACAGGTTTTCATGTTTATGTTAAACGGTTATGAATAAACTCATTATAGATACCAGAATTAAAATTTTGTACGCCAGACGCGCATTTCGTCTACAAAAGACTCATAAGTGACGCTTGAATCAAAAAAATTAAAAAGGCCAAAATAAAGTACGTAGTTGAAGAGCATTGAAGAACCAAAATTCCAAAAGGTTTTGCCATATACAACTATTCCTGTTACATGATAACAAAACGTTCATACACAAAACAAATGGTTTTCCTGAGGACTATAATTTCATTTCCTAAAAAATATTTATTTTACATTTCCTACAGACTGCAACTCTCTTTTTTTATTTGTGTTTAAAAATATTCTTTGATAGATCATCTCCTTTTATGTTTTTTTTTTGTAAGTTACACATTTCTTTAAACAAAAGGTATTAATGAATCCAAAGTGTCATGACATACGTGTTAATGTTTTGAATCGTAGGTTTAACTTCAAATAGGTGTTCACGGTAAATAATGACGGAATCCGATTGGGTTCTAACATATTATTACTGCTTCACGTGGTCTGTCTTTATATAAATTCGGATTAGATCTTTCAGGATCACTTTGAACTTACATTTGCTGGACGGAAGAATAAATAATAGGTTGTGGATTTGAAAATGATTGATCAGTCAAGATTCCAGATAGCCGTGTTAGGATCAGGGTTTGTTGGGAAAAGTTCTTTTTTGAAGCAGTATTTACACGGTACTTTTTCTGGGGACTACTCGGAAACTGTTGAAAATCTTTACTTCCAACAATATATGATTAATGGAACAATGAAACATGTCAATTACTTAGATACTGCCGGAAGTATGGCATTTCCGTCAATGAGGCAACTTTATGTTTCAAAATCATCAGGTTTTATTCTTTTCTTTTCAATAGACGATGCAGAATCATTTCGAAATATTAAACGGATTTGGGAAGAAATTAAGATTAACCGCCATTCTTTGCGAAGTATCCCATGCATTATTGTTGGAAACAAACTAGACAAAGAAGATAACAGAGAAGTGGAAACCTTCGAAGTTTTAGAATGGGCTTGCAGTGAAAATCTTGGTGGATGTTTTCTTGAAATTTCTTCTAAGGACCACACAAGTGTGAACAATGCTTTTGATATGCTTTTAGAGCAGTTTGGCAATACAAGAACGGAACAGAGAGGACCATTTCGAATCCATACAACCAGTTTGAATAGACAACACGACAGTATTAACAGAGAAAAAGTTATCAAGAAAAGTTCGGAAAGAGGGTTATTTACAACAAAGTAATTCCATCATGCAAATCATTTCAAGAGTCTATATTTGATGATTTCGTACGGCATACGATTTACATGGTGCAACAACAACAACACATAAGACGTTCGGTTAAGAAAACAAGTAGTTTGTCAGGGATTCAAAATAAGCATATTTGTAGTGATACATTTAGACAAAAGGAATTAAAAGCGAAAAACACGAACCATGGAAAACGTAATGCTAAGATTGAACAGTGGCAAAAGTTTTTACAAGCTATATTTCGACGAAAACGAAACAAGCTAGAAAAACAATCGAACAGGCAACCTGAAACGCATGTTTTTATTCACGAAAAGATGATTCCAATGTCATGACAATTTACCATCAATAAACGTCAAATGATATTTAACCTGCAATAAAAATACTTAGTTTCTTCTGTTACCTTTTCTGACATCGGACTCGGACTTCTTTTAAACTGAGTTTTACTGTGCGTATTGATGTGTGTTTGTTTATTCTACATTGGCTAGAGGTATAAGGGGAGGGTTGAGATCTCACAAAACATGTTTAACCCCGCCGCATTTTAGCGCCTGTCCCAAGTCGGGAGCCTCTGGCATTTCTTAGTCTTGTATGTTTTTTGAATTTTAGTTCTATTATATGTTTCGGAGAATGGTGTGACGTCCATTTTCACTGAACTAGTACACATTTTTGTTTAGGGGCCAGCTGAAGCCCGCCTCCGGGTGCGGGAATTTCTCGCTGTGTTGAAGACCCGTTGGTGGCCTTGGGCTGTTTTCTGTTCTTTGGTCGGGTTGTTGTCTCTTTGACACTTTCCCATTTCCATTCTCAATTTTATTAAAATAAAATTTTGTAGTTACATTTATCTGATAGTCTTATCTAATAATTGATACATCCACATAATTAACTTTGTAATATAACAAATCGAACATGGTTTTGTTATTTGCATACTGCTTTCTGAAACAAACAACAATTACTGCTTAGTTTATGTAATTAACATCATCTCATGTGGTTGAATTATCACAAATGAAACGTGTCAATACTGACATAATTTATAACATACATTTCTTTAAATTCTCTGTTGAGAAGAGAAGCTATGAAGAAACTAATGTTTATTCCTACTCTCTCTGGACAAAACCACTTAAGATTGGTATGGTTTATATTTTTAGATCCCTTTATATGTATTGGTCATATAGCTATCAGATTACAAATACATCATTGGTTTTCTTATTTGTGCGTTTTTCTGATGAATTATTTTGCAAAAAAGCACTTTAGATGAACTTACATTTATGTAATTTTTATGTTTGTTTTTTGTTTTCGAGCAATGGGTCGATACTGCTGTTGATGGGCAGCTATTCCTCGAGAGTATCATTAGCTTTGGGTTTGACATGACTTATTACACACTTTTCTTCATTTTTCCGTTGATCAATTAAGAAATTAGTAAGGAATTTATAGGTTCCAACACTCCTAAGCACTGTTAACCTTAGATGGATTTAGCTATTTAATTATTGTCCAATTTGGTCATAAAGCTCCTGACGTGTACTTGTAATCCTTGGCTTTCATTATTTTGGTTTTAACGTTCATAATGTTAGATAATCCAGAAAGTGCTTCGGACGCACCAAATTTAAGATGGAGAGTTATATTTATTTACTACCCCTAGATCGACACAGCTACTGGACTGTTAGTCCACGAGATTACCACCAACTCAGCAGTCAGTGACTCGGTATTGACATGATTTATATCTTACCTTTCTTTAAATTATCCGTCGATATATTAAAAAAAATAATAAAAAACTAAGGTTAATACTTCCTTAGTCAAAAATGACCGTAACTGGAAATGGCTCTTATGTTTATGTCCCTTTTAGACATAAAGCTCCTTACGTATACGAGTTCTTATTCATCTTTGACTTTCAAATTTTAGGATTTGAGCATTCTTGAAGCAAGTTAATCAAGAAAACTCAAACTTTAAACGCGCCAAATGTATGCAGTGTATAAATGTAATGTGATACGAGCAAACCTTGTAAAAAAATATTTTAACATCAATAAAATGATATGAAAAGTATACCCCAATGCAACAGCACCCAAAAGACACACCAGTCATCTAGATATATACATATGTTCCCCAACAAAAGACAAGTGTAGTAACATTTTGTCATTAAATCGCCGCTAAACCCTGATTACCAAGTGCGAATAATTCTGTGGGAAAAAGAGAAGATATCAGGGACATTTGAAAATTATAAGTTATATGAAAACAGACAATACCATGGCAAAAAAAAAAAAAGAAAAAAGAAAGGGCAAACAACAATAACAAACATCACATAGAAAACTAAAGTCTGGGCAACACGAACCCCATTACAAACCGGCGGTAAATTCAAGTGCTCTGTAACGGTCACCAGTTCCTGCTTAACATACGGCACCTGTCGTGTTCCCAAGCAAGGTTTGTTTAGAAAAACCATTTGGTCGAGGTAGACATCCACTGAATGTGTTTATTCTTGAACTCAAAGCTTTCTGTTCTTCAAGTAAAAGTCATCAAGTTTGTTTATGTTGTTCTCAAATGCGGTTTGTGCTATCATGACATACAACATCCTGATAAAACGACTAAAAAATGATAATGCTAATGGAAAGAAAAGCTAGAGGGTAGACGTGCTATCAATAGTTTAATAATATATAAACTCATCATAGATACCAGGATTGAAATCTTGTATTTGCGCCAGACGCGCGTTTCGTCTACAAAAGATTCATCAGTGAAAAAGGCCAAATAAAGAACGAAGCTGAAGAGCATTGAGGACCAAAAATTCCTAAAAGTTTTGTCAAATACAGCTAAGGTAATAAAACCAAATTTGTGTAATAAGAACACAAAAAATGGTCATCAGTCTTTCACTTATCTCTGGCGGATTTTGGCTAAGTTGACAGATTTAACCATTCATCTTACCGATGATCTGCTATATCATTCATTGATGTTCCCTGTATCACGTTTGTTTGTCTATTGGAGTGGTTGTTTTAAGTTTTTATTTGATTGTGTTTATCCCTAGAGGAATTTGGTGTAAATGCTAGATCTGTTATCTTCTCTGTAAAACTACTTGTTAAGACTTGTTGAGACTAGTGGCGATTTAATGATTGACAAATTATGACTACACTTTTTCTTTGTTGGGGAACATATGCGGTTATCTATATATCGTGTCTTTTTGGTGTATACCTTTCATATCATTTTATTTACGTTAGAAAAGTTTAACACATGGTCTAATATTTTCACCACAATAGCATTTATACACTTTCAACATTTGGTGCTTTCAAATTGCTTTTCTTGATTAATGTCCTTATCCATTAACCTTTGTTCTATTATAAAACCTTTTGTCCGGCCAGTTTCAAAAACTGTCAATACAATTTGTCCATTCAAATTGTACTATAGGTATTGTGAGAGCTTACTAACAGGTGGTCAACACAATTACCATTACCAACTACCTGTAACTTTACCTGGTTGTTTTTACCCAAACATTTTTTCCAATGACATAGTTTCTGTGTTGCATTTCCATAACCCAAGGTAAAGTTATAATCTGATGTAAAAAAAACTCATGATTGAATAATAAATAGGTTAAATGACTTTTGATCAACAATTTTTGACCTCTTTTATTTGGTAATACAAGAGAGAAATCTGTCAATAGGTTCAGTTAAAAAAAAATGTATGTTGTTGGGTTACTTTCTCATTGACGTATGTGTCAAACGAAAAAACAAACGGTCTCATTTATAAATAGACAATCTACAAAAAAGAAATGACACACATTTATGCAACGACAACAATTGAACTTCGTGCTCCTGACTTGGGGCAGGTACATAAAGAAAGTGCACGTGGCGGAGTTTAACATGTATGTGAGCGCTAAATCCTAACCTTACATCGGACTGTTACAGTTGTGTAACAGCACAATACGAGAAAAAAATGTAAACTAGACAAAGTGATGCCCCCGCACTCAACTCATTTAACCGCTTATACCCCAAAATGACAAAAATGTTCATTTATCTCCCAAAAGAGCAAAAGATAATAAAATAAAACCCTGACCACATGCACACCTTCAATATATGTACAAACAGACAGTAAAGAGAAACTTCCTAGGATTCAAACTTTAGGAGGAGTTATGTGGAATAACTATATACCCATAATGAGACGGACAGACGGACGGACGGACAGGGTAAAACAATATGCCCCCAACTTTCAGTTGCGGTGGCATACAAAACAGTTTCATTTGGCTGTTTCAATAGATCGGTATGACTGGGTAATATAAATCCATCGGGGTGATCTCGGATGCTCCAGAAAGGCACCCGTCGTGTTATTCGAGAAAGTACAAACCCAGTGATTTGGTTTTATTTGGTAGTTTACATTCAAGGAAAAGATGACGGTTTTATGGTTACGACCACTGGAACATGTCCGTCGTCACATATGAAACAGACATTCCAAAAAGTTTATTTTTCAATTAGTGCGAGGTAGATCAGGAATTCAATTGATTACAAATAAAGATTGATATTCGTATAAGTTCAAATGATCATTTACGCTAAAAAAAATCGGAGAATTCTTGTTTTATAGTATTGATGCTTTGTCGCTTAGTCCGAGCCCCCCTCCCCCCGTTTCCCTGTAACTTTAGTGTGAGTTGATTTGAAGTGTTTCATTTGTTAACAATAAAGTTTAAGTCTTTTGATTTGTGTCGAGCCTGCGACATCAATGTAGCGGCAGTGAGACACAACAAACCTATATTTCGTCGTCGATAGTGGCGTCGGCGTCTCCATCTCCATTTTTTATTTCTATTGAGTTTAACCTTTCATTATACATGTTACTAAACATGTATGCCATGTATATTACTTTTAGAACATCATACTGGATTTGTTTACCTCGACTATTGTATCTGTATTTATATTGTATGTTTCTCTGTAAACTTGTATTTAGTTTTTAGAGAATAAAGTATCTATCTATCTATCTATCTATCTATCTATCTATCTATAGATCGTTAGGTTTCTAGTTTTTTACATTTTTCATTTCGGGACCTTTTATAGCTTACTATAGGGTATGGGTTTTGCTCATTGTTGAAAACCATACAGTTTTGTTTTAGTTAAATAAAACCGAATTACATGTAAACTGTTTTGACATGATAAATTTGTAAACCTCCATGAAGTGTTTTAAAACTTGTATAGGAGTTATTCCTCAATTTCAAGAAAAAGCATCTACAGAAAAACATTTTTTTTTTTTTTTACCGATAAATGTATAGATAAATGTACAGCCGATCAACATGACGCTTTTACACTTACAGCAGCAATATCAGGCGAGACACAGGGTTCCGTGGAATATTTTACAAATTTTTACAAAATACTGCTTCCGTTTGAGAACTTAGGATAAAACAACAGGACCAAGTGGTTTGGGGATATCCCAATTATGTCCGAAATACTATAAACTTTTAATACTTTTTTCTTATTATTATCCGCCGTTCCCTTTTTCATACCAAATAACTCTGAACAACCACTCGAACTTTAATTTGAACTTTAACTCAATGGATAGCGATACCTATCCAAAGCACATTAAACAAACGATATATTGAAATCTGTTTAAAAATAGAACATATTTTTTCCGAATTGGTCACGTGGTTTTACCTCATCAAGTAATGGAATAACCACATCAAAGAATGACAGGACCACATCAAATAATGAAACAAACACATCATGTAGTGTAAAATCGTCAAATTTTGCCACATCTCCTTTCATTCATTATATTTAACAGCCACTGTAACATCAAAGGATAATAGTTACTCCACTTATTCATGAATAAGAAACAATGTCTCATCAAGGGATATAACTCCATTGACAACTTAAGTAACCAGTATATTGCACACAATGTTATTATAAGGAAAAATCTTTATTGGTAATGTATATTTGTAATAGACATAATAACATGAACAGGATATTAATAAACTCTGAACCAGTGAGGCTAAGTATATCCACAATGATGAAAAAATTTCAGAAATTGTTCGATTGGTGTTGTTAACAACAGAGGTACAAATAGACAGTTCCATATGCTCTTTATAATAATGATTTTCCCTTTTTATGCCATCTTTTATAAGTTTGAAGCAATATTCACAAGTGTTTAGTTCAGGGTGATAAGGAGATGATATTTAAGAGTTAAAATTGAGAATGGAAATGGGGAATGTGTCAAAGAGACGACAACCCGACCAAAGAGCAGAAAACAGCCGAAGGCTACCAATGGGTCTTCAACACAGCGAGAAAATCCCGCACACGCAGGCGTGCTTTAGCTGGCCCCTAAACAAAAATGTGTACTAGTTCAGTGATAATGGACGTCAACTAAACTCCAAAACATATAAATGAACTAAAATTAAAAATCATACAAGACAAACAGAGGCCAGAGGCTCCTAACTTGGGACAGGCGCAAAAATGCGGTGGGGTTAAACATGTTTTGTTAGATCTCAACCCTCCCCTATACCTCTAGCCAATATATAAAAAACAAACACACAGCACAGATAACTTGACGATATACGGAATCTCCAAGGCGAACAAAAATGTTATCTAGTAAAAATTCAATGGCAGTTATAGTATCAAAGCAGGTCCAATTGACATAATTTTTTTTTTTTGTTACTATAAATGACCTAAAAGACTTTGAACATATATATTCGCATTCTGACTTTTTAAATGCCAATTAAATTAAGTGTGTGATTTTTTTCTTATTAAGATTATGAGGCAAAGTGGTATATAGGGTAGAAAAATCAAAACTTTGAACAGATTCAAAATCACCAATATAAGCATGCAATTTATCAAGTACTTCCAACGAGTTTTTGACACTCCAAAAGTGATTAATTACACTATTTTCAAAGGCCTTATTTGAACAATTTATTGTACGAAGTGTACTATTAAGTAGAATAGACGGTGTAGTAGTAGAACAATGGCTTGAAGACGAAATAAATCTATATTTGTAAGGTGTTTTGTGTAGCTTCGGAAGCCAGTACATAGTTGGAACTTGCATTGCATTTGGTTCTGTTTGTAAAGAAGTAGCTAAAAGTTTATGTTTGTTACAGATGTCATTTCCCGCAAATGGAGTCAGTTGGAATGTTGGTGAATTCGTGATTTCCTCTTGCAGAACCTCAATGTAAAATTTACGTCAAACAATAATGATATTATTAGCAGCCTTATCAGCCAGGACAAAAACAAATTCCTTGGCAAGTTCTGGTAGCTTATGTTTGATACGAGAAATAGGGTTATTATGGTTGTTGATAGGAGTAAAATGTTCTTTAAAATGTTGTATACGTATATCAACTATGTTCATTACTGAATTAAAAAAAGAATCTAAGGATTTCTTGTCAGCTTTTTCTTGTTTTATCCATTTAGAGCAGTAAGTACGGAGTGAGTCGTGAATGATGTTACGACACTCATTCCAATTAATAATTGACGGGGGACGATATTTATGTCCTTTACGGAGGAATGATTTCAACTCTCGGTCACGAACGATGTTAAGGTCTCCTGTTATAACATGGGAACTGGGGCCATAAATGTATTCGGAATTACTGCAATTTCATGACGTAGGTGTATTGTCAATGATATTTACATCTTTACACACTTGACATATTTCCGGGTAAATTTTTTGTAAACATAACAAATAAGAGGGAGTTCAGTATTATCAAAATAGCCTGGAATTTATTCTTTAACAGAGTGATAATTAAAAATACCGGCAATATTTACAAAATCAAAACCTTTATTGACATATTTGATTTTAATAAAATGTTTTTTTATGATCTTCAGGGCGATCAATTTTGGGGAACAGTTTAGAATAACAATATGCAATTATAATTTGAACGATTTTATACTTAGGATGCAATATGGAATTGTGTTGCAATCCTCTAAAATTTAATGTAATTTGTTAACAGGTAAAGAACAGAGCTCGGTTAACAGGTAATGTCTGTCATTGTTTTTTGAAATAGAAATAAGGTCCAAAATATTTGTATTGTTAATATGACATTTCTTTGATTGCGATTTTTTCTAATTCACCATTAACTCTAAATAAATGCTGAAGATTTTGAATTAGCCTTGAATGATGGAATCTACAATCATCAATTATCACAATATCTTCAGGTGTAAATATAGGTACCCATAGAATGTCTGGTGGAAAACATGAACAAAAAAAATTAACAAATACAAACAAGCTGATGGAGAGTGCATTACGTGTTACCAGTACGTCACAACATTAGTTTCCGTTCTCTAACTTTGGTTTGCTTCAACCAAATGTTATACACAATACTTATTACCACAAAACACAGATCAAGCTCGAATTTGGGTGGCGTCATCTTTTACCGTTCTAGAGTTATTTTGTGTTTTACTTTTTTCGCATTCTTTTAGTTTTTTTTTTAATTATTTTTTAAAAGAAAACGGGGGTGTCGTGATATAGATTTGTTTTTATCATAAACATCAGCTATAAAATGCGATAATATTTTCAATGTTTAGTAAATAGATAACAACGTTTTGACACATAAAACATAAATATGAATAAAAGAAGATGCAAGGTATACATCAATTAAACAGTAGTCCAACAACACACAACTGAACGGTATGAAAATCCCTGTTTTTACTAAATTAGATTATACATTCTATAATTACAGTTGTCATTATCTCTCTCCTAATTTTTGGAACAGTAATTGTTGGTTTATTGTTGTGAAAGTATTTGTTTGCTAAGTGTTGTTGATATTCCAGTAGTTTTCACTATTTTGTATATTGTGCTACCTCTTTCTTTTAAATAGCTTATCGTTTTTGTATCTTTTTCATCAATACATATACCAGGTTTATAAAATCTATTTTGTTTGATAGCATCATATTAATTTAAACAATCAAGAGAGTAAAGACTCTTCCTAGTTTATGACCGTAATGATAAAATTTAAATGACTGTTAACCACTGTGTATCATCGCCACCGGAAATTGGGTACTAACGAAGCGGAGAGAAATGGAAAAAAAAAGTAAACAAGGTAAGAATTCATTCAATTTAAAGCATTTCTACTGATTTGACGAGGGTACCGCTTAAGAAATGATTTTCTGATATATAATTCTTTAAATTATTAGGCCGATAAGTACAAATTAAGACAAGATTTTGTGTTATACTCAAGAACTTGCCACTTAGTACCTGAAAATTTCGAGGTCGATCGTCCTCTGTCACCCCATTGGCAAGATATTCAACTGTTCTTCATTATTTTTCCAGAAACGTTTTTAGATTATTATAGTGTGGCTTCAAATTTACTGAAATTTGTTGTCAAAATAATGGTTTTTAAAGATTATAGACCATAAAAAATTAAGTCTAGGGTACGGCAACTTGCTCATGTTGACAAATTTACTGTATGGCAACTTGTATTCAACTGTATGGCAACTTGCTAATTTCCAAATATTTATTTGCCGTCTTTTTAAAGAAAATATTAGGTTCAAATATCTAATTATGCATTTGGTAAAAATACAATTCGCTTGACACCATTTAAGATGTATACACAATATAAGGCTTGAACACAGTCCTATTACATCTTTTACATACCTGATGTATACAATATGAATACGGCATATACAAAAGCTGGCAAATGTTGTAACTTTCGGAAAGGCATGTCACTGTTTTACTGACCTGTTGTTATGCCCTTGACGTAGCGTTAAATGTTACCCATGTCCGTCGGACCCGTCTCTCCCGTCCGTCCAGAAAGTCCCAAAAATTGGTTTCCGTTCTCCAACTTTAGTATGCCTTAACCAAATGTTTTAAAACTTACACGAAATGCTTATCACCACAAAACACAGATCAAGTTATAAATTGGGTAGCGTTACCGTTACCGTTCTTGATTTATGCCCCTTTATAAATGAAAAAAAGCTAAAGCTGTCGTTTCTGTTCTCAAACTTTAGATTGCCTCAACCAAATGTTTTAACCATACAACATTAGTCAACATTGGCATATAAGTGATGAACATTTCGGGGAAGGGTTGTGGGTGGAGGGAAGGAAGGAGGTAAGGGCAGGAGAATTTTTCCACATGGAATATTTAGAATCATTAAGTGAATGAATTCTCTTTCAACTTTCAGATAAAATGAAATATAAATGAATTATTATTCTCTGCAAAAAAAGAAAGTTGTATTGCTACACCAAAGTACCATGTTAAGGGAGGTTTGAGTGCTCACAAACATGTTTAACCCCGCCTCATTATGTATGTGTTTGTCCCTGGTTAGGAACATGTAATATAGCGGCTGTCGTAAGTTGCTGCCTGACATATTTGTTTATGATTTTGTCATAAATCAGGCAATTTTGATACGGTATGGGTTTTGTTCATAGTGAAGTGTATAGTGACCAAGAGTTGGTCAAATCTATTTCATTTGGACATTGTTTGAAAGTCCTCTCATTCAAAACTATTCCACTTCTCCTTTTTCAATTAATGTTATTGTCTTATATGTAAATAAAAAGGCAGATACAGCCAATATATTAGAATAAAGAACATTAATTTTCTAAAAAAAAAAAACTTCATCTCTATATAGTAAGAAATGAACAAGCTCGGTGGCTAACACTGTTTGAATTTTGAAAAAATATTAACCTTAGATTAATCATTTTTGGAAAGAATGAAAGAAGAATCCGATACAAAGGATACAAATCCGGCTGTGGCTACGGCATAAACTATTTATATAAACTTTCTACTTGAGAATAAAGATGACCTTGTATGAAGTTTTTTTGGTTGTCATCTTAATATTATATACTTATTAATACAATTCACAAAAGCTAGCATCTTCGACTTGTAAGTTTAAAGAATTATAATGAAATAACATCTAATAAGGACAGGTTAAAATATGTCTGAATCCTGATGGTGCATACTCATAAATTCTTTTGGAAAAATCCACGTAAATTTAAATGTTGATTTGATAGCGTTCATTTATTTATTTGCCCTCGTAAGCAGTTTGTTAAAATACCGAAATCGGTACATTCTTATCGTGAAAGAAAAAGTCGGGTACACCTTTTTACATTCAGGCGTGCTTAAGTTGCACTTTTTTCTTCTTATTAAGAAAAATGATTTTAATTTTAGCATCTATCTAAAGATTAGATTATTTACACACACACAAAAATAGGGCTAACTGTTGATTTTGAAACTCTATGAATTCACATTTATATTCAACCAAACAGATAGGCCGAGATCCATACCTTTATAAGTTTCAAAACAGAGAAGGTGTGTTTGAAAACAAATAATCACGCACTGGTATATCTTTTAAGGCAAATGCAAGTCTTACTTGTATTAATTATATAATTTTAATTGGCACAATATCACATTAAAATTTACTGAGAAATATTATACATAGTAATCATGAAAATGTACTACTGTAACAATGAAAATTCGGACGAATACACTCCTTTTCACTACCCCTCCATCTACTCATTTAAGTTTAGGCCAAACAGCCTTAGCAACAGTCTTTTATTATTTTTCCCTGTAAATAAAAGATTGATTGAATTTATTTAAACTAAAAAAAGTACAATCTTATTTTCAATAAGAAACAAGAAAATTAATTCGAAACACAATTCATGATTTATTTCTCCTAATTTTCAATGAAAACAAAGTATTTTATTATTCATTTCAGAAATTAAAAATAAACAATAAACAATGTTGAAGACCGTACCTTGACCTATAATGGTTTACTTTTATAAATTGTGACTTGGATAGAGAGTTGTCTCATTGGCACCCATACCACATCTGCCTATATCTATTTAACCCAACACATTCTTTATGTGTCTGTCCGAAGTCACGAGCCTGTAGTTCGGTGGTTGTCGTAGGTTCATCTCTATCATATTTGTTATTTTTCGTAAATTGTTTTGTTATGAGTTAGGCCGTTAGTTTTCTTGTTGAATCCTTCTACAATTTTCATGTCGGGGCTTTTATAGCCGACTATAAGGTACGATTTTTCGTTGTTGAAGGCCAAACGATAGCATATAATGGCTTACAAAACTTTATTTGACCCTGATGGATAGTTATCTTATTTGCAATCATACAACATCTCCACTGTTTATATTTAAAAAAAAAAGACAGCCCCAACAAAAGATGAATGGTAGTTTTTTTTTTGGTTTTTTTTATTGAACTTACAACATTTCACCCTGACAACAAATAAGACAACAGTCGTTAGTATTATAACGATATATGAATGTATTTAGGATAATATGGTTGAAAAAAACCTTTTTGTCTTTAAAAACACAAAGTCAAATAGAGGTTCGCAACGACGACTTCTGAACGAAATTAACGGCATATATTTTATAATATTTGATAAGTAGTTTATTTTGTATATTTGTAAGTCGGTAAAGCTTTGATATAGCCAAAATATCGTCACTTGATATTATCTAAACAGTGATTAATTTCATCTTTAAATTACAATATATTGCAAGACGCCGTACAGACAAAAGTTGTTATTTTGCAATTCGCCGTACAACGTCCTGCAATTTGCCGTACAATAAACAATCAATGTTTTGGTCCATATTCTTTAAAACATCTTTATGACAACAAATTTCAGTCAATATGATGTCACATTATCATAATCTAAAAACGTGTCTGGAAAAATAATGAAAACAGTTAAATATCTTGCCGACCTCGAAATTTTCAGGTACTAAGTGGCAAGCTTGGGAGTATAACACAAAATATTGTCTTCATTTTGTACTTATCGGCCTAATAATTTAAAGAATTATATATCAGAAAATCATTTCTTAAGCGGTACCCTCGTCAAATCAGTAGAAATGCTTTAAATTGAATGAATTCTTACCTTGTTTACTTTTCTTTTCCATTTCTCTCCGCTTCGTTAGTACCCAATTTCCGGTGGCGATGATACACAGTGTTAACTAGCTTACTTTCCTTAAGTATCATGACCAGTGTCCTGAATGGACTATAATAATTAGGTATGGGGAAATGTACATTTTATACACAATTTTGTCTTTTCTTATAAAGATTTATATGGTAATCTTTTTTGTGTTTTTTTTTTTTTTTTTTTTGCTAGAAATAAGTCAATTTTAGTTTGAAAATTTATGAATTTTTTGCAAAATGAGGATAAATAAAGGCAACAGTAGTATACCGCTGTTCAAAATTACTTTCTGTTTACACTTCTACATACCTTTGACCCCTTTGAAATAGAAAAAAAACTTGACCAATAGCAAGCACCTTCCATTTCAAGCCATTTCTTTTAGTGTTTCTAAACAGTCAAGATGGAAATTTCAATCCGTGAAGTTTTAGTTCTTTTTATAGGGCCAGAGTTTTTTAAAATATGAACATGATTGAGATGCTATATTTTGTGAATCACCATTACCACTAGGTAGATAATGAAAGATTCAAATAGCAGTAAGAAATTTAAAGTCTGCAACAACAATGTATCCAGATAGTGTTGATCAGCCTGCATGTAGTATACTGTCAACAAATGAGGTCACAGAGCAACATCCAAACAGCATGGAAAAAATAAGAGAAAAAAATCTAACGTGATAATAAACAAAAGAGAGAACAAAGTGTGACTTGAATGCTAAAAGAAAGGATATGGATGTTATATTATTTTAGCCTTCAACATGTTCAACAAGTTTGTTCATACAAAAGTACCAGGTGTGGAAATTGCCATCTGCGTGAACACAAGGCTGATGGGAACAGGGGAAACAAACCCTGTTACCTTTCCATATTTACCAACTGGAAAGACTGTGGCCAGAGGGACAGACATCCAGAATACAAAAAAGAGTCAACAGATAGATAGGGATATCATAAATGTCGATAAAGAAATTGAGGACCAAAAAACTGAATTGGTCAAGATATCATCTTTTGAGCAAACAACAACATCCGTCATAAGTGTAATGAAGGGACGTTTAAGGGCTACAGATAATATTTGAATACCAACATCTTGATGAGAGATGTTCTAGCCCTAAGAATCTCCGCCAAAAAATCCTCCCTCACCAGACTCAGAATAGTTCAAAAACAGGATATAATGTTTGCTTGATAATGATTTTAATGTAGGCTATATTTTCATTTTAAGTTTTGATTCCTGATATGGAAGCGTTAGTAGCTATTTTGTTTTATAAAGAATTTACTTTTAGAAGGATTCTATTATATGTCATATCCTTTTTTTTTTTTTTTTTTGAATACCCCACCTAATTAGGAATAATAGGATGAACTATGTGTGTCTTGGTGTTTTCTAATTGGATATATTTTCATTGTATATTATGAATCCTGAAATGGAATAATAGTGATACTAGTTTTATTTTTCTATTAAGGATTTACATAATTGGAGTTACTGTTAAAAATTTACAAATGGATTAGTGAACAGAAAGTGCTTTATTACGTCATTGCTTACCTTGAACACACATTCAAGGTAAACATACGATTGATTAACACGTATTTCATGACACACCGTGTTCATTAGTACCTTCTATTTAAGGAAATGAGTGACTTACACAAAAACAAACCGTAAAAGGAGATGATCGAAGCAAAGAAATTTATATTAACAAAAAACAAGAGAGTTGCAGTCTGTAGGAAATGTATAATACATATATTTAAGGAAATGAAATTATAGTCTTAAGGAAACACAATTTTTTGTTTCTTTACATTTTTCTGATCATGTAAATATAAAAGATATGAAATGTGCATGAATTCGTCAAAATAAAAATATCACCAGCCCAGAAGTCAGCACTTCGAATTCTATGTTGACAAGAGTTATCCTTGATATGATTAATTATCAACTGTATACAAAACTTAAAATCTTTTTAAATTCTAAAGATTTTCTACCCCAGGAATAGCTGTATTTGGCAAAACTTTCGGAATTTTGCACTTTATTTTGTCCTTTGAAACTTATTTGATTCGAGCGTCACTGAAGATACTCTTGTAGTCGAGATGTGCGTCTGGCATACAAAATTGCAGTCCTGGTATCTATGAGCAGTTTATTCATAACCATTTAACATAAAAATGAAAACCTTAAAATAAACAAGTTCATATCATCATTTTCGCAAGTAAGTTTTGTGGATTGTTTAGGACTCGTTTAACAACTTTTGCAAGAAGTAAGATTCTGCTTAAATACAGGTTATTGTTAGAAATTTTCAATGCATATTAAATATTTTTTTTTGTGGGAATCAAATTGTAGATAACTTACCTATTTGTGTTATCTTAAGGGCATATCCAACAGTTTATTTCTGACGGTGAGAATTTTTCCCTTTAAGATATTTCATTCTTCAATTGACAGAGAATCAAATTTTGCCAAAAAAATAGTTGTCGATTTCGTTTTGCAAAAATACTGCTGAAAATTGAACATTTCTGCAATTTTGGAGTAAAAAACGTTTTTTATTTAAAAAATTTAAATATGATTTTTTAATCAACATATACTTATATAATGGGGCTCAAATTGAAGCAAAACAATTGAAGATGGTTAGAAAAATCTAACTTTACCATTTAAAGCATTAATTCTTACTCAAATAAAGCCAAAAACGTTATGGTTTCCCCAAAAAACGGCAAGAAATGAACATTTGACATGCACATTTTTTATTTTTTAAAATATTTCCAACGGTGTCGATTTGGCCAAAGTAAGATATGTTATTCTTTAAAAAAAATGGAACGTCATGACGTTTTGAAAAATATTTGTCAGTATACTCGTTTTTGAGAAAAATCGAGTAATATAATATTGTTTACTCAATCCCTTCCGTAAGCCTCACAAATTGCGCCAAATATTAAGACGTTTCGGGAAATAACGTTATATTTCCGCGCTAATTTTTCAAAGGCAGTGCGACGGCGTGGCAGACAAATGTATATATATACTCTGCGACTTGGTTGGATAGTTGTCTCGATAGCACTCATATCACATCTTCTTATTTATAATGAACCAGTATCAGGAAGAGATAACAATTCAGTTAGTTTTACTATTGTGTTCGTCAAAATTGTGAATCCCGGGTGTGAAACATGCAAACCGTGGAATTACAAACTTTCAAAATAGTCCCTCTGGTATATTTCGTCCCTCTTTTAAAACAAAAGTATTACACGTTAAAAATCCGTTTCCGTGTGTCGGTCTATAGTACAAAGCAGGGTTAAATTTTATATTATATTTCCATTTGATGTTTTTGTCCTGAATATATATTGAATATGTCACTTGACGTCCGTCATCCATAATCATTATTTATTTTTCCGTTACTTTACAATGAAGTGTTTTTCTTATACTGATTTATATCACACCTTCTATAATTTTCATCTATCGAAATTAATAAAGAGCACGTGAAATTTTGCAACCAAACACTTTTCTGAAACTCACTGACTCCGTATTATTTATTCATGTTGCGGTTTTCGGCTTTTATTCTTCATAGGCTTCTAGCTATAACACAAATCTGTATGTTGACTCTTAATGTTTTGATTTATATGTGTCGTTTGGTTGCTGTCATATTAATGTATACCTTTAAAATCTTTTTTCAAAACAAAAGGATTGATTGAGTATAAAAATTCACATCTCTGGACTTCTCCCGTCCGACAGTATATCTTTGCTAAAATTGGGTGCGGCCGTTTAGCTGCTCGGATGTATAAATATGCAGCCTCATTTAGTCGAAATAAAAAGTCGTATATCCTATACATAGTGTAGTGAGAGTTTTGCGCTATCTATACGTTAAAGAACCATCTAAATAAATGGTCGAAGGGATATACGAACTTCGAATAAAATCTCTAAACAACAACAAAGGTCACCTGAATCTTCAAATAAGTCACATGGCTGATTTTAACACATCTTTTGCGCCTTTTGCAAGGACAATTGTAGATGAAAAAAAACCTTAATTAACAAAACAGATCAGTAAGACAATAATTTTAGAATAAACGAAACGGCCAAAATAAGTTCAATGTTATTATAAATTGTGGCTATTTTTTTTCGTGTGTTTTTGCTTTTATGACATATTTACCATATAAGTATATAAAATTGACACAGTAATTTTTCCACCTAAACGAGCCTGACTGCCGTTGTTTTACGCTTCAATATATAAGTTATTGCATGTACAAAATGGAGATTGTTTTCTGTTCTACTGCCCTCCTCCTAGTTTGGCTGCATACAATGTAACCACTGATGTAGACTCACTTTATCATTTATTATTTAAACAAATAAATTCAAAGAGAAAGATGTGGAAAGAAATTCTAAAATTTTCGTTTAAAAATTAAATATAAATAAAAATAAAATACCCCAAAACTGGAAAACTGTTTTAGACAATTATCAGTTGAGAACTAATGATTTTGCATCACTAAATGAAACTGATAAATTGATTGCTCCCCTGCTCCAGTGGCAAATATATCACGCATATTCACGACGAGGCGAAAGTGGATCGACCTTTTTTTTTTACGGTGTCATCTTTTGTTTTACATTGTATATCAGTTAAAGGTCGTATTCATTTAAAGAGTTAAACGCAAAGTTAGATGCTAGATGCATGATAAATGTTAGTTTACACCGTATTTTATTTTTCTCAAGAAACCATAGTTTTCTATCCTGAATGACAAAAATTTCGGAAAAGTTTGGTAAAGAATTAATAACAATTTGTGTTGCATTCTAATGCAATAATAAATCATTACGCAAGAAACCGCCCTTTCCAGACGGCCATAGCAATTCCAATGGTGATTCCGTTATGACGTCGTTGAAACAACGTTAAATTACGGGAAACAATAGACGACGTTTACGTTTGTTATTACCTCCCCTGAAACTGTTGGATATGCCCTTAAGAAAACACACTTGTTTTGTTTGTAAACATTTGGAACATATATCAAATGTATGTAAGTTCATCAAAATTAAAATAGTATTTGCCATTTAACATACAGATATAAAGTTGTTTGTAAAAATAAGCAAAAATATCTTTAAATGAACACATTATTTATGCTTTTTATTCAGTTTATTCAATGTGTTAAGAGGCGTCTAACAACCTTAAAAGGAGTAAGGCTTTGTATTGACATATGTATATCGATACAATATGACAACTAAAGGATGTATGAATAGAGTCTTTATTTAGACAAAGAAATTGCAGAAATCATTAAATTCTTCTAGCCTTCTAAAATTCTGTTACTTAAAAAATAATAAATTAATAGGATGATATAATCTGAACAATTCATTTAAGAAATATCAGTTGTGATATCACTATACATCATCGGTTTGTTGAAATTGATGTATTTGACCTCAAACATAGTTCGGGGTAAAAGTAGTTTTGAGTCAATGCCTTGCAAAACATATTCTAACAAGCTTGTGTATCAAAACATCGTTTTGGGTTAGGCTTTGTTTCACATCTTATCATAAGTGACAAGATATCAAAATGAGGCTATTTCAGCATTTTCACGGTTTTACATTTCATGCAAGAAATTTGATGCTGAGAAGGAAAAAATATAAGAAACTATTCAAATATGAATACTGATATCTGAGAGACTAAGTTATAAATAATGCATATATTAAGGTTTTCTTGTATAATACACCGAGGAGTGTCAGGATTGATAATATGAAAGACCGATCGTAGGGAGTGATATTCTGAGTTCTTTTTATCTGAAACCACTTAATGATTTGGAAATTTCTCGGATTCAATATAGACATGGTCAACCGTAGACAGCGCAAAACAAAATCGAGGAATTGTTTTAAAAAAAATCATTAAACATTGGGTTACAACGTTTTCTGCAGTTGGCATACCGAGGCTATTTCAGCAGTTTTTATGGTTTTGCATTTATTGCAACAAATTTGATGACGAGAAGAAAAAAAGAACAAGTCTCAAAGCAAATCTTGTTGATAAATCCTTGACGCTACTCAACAAAACCTTGACTGCTCTCGAAAAACCCCAGACATATGAAAATTAATATACTCACAAAATGTACTTTTCATCTTATAACAGGTATTTTTGTACAATGCCTGCAAATGAATTCATTTTCTTTGAATTTTTTCATCCGTATGTGTATAAAAAAGGCTTTTACATAAATTCTGTTTGTTTACATTTTACATCATACTGCTGCGAAATTAATGTAGTCAATTAAAACAAACGAGTTGTTAATGGAACAGCGAACTTAAGACATTAAAAACTTAAACACGTCTTGATGTCCGGCTATGATATTCAACCATGAAAAGACTTGCGTGTATACACGTCAATCTTTAATTGCATCCAGTCTAATCCAGTGGATGAAATTAACGTAAATTTTAAAGATCACAACTAAGTACAACTACTAACGCAGGAAAATCGTGTAAATAAGCGATAAAATTTGTGTCGTAATCCAATTGATATGAACAATACAATTATGCAAATTTTATAGCAGTTTTACACAACCGATATATCATAACTTAATATCCTAATTAAGTTGCATGGTTTAATTGTTCAACATAATACATGGTGTCATGTATTACATTGAACTATAATTAATGCAAAAGTCAAACATTTCGTCTTCCTTCACGTAAGTACCTATATATTGCTAATAATGTCTGCATAAATGGGTTTTATTTTTAATCATATGGATCTATCTTTAAATTGTTGCCTACCAAATTGTAAAAAGTCTGTAAAAGGTTATTAAAGGTCTAAACGTGGCACGAAGTGAAACGTGACCTTTTCAAATGAAGTTCTTGAGGTATGCTTCATGTGCTTGTAGATCAACAATTAGACCATGTGAAAGTAAATATAATAATATTTTTTTAACCACTGGTCCGAAAAGCAAAGTATAGTTAAAAAAATCAAATATGGTCTTGTGCAATATAAAAATGTCATTACAATATATATATCTCTGGTCCGCCCAAACGATGTAGAAAATCTTTGGACAACAATTGATATAATAAAAGTTCTAATATCAACACCAATAATTGGGCAATAAAATATTCAATCAAATCATCATACATATGATTTTGAGTAGGTACAGGGACGTGCGCAAGTGATCAAATTAAACTTATGTATTACAAAAAAATAATCAAAGATATCGTATGAGTATAATTTGTTACGCCAGACCCTTGTTTCGACTACGAGAAATTCATCAGTGATTCTCGAATGAAAAACAATTAAAGGCAAAATAAAGGACGATGTTGAAGCGCATTTAGGACCTAAAATTCTGAAACGGTTTTGCCAAAACAGCTGAGGTAATCTATTTTTGTGGTTAGAAAACCAATAATATTTTCAACAATTCAAAGTTTTGTGAACAGATAATTTATAAATATGATATTTCATGTCAACACAGAAGGTGCTGATTACGAAGCACGAGATCCTCAGGATGGAAACCTCCACAAGCAGTAGCACCAACACAGTGGTTGTAAAAAACTAAATATGATTTTGTACGCCAGACGCACGTAAGCTAAATACACACATAAAAAACACTTAAAATAAAAATCACGTTACGAACAAATTGGAAAGCGATGTATGAGAAAGTAACCAAAATGATAACCAGAAAAAAAAACCACCTATATGTCAATAAAACGTCGTCAACAATTGACAGGTGTATACACAATATGACAAGCTCTTGCTTTTATAAAACTGCTGTAATTAATATAACTGCGACTTTGATTGTAGGAGTGCTCATTCACCATAAATGCACATTTGACATTTAAGAAGAGGTTACTATGAAAGCATACGAAGACATAAAACTGCATAGTGCTAGTAAAACAGACAACAAAACACAGGTAAAATAGACAACAAAACGCCTGTCTGGCGTGCACATTTATAATCCTGGTATCGTTGATGAGTTGTTTTTTTTTTGTAACTTTTACCGTTCATGAATTCTTGTACTTGTACATTTTCTAGATGATAGTCTAAATAGTACTTTATTTCAAGTTCATTTGGATAGAGGGAGTCAAAATAGTCACCAAAATGCGAATCATTCAGTGAAAGGACACCATCTATACAGCGGAAAGTGAAGGTTAAGGATAATTACAGCTTCTTAGATTTTTCTTGAATAGATTTTGTATGAGGTCTCCCTCATAAGAATAAAGGAACAGGCTAGCAATTAAAGATGCACAGTTGGTTTCCAACGGAATGCCGATTGCATGTTGACAAACATATCCTAAAAACGTAACAATGAAAAATAAAGCATTTGGATTATGTCAGCAGGCATTGTCGAATTTTAAACAATAAAAGTTAATAGATCTTAGTTATGATTTTGTCAGGTAGAGCTTTTGTAGTCAGACATAGAGCAAGCAGCTTTCTAAACGAGCCAAGGCCGATACCAATTCACAGTTATGCTATTTGGGTTATGCACCAGCCCTAGTAACTTTCGACTTTTAATGGATATTTCCTCATGGAACTCCAATGGAATGAATATTAGGTTTACATGGATGACTTCATAGTACCAAGATCAACTTTTGAATAGTTTATCAAGTGACTGGAACATGTTTTCAACGTCTTTTACTAGCCAATCTAAAACTCAAACCTTAAAAATATTTTTATTTAATTTTACAAAGTAAAATAGTTACATTGTATCAGACGATGGTGTTAGCACCGACCAAGGCAAGGTAGAAACTGGAAAAACTGCCCTATTCCAAGAACTGACAAGCAAGTTCGCAATTTACTAGCCTAATGTTTTATTACAGAAGATCAGCGAGGATTTTGCAAAATAGCCAGACCGTTTAACATTTATGTGATAAAGGGCTGAAATGGTCCTGGACAGACAAGTGCGAAAACGCATTTCAGACCATGAAAGAGGCACTTACAATAAACTCATCATAGATACCAGGATTTAAATTTTGTTAGCCAGATGCGCGTTTCGTCTGCAAAAGACTCATCAGTGACGCTCGAATAAAAAAAGTTAAAAAGGTCAAACAAATTACGAATTTGAAAAGCATTGAGGACCCAAAATTCCTAAAAGTTTTGCCAAATATAGCTATGGTAATGTATTCCTGAGGTAGAAAAGCCTTAGTTTCTCGAAAATTCAAAGTTTTGTTAACAGTTAATTTATAATTATGACCATATCAATGATAATTCATGTCAACACAGAAGTGCTGACAACTAGGCTGGTGATACCTTTGGGGAAAATAAAACACCACTAGCAGTGGCATCGACCCAGTGGTTATAAATAAACTCATTATAGATACCAGGATTAAAATTTTGTACGCTAGACGCGCGTTTTGTCTACCAAAGACTTATCAGTGACTCTCGAATCAACCTCGCCAATAATTGGCTATCCGGTTCCGGTCCAATCTTTTTTTTTTTTTTTTTTTTGATACTGAAGCTAGTCAACAAGCTGTTGGTGCTGTACTTCCCCAAGAACATGAGGGAACAGAGCATGTTATAGCTTTAATTAGACCTGAACAATCTTATGGTGTAACTATATAAAAACTCATTGCCGTAATGTCGTCCTTAAAACTTTTTCACTCATATATATATGTCCTAAATGTACTATAAAAACAACCGGACAGACAGCTCGAAGGCTCCCTGATTAATCCCTTATGAACTTGGTACCTATGATCTGAATATTGTTCATCGCCATGGTCTGAAACATACTTATGTAGATGCCTTCTAGAGAGTTTCATATACGTTTTACCTCAAATAACAGACACCACATAGAACCAGAAAACCGCACATGAAGCTGGAATTATCAGAAAGTGCTGTAAACAAAGCAAGGCAGAGTAATGCAAGTTCTAGAGCAATGGTTGGTACCATAATACGCTGAGAAAATTACAATTAAATGACTAAGATTTTTTATAGATTTTAATTAAGAATTCAATGAATTACTCCATCAATCAGCTGTTGTAAACGTCCTGTGGCGACAATGGGATCAGTTGGAAGTACACTTCATTATAGAAACTAGCCATAAAATGCGACCGAGGAACGACTTTAATTTATTGTACAAAATTGTTAACGACAGGAAGCACAAAGGTGTTTCCATGACATCCCAAAAGAATGCCACTTGGACATAGACATTAGACAAAATACAAAAAACAAATTTCTATTAGCCCTAAATGAAACCTACCTTTTACATAATACCTTAAGAAATGCGACAGCTGTGCAGCTCAACAGCAAATTTCAGTAAGATAAACCCTATGGTAAAAAAGTAAAATAACAAAAATACTGAACTCCGAGGAAAATTCAAAAAGGAAAGTCCCTAATCAAATGGCAAAATCAAAAGCTCAAACACATCAAACGAATGGATAACAACTGTCATATTCCTGACCTGGGAGAGTTCCTGACTTGTGAACACAAGAAGCGAGCTGCGCTGAATACACTTGGTCCGCCCCACACATATAGAAACAGTCGTATATGATCACTAAGTGGACAGAAGCATATTTTTTCCCTGACCATGAAGCAAAAACAGTTACTAAAGCCATTGAAAATGAATTCATAAGCCGATTTGATAAACCTCTCCAGATATACTTAGACCAAAATTTGGAATCAAAAGTTTTAAAATCAGTATGCAGCCGTTTAAAAAAAAAGAAACGATCGACAAATGTACGACCACAAGAAAATTGCATTGTTGAAAGATTTAATCGCACACTAGTATCCATGGAAATGCACAGGCAAGAAAATCAAGACTGAGATGAGTATATACACTCCAGTTTTGGATGCCACAGAATTATCTATATGTCAATAATGCACTTTCTAAATCATCAGAAATCATCATAGGGCTTCAGAGTTACTGTGAAACTTTCTATTTTATGGATGACGCGAATCAAATATGGATACTAAAAAAATTAAAGATCTTGTTGAGTACTTACAACCAATGTCCCTCTTCTCATGAAATAATATATAACATTTTACCCGTCTACTCTTTACACTTGTATTCCTCATTGTATTACTCTTATTAAAAGACAGATTGAAAGTACTAGTTTCTTTCATAAAACAGAATGTCCAACCCTGATACAGAGATCTTGTTTAAGGAAAGGACAAATCCTACTTTGTAAAAAAACATCACTCTGAATCCAGCAAAAAGTTCTCCGAACTGACATCACCAAAATGCTGGATCCTTTATTGTTAAAATTTGGAAGATATGTTTGTCAACATACAGCAGACCTCATACAGAAACTAATCAAGAAAAATCTAAAGAAAGTGTTATCCTTTATCTTCACTATCCTCTGTATAGATGATGTCCTTTCACTCAATGATTCACATTTTATAAAAAATTATTTGATTGCCTCTATCCCAATGAACTTGAAATAAAGGATAACGCAAATAGTCTGCCTGTTATCTAGATTATCATTTGGAAAATAAGTACAAGAATTCTTGAACGGTAAAAGTTTTCATTGTTGAACTAGTACACAAACCCCAATTAAACATATCAGGATAACAATTTTTAATGATCACTCCTACTATCATATGAAATATTTGATATTAATGGCAATTATTTAATATTCGCTGTCATATTATTGACAGCTGTATTATATTCAGTAAAAGTTAGAGCTCATCATATTGTATACATTCCATTCTCAATTTTATACCTGTCAATTGTTGAAGACAGTCCTTTTTCGTTCTTTAACTTGTTTTTGAGATCATTGGTAACTAAATTATTATAATTGGTACTTTTACTTGGTCAAATTTGTTTATAAACATTCTTTGTGCATATTTTTCACGTTTGGACATTTAAAAACCTTTTTACAGGCACTTTTACAATATGGTGAACAAAATTTAAATATGGGTCAAGGCTACAATGTTTCCTCATTTTTATTTGATAGTATATTTTCACAAACAATCAACGCAGAATCATCATGATCATGAAGCATATGAAAAATAAGTCAGATGATAGATCGAAGTAATTTGTTTTAAATTTTCCATTTGTTCCAATTTCTTCATTAAACTTTGTCATAACAGTTGTTAAATGACTTGGTGTATAAATACTTTTCTTTCGGAATCGATTGATACCGGGTTTGTACTTACATGAGCAACATAACGGGTGAAAACGCGTGTTTGGCTTACCAAATTTTAATTCTGGTATCTAAAATGAGTTTTTTTATAACAACATATTCCACTTTTTGTTAAATTTGAAGTATCATATGACTTCAAAAATGAAGCCCTACTATGTTGACACTATGAGTTATATATAGGTACTATCGTGAAGGAAGACGAAACGTTTGACTTTAGCATTAATTATAGTTCAATGTTATACATGACGCCTTGTATTATGTTGATCAATTTAATCGGGCAACTTAATTAGGATATCAAGTTATAGTATATTGGTCGTGTAGAACTGGTATAAAATTCGCAAAATTGTTTTTATCGTTTATTTTGATTAGATTACGATACAAAATTCAGGGCATCATTTCAACGAGTTTCCTGAGTTAGAAGTTGTTATCTCTGATATTTTACTTAAATTTCATCCAACGGTTTAGACTGGATGCTATTAAATTTGACATTTGTTTACACGCAAGTCTTATCTATGGTTGAATATCATATCCTGACATCTAGACATGCTTTTGTTTAATTTATGTCTACAGTTCGCTGTTCCATTAACAACTCGTTTTATTTTATGGAAGAAAATGTTGTTGACGCGGTCTGACTGAATAATATCACTGCAATTATATTGTCTAATGTTTTATTCAAAATGTAAATTTTATCCCTATTTTATATACAGATACGGATGCAAAATTCCAAGGAAATGCATTTATAGAATATACATTTCCCTATATTTGCAGACATTTTACCAAAATACTTGTGATAGGATGAAAAGTGCATTTTGAGAGTAAGATGTAGCGTCAAGGTGTTATCTAGTAAAGAAACACTAGTTCTATTTGTTTAAACTATGATGATCTATGTATGCATTTAAGTATGTATTTTTTTTATAATAAAGAAAATGTCCAAATTAAGTATTTTCAAAACCCAAAGAAAAGAAAGACAAAAGATAGTTCCTTTCCACGATTTTGATAGTGCTTTGTTGATAGACATTTTTAAACAGGTCCTTGTTTGTTGCGCTTGCTCTGTCTCCTATCTTCTACGCTTTGAATTGTGTTCTTTTTGACAGAAAACACAAAGAAGCAATTAGATTTTATTTACTATGTTTTTTCTAGAAGTTAAACATTTTATACAGCATTTGTATTTATATATTTATAGTTCAAAGAAACAATACATCCTCAAACGAAAAAATGTCAATATCTTGACTGAAAACTTTGATGCTTTGTGATTAACTTAACGAAAATACATACATTATAGTCTTTTGTTTAGCTGAGAAAAATTACTATCATTTCTGAAGTCAATCCTTTTTCTAGAATGCTATTTATTGTTTGTTTTGACCAAATGAGAAGGTCGTCTTCTTTCGTCAAGTGTACAACAATCTTTTCATTGGAAATATAAATTTGTCAATGATAGCCACAATAATTCATAGTCTGATTTTTTTCACACTTTTATATAATGATGCCGCCGACCAGTCTGTTTTGGCCGTCTAATCTACAGAGAACCGTAAATAAAATAAATACTTTATAAATTTGTTCGTTTGAAGCGCGGTTTTGATATTAACCCCATAAACTACAGCAAATCTTTATATTTATCCACGGAAAGATACAATCAAAGTTTTAATACGTATCAATGTCTGCGTCATATAGCATTTACGTGTTGTTCCATTTGCCTTTATTCCGTTGACCAAAAACAACCATTAAACCATTAAATGCAAATAGCAACTGTATAGCTCTGTTTCGAATCTTATACAACCATGGTTTTCAAATATTGAGCATTCTTGATGAGGGTGAATCCAAACAAGCGTTTCGGACGCCTGACATTAATAAAGTGTGGTTTTCATTTTTTATAAGGTTTTGTCAGCGAACTAATGCAACTATCCAATATTCAGTTGATTTTTACCTGTAAAATTGTCTATTAATTATTAGATAACTACTTATATTAACTGTCCACTATTGGGTTTCGTTCATGTTGACCAGTTTTAAATTTGACTATGAGGCATTTGGTTTAAAAAATTCAATGAAAGTATGTTTTACATTCTTTTCCAATGTCTGATTTTTAAAGATGACTGGTCGACTGGTTACAAAGAACTCCTGCCTTATTTATTTCTGAAAAGTACATAAATTAAATTGATATTCCCGACTTTCTGCCCCACGAATGTTATTTGCTTTTTACATTGTTGTTTTGTTTCGTCTCAAAGTGTTCGTATGAACTCGGTTGTTTATCGCGATAAAAATTAACAGATGTCCCCAGTTGATTGATGTGAGACTTTGACAAGAGTGTGATAATATCTGCTTAACCATCATTTGGGTTTATTTACGTTTACATAAGAGGTTGGTCAGTTCAAGACGACGAAAATTACTCTGAGTACAGACAAACCTGTGCAGTTGGCAACGTGTTGAAACATATCAGCCTCTAGGTATAATAAAACAGAATTTGCATTTTGTTTTTCAGATATATGAAATCTTCTTTGTTTTTATAGATTTATTTAATTTCGTCACTGCAGAAGATGGCACAATAAAGGAACACATGAATTATATTTGATACTGTCCAATCAGTAAAAATGTTTAAATTGTCTATTGTTGTGTAGATATCTATTATTCATATAAATCAATTCAATTCAATCCATTTGTTACATAAGGGGACATCACAAAGATTTTCCCAACTTCGTTTAATTTCACACTTTTTGCCGGAAACGGAACAAAATGCCAATTAAAATTAAAAAAACGATTTCATCATTTTGAAAAACAAAATGCATATAACTTTAAGATATATAGAGGGGATGACAGGCTTTCAAATTTTTCCAACTGCACATGTTTGTCTGTACTCACAGTCATTTTCGAGTTGTGAACACAGCCATTTTTTCCCATTTGTTATGATGAACCTTAATTGTTTCAATTTTCAATGAAATTAAGATTTGTGATATGCAGCATTGACTTTAAACTCGATCATATGTTGTTTTTGGGAATATATCCAGATACGTATACGTCAACGTACCTGATACGATTAGATACGTTTTAAATTGACCGACATCTTAAGAAAACTAAACAAACCAGCTGATAATTAAGCAGATATTGTCAAACAGCCTTGAAAGGTGTTAAAGTCTCGCATCAATCATATCTGTGGACATATGTCCGCATAAGCGTGATAAAAATCGAGCCCATTAGCAAACTGTTCTTCAAAATCTTAGATAAGTGCTCGATCTACATCTTTAGTTATTTGTATGTATATCAACCCCTTTCATTATATTTAAGATAAAATCAGGAGGTCGCTATTTGATTCAATGGTTTGGAGTTTTGCTTTTTTTGTAATTTTTTTTAAAAGATTGAGGAAGAGAGGCGAAAGATACCAAAGGGATATTCAAACTCGTAAGTCGAAAACAAATTGACAATGTGATGGCAAAAAAAAAGAACCCGAACCATTGAATAGGAACGACGCCAATCCTGAACAGAGGAATTCAGCAATACAACAACATATAATTACAAGTGTGCTATTTCTAAGTTTTGGGGGAATATGAATCACTCAGGCAGTTCATCTGCTTGTACAAATAAACTCATCATAGATACCAGGATTGAAATTTTGTATATACGCCAGACGCGCGTTTCGTCTACAAAAGATTCATCAGCGACGCTCGAATCAAAAAATGCTAAAAAGACCAAAACAAGTACGATGTTGAAGAGCATTGAAGACCAAAAATTCCTAAAAGTTTTGCCAAATACAGCTAAGGTAATCCATTCCTGAGGTAGAAAAGCCTTAGTATTTCAAAAATTCAAAGTTTTGTAAACAGTTAATTTATAATTATGACCAAATCAATGATAATTCATGTCTGGCTGGTGATACCCTCGGGAATAAAAACTCCACCAGTAGTGGCATCGACCCAGTGGTTGTAAATAAACTCATCATAGATACCAGGATTGAAATTTTGTATATACGTCACATATTGTATCTGTTCGTCTGTTCACGAGTATAGTAAGCACAACTCCTTCTAATTCGTACACTGGATTTTAATAAACTTTACTCAAATATAAAACAAAATTTAGCAATATTATTCTGTTCTGAAAATGTGAGATAATTAGACTTGGGCATTTATTCAATTTGTTCAAACAATGAGTGTCACTTACCTCGTAAGCACAGCTCTTACACATCTTCCGACGAACTTCACGTTATTTCACTTGTGAGTAATACTATATATTAAATTGAAGCAAAGCAAATCGTAACTAAGGTCCGGAAACAATATTGTTTTGGAGAAAGGGGTAGCGAAAAAGACAATTGACACAGGGGAAACTCTGTACAAACACCAATACCTATTAAGAACAAAACAGTTAGATATAAAAACAAAAGTAAACAACGAAAACGACTTGACTTTTGCTGGTTTCAAACATGAACAAGCGGCGTGGTTAATCTTGGTTTGATTTGGATCTCAACCATCTCACTTTTAAACTGGATCAGTAGACTATCAAAAGGTACAAAGAAAAGAAACTCTCAATACAAAAAATATTGCAGAAAAAGCACTGTAATACCTGTATAACAGAATATAATCACTGGAATACTGGAACATATGAAAAAACTGATAAATAACAAGCACTCTACTCTGCGATACCTGCATATTAAAAGATAAACACGGGAAAATATAAAACACTAATTTCTTATTTCATTTCAAAGAAAGCTCGTAGTTACTGAAAACACGCTTATAGAACCAATTTGGTGATATGAAACCAGTCTCATCTGGTCTCTTCTATCGGCACCAGTACTCAACAGTAGATTTCATACAGCAAAGTATTACACAGAGTAATGTTCCAATACCTTGTGTAAACTTATTTAGAATTTCTATCTACAAATCAGCAATATGATATTAGTCCCGAAATACGAAACAGTATGATTGAACAACAACAGTTTAATAGCCTTTCTTAACAAGTCTGTTTTGTTAATTAACATGTACTTTATAGTGACGTGTATACTTATAGACATGGAAGTCCATATCTTCTAGTGGAAATCTTCACACAAAGCTCGATATATTCCATTATGAAATCATTAATTTCCTTTCATAACTTACACAACACCATATTTGTCGATCAACACAGCTGTTCAGATATGATGGAGCTTGAGGAAAAGCCAAAGGACCGAGTAAGCTTTTCTCATCACCGGGCGCCCGTCGTCGTTGTCCACTAATTTTTTCAAAAATCCTCTCTGAAACAACAATCATCATTGAAGTATCTGATTCAAAAGATGTGTCCGATGACCCAGTCTCTCTACCAAAATGGTTGACATAAAAAAAATCAATCATAGTAGTTAAATGCAAGTTATGTCAATTGTCTTGAAAACCGCTATAAATAGAGCCAATCTGACATGGCAGAAATGTTTAGTTTGTTGTGATCTATCAATTAACCATTAAATCAAACTGTCAGACGACTTCTTATAGGAGGTATTGCCCTTGAATGACGATTTTTTTTTCATTTTTTTTTTTTTTTTCACTTTTGCCTGTTATCTTCAAAACTAAAATAGATAGTTATATAATCATGATAACAGATAACATCAATAACCAAAAAGTGTCAGTCGGAAAAATCTACAAATAAGTTAAATGGCCAAAATCGTTAGTCGACTCCTTATTGGAGTAATTGCGAGGTTTTTTTTAAATTTATTATTTATGCGAATAATGCGACTCCCTGCGTATTCAAATTATATGAACTCGTCGTCGTCGACCTAAACTTTAAAAAAAATCTTGCTCTTTACCTTAAATTTTTTTATGTTTTCGACATAAAGTATTGAAGATAAATCGAAACCGTAAACAGGAAAAATTATCAGCAATACAATATCAAGAAAAAAGAGATTATGGACATAAATTCTATTCTAGTCCTCAGTGTTCATGTTGTTGGAGAGTGTAGATTGTTGAAGATGCACATAGACCTAGGAGCGCTTAATTCTAGTTTTTACTTTTTTCTTCTTTAATTAGAAACTTGGCCTGTAAAAAAATTAATATAATACTGTTCTGTAGTAGGTGTAAATTACATATCTTGATGTTCACGTTTTGGTAAAAAATAAATCATGTTCTTATGTGCTCTCATTTGGGCAGATATGTCAGTCTTGATGTCTTCTACAAGGGTTACAAAAACATGTTTTGATGTCCATTTATCGTCGTAGAAATTTAGGTCTTGATTCTTCTGAGACGGTATTTGTTATGTCCTGATGTTATCGAGCGAATTAATTCAGTTATAATGATTGTTTTGATGTTTTCTTCTGGATATTGAATTCATGGTTCGACGTCCATGTATATGAGAAGATATATATGTCTTGATGTCCTCTTATAGGTGTAGAAATACATATATTTTTATTCTCTTATTGGTTTAGAAATATATGTCTTGATATCCTTTTCATTGGCGAAAGATTATATGTTTTGATGCCCTTTCATATGTCATGTATGTGTAGACATAAATTTCTTGATGTCCCTTTATAAGCACAGGAATACATTACTTTGTGTCCTCTTATAGGCACTATAATACTTGACTGAATGTACTCTTATAGTCACAGAAATACTTGATTTGATTTCCTCTTGAAATTGTATAAATCATGACTTAATGCCCTCTTACAGACGCAGAATTATTTTTCCTTACTTACAACAAATTCTTTATTGCATTATCTAGTTGTTAAAAACTGTACTATATAGTACAACCATTCTATATATTTATAGAATTTAACTGTGTGTGTTAGTCGTCATATTAAGAATGGGATTCATTTGCTAAAGTTGTGTTATTCTGTTTTAGAGTTTAACATTGCATTAGTCATTTTACATATATGTTTAAGTTTTATTATTTACACCAGTTTCATTAGAAAACTGAACATGTTCCTTTCCATTGGATGTTCAACTATGTATCGATTTATATCAAGGTACGTTTCAGGCAAAATAATGCTAATACTACTGTAGATAAAAAAAGGCTTAATATGCAAAGCTAACTTTATCTATTCTGAATTTCTTCGAACGCGAATATTATTGAAAAAGAATTAATAAAAGTAACGAACTCCAAGTAAATTAAAAAAATAATGAAAGTACTACTGTAGAAAAAAAAATATGTAAAGCTAACTTCATCTACTCTGAATTTCTTCGAACGCCAATATTATTGAACAAGAATTAACCATAGAAACGAACTCCAAGGTAAATTAAATAAAGGAGAAGTCCATAAAACCTGACACAATAAAACGTTAGACTATATTAACCAACGAAGCGAATGGAAACAACTGTCATATTCCTGACTTGCTACAGCATTTTTCGAAGAAAATGGTTGGTAAAACCTGGTTTTGAAGCTAGCCCAACTTCCCACTTGTATGACAGTTGTTTATAGTTCCGCTGTATTGATACAATAAGGTGAGCACCCCGAACAGATATATTTGGTTAATGTGACAATAATTGGGATCCAGCAGCCAAAAGTATGTAAACATACATCACAGACATACACATATACAAATAAATCTGACAAAGACGCCAACAAAAATATTATTGTAGTTGATAGTAAACCTGACATAGACGACAACAGTTTTTGTAGTTGATAGAACATACAGTATATTAAAACATAGCCGTACTAGCATATACTTTCCTGATTAAGTACAAATTAAGCAAACGTGACACGAAAGTAGATGTTGAATTTAGAAGTCCATTTTGTAGACCCCAATAAATGTAATATACGAACGCATTAGACAATACATCATAACCTGTTATGCGAGAATTCAGTTTAATTTTGTTGCGTAAGTGGGAAAACTCATATATGCTACGTGTATTGTTATCTTTATACATGCTTAAAAAAATCATTTTACACATACACACACCTCTGCATTCACACACACATACATATATATACACTGCCTAACAATGTAGTCCGTCTAGCTTCATCCGTCTTGCCTCTTTTCAGGTGAAATCTGTTGCAGATAAGAATGTATCAGTTCATTGTAGATTTTGGTCATTAAGATCTAATCGAGCTGCATTAAAAATTATATTGCAAAGGGAAATTTTATGAAGGATCTTTGAACGAAGATGTCTTGTGAGGCAACAGTGTTTTTGTTAGTTTTGTACCATGATCGGTGGTTATTTAGTCGATTGTTAAATTTGTTTATTATTTCTCCGACTACCGAATGCCACATAAATTGAGTTCTCCGGTTTACAGTTCGAATTTGCGTAGATGTTATAACTTTGTTTTGTAAACGAGGTAATAAAAACACTGCTAATATTGGAAGCTTTACAACATAAACAATTTCTTCTCCAGCATTGTTCATAGCAACTAGGAGTTGTAGTAAGTTGCTTTGTTGATACTGCTGTTACTAATTTATCACGGGTGTTTTATTTTGGTCTTCTCAAGGCCGTGACTGGTGGTGAGAAAAATACTTTTTTCAAATGATCATTCTCTATAATTTTCCAATGCTTTTGAACATCGGATGACACATTTTTTAAATCAGGATGGTAAGTGAGTACAAGACGTGTTCTGTTGGCTCCTTAATTCTTAACTTCGTATTCCACAAGTTCTTTGCGGTCAATTTTGTTTACTTTTTAAAATCTGTATCATACTGTTGATATTGTATCCTCGGGAAACTAGATGTTTACGTAGTTGTCCAAGTCTACCATTTTGCTTACTTTCAGTTGAACATATTTTCTTAATATTCAAAGGGATAAAGTTCGACAGAAAGTGCTTTATTACGTCATTGCTTACCTTGAACACACATTCAAGGTAAACATACGATTGATTAACACGTATTTCATGACACACCGTGTTCATTAGTACCTTCTATTTAAGGAAATGAGTGACTTACACAAAACAAACTGTAAAAGGAGACGATCGAAGCAAAGAAATTTATTTTAACAAAAACAAGAGAGTTGCAATCTGTAGAAATGTATAATACATATATTTAAGGAAATGAAATTATAGTCTTAAGGAAACACATTTTTTGTTTCTTTACATTTTCTGATCATGTAAATATAAAGGTTATGAAATGTGCATGAATTCGTAAAATAAAAATATCACCAGCCCAGAAGTCAGCACTTCGAATTCTATGTTGACAAGAGTTATCTTTGATATGCTTAATTATCAACTGTATACAAAACTTAAAATCTTTTAAATTCTAAAGATTTTCTACCCAGGAATAGCTGTATTTGGCAAAAACTTTCGAAATTTTGCACTTTATTTTGTCCTTTGAAACTTATTTGATTCGAGCGTCACTGAAGAGACTCTTGTAGTCGAGATGTGCGTCTGACATACAAAATTGCAGTCCTGGTATCTATGAGCAGTTTATTCATAACCATTTAACATAAAATGAAAACCTTAAAATAAACAAGTTCATATCATCATTTTCGCAAGTATATTTTGTGGATTGTTTAGGACTCGTTTAACAACTTTTGCAAGAAGTAAGATTCTGCTTAAATACAGGTTATTGTTAGAAATTTTTCAATGCATATTAAATTTTTTTTTTTGTGGGAATCAAATTGTAGATAACTTACCTATTTGTGTTATCTTAAGAAAACACACTTGTTTTGTTTGTAAACATTTGGAACATATATCAAATGTTTGTAAGTTCATCAAAATTAAAGTAGTATATGCCATTTAACATACAGATATAAAGTTGTTTGTAAAAATAAGCCAAAAATATCTTTAAATTAACACATTATTTATGCTTTTTATTCAGTTTAGTCAATGTGTTTAGAGGCGTCTAACAACCTTAAAAGGAGTAAGGCTCTGCATTGACATATGTATATCGATACGATATGACAACTAAAGGATGTATGAATAGAGTCTTTATTTAGACAAAGAAATTGCAGAAATCATTTAATTCTTCTAGCCTTCTAAAATTCTGTTACTTAAAAATAATAAATTAATAGGATGATATAATCTGAACAATTCATTTCAGAAATACCAGTTGTGATATCATCGGTTTGTTGAAATTGATGTATTTGACCTCAAACATAGTTCGGGGTAAAAGTAGTTTTGAGTCAATGCCTTGCAAAAACGATATTTTACACATACTAACATCTTTAAATAACAAGCTTGTGTATCAAAACATCGTTTTGGGTTAGGCTTTGTTTCACATCTTATTATAAGTGACAAGATATCAAAATGAGGCTATTTCAGCATTTTTCACGGTTTTACATTTCATGCAAGAAATTTGATGCTGAGAAGGGAAAAAAATATAAGAAACTATTCAAATATGAATACTGATATCTGAGAGACTAAGTTATAAATAATGCATATATTAAGGTTTTTCTTGTCGTATAACACACCGAGGAGTGTCAGGATTGATAAAATGAAAGACCGATCGTAGGGAGTGATATTCTGAGTTCTTTTTATCTGAAACCACTTAATGATTTAGAAATTTCTCGCAATCAATATAGACATGGTCAACCGTAGACAGCGCAAAACAAAATCGAGGAATTGTTTAAAAAATATTCATTAAACATTGGGTTACAAAGTTTTCTGCAGTTGGCATACCGAGGCTATTTCAGCAGTTTTTATGGTTTTGCATTTATTGCAACAAATTTGATGACGAGAAGGAAAAAAAATAAAGAACAAGTCTCAAAGCAAATCTTGTTGATAAAACCTTAACGCTACTCAACAAAAACCTGGACTGCTCTCGAAAAAACCCAAGACATATGAAAATTAATTTACTCACAAAATGTACTTTTCATCTTATAACAGGTATTTTTGTACAATGCCTGCAAATGAATTCATTTTCTTTGAATTTTACATCCGTATGTGTATAAAAAGGTCTTTTACATAAATTCTGTTTGTTTACATTTTACATCATACTGCTGCGAAATTAATGTAGTCAATTAAAATAAACGAGTTGTTAATGGAACAGCGAACTTAAGTCATAAAAAAACACAAACACGTCTAGATGTCCGGCTATGATATTCAACCATGAAAAGACTTGCGTGTATACACATGTCAATCTTTAATTGCATCCAGTCTAAATCGGTGGATGAAATTAACGTAATTTTTAAAGATCACAACTAAGTACAACTACTAACGCAGGAAAATCTGTAAATAATCGATAAAATTTGTGTCGTAATCCAATTAAAATGAACAATACAAACAATTATGCAAATTTTATAGCAGTTTTACACAACCGATATATCATAACTTAATATCCTAATTAAGTTGCATGGTTTAATTGTTCAACATAATACATGGTGTCATGTATTACATTGAACTATAATTAATGCAAAAGTCAAACATTTCGTCTTCCTTCACGTAAGTACCTATATATTGCTAATAATGTCTGCATAAAAGGGTTTTATTTTTAATCATATGGATCTATCTTTAAATTGTTGCCTACCAAATTGTAAAAAAAAGTCTGTAAAAAGGTTATTAAAGGTCTAAACGTGGCACGAAGTGAAATGTGACCTTTTCAAATGAAGTTCTTGAGGTATGCTTCATGTGCTTGTAGACCAATAATGATCACAAAAATACTCAACTCTTGAAAGAAAATTACCACAGGCCACATGCACTTGTTTCTGACAATGTGGTGTTTACCGTCCACACCTGTACGAAAAATCACAAGGTAGCTAACTGGATCTGTCCTTGCTTGACCTAAACTAAAGCCCTGCAGATACTCTTGAAGTCAATGAAGATAAAACAGGTATATACTATTTTATCTCACAACCCATTTAGGCATGTTGACAATAGTACTAATAAATTCTCTTGGTGGGGTGGGGGTGGGGTCTTGCTGGGGGACTTCAATACTTATTTGATAGGGTGTACCGCGGTGGTTCTGTTACCCTACCCTTTTCATATGAATTAGCCTTTAAAAATGTAGACCTTTTCATATTTTACGTAGGTAAAATGTTACCTTTACCATATTGACTTTTATTATTACATGTATTTGGGTTTCGTGCGGTGTGAATGTAAAAGTGGAGTGCAAAAGGAGAAAAATTGGTTGATAAAAACACAGCCTTTCTTTTGAAAGAAAATTACCAAAGCACTACAACTTTGTATAATCTCTGTAAAAAAATATCTTGATGCCCCTTTTAAAATCCTGGATCCCCCTTTTCCCAATAAAACATACATGTACTCAGACACATGTCTCTGATTTACTTCAGAAGTTTAAAAGAGAACTAAAGGTAGTATTTATAGATAGATTTAGTTTATATTTATGTATCCAACTAAAATAAAAATTATGAAAAGATTGATTGATTGTTGGTTGCTTAACATCCAGTGGTATTATGAAAAGAAAAGAAGAGCTAGGTTATCAGGATTTTTTTATTTTGGAATATCATGGATAAAGCCAGAGGAATCTGAATATCTGGCAAAAACTCAAATACAGAAGGAGCAAACATCCTTCGACATAGTATTATGTTGGTTTTGATTTTTACAAGACTTGAACAATGAATAAATCGCGACTTTTTTATATTCAGCTGCAGGTACTGAGGACCTATGATATACATGATCTCTCTGGAGTGGTATATAAACTTCACTTGTCATGCTTGTCTCATACTGAACATTTAACTCCTTTCCTTTAACCAGATAAATATATGTCAAGATTGTTCACAGAATGACACTTGAGTTATCAGGCAGTTAACTTTCATTGTCCCACTATTTATCACACAATTTTGGTTGAAATCAAATTATGTGATACCCCAATTGCAACATGGCTATAGTTATCATAATATGCCTTATGGCATGTATGGTAGTCCATTGTAATGTTCCTTTAAAGTTTTATCAGACTATGACAATAACTGTATGTGTTACTGTAAATGAAATGCTGAATATTTATGCATTTCTTTTTTCTATATGACAGTTATTAAGCAGGGCTTGAATGAAGTATGGAGGATCTGTTTGTAAATTCCTGACACGAAAAAGAAAATGACAGAGGGAGAAGTCCAGGTCAATGTTAGAAGGACAATTCAGCAAAGTTCCAACAGATATGTATGCACTTTTTCCATTTTATTAAATGTTATGCATTTAATAAAATAGTATGCTTCAAAAAAAACCATTCCTTTTGGCTTGCAGCAAATGTGCAGAGAAAGAATAGATTTCATTTGTTACATTAATGCTACATATGATATTTAAGTAACTTTGCAGAACAAAATGTTCTGAATGTTAGCATTAACTATTTGCCACTTGTCAACTGAAGGATGTTATGTAATGCATACAAAAATTTATTAATCAAATGTTGTACAAAAATGTACTGCCTTCTTCAACATTTCATTTTATACTTTAAACAAAATTGATATGAATTTGGAGGGCTTGCAATCGTGCACTCCTATCACAGCTGTTTATTTTATTTTTAACACACTGTACAATAAACCTGCATAATTGGAATCATTTATATATACAAAATAAAAAAACAACTGTTAATGCTTAAAAAACCAAACTAATGGACATTTATTGATTCATTGATGTCTTTATTTCCTCATACTAAAAAGTAATTGAGATATTGAATGATTGGTGTTTAGCGCCACTTTAAACACTATGATGCTATTTCTTGGTGTCCTGTTTTTATTAGTGGAGGAAGCTGGAGAGAACTAAGACCTTTATGAGGAAAACTGAGAGAAGAAAAAAGAAAGTTTTATACATACAGACAAAAAAATATTTAAGTCTCTCAGCATAAAATCCTGTGCAATGATGCCAATCTTTAATGATATAAAATATTCATAATATTAACATTACTAAAGATGAGTATGTGACATTTGTTTTCAGTCTGTAGAAGTGTATTAAATTTCATGTTAATATACATGTATTTGAATATAATTATTTTTTCCAGAAAATAAAATCTGAATTTGAGGTAAATATATACTGATATGTATGTAAGATGAATAGAAGACATGATACTTTAGCAGTGCTTCAGAATCACACTACAGAAGTTTGTAGAATTTTGATTGCAATCAAGTTAAACTGAAGGTAATTTAATAGTGAAACAAGAAAACATTTCCTATTCAAGTATACTAAAATAATTTTTTGATGTTTAGGTCACAATATGATAAAGTTCTTTTTCTGTCTTACTTTCGATCTCCTTACATTTTTTGGGGTCATTTTGTCGAGCCTGCGACTTTTGTCGCAGAAAGCTCAACATAGGGATAGTGATCCGGCGGCGGCGGCGTTAGCTAACTTCTTAAAAGCTTTATATGTTAGAAGGTAGAAGACCTGGATGCTTCATACTTTGTATATGGATGCCTCATGTTACGAAGTTTCTGTCAGTCACATGTCCAATGTCTTTGACCTCATTTTCATGGTTCAGTGACTACTTGAAAAAAGTTAAGATTTTTGTAATATTAAATTCTCTCTTATTATAAGTAATAGGATAACTATATTTGGTATGTGTGACCTTGCAAGGTCTTCATGTCCGTCAGACAGTTTTCACTTGACCTTGACCTCATTTCATGGATCAGTGAACAAGGATAAGTTTTGGTGGTCAAGTCCATATCTCAGATACTAGAAGCAATAGGTCTAGTATATTCGGTGTATGGAAGCACTGTAAGGTGTACATGTATAACTGGCAGGTGTCATCTGACCTTGACCTCATTTTCATGGTTCAGTGGTTATAGTTAAGTTTTGTGTTTTGGTCTGTTTTCTTATACTGTATGCAATAGGTCTACTATATTTGGTGTATGGAATGATTGTAAGGTGTACATGTCTAGCTGTAGGTGTCATCTGACCTTGACCTCATTTACATGGTTCAGCGGTCAAGGTTAAGTTTTTGAGTTTTGGTCTTTTTCTATAAAAAAAGATGTGGTATGATTGCCAATGAGACAACTCTCCACAAGAGACCAAATGACACAGAAATTAACACCTATAGGTCACCGTATGGCCTTCAACAATGAGCAAAGTCCATACCGCATAATCTACCATACACTTTCTGCCAGGAATCCGCAAACAAGTGTATACATTTTTTGGCTTCATTGTCCAATAATGTTGTTACAACCCATAACCAAATATTGATTAAATCCTTCATACTGCAGGTTATTTATGTACTTGCATGCTTGAAATCTCATCAAAGATAATTGAATGTTTAGAGTTTCAGTAATTCATAAATTGTCTTATTGGCAGCTCATTCAAATTGAAATCTAAAGTTATGACTGTCCAGTAATTGTGGAATTTACCATGTTGACAGCAACAATAGCTTAAAAGCTTAATTGACATAAAAGTTAACAGCAATCTGAAACTGATGCTCAGAACCTTGAGGAATATCTGAATTTCATTTTATTTTTAAAAACTGTATAATATAATTATTTTCTTGACCTTATTTCATTTTATGAACTATTTATTAATTCATTGACCTAGATTTAAATGGAAGGATCAAAGGATTGAGATTTAAAAAAATATTCAAGATCTCAGATGAATGTTTGCCTTTTTCTCCTTATTGCTTTGTTAGATCCTGTTCTTAAGCACATATTGACAATCTGATGTTATTTTTTTTTAATTTACAGCTTCATAGTAAAGCAGATGCTAGGGAACACCTTTACTATTCAAGTCAGACTATAAAAGGAAGCTTTTTGTTGATAGCTGAACTTGTAAGTAAATATATCTTATGTGTATATTGTACAAATTAAAGAAGGAAAGAAAAATAAGAAATAATTTTCAGAATCTAAAGGATTTTGGGTAATCTTATTGTTTGTACACCAAAATGAAAATAATGTTATGTCATTGGTTGAATTTCTATTGTTTTAGAACATTTTAAAGCAACCACAACGTTTTGGTGTATGCTTTTGAAAATATAATACAGAATGCATTTGTTTAGATTCTGAAAAGGTGAATTAAACAGGCGATAATAGAAATTATTAAAATGAGGAGATAAGGTATGATTGCCAATGCGACAACTATCCACCAAAGTTCAAATAAAGTGGATGTAAGCAATTATGGGCTACTGTACATCCTATAATAATGAAAAAATCCATAATGTATAGTTGGCTATATATATAGTTCAGTCTGTGGTTAAAGTTTTTTATTTAAGAAATAATTCATGGAAGCCATAGGTTTGTTGAAAATTTACACATGGCCTTGGCTGTGATATTCAAATTTTATCCTGAGCGTTAGCTGATGAAACAACTCTCCACAAGAGACCAAATGAAACAGAAATTAAGACCTATAGGTCACTGTACAGCCTTCAAGAATGAGCAAAGCCCACATACCACAGTTGGCTGTAAATCACAAATTTTAAAGAATTCAAACGAGAAAACTGGCAGCCTTATTAATGTACAAAACAATTAACAAAAAAACAAATATGTAACACAGCAACAAACAGCAACCACTGAACTACAGGCTCCTTACTTGGGACAGACACATACATACAGAATATTAGATGGATACAAATAGAAATACATATATAACAAAAGCACAAAGGGAACATGGACTGGTAATTGTACATCCCAACAACAAAAGACAGTAAGTAAAGATCTGAGAGTACTTGCAGTTACTGACAGCTGGTTCAATTGAGAATTTTATTATGCCTTTTCCAGGCACTTTTATTAAAATTTGACAGGTGGAGGTTATTTAAGAAGACTGCTTGAACATTTAAATGAAATATCCAAATTAAAATGTATGCATGGTGGGGTCAAATACAAAAGTGCCTTCCTCCCCTGGATGCTTCATACTTTGTATATGGATGCCTCATGTTACGAAGTTTCTGTCAGTCACATGTCCAATGTCCTTGACCTCATTTTCATGGTTCAGTGACTACTTGAAAAAAAGTTAAGATTTTTGTAATATTAAATTCTCTTATTATAAGTAATAGGATAACTATATTTGGTATGTGTGACCTTGCAAGGTCTTCATGTCCGTCAGACAGTTTTCACTTGACCTTGACCTCATTTCATGGATCAGTGAACAAGGATAAGTTTTGGTGGTCAAGTCCATATCTCAGATACTAGAAGCAATAGGTCTAGTATATTCGGTGTATGGAAGCACTGTAAGGTGTACATGTATAACTGGCAGGTGTCATCTGACCTTGACCTCATTTTCATGGTTCAGTGGTTATAGTTAAGTTTTGTGTTTTGGTCTGTTTTTCTAATACTGTATGCAATAGGTCTACTATATTTGGTGTATGGAATGATTGTAAGGTGTACATGTCTAGCTGTAGGTGTCATCTGACCTTGACCTCATTTACATGGTTCAGCGGTCAAGGTTAAGTTTTTGAGTGTTGGTCTTTTTCTAATACTATATACAATAGGTCAACTGTATTTGGTGTATGGAAATATTTTATGATCTATATGTCAGTCACGCAGGTTTTATTTGACCTTGACTTCATTTTCACGGTTCATTGCTCAGTGTTAAGTTTTTGTGTTTTGGTCTGTTTTTCTTAAACTATTTTCATGGTTCAAAGGTCAATGTTTAGTTTTCTTGGTTTATGTTAAGTTTATGTGACATTTGTAATAAAGCTTTATATTTAGGACTATCAACATAATATCAATGATAAGTAAAGAAGGCGAGACATTTCAGCGTGTGCACTCTTGTTTTGGTAAAGTACTGGTAAAAGTCAAAATTTGTTTGATAAAGCACCATTTAAGTGCAGAATATGTTGTATATAATCTATTAATTATTTAGATAAAAGAAAAAAAAGAAAATTATTTTATCTATATATATAACTCTCAAATCGTACATTCTTGTTTATTTGACCTGTTGATACTAATTGTAATGCTTTTTTTGTTATTTAATGTTATTCAGGGTTATATCTGGTCTATATACCAGCTTTTATAAGTGTTTGGTACTAATATAAATTTCCACTTCGTACTATGAACATCAAAATTATTTATTTTGTTATAATATTTCCTTTCTCTATTGTAACTGTACACGTATACCTAACAACAAAATTATTTTATTTACCTGTGTTTAAAGTTATTGCAAATGGCTGATATTTTTGTTCGAGCATATTGTTTTCTTAAATTGTTTAACATTTCATACCGATATAACATGTTACTTTTATTATTCTTCCCTTAGTTTATTTATTTGTAATTTACATTGTATCATAGGTCAAATTTATTTGTTCAGTGTATGTTCAATGGTGTTAATATGTCCTTTGATTGAGTTAAGCTATTTCAGTTGATATTTTATAGTGTGTCTTTCTATGTTGTGATGTTACGCTATTGTTTCAGAAAAAGGGTGAAGGTTTGGTACCATTAAAACGTTTAAACCCGCTGCATTTGTTTGCACCTGTCCTAAGTCAGGAATCTGATTTTCAGTAGTTGTCGTTTGTTGATGTGGTTCATAAGTGTTTCTCGTTTCTCGTTTTTATATAGATTAGACCGTTGGTTTTCCCGTTTGAATGGTTTTACACTAGTAATTGTTTGGGGCCCTTTATAGCTTACTGTTCGGTGTGAGCCTAGGCTCCGTGTTGAAGACCGTACTTTGACCTATAATGGTTTACTTTATAAATTTTGACTTGGATGGAGTTGTCTCATTGGCACTCATACCACATCTTCTTATATCTATATTCTATAAAAAAAGATGTGGTATGATTGCCAATGAGACAACTCTCCACAAGAGACCAAATGACACAGAAATTAACACCTATAGGTCACCGTATGGCCTTCAACAATGAGCAAAGTCCATACCGCATAATCTACCATACACTTTCTGCCAGGAATCCGCAAACAAGTGTATACATTTTTTTGGCTTCATTGTTCAATAATGTTGTTACAACCCATAACCAAATATTGATTAAATCCTTCATACTGCAGGTTATTTATATACTTGCATGCTTGAAATCTCATCAAAGATAATTGAATGTTTAGAGTTTCAGTAATTCATAAATTGTCTTATTGGCAGCTCATTCAAATTGAAATCTAAAGTTATGACTGTCCAGTAATTGTGGAATTTACCATGTTGACAGCAACAATAGCTTAAAAGCTAAATTGACATAAAAAGTTAACAGCAATCTGAAACTGATGCTCAGAACCTTGAGGAATATCTGGAATTTCATTTTATTTTTAAAAACTGTATAATATAATCATTTTCTTGACCTTATTTCATTTTATGAACTATTTATTAATTCATTGACCTAGATTTAAATGGAAGGATCAAAGGATTGAGATTTAAAAAAGTATTCAAGATCTCAGATGAATGTTTGCCTTTTTCTCCTTATTGCTTTGTTAGATCCTGTTCTTAAGCACATATTGACAATCTGATGTTATTTTTTTTAATTTACAGCTTCATAGTAAAGCAGATGCTAGGAACACCTTTACTATTCAAGTCAGACTATAAAAGGAAGCTTTTTGTTGATAGCTGAACTTGTAAGTAAATATATCTTATGTGTATATTGTACAAATTAAAGAAGGAAAGAAAAATAAGAAATAATTTTCAGAATCTAAAGGATTTTGGGTAATCTTATTGTTTGTACACCAAAATGAAAATAATGTTATGTCATTGGTTGAATTTCTATTGTTTTAGAACATTTTAAAGCAACCACAACGTTTTGGTGTATGCTTTTGAAAATATAATACAGAATGCATTTGTTTAGATTCTGAAAAGGTGAATTAAACAGGCGATAATAGAAATTATTAAAATGAGGAGATAAGGTATGATTGCCAATGCGACAACTATCCACCAAAGTTCAAATAAAGTGGATGTAAGCAATTATGGGCTACTGTACATCCTATAATAATGAAAAAATCCATAATGTATAGTTGGCTATATATATAGTTCAGTCTGTGGTTAAAGTTTTTTATTTAAGAAATAATTCATGGAAGCCATAGGTTTGTTGAAAATTTACACATGGCCTTGGCTGTGATATTCAAATTTTATCCTGAGCGTTAGCTGATGAAACAACTCTCCACAAGAGACCAAATGAAACAGAAATTAAGACCTATAGGTCACTGTACAGCCTTCAAGAATGAGCAAAGCCCACATACCACAGTTGGCTGTAAATCACAAATTTTAAAGAATTCAAACGAGAAAACTGGCAGCCTTATTAATGTACAAAACAATTAACAAAAACAAATATGTAATACAGCAACAAACAGCAACCACTGAACTACAGGCTCCTTACTTGGGACAGACACATACATACAGAATATTAGATGGATACAAATAGAAATACATATATAACAAAAGCACAAAGGGAACATGGACTGGTAATTGTACATCCCAACAACAAAAGACAGTAAGTAAAGATCTGAGAGTACTTGCAGTTACTGACAGCTGGTTCAATTGAGAATTTTATTATGCCTTTTCCAGGCACTTTTATTAAAATTTGACAGGTGGAGGTTATTTAAGAAGACTGCTTGAACATTTAAATGAAATATCCAAATTAAAATGTATGCATGGTGGGGTCAAATACAAAAGTGCCTTCCTCCCCGCTGGATGCTTCATACTTTGTATATGGATGCCTCATGTTACGAAGTTTCTGTCAGTCACATGTCCAATGTCCTTGACCTCATTTTCATGGTTCAGTGACTACTTGAAAAAAAAGTTAAGATTTTTTGTAATATTAAATTCTCTCTTATTATAAGTAATAGGATAACTATATTTGGTATGTGTGACCTTGCAAGGTCTTCATGTCCGTCAGACAGTTTTCACTTGACCTTGACCTCATTTCATGGATCAGTGAACAAGGATAAGTTTTGGTGGTCAAGTCCATATCTCAGATACTAGAAGCAATAGGTCTAGTATATTCGGTGTATGGAAGCACTGTAAGGTGTACATGTATAACTGGCAGGTGTCATCTGACCTTGACCTCATTTTCATGGTTCAGTGGTTATAGTTAAGTTTTTGTGTTTTGGTCTGTTTTCTAATACTGTATGCAATAGGTCTACTATATTTGGTGTATGGAATGATTGTAAGGTGTACATGTCTAGCTGTAGGTGTCATCTGACCTTGACCTCATTTACATGGTTCAGCGGTCAAGGTTAAGTTTTTGAGTGTTGGTCTTTTTCTAATACTATATACAATAGGTCAACTGTATTTGGTGTATGGAAATATTTTATGATCTATATGTCAGTCACGCAGGTTTTATTTGACCTTGACCTCATTTTCACGGTTCATTGCTCAGTGTTAAGTTTTTGTGTTTTGGTCTGTTTTCTTAAACTATTTTCATGGTTCAAAGGTCAATGTTTAGTTTTCTTGGTTTATGTTAAGTTTATGGGACAGTTGTAATAAAGCTTTATATTTAGGACTATCAACATAATATCAATGATAAGTAAAGAAGGCGAGACATTTCAGCGTGTGCACTCTTGTTTTGGTAAAGTACTGGTAAAAGTCAAAATTTGTTTGATAAAGCACCATTTAAGTGCAGAATATGTTGTATATAATCTATTAATTATTTAGATAAAAGAAAAAAAAGAAAATTATTTTATCTATATATATAACTCTCAAATCGTACATTCTTGTTTATTTGACCTGTTGATACTAATTGTAATGCTTTTTTGTTATTTAATGTTATTCAGGGTTATATCTGGTCTATATACCAGCTTTTATAAGTGTTTGGTACTAATATAAATTTCCACTTCGTACTATGAACATCAAAATTATTTATTTTGTTATAATATTTCCTTTCTCTATTGTAACTGTACACGTATACCTAACAACAAAATTATTTTATTTACCTGTGTTTAAAGTTATTGCAAATGGCTGATATTTTTGTTCGAGCATATTGTTTTTCTTAAATTGTTTAACATTTCATACCGATATAACATGTTACTTTTATTATTCTTCCCTTAGTTTATTTATTTGTAATTTACATTGTATCATAGGTCAAATTTATTTGTTCAGTGTATGTTCAATGGTGTTAATATGTCCTTTGATTGAGTTAAGCTATTTCAGTTGATATTTTATAGTGTGTCTTTCTATGTTGTGATGTTACGCTATTGTTTCAGAAAAAGGGTGAAGGTTTGGTACCATTAAAACGTTTAAACCCGCTGCATTTGTTTGCACCTGTCCTAAGTCAGGAATCTGATTTTCAGTAGTTGTCGTTTGTTGATGTGGTTCATAAGTGTTTCTCGTTTCTCGTTTTTATATAGATTAGACCGTTGGTTTTCCCGTTTGAATGGTTTTACACTAGTAATTGTTTGGGGCCCTTTATAGCTTACTGTTCGGTGTGAGCCTAGGCTCCGTGTTGAAGACCGTACTTTGACCTATAATGGTTTACTTTTATAAATTTTGACTTGGATGGAGAGTTGTCTCATTGGCACTCATACCACATCTTCTTATATCTATATTCTATAAAAAAAGATGTGGTATGATTGCCAATGAGACAACTCTCCACAAGAGACCAAATGACACAGAAATTAACACCTATAGGTCACCTTATGGCCTTGAACAATGAGCAAAGTCCATACCGCATAATCTACCATACACTTTCTGCCAGGAATCCGCAAACAAGTGTATACATTTTTTGGCTTCATTGTTCAATAATGTTGTTACAACCCATAACCAAATATTGATTAAATCCTTCATACTGCAGGTTATTTATATACTTGCATGCTTGAAATCTCATCAAAGGTAATTGAATGTTTAGAGTTTCAGTAATTCATAAATTGTCTTATTGGCAGCTCATTCAAATTGAAATCTAAAGTTATGACTGTCCAGTAATTGTGGAATTTACCATGTTGACAGCAACAATAGCTTAAAAGCTAAATTGACATAAAAGTTGACAGCAATCTGAAACTGATGCTCAGAACCTTGAGGAATATCTGGAATTTCATTTTATTTTTAAAAACTGTATAATATAATCATTTTCTTGACCTTATTTCATTTTATGAACTATTTATTAATTCATTGACCTAGATTTAAATGGAAGGATCAAAGGATTGAGATTTAAAAAAAGTATTCAAGATCTCAGATGAATGTTTGCCTTTTTCTCCTTATTGCTTTGTTAGATCCTGTTCTTAAGCACATATTGACAATCTGATGTTATTTTTTTTAATTTACAGCTTCATAGTAAAGCAGATGCTAGGGAACACCTTTACTATTCAAGTCAGACTATAAAAGGAAGCTTTTTGTTGATAGCTGAACTTGTAAGTAAATATATCTTATGTGTATATTGTACAAATTAAAGAAGGAAAGAAAAATAAGAAATAATTTTCAGAATCTAAAGGATTTTGGGTAATCTTATTGTTTGTACACCAAAATGAAAATAATGTTATGTCATTGGTTGAATTTCTATTGTTTTAGAACATTTTAAAGCAACCACAACGTTTTGGTGTATGCTTTTGAAAATATAATACAGAATGCATTTGTTTAGATTCTGAAAAGGTGAATTAAACAGGCGATAATAGAAATTATTAAAATGAGGAGATAAGGTATGATTGCCAATGCGACAACTATCCACCAAAGTTCAAATAAAGTGGATGTAAGCAATTATGGGCTACTGTACATCCTATAATAATGAAAAAATCCATAATGTATAGTTGGCTATATATATAGTTCAGTCTGTGGTTAAAGTTTTTTTATTTAAGAAATAATTCATGGAAGCCATAGGTTTGTTGAAAATTTACACATGGCCTTGGCTGTGATATTCAAATTTTATCCTGAGCGTTAGCTGATGAAACAACTCTCCACAAGAGACCAAATGAAACAGAAATTAAGACCTATAGGTCACTGTACAGCCTTCAAGAATGAGCAAAGCCCACATACCACAGTTGGCTGTAAATCACAAATTTTAAAGAATTCAAACGAGAAAACTGGCAGCCTTATTAATGTACAAAACAATTAACAAAAAACAAATATGTAATACAGCAACAAACAACAACCACTGAACTACAGGCTCCTTACTTGGGACAGACACATACATACAGAATATTAGATGGATACAAATAGAAATACATATATAACAAAAGCACAAAGGAACATGGACTGGTAATTGTACATCCAAACAACAAAAGACAGTAAGTAAAGATCTGAGAGTACTTGCAGTTACTGACAGCTGGTTCAATTGAGAATTTTATTATGCCTTTTCCAGGCACTTTTATTAAAATTTGACAGGTGGAGGTTATTTAAGAAGACTGCTTGAACATTTAAATGAAATATCCAAATTAAAATGTATGCATGGTGGGGTCAAATACAAAAGTGCCTTCCTCCCCTTACATTTATTTTTGGAACAGCCCTCACATTGTTGTTTACATTTAAGCAAAAGCAACATTCATAATAGAAGTAAAATAAAGCTTTCATTATGTATGCTAAAATAAGATAATACTTATAACAATAAATAAAATTCTTTTTTATCCTTTCAGATGAAGAAGCTTTCTAAGAGTGGAGCATTTAGAAGATAGAACATTCAAATATTATTTGTTACTATTTCAGTAACTTATCAAATGTTAACTGTTTAAAATATTCTTAAATATAAATATAATTGATTTTCAAGTTGGAAAGTGTTTTTTTTATTTTACATTTGTGTCTTTGATAGGGACAATTTTTAGTCATAAGCTGATTATTTTAGATCATGATAAACCTACAAGGGACACAACTCTTGAAGAATGAACATTGTAAAATAGCTTGTTTATAGATATAGGAAGATGTGGTGTGAGTGCCAATGAGACAACTCTCCATCCAAATAACAATTTATAAAAGTAAACCATTATAGGTCAATGTACGGCCTTCAACACGGAGCCTTGGCTGTTTGTATTGAATTGTTGTTTGGTATACATTTGGTTTTGCATAATTTGTTGTGCAATTTCGAATTCGACTTTCTTTTAAACATTGAAATAAGATTTGGATTAAAATATATTGTAATGATAGTTAAGTTTTGATGGATGCTAAACATCCAGCCGCAAATATTACATACATATTCAGGATGATAACAGGTACATTAAACATGCATATGAGGTAGCTGATAAACAGTTATAACCTACAAGACAATTTATTGATGTTTAACTCACTTTACCGTACTTTAAAGATAAAGAACCAGAGAAACATCTTCAAATAGAGATGGCCAAGAAAAAAAAGATATGTCAATGAGTACAACAAAGACAATATTTCTTTTTCCAAGTGGCTGCTTCACATAAATGTCCTGTTGTATTATCACGTTTATATCACGTGGTATATATTTAACGTGAATATCACGTTGTATTATCACATTGATATCATGTGGCATTATATACAACGTGAATATCACGTGTGACCAACGTTTGTGTGAGCACAACGTGAATATTACGTTTCTGCTCGTTTCACGTTCTACTCACGTGGTGTGGACAACGTGAATATCACGTGATTCTCATGTTAAAATCACGTTGGAAAAAATTGCCTGTGTAAGCACACACATATATTAAGTTACCCGAAACCATAAATTTTATTTGTATATTAGTTTGAATATAATTTTTCAGGAAAATTAAATCATAAATTAATAAAACTCTAAAGATTTATTGTAAAATAACTGGTTTCTGCCACCATAGGTCATCGCAACAAAGTTTGATTTATCCCCTTTAGTAGTAATGTTCTTTGAATGTCCTTCAATTTTCATATAATTTAAAGTAAGGTTATCATGTTCCAAATGGTATTTAGAAAACGGTTCAATAATATGCCTTTTTAAATTCCAGACATTAAATAAAGGCGTGAATTTAAGATTTTAGATGAGGCACTATAAAATTTTAAATATATGTGTACAATAGTAAAGATAAGTTTTAAGCATTATGATGAGACTTTCTGTAAAAAACTGCTACATTAGTAATCTTGAAGTGCACGATCTTAATAAAGAAATGTTTACTGTCAGCTCCAGTTTAACAAAACAGCTGTACAATAACACTCTATTTTTAGCAATGTAGATGAATATTACTAGGAATATTAATTATTCCAAAATTAAAATTTCGGGAGATTGCCATATACATGTAGCTATGTGTGAAGATGTCTACTAACAGCAGTAAACTAATATGTATGAAAGTCAATTTTGTCACTCAGGGTAAATAATAATTACCAGACGTATTAGTATTTGTGTTATTGAACTTCTGTGGTTTAATCATTATTAGTGTGTCTTGTACTTTGAGGACTCATATCGGTAAGCTTACATGAATTTGTAGGATTAAACAATATTTTTAACTCCGTTTTGAAATTTCAAATGAAAATATGTTTTTGTTTACACAAGATTTTCACTATACTTGTTTATTGTGGTATAAAATCTTCTCTAAAGTTCATCTGCTGATATTAGAGTACAGGAAAGTCAGTTGTGTACTTTATGCTTACATTAAGTTTATGCGCGCATAATTTGATACGATATTTTTTATTACTGTTTTATTTGTTCATGTGTTTTGTCGTCTGTACCGATGTCATATAGTTGAGTGCTTATTCTGAAATTAATTTGTAAGTTTTTTTCTGTGAACCTTTCGTCATCCATTTCCGATCGAGCTCAATAGCTGTCGCAATTAGTAGTTTTTACTCTGTAAAATGATTTTAAATGATGCGCTATAAAATTTTAAATATCCGTTCACAATACTTTAAGATTAAGTTTTTAAAATTATGATGAAACTTTCTGTGAAAAACTGCTACATTAGTTATCTAAAAGTGCACGAATTTCATAAAGAAATTTTTACTGCGAGCTTCAGCATAACAAAACAGATGTACCATATCACTCTATTTATAAACAATGCAAATATATAGATTTATTTCCTGATTATATTTCTAGGAATATTAATTACTCCAAAATTAAATTTCTCGAGATTGTCATAGAGCTATGTGTGAAGATGTCTGCTAACAGCTGTAGCCTAATATGTATGATACATATATGTAATAAATAATAATTAACAGACCTAATATTTTTTTTTATATTAAATGTCTGTTGTTTAATCATTGTGTCTGGTACTTTGGGGACTTGTATACGCCGCTTATTTGTAGATTTTATCAATATTTTGAAATTGGCATTGACATCTTAAACGAATTATTATGTTTTGGTTTACACAAGATCTTCACTAAAGTTGTCCTGTTCGTGATGTTTCTGTGTGAAATCTACTCTAAAGTTCATCTGCCGATATTAGAGTGCAAGTAAGTTTGCTTTCATCATATGAACAGTTTTGGACTTTGGTCTTGTAAAACGTTTCTGCGCGCATTCTTTGATATAATATTATTTATTACTGTTTCATTTGTTCACCTGTTTTTTCGTCTATACCTATATCATACAGTTGAGTGCTTATTCTGAAATTATTTTCTAAGTTTTTCTGTGAACCTCTTGTAATTCATCTGATCGAGTTTAATTGCTGTCGCAGAGATCTTAAATAGTTTTCACTTCGGATCCTGCTCAATTTAGTGCCTTGTCAAAGGCAGAATGCTCGTCACTGCTTGTTTTAGCTGTGCACTGTTTTAGTTATAGGAAGATGTGGTGTGAGTGCCAATGAGACAACTCTCCATCCAAATAACAATTTATAAAGTAAACCATTATAGGTCAATGTACGGCCTTCAACACGGAGCCTTGGCTCACACCGAACAACAAGCTATCAAGGGCCCCAAAATTACTAGTGTAAAACCATTCAAACGGGAAAACCAACGGTCTAGTCTATATAAAAACGAGAAACACGTATAAATTACATAAACAAACGACAACTACTGTACATCAGATTCCTGACTTAGGACAGGTGCAAACATTTGCAGCGGGATTAAACGTTTAAATGGTACCAAACCTTCTCCTTTTTCTGAAACAATAGTATAACATCACAACATAGAAAACACACGATAAAATATCAATTGGAAGGCTTAACTCAATCAAAGAACGTAAATTAACACACTATGAACGAATAAATTCGATCTGTGATACCTGAAAGTAAATACATAGTTAATAAAATATTAGGGACAAACATTCAAGGCCAAAAGCAAACAAACAAGTCCAAACAAAGCCATGGCAAGACAACACCGCGAAATATTTAACCCTTAGAAAATAATCACTTTTGAAAAACCGGTTTTCATAATATATACAGGTAAATAAAAATAACTTTGTCGTTTTAGGTATACTACTTCTGTCTATATAAACTCTTCCAATAATTAGGAATACCAAGAAAGGTCTGTTATATAAATACCTAATTTAACACTAGATACATAAGGGTGAATATCAACAATAAAACTATACAATTAGAGCTAGCTAATACTTCCTGTACAGATTTAAGGAGAATAATCTTGATGTTCATACAAATGTAGTATGAAGAAGTGAAAATTAGTAGATATTCCAAATAATCAACGCTGGTATACAGACAAGATCCATATTAATATAAAATAACAAAAAGTATTACAAATAGTATCAACAGGTCGAATTAACAAGAAAGTACGATTTGAGAGTACTCGCAGTTACTGACAGCTAGTTAAAAGCCAAAACAATTAATAATAAAAAGTCATGCATCAGAGACTGAAATCAACTAAAACACATCCCAGGGATTTAGTATTTTAACGTCATGAACAGTCAGAGAAGACATGACTTGTGCAATGCCAAAATAAATGTATCGACAGGTAGTAGGATAGTGAGGAGCTACTTTTTAGAGATAAAATTAACGTGTGTGTGTCTCTAAACATCCCGCCTCAAAAGAAGATACAATTTAGTTATGTTTTAATATGCTAATGACAAAATCGATATTAGTGCCAATGTAAACTATATAACATTTATGTACGTTTCGGCGATAAAGTGTATCGTCAGGTAGTAGGTATTCCTATGGGCCCTTACTGTGCCCCTTTAATAGCAGATTTATTTCTATATTGCTATGAATCTCAGTTTATGACCAAACTCAGTAAAGACCCATCATTGTTATATTTAGTTGATACATTCAACAATACCTACCGTTATCTGGATGATATTTTTCGTTAAATAATCCAGAGTTCTCTAAATATACTTCCGAAATTTACCCAAAAGAACTTACTTTAACTAAATCTAACATAAACAGCAGCAGTTGTCCTTTTCTAGATTTAGACATTTCAATTTCTAACGGAAACTACATACTAAAATTTACGACAAAGAGACGATTTTTCATTTCCTATTGTTAATTTTCCATTTTAGACGGCGATGTGCCTTTGGCTCCATCATACGGTGTTTATATATCCCAACTCGTTCGGTATGCCCGTGTGTGTTCTGATGTCATAGATTTTAACGAACATAATCAATGCATCACTGGGAAATTATTGTGTCAGGGATTTCGATACCATAAATTACTTAAAACTTTTACTAAATTCTTTCATAGATACAAAGATTTGATTAGTAAATTTGGCTGTACCTGTAGAAAACTTATTAAAATGGTATTTCACATCCTAAATTTTACGGTAATATTGTACTTAAAGCGAGGAAATCACTATGTGATCCGTGTAAACTCATCGAACCTTTAAACAAACTTATAAGCAAGGGTTATCGTACCAATATTGTAATTAGATCTCTGAATATAGTTTACATTGGCACTAATATCGATTTTGTCATTAGCAAATTAAAACATAACTAAGTTGTATCTTCTTTTGAGGCGGGATGTTTAGAGACACACACGTTAATTTTTATCTCTTAAGAAGTAGCTCCTCACTATCCTACTACCTGTCGATACATTTATTTTTGGCATTGCACAAGTCATGTCTTCTCTGACTGTTCATGACGTTAAAATACTAAATCCCTGGGATGTGTTTTAGTTGATTTTAGTCTCTGATGCATGATTTTTATCATTAATTGTTTTTGGCTTTTAACTAGCTGTCAGTAACTGCGAGTACTCTCAAATCGTACTTTCTTGTTAATTCGACCTGTTGATACTATTTTTAATACTTTTTGTTATTTTATATTAATATGGATCTTGTCTGTATACCAGCTTTGATTATTTGGAATATCTACTAATTTTCACTTCTTCGTACTACATTTGTATTAACATCAAGATTATTCTCCTTTAATCTGTACAGGAAGTTTTATTGTTGATATTTACCCTTATGTATCTAGTATTAAATTAGGTATTTATATGACAGACCTTTCTTGGTATTCCTAATTATTGGAAGATTTTATATAGACAGAAAAAGTATACCTAAAACGACAAAGTTATTTTTCATTTACCTGTATATATTATGAAAACCGGTTTTTCAAAATTGATTATTTTCTAAGGGTTTAATATTTCGCGGTAGTGTTTTGCCATGGCTTTATTTGGACTTGTTTGTTTGCTTTTGGCCTTGAATGTTTGTCCCTAATATTTTATTAACTATGTATTTACTTTCAGGCATCACAGATCGAATTTATTCGTTCATAGTGTGTTAATTTACGTTTTGATTGAGTTAAGCCTTCCAATTGATGTTTTATCGTGTGTTTTCTATGTTGTGATGTTATACTATTGTTTCAGAAAAGGGAGAAGGTTTGGTACCATTAAAACGTTTAATCCCGCTGCAAATGTTTGCACCTGTCCTAAGTCAGGAATCTGATGTACAGTAGTTGTCGTTTGTTTGTGTAATTTATACGTGTTTCTCGTTTCTCGTTTTTATATATACTAGACCGTTGGTTTTACCGTTTGAATGGTTTTACACTAGTACTTTTGGGGCCCTTTATAGCTTGTTGTTCGGTGTGAGCCAAGGCTCCGTGTTGAAGGCCGTACATTGACCTATAATGGTTTACTTTATAAATTGTTATTTGGATGGAGAGTTGTCTCATTGGCACTCACACCACATCTTCCTATATCTATATATTCAGAGATCTAATTACAATATTGGTACGATAACCCTTACTTATAAGTTTGTTTAAAGGTTCGATGAGTTAACACGGATCACATAGTGATTTCCTCGCTTTAAGTACAATATTACCGTAAAATTTAGGATGTGAAATACCATTTTAATAAGTTTTCTACAGGTACAGCCAAATTTACTAATCAAATCTTTGTATCTATGAAAGAATTTAGTAAAGTTTTAAGTAATTTATGGTATCGAAATCCTGACACAATAATTTCCCAGTGATGCATTGATTACGTTCGTTAAAATCTATGACATCAGAACACACACGGGCATACCGAATGAGTTGGGATATATATAAACACCGTATGATGGAGCCAAAGGCACATCGCCGTCTAAAATGGAAAATTAACAATAGGAAATGAAAATCGTCTCTTTTGTCGTAAATTTTAGTATGTAGTTTCCGTTAGAAATTGAAATGTCTAAATCTAGAAAAGGGCAACTGCTGCTGTTTATGTTAGATTTAGTTAAAGTAAGTTCTTTTGGGTAAATTTCGGAAGTATATTTAGAGAACTCTGGATTATTTAACGAAAAATATCATCCAGATAACGGTAGGTATTGTTGAATGTATCGACTAAATATAACAATGATGGGTCTTTACTGAGTTTGGTCCTAAACTGAGATTCATAGCAATATAGAAATAAATCTGCTATTAAAGGGCACAGTTAGTGCCCATAGGAATACCTACTACCTGACGATACACTTTATCGCCGAAACGTACATAAATGTTATCTAGCAGAAAATTTAAAGCTTCAATCATATCCTCACATTTCCAGTAAGTGTATCTAGCATACTTTATTGTTATGCGTTTACTTTTCTACATTGGCTAGAGGTATAGGGGAGGTTGAGATCTCATAAACATGTTTAACCCCGCCGCATTTTTGCGCCTGTCCCAAGTCAGGAGCCTCTGGCCTTTGTTAGTCTTGTATTATTTTTACTTTTAGTTTCTTGTGTATAATTTGGAGTTTAGTATGACGTCCATTATCACTGAACTAGTATATATATTTGTTTAGGGGCCAGCTTAAGGACGCTTCCAGGTGCGGAATTTCTCGCTGCATTGAAGACCTATTGGTGACCTTCTGTTGTTGTCTGTTCTGTGGTCGGGTTGTTGTCTCTTTGACACATTCCCATTTCCATTCTCAATTTTATTTCCTTTTCGTTACAGAAAAGCCTTTAAACGAGTTACAGCAAATAAATTTACAATGAGATTTTTCGAAAGACCATTTTATCAAATACAAAAACTTTTCTTTATAAGATTGTGTGGAAGTGTAGTGTACAGAGTAGAAAAATCATAACTGTCAACAGAATTATAAGGACCATCAAAAGCAAGTATTTTATCTAAAACCTCTAAAGAATTTTTAACACTCCAAAAATAATTAATACCATTATTTTCATAAGCTTTATTACAAAATTAGTAATTTTGTCCTTTTTGGAATAGTCTTTAGCAGATACTAAATTCGATTGCAAGTTTAATAAATTGAATAATATACCTTTTTTAGAATTCGGGCGATTTTAGTTCTTTTTATCCATTTATTCATAAACATAAAACAACTAAAACATTATTTTTTGGTTGCGCAGGTGTAGTTTCTTCTATAGCACAATTTATTACCCTTTTTTCTAGAGAAATTCATAGCTAAGAACAGTTGGAAATGTGAGAAACTCTCACGGATGCAAGAGATACAATACCGCTTTAGACAATGAATGTCTCTTGAATGATGTTCAAGAGCTGACAACACCAAAAAGGACAAAAGGTAAAGCCTAACCCGGACAAGAAATCCGAGCTATGCACCAGGAAGATACGTTCCTTAATTAAAAATGATTGAAAAAATTTATAACAGCAATTTCACCGAGATAATTGCTACTGGTCTATTGATACCCTTCGGAACAGTCTACTAGCAAAGGATAACTATATTGTTTTAAGATTTACGGATTCTTTTCATCATTTAAAAGAGGGACGAAAGATACCAGAGGGACAGTCAAACTCATAGATTGAAAATAAACTGACAACGCCATGGCTAAAAATAAAAAGACAAACAGACAAATAATAGTACAGAAGACACAACATAGAAAACTAAAGACTAAGCAACACGAACCCCACCAAAAACTGGGAGATGATTGACTCATACTTCCGTTGACATAATTAATTCGTGAAAGTTAAGGTGATCTTCGCAGGTGCAATCATCTCCAAGAGTTCATCTCCCTTAGAAATTGGCGACAAAGAATAATATTGAATCTCAAGTTAAGTACAAAAGAAGCGGAACTGCCGTGGGTACATTCAAAGCTAATAAGTCGCAGAAAAACTAACAATCCATGGCAAAGAACGAAACACGACGAAAAGACAAACAAAACTAGTCCATAAAACACCACTCAGCAACACGTACTCCACCAAAATTGGTGGGGTAGTTGTTTCAAGCGCATTTGTAGGGTAGGCAGATACTTATCCACCAATGGCATGTTACTCATGGTTAGTACAAATTCAATGGTGTCAGAATATAGTGAAAGAGGACGGGACAATGTTGCATTATTTTTCAAAAATGTTATTCAGGTTATTGAATACATTAGGGTTAAAACTTATCTTATTTAACTTATTAGAAGCCAGAAATATACCAACAGAATGTCACACCATACGCTGCTGGTTATGATATTAAACAGCTGTCCATTGCTTATCTTTTCTGTGTTAAAGTTTTTAAGATGATTTTCGATACCAAGTTGTTATGCATAAAAAGCATTCATGGTGATTTCTATTTAAGTAAGCAATGTTATCATATAATGACTCTTATATTATAAGCAATTGAAGGGGGCTCTCAATTAATGCAATATGTAGCTAATAGTTTGAACAAATCCTTTGTTTGATGCTTATTTCTCTCTGCGCTTTTAATTAAATACGTAGTATTGTTTCGATATTTTTTTAGCCATTTAAAAATTGCATTACAAAAAATCGTGATGCTTAATTTTTTGCTCGGCTTACGATAATCAAAATATCTATTCGCAATTAGATTCCATTGTCTGTGAACAAACAGAGTTATTGATTAAAATCAGTTATTTACTTCATCTTAATTATGTTCTATCTCAGATAGACGACTGATAATGCCCTATATACAGAGGTGGAGAGCGAGTTTTACTTATCTTCAAAATATGCTGCCAAAGTTCAGGGTAATTCGAAATTGATGCCTGTACAACTTTTGTTGTTGTTGGAAAATGGCACTTCCGTGTAATTGATGATATTTTAACTCACGGAGATACTGTTTCATGCAAAAATAATAAAAGGTTTGTAAGGCAAATATTTACATGGATATACCAAAACAACAAAAAAATAAATATTTATATAATATGTTGCATCGCTTGACTGATTCAGTCCCAAGATTTTGGTGAGGGTTGAATTTGGCGGACCTGTCTATCAAAGATTTTCTAAGGGGTTCAAATCCGGCGATTTCAATGATTATGCCAATTAATGCTGTTCTGAGATAGGAAATCAATGGTTATCTTGTCAGTCCTCAATACTCTTCAATTTTATTTGGCCTTTTTGATTCGAGCGAAGTGATTAGTCTTTGTAGACGAAATGTGCGTCTGACGAACAAAATTATATCCTTGGTATCCTTGATGAGTTTTAAACGCAAGAACTCTTGAAGGGTTCCAAATGGTAAAATTTAAATAATCCCTTGGAAGTTTTACGGACGCATCTTTACTTGATTGTTTATTATCAGGGTTGCAGATCATCGCGGATTATTTGGAAAGTCAATCTCATCTGCCTTTCCTAGTTAATGATCGAGCGCACCTAGTCATGTTTATTTCATTTAAATGTGTAATTCGATTCTTAAGACTACTACGTTACCCTGTCATTTACCAAAGATATGGAAAATAATATTTTTGTTTTGCAAAATACCAATTACCATTGATATTCAGCAACAGTGTTTGTCTGTCAACAGATATAATCCATGATTGATTATTCGTAGCTTCACCTTTGTCTGATATTCATTTGCATATCCTTTACAGCTTATTGTGTATCATCAGCTCAGTAGTCAGTGTTCAGGTATTGACATGATTTATATCAGACTTTTCTTAAATATTCCGTTGATAAATTAAGAAAGTATTAAAAGTTAAAGTTCTAACGCTCTCCGACAAATTTGAACTTTGGTCATTTAGTTCCACACAATTCTATGTATTTATACATCATTGGTTTTTAAATGTTTGAGTTGAGCGCACCTGATCAAGGAAAATCCAGAAAAATACTTTGTACTTATATTTTCTTTTTAATTTTGGAAATCTTTGAACAGCAATAAGCTGTCCATTTTAAATGATTAAGTTTAATTGATTAAAATGATATTGGGAAAAGGATACATTACATCAGATCGGTAATTACATCAAATTACTGCATTAACAAATAATATCAGTTTAGTTAAACATGTTTGTGCCCCTCCCCCTTTTTCACCTGGTACAGTAGTGTAACTGCAGAACATAACAACACACTTTAAGACATGCTGAAAAGGACTTGACTCATCAAATCGATACAAAGCACAAACACAACTAACAAAATCACCAAATACACAAAGTACATGCAATCTGAGAGTACTCACAGTAAATAAACTCATCAAAGATAACAAGCTTAAAATTGAATACACCAGACGCACGTTTCGACTACAGAAGACTCATACTGAAAGCCTGTTCAAAGCCAATAACAACTTATAGAATAAATCATGTGCCCAAGACAAAATATCAATCAGAACATATCCAATGGATTTAGTGTAAAGTCGTCATTAACAGTCTAGGAAAACACGACATTGTGCAATGCCAAAATATAAGTATCGACAGGATGTAGAACCGTGAATTTTTATAACTATATATTTAATTTATTGATAACAAAGCAATTCTATTACCAAACACAACCACTATTCAACGATCTTATTAAAGTGTTAAAGAGAGTCGAAAGATACCAAAAGGGACATTCAAACTCTAAGTCTAAAATAAACTGACAACGCCATGGCAAATAACCAAAAAGACGAGAAAAGTCAAACAACAGTATACAAAACAATAAATGATAATATTTTAGAAAAGGTTTATTCAAAGGATTTATAAGCCTAACTTACATGTACTTATTAGTTTGAATGTCCCTTTATTTATCTTTCGCCTCTCTCTCTCGCCTGGATTGTATCTTATAAATATAGCATTTAAGGAGACGACTATCTAAGTTGTGATACCTGTATCTGATCGTAATAGCAAATAAAATATGCTTAAATAAAAAAAAATCTACATTCACGGGCTCTATGGATAACATCCACAAACTGACTGTCTAGTTCAATTGCTCAAACTAGTGCTTGAAAATAACAATTTTATTTTCAACGACAAGCACTTTTGCAGATTGACGGAACTAGTATGGGAACAAAATGGCACCTTCTTTCGCCAACATTTTTATGGGGATCTTGAAGAACGCATCCTTTTGAGTGTGCCATACAAACCCTTGTCATGGCTCCGTTTTATTGATGATATTGACATGAAATGGAACGATACTGCAGAACATTTACAAGATTTCTTAGATCATTGTAATCAGTTCCATCATTCAATTAAATTTACATCTGAATGTTCAAGCGAGAAAATTGCTTTTCTCGACACCACCACATTTGTAAAAACGGGGTCATTACAACTGATCTCCACACAAAGAAAACTGATAAACACCAGTTCCTTTCTCCAAAAGTTGTCACCGAAACACTGCTCCAGGAGCATACCTTACAGTCAAGCCATCAGACTAAAGCGAATTTGCTCCTCGAATCCAAACTCAACTATCGTTTGGGACAACTAAAAACAACTAAAATCAAGATGATACAAAAGCAAAACATAACAGACGCTTTTGATAAAGCCCAAGAAAAGATTGAGATATCCTCATGGAATACAAAGATAAGACGACCCAGGCAGATAGAATTCCGTTTGTTGTCACCTTCCAACCCGATTTGACAAATATTTCATCTACTATCCGCAAGCACTGGCGTCTTATCGAAAATGACTCTTCCTTAAACGAAATTTTCCATCACCTCCTGTTATTGCCTATCGCAGACCCAAAATCTCAAAGACATACTTGTCACATCTAAAGTAAAGAAACAAGAGACTTCTAAAATTGGGTGTTACAAACAATGCGGAAGAACCAATTGTATGTGCTGTAAAGTCGCCAACACTGACCACTCTTTCAGCAGCACAGTAACAAAGCAGCGATACAACATCTATGTTACATCTAATTGCAAAACGGAAAATAGTATTTATATTCTTACTTGTGGAACTTGCAAGCTGCAGTATGTTGGTGAAACAGAAACGAAATTCAACATCAGACTTAACAATCACCGGTCTTTTATACAAAAGGAAGAAACTGTCCAATTACGAGACACCTCTTAAGAACAGGGCATACTTTTGAAAATATCACCGTTCAAATAATTGAGGTAAACCAAAATTGGGACTCCCAAAGGAGAAAACAAAGAGAAAGGTTCTGGATGCATCAGCTACGTACTCTTGAACCTGATGGACTTAATGAGAGATGAAAACAGTTCTACCCAAAACCAAAGGAATAAATCCTGAACTTCATTCTATTTAACTAAAACAACTATTTGTTTTGATTTAAGAATTGCTATGTACAATAAGCGGCAAAAATATTTTTGTATATTCTAGACAATTTACAAACATATATTTTTATAGAACATCAATAAATTTTGTTAAACTTTTACTCAAATTTTGTGTAGTTCAAGCTACAAAATATTTTTTTGTCATGCATCCGATTTCACCTTGAGAGATGCACACGCCTGATGAAGCTAATTTGTTTAGCGAAATATTGCGTGAATAATATAAAAAATAACAACTAATTTTATAACACTCATTAGTGTGTTAAAGTTACATTCTTAGGCACTTATATAAATATTATATATATATATATAATATTAGTTACATGTGTGTTAGTGACCTAATACGATATGAATATGGGGTCAGTAAATTCCATATGGGGTGAGAGCGAAGCTCGATTCCTATATGGAATTTACTGACCCCATATATATCGTATTAGGTCACTAGCACACCGTGTAACGAATTTATCTTACCGACTATCTTCCCATGTGGTATTAAGACTAGCGGCCTATCAAAGTGATTTAAAAGACTTCAATACTTAATTTTAACATGTTTAAGAACCTACTTCCATTTGTCTATACAAAAAACAAATGCCAACAATAACAACGTGTTAGCTTTAAATTTGTTTTATGAATGTATTTCAATCGTTTATTACCAGTTTCTTCGTCTGTTTAAACCTTTCAGATGTCATTTTTGTTTTAAAAGGGAAGTAACCCCTTACTAACCCCATATGGTTGCTAACCGTATATGGTAACTAACCATGTATTTTTTAGGACACCCTATATGAAATATATATGGTCACCACGTGTAGTCGATTAACCAATCATATCCCCATAAATCTATAGATTGAAGGTAAGATAAATATATATATAGTAAGCAGAAAATAAAAGTTCCGTGGATGAAAAGTTCTACTCAGCAACTGATTTTTTGTCTTAAATTCCTGTCAATGATTCTTATTTAAATAACCACTTTCAGTTGACGTTTCTTTAGAATATGTGTTAACTTTTCGTATTCCGCACTTAATAAAACTCATCAGAGATACCAGGCTTATAATTTGCATTTTATATTTGGATTGGAAACCCCGAATTTAAAAACCAAACTGAATCCTGTTTATATGCTTATTTCAGATTGAAGACATAGTGGACGACCCCAATGGTGAGTGTACTTAGTCTTCAACCGAGGTTACTATACCGCAGTCAATTCTAAACACAATTTTTTTCTATTACATGAGGATACAGACAAGTATTGCGCTAATCTCCTCCTACTAACGTAAAAACTCTACTGATTGACGGATCAAACGAATACTATGAACAACAGTTGTGATGATCATTGCTAGTGTTGTTCCGATGATTGGAATAAGTCAGAAATCAGTTGGTTGGGCTTGGCGATGTCGATAATCGATTGTCGTTATAGTTTCCGGACTTTTAGCATATCAACTTCCGGTCCGTTTCCGGTTTGCATTTTACATGCGCAGTCAAACAAATTGTAAAGAAAAATATCAGTAGATGACAATAACAATGTCAAACATCCTATAATCAAAGACATAAGCAATTTCTTTCTGTACAAACGTGGTAAAAGCATTGACTTTACAGATTGGTCATATGTTATTTAAATTAAAATAGAAAACTTTTTATGAAATACTTTCTTTCACTTCCGGTACTTTTTACTCGAGAACGAACATCAAATCATTCTGATTTTCGACAAAATAAATTTGTTGCTACATTAGAACGTGGTGCAAATTGCCTTTTATTAATGTTTCATCCATTTGTTGCGTTAAAAACGTCATATTCCTTTTCAAATTGCTTGTCAAACATCGTTTATTTTTGTAAATTTTCCCGGTTTGTCCGCCATTGAAACATATTCGAATCATGGATCAAATACGGACCAACTATGAAAGAATTCCGTATTCTTACAATTATAAGTACAGACGCACGAATGACACAGCTGACAGAAGAATAAAGATCACAAAAGTGAAAATACGCATTCCACATGAATTAACAGACATTGGTTGGATCCCTTAGTCAAATGTATATATTTCAATGCAAATGCATTCTTTTATTTATTGATTATTTTTAAATTGCTTAAAGTTAAATACTTTATATATATCTTTTTTAATGAGAAGCATTCAAATTTTGAGGCAGTTATGTATTTGAAATTATAATGTGAGTGATACCATTAAAATTTAGAAATTTTAGTGTCATTGTTGGTAATAAATGTTGTAATCATCAGACAAAATATGTTCAATCTGAATCTATATTCTAACTGATTCACTGTTTTAATTGCTTAATAAAATATGAAAAGGAAACTAAAGATCAAACATGAACATTTAAGACTCTGCAATGATATGGAATATATGCATTAGACATGTACAATGTGGCTGAATGCATGATTTCATATACAAAAGAGCAAGGTATAATGATGCGATTATAACCGATAGTCGGTTGGTTGCTGTCAACCGATAATAATAGATAATCGGTTGGTAATTTCAACCGATTATCCAACACTAATCATTGCTCTAAGCATCCCTGCTCAAGTAAACATACTATTGATTGGCCGGTCAAACGCATACTATAAGACATTTTCGTCTACACAGACACTTATACCGACACCAATACCTACCCATTGCTCTAAGCATCCCCTGCTTAAGTAAACATACTATTGATTGGCCGGTCAACCGCATACTATAAGACATTTTCGTCTACACAGACACTTATACCGACACCAATACCTACACTGACTAAAGAAATAGTCGAAATATACTGAATGAATGACCTCGTAAACCTTGGTTGGACTCAGAAGAGCTAAAAAAGTAAAATATATAATTAGTTTTATATATTTTTTTTATTCTGAATCGGAACTAGAAACACTGTGTGCTCTCATTAGTTTTGATTTTTTTTAGTTATGAATTTGTGATATTCCATCTGTTTTTTATGGTGTCAATCAACGAATCCGACTTTCGTTTTCTGTTTGGGCAATGGTTTTCTTACTGCATTGACTTCCACGTTCGCAGTATCCTCTTCTGCTGGCGGCGTTGATAGGGGTTAGCGTTAACGTCTGGTTGCGGAGATGGATCGACGGAGTCGTCATCTTCTTCCCTCTCGTCGGTGGAATATTTAGAATTCTTCATAAAACAATTTGATCTCTAATTAGCGAATAAAGCAATATTTAAAGAAGATTTTTTTTTTTTTGTTATATTTAAGTAGTTGCGTAAAACATAATTACGTTGGTCTTTGCTTATTTGACAAATTGGTTTCCTAATTTTCTTTTATTCAATTGAACCATATTTTAATTTGCCTTTATTGTTTCCTTAAATCCAGCAACACAAACATACACGACAATTCATTTCAATTATCTATTAAATTTCTTACCTTACATTAGTATTCTTGATTTTTTTTTTCTCTTGGAGTGGCCAGCTTCAATGACAATCTGTTTTTCTACTGCTTTTAGGGCGATTTTTCGTAAGGGTTTGTGCACCCTTTGCTAAAAGATTGATTTTGTCGTTCATTTGCATCAATAACTTGCTCCATGCACAAATATAATGCTGATAACATTAGAAAAAGTCAATGTATATAAAATGCTGTAAAATATTCGTTCTTCTTTGTCTTAATTTGTTTGTGTGATTGGGACGTCTCTTCTGCATTTACTGAATACATAAAAACGGTTTTGGAAAATATCAAGATTTCTTTATATGCAACGATTTTAATTACTTATATTCCCTATTATTTTAAATGAAAATAATGAATAGAAAGACCACACAACTAGATTTTGATCTGCTTCTGCCATATTTAATCGTTCAGGCTAACAAACAGGTGCATGCACCTCATGAAAGGTGTACTCAAATTATATAAAAACATGTATATGAAAGACAGGGAAATATCACGCCTGTAAAAATCAGAACTGACTTGCCTCACAAGTGAAAACCCTAGTCACATTTATCTTTCCATTGCAACAGTTATTTACATATTTAAATATTTTTAAATTTAATCAGGCAAAATTCTTGTATTTGTGTTCTACCGTCTATGCTCTACTGAAAACTTTCTAAAAGTTAAATTACAAAGATACTGAACTCCGAGGAAAATTCAAAACGGAAAGTCCCTAATCAAATGGCAAAATCAAAAGCACAAACACATCAAACGAATGGACAACAACTGTCATATTCCTGACTTGGTACAGGCATTTTCATGTAGAAAGGTGGATTGAACCTGGTTTTATAGCGCTAAACCTCTCACTTGTATGACAGTCGCATCAAATTCCATTATATTGATAACGATGCGTGAATAAAACAAACAGACATAATAGGTAAAATGTCAAAATAGGGTATGGCAGTCAACACCGTGTCAAAATCTTAATCACAACAAAACTAACAAATATTTAACAAAGAAGCAAAAAAACATATGTCACATTTAACAACCTCGTTCATTGCTTACTTATTTTTGTATTTTATATATCATGTATCCAAATCAACCCATAAAGGATCGAGGATTTTAAGCACTGGAACCGAATCGTAATTTTAACATCAACTCTGGCGTAGAATCGCGTGTTTGGCGTTTAATAGACAGAAACAAATTGATTTTGTTTTCCTTCTTTCAAAGTAAAAATGAGAAAGGTGCCAAAAACGTTTGTATCTGGGACACATAATAAACAACAAAACAATTCCAAATAATCTTATATTTTATTTATTCAGTTGATGGATGCAAATTGAAGACAGTTAAGCTTATCAGCTTTGCCGTCCTTGACACAAACTCCTCCAGATCCAGTTGATATTTTAAGACATCTTTTTTCATCATTCTGATACTTGTGAAACCAACTCCAGATTCCTGCATATCAATTGAACAAAGAAAAGGGTATGAATTTGATGTTTGGAATGGAAGAGATGTCTTTCGACTTTTTGCAGGTCACATATATTCTATTTATAAAATTACTGGAGAAACACAGGAAACATTTTTAGATATTGTTGCAGATCAAGATGAGCTATCCCGGGAGAAAAATGGCCGTCGTCACACGTTAACACCAAAAAATGGAGTAATGGTATTCATTCGGTAGTTACGATCATATCCTTCGTATCATGTTCTTCGTCTTTGTTTAACATAATCATTGTAACCGTTCACGATGAGATCAATGTTTGTATCCCTATTTTTAGAGAGAAAATTGGATCGCTCGTTGCATGGCCAAGTCAATGAATGTCTTAAATGGGGAAATTGTAAGTATTATCGATTGCAGTGGGCGCGATTGATGGGACTTCTACTGAAATATATTTTCCGACAACATAACCGCAACAGCAATATTTTTCCGGCCACCGTCGTTATCACTGCATACAGACTAAAGTTGTTGTTAACCGTTTAGGTTATATATGCTACATGTATATACAAACTTGTTTCCTTAGACACCAGAACGCCCAACAATTTATGCTAATGCGACAAATAGGTCAGGAATTGTCTTTTCCCGATGACTACTTTTGTTAGCAGACAAAATATATCCAAATCAGTATTCTATTATGACTCCATATACACGGCAGCTTGCAAACTTGCAAATTTATAAAAACAATGCAGGAAATTCAACAGACTTTTAACAGAATACTGTTACGGTAGAACATATAATTGGCGAATTAAAGCATTCGGGACACTGGAGACACCCAAGGAACAAATTACAGGCCTAGTATATCGTCGACGTCAGCTGTTCTAAATACATATCATATCATATATATATATATGTGTATACGTTATGTTTCACGCTTTAAAATTTCTTTAAACGTTCCAGTTTCTGTGCAAAGATTCACAAAGCCCTCCTTTTCTTCTTTTTTTACACAGTATAATATGAAGATCGGTCTATTATCAGCTACTAAACAGAGCCAAAAAAATGACAAATCATTGAAAATAAATGTCGTCCTAGGCATAGTTGTAAGCGTCAGTATCGATTAATTTTCAGACGACAGTAATGAAAGAGAGGCGAAAGATACCAAATGGATATTCAAACTCACAAATCGAAAACAAACTGACAATGCCATGACAAAAAACGAAGAAAGACCAAAAGGCAAAAAAACAGTATACAAAACGCAACATAGAACTAAAAACTGAGCAACACGAACCCCACCAAAAACCGGAGGTGATTTCAGGTGCTCCGGAAGGGTAAGCATAATGACTGTCATGCAATTGTACGCCTTCCTAAAAATACTTTATTTCAACTCTATGCCAAAACATAGAATTTTGATGATTAAAGAATATTTTGACACAGAGAGTAATTATTTATTAAAGAATATTCTGAAACAGAGAGTAACTATTTAAGAATATTCCCGCCTTTAATTGTCCGTTCCGCCTTTAATTGTCCGTTATTATCCTAGGAAGTTTTTCATTCGAAGGAATCATGTTAAATTTATTTTCATTAATTCATTAATTTATTTTTTATTGAAAGTGGGGGATCTTTGATTTTCAACATCAGTAAGTTCTTTTTTTATATAATTTCTTAAAGTGCTGTATATTGTATTCGATTGAAATCAACTTAAAATGTTTTCAAGCGAGCAAAATGTCCAGTCGTTTTCTTTATAATTTTTTTACATGAGCATTCAAAAGTGGCAGAATAATCAGTTTAACTGAAGGTGGTCGCGTAATGGTAGTAGAAGTAGAAAATCCTGAAAGTCTCCTATGACAAGAATAAACTATTTAAAGTATTTTCAAATTATGGAAATCAATCAGGTCTCTTATATTCTCGCTTAAACATCTTGAAAAATTTAAAATATTTTATATACAGTATAAAACGCAATATGAAAATTGTGAAAGCTGAATCTGAAATGGGATAAAATCCGGAGGTACATCAGAGACCGTTACTTACAAAAACAAAACAATCTACCTTTTTTAAATAAAAGGAAAACATGCACATTGAAATTCGATTTATTTATCTATTTTAGTCACTAATTAAGTACTTGAACGACATCATGCTAATTCAAATGTCTGTTTGTCAATAAGTCTGTGTATTCATTTCTTACTACGTAGTCCTCGTAAATGGCACTTACGTATTGTGTGTCTTTTAAATAAGTACTAATTATTTTTTCCTTAAACAAAGAGCATTATTGTTTAAACTCATAATAACATATCCGATGTCTTCTTAAAGGTATTCAAAATTTTGAGATCTCATTAAAACAGAAAATGAACTTTTTCAATATAGCTTTGATCTTCTGCTGTTAATACAAATAGAAGAATTCAAAGTATAATTGGTCTATGTAGGTAAGTTTTATTCATAGCATAACGCACGTTTGCATTTGAAGACCCACGTTTAGCTAATAACGGCGTTTTTACGATGTCGCATTTGTCCTCTAATGTCGAAAACAAATATTTGAATTTAAAATAAAGTTGCAAATTTAGACATAATGATACAGATTCATTGCTAATTTACGACACCAAACCTAAGGAAATACCCATAAGAGAATGTATCATGATCTTTACAACCCACTTCAATATTGATCGGTTTTGAAATAAGAGCCTTAAAGTTAAAATTGCACAAGATATTTTTTTAACGCTTGAACACGACAACCAATTCGACGTAACACGCGTAGAACTCTGAAAAATGACAAAATAAACAAATAAACAAAAACCCGAAGCTGAATTATCAAATAAGAATTGGCATTTATTCATTACAACGAAAAAATATCTTTCATTAAACGGATTTTTTGTTCCGTTTTTAATATGAAACTGTCCCGTATTCAGTTTATTATATTCTTGCATGTCTTGAACCGGTTTTGCTTGATTCTGGTTTTCGCCGGTCACATGACCGGCAGGCCATTTTTGTTCAGAATCAAGTACGCTCACTAGTATTACTTATTTTTTGCAGCATTTGTCTAATTTTTTGCGGCCATAAAAAAAAAAACTTTAGTTAATCTTGACTTATTTATTGAAGTCTGCAAATTGTTTAATCGCAGTGCTTTGATAGTCTACTTTATCTGAAAAATCAGGCGTGTCAACCTTGAGGTCACTCCTCCCCAACATAGTCTATAGTTATCAGAAAGTTCGTTTAAAGCAGCAGTTGAAATTTTGTAAAGGAAAAGATATACATGTTTATTTTTGTAACAATTTTATTCTGTATTTATTGAAATATTTCAACTACATGTTACCATCAATTAGAAATGGACTTATTACACACAGAGATTCACTTTGTTGATTTGTTACGCTAGTTTCAAATGTTGATATTTATACACAACATTTTAACTGGAACCTTTGCAGATGTACACGAGCTGCACATCAGTTCTTATTTAAGATTATAATTATATTATAATTGTGTTGACTGTAAGATTGCTGAATATGTTGTGGATATGACAGTTTGCGTTAACATTCTCATATATTCACTGCTGGACATGTCTCACAAGTGCATTGATTAATACTTAGTGTAGTGAAATGGATAGCTTTTGTGTTTTTATTCATATTAGCTGCAGTGCAATTATAGTCGTTTACAATGTTTTCATTTAATGAATAAACAATGTGTACTAGTATATGTAATATACAAGAACCGTTCTTCATTAAACATAAGTTATATGGATAATATGGGATCGATCGTCGGTCATGTCGACTCGTCGACTATTTGAGTCGACTATTGCTGCGGAACAAGTGGATACGGTTTTGGAGATATGGATGGAGGCATACTGTTACAATAGTTTTGGACAGTTCTATGGTTAAACTGGTATACGTTTATTTTTCTAGACAGGTTAGTTTATTGTACATTTTATTTTCTGAGTGCAATCTGAATGTCGTTCATATTACTTGCCTATTTGAATAGTTACTAAATGAATGCTCATATTCATTAATTGATTATCGAAACATACTATTTCATTATTGATTTTACAAGAAAAAGCTTATACAGTTTCAATGCAATTGATGAGTGTAACATATTTGGATAATCATATTCAATAATTTCGAAAATTATCATTCTCTCGTTTTGTTATCGTTGGTGTGTACCTTGAGAAATTATTTACTGTTGATAAATTATATCTTAATCTATTCAGTACTATACTAGCCTTATTGTTGGGGACGTACACAAATTGAGTAAGAGACTAGACTCATTACAATTATTGAATACAATTGTAATATATCATCATAATATATACATATATATATATATTGAAATATTAATATTAAATATTCTTTATTATCGTTTACATGTTTACTGTAATCCCATGGCCGAGAAGTGGCATACATTATTTAGATTTTATATACGATGTAAGATATGGAACTATGAACAGAGAAGTTGCATCAGGTTGTATACTATAGTTTTTGTTCCACATTCCTTAAAAAATTACTATACCATATGGGAACTTTTTGCTAAACTTTTTCGGAATAAGTACGTCCTGTAGTCATACACTATATTAAGTTCTTATCATACTATGGCTTAGCCGGAATAATACTCTATAGCATATGTTCGGATCTTAGCTACTAGTTAATATGAACTCAATTTCACATACACATTTTATTATGTACAGCTCATTTTATATTTATTTTTCCTCTTCATGTAAATATTCCGTCGCCTGCGGTCTTTCTCACACACAACATTATTCTCCTCATAACATCACAACTATAGAGATCGTTATAATACAAAACATAAGTAAATGTTAATACTGCTTCTGCAATGAGGAGTGATTAAAGATAAACACAACTGCAGCTTCACCATTTCTGAAGTCTACCTCAGTTCATTAAATAATATACCTAGAATTATTTATCAACACATGTAATTGACCTAATCATTTTAATTTTGTCTCGGACAATTAAATATACATCACAGATGAGGAAATGTTAAGGAGTACAGATCTACGACGAATAAATACGTTGAATAAATGAAAATATTTCTAGCTTATCAAAATCATCTATATCGTCTCTTTATGTTGTCTGCAATAGAACAATGAGTATATAGATAGAAGGTGTTATGGATAGCATGGTATCACAACGCAAATTGATAATGATCGTCTCAGTCATACAATATATATAATAGATTGATAACGATGATTATGTTTTACAGATTTATTGATATATGTAATTTTAACATGGTTTTGAGCATTGTTTTATTTATTTTCATATTTCGAATACGGAGAAAACGTTGAGTGCTCACACAACCTACCAGATCTGCGATACTAATGATGAGTATACTTGAATGCAAAGAACTACCACAAATCATTGAACAAGGTTTATACACAAATATACTATAATAGAAACAGATCGCTTGAAACCACCATATTTCCTGATAATACATTTATACCTCATAGTTTAGAACTGCTTATAATAACAATGTTGAAAGGTTGTTGCTTCACGAAATTAGTAGCATAAACAGTTGTTCGTTTGTTTTCTATTACCTAATCAACACAGTATGACATGCATTATATCCTAGAGAAATCTGATTATTCATCTAGCAAAATAGTATGAAATGCGTTAACCAACTTTAGTGTGCTACGATAGAGGAATAAACTTTTACAGAGAGATATTTTCGATCTGCATTTATATTATATTGAACTGCAGTTATATGGGATTTGATTTTCGAATACCTGCGTTATTCCGAATATACAGACAAAACTAACGTAATTAACTGTCAATGCTGTCAAATTAATTTACATTAACAGACATCTTAAAAACTGTCATTTTGTTTTTGTCACAGAGTAATTATTAATCAACGTATTATAAATCATATTTGTCTATAAGATCAGTTGTATAAATATGTGACCCATTGGTTACAGTAGCATTAAGCTTTACAAAGAGCACTATTTATATTTAATTCAAAGATACAACTAATGGTATCCAAATCACATAATTCAAACTGGGATGCGTCGGACATCTGACGGATACACCCGCTATATTAAAATTGGAAGTTAACAGGCATCAAGATCTGTTGAAAATAATAAAAATTATTATTCATAAGTTGAGCAGCAGATAGATCAGTTATTTTCATTATTTCTTTACTAAGTTAGTAGATGGCTATTTATAATTAATTAGTATGTTACGTATTTTCTTATGTAATCATTTTCTATTTTTATTTTATTTGTATCACTAAGCTCTAATTATTTTTAGAACGAAGGTTTGTTACAGTACATATAACCAATATGGCACAATCACTATCTCGGAATAATTTTGGGGATACTCAATGCGTTACAAGGGCAGCATGTAACACATTTCGTTTGGGCAATGTAATAATGGATGTTACCCATTCTTTACTTGTCACAAAATTATTACCTGAGTTCTCAGGCAGCCCTGAATAAAACGGGTAACTAGGCAGCCCTCTCGTCGGGTGAACGAATCATTTGTTTGTCCATTTGACAGTTCTTTTGGATACATGTTTTAGTGTGCAAATGGTTTTTTCACTCGAGGTTATCCGTCTCAGGTTGCAAAGTGAGCCCATACCCTCTAAGCATGGGCTGGGCCAGCGCTCAACATGCAGGTATATAATTTAAGAGTAGGTATTAAATATACTTGAGTTACCTATGTTTGACATGGGATGGGCCAGCGCTCAACATGTCACGCGTAGAGAGGTATAATATTTCGAAGTAACATGTGTTCTTCGAATTATGCTTCGAGCTCTTGTCAATACTCTCTATTAAAGGCTCTCTTTGCTATTAAGTTCACATTGTTTGAGGTTTCATTTAATACTCTACGAGTTATGTTTCTGTTAGATGTATACTCAAGCGGCTCATAACTTTCTCCTTATGGTCTAAGTTATTTGAAGTCACAGTAATACATCTACACTCTATCGTCTATTGCAGTTGCAGCGATAGATGCTCGAATAATGTGAATTTAATTTCTTTATTGGGATATGTATTTTATTTATTTTTAAATACATATCAATCATAAGCATGTTGCCCGTAACGCCAATTTTATATATTTTTTTTATATTTGTATTTTATTTATACATAAACCTTCTTCATATAAACACAAACGCCTAATATTTTGCATGATATACTATGGAAAAAACATTGAATAGATTTCGTGCGTCGTCCGAAGAGCCTTTCTGGATGTACCTTCATCAGGTACGCTCAAACACAAACATTGAAATGTCAAGGATGTATAAGTACTTGAATACTTAAAAGAAATTATGAAAGTTAATGTTATCATTATTATTTATTTGAAGAGAAATACTAATAATTGTTTCTATTCCTAAAATGAAACATAAATTTCTTTATTTGTATAAATTTTTTTAGAGGCATTTAAAGAGGGCTCAAGACGTATTTGATTTAACAAAAACTGGATTAACGTAGTATTAACACGCATATTTATATTTAATGAGCCACGTTTAGCTATATTTGAAATAACAATGCTGCTAATCCGGGAACTAATAAGAAAGTTTCAGACATTAGGTGGGTTTAACTGCTTATTATATATTTTAAGACTCTTAAGATGACAATACGTCACAATATCTTTAATCTCAAGACCATTGCAGATACATAGGTGTAAGGAGGGTGCAAAATATGTACAGGAATATGCATCGATTTACAAACATTAATTATATGCAATACAGTGGTTTCAAAGCAATATACATTTTAGCCAGAAGGACCCACATGTTTGTTTACACACTAGACGAAAGAACTATAAGAATTAACAGATTATGATCATTCGTAGACTAAACACCTTATATGACTTAAGAGGATTCGGGCTCATCCATAAGTCATCAGACAGTTTAAGGGTTCACGTATTCTTACAATTGCATACACTATACACACAAACGTGCTGAATTGTGATGAAGATTCGTTAAATTACAAAGGTTTTTTTTTTTACGAATAAAATTGAGAATGGAAGTGGGGAACATGTCAAAGAGACAACAACCCGACCAAACAGCAGACAACAGCCGAATGCCACCAATGGGTCTTCAATGCAGCGAGAAAATCCCGCACCCGGAGGTGGTCCTCAGCTGGCCCCTAACTAAAATTGTGTGCTAGTTCAGTGAAAATGGACGTCACACTAAACTCCAAAACATATAAATGAACTAAAATTAAAAAAACATACTAGACTAACAAAGGCCAGAGGCTCCTGACTTGGGACAGGCGCTAAAATGCGGCGGGGTTAAACATGTTTTGTGAGAGCTCAACCCTCCCCCTATACCTCTAGCCAATGTAGAATAAAGAAACACATAGCAATACGCACAGTAAAACTCAGTTTAATAGAAGTCCGAGTACGATGTCAGAATAGGTAACAAAAGAAACTAAGCAAAATGACAATGATACATAAATGAACAAAGGACTACTAGCAGTTACTGACATGCCAGCTCCGAACATTAATTTCTTTACAAACAAAAACAAAGGCTATCATCCACTGTACAAGCCTACATGCATAATTATTCTAGAACACAATATATTTCTTGTTCTGTACTTTGTAAGTAGCAATATTATGAAGCAATAAAGACTTGCACGAAAAAAAAAAGATTTCTAAATCTGATAGAAGACAGATCCACTAACCTAGTCTTGTATATCAAATAATCCATAATACATTTCTTTTAAAGCGCTTGGCATCTAAAATGCAAAGTATGAAACCATTGTATGCAACAAAGCAAAACGAATAACAGATCTAACTTGCCATTTGCATGTGTCATAACATTTAAGAGAATACGACTAAAACTTTTGTACTTATTTGTTGATTTTCTATATTTTCCCAATAATATGTTCGAAGTTTCAAGTTGGACTGCGACTGGTGCCTTTAGTGGTGTAGGAACTGTCTACTATTTTGCACCAAGTTATAGTTGTCACTCCTTCAATTTCTTGTAGTTTTCTTAAAACTATATGAGGACTTTCTTGTGACTTTTATGCTTTTGTGTTCTCTTAACACATTTAACTAGATCGCTACTGCAGTAGAAGATATATATTGTTTCCCTTTTATTAAAACAGTTTTGAATTTTATTAGCCCCCACCCTCACCCCACCCCGGCACCAATTGCAGAAATGTGTAAGTGTTTATAACAATAAGTCGTGCAGAGCATACACGGATTAGTCGGGTGTTATCAATATCGTCTTTAAATTGAAGAATTATTTTGAATAAAAACTCTCATAGTGTGTGAATAGATTTTGTGAGGAAATTTGATGCCAAGTTTGCGATACCACGACACACTTTATGACAATACCAATGAACAAAACGGAGTGATTTGTAATGTATCTTGAGAAATTTATTTTGTTATCATGTATTATTTGGTTAAAAATGAACGTTTTGATAAGGCCAATCCATGTGATTTTATAAAATGAAAATAGTATAAGAAAACAATACATTATGAAATATTGACTGTTAAAGTATGTGCCAGACTAATGATTTCCATTTCATTCATATATTTTCTAACATTTCACAGAACTGTTAAGTTTCGCAACTTTTTATTGTTAATCAGGCGGAAACCCAGTTGAAATTAAACAAAAGAAATGGAACTCTTTGTTAGAGAAGGTAAAAAAGCAAAATTGGTATATTTGAATTGTTTACATCTGTTTCTATGGGCTTTAAAGGTTTAATAAAGGTGCATAATTTAGGATTTTATGATTAGATACGTGTTTTTATTTGAATTATAGCATGGAGCTTCAAGATATTTAAAAACTTTTAAATTATAGAAAATTTTCATGAAACAGTCGATTGTGGCAGCTTCAAATCCAGGATCTCTTTTGTACGTAAGCATAAATTCCGCCGAAAAAAAAAATCCACAGAAAGATAATAGATTGATCTTTCTAAAGCATTAATTTTCAGAAAATTTTTTTAAAAAAATGGGCAACAATTGCATTGAAAAGAGAAAGTCGAGTGCACCTTTTCATATTAGGGTGTGTTTGAGTTGAATATTCTGTCTTGAAAACGTACAAAGTAAAAATATTTGATACATCATCTCGTTTCAGGTTCTATTATTTTTATATACTAAGGCTACAGGTTGATTTTATAACATCAAAAATTCACAGTACTAAAAAATGAAATATTTAGGTCAAGTTTCTAATGAGTCACAACAACAGAGTAGGTGTGTTCGAGTAACATTTTTTTACTAAAAGTGCTTAACAACAGACTTCTCAACTGGATCTTAAAAATGCATAACTTCAAAAATACTTCATTTTTGTGTGTGATATCTAGGGATTATAGTCTTCAACCTCTGAAAATTTTTAGTCTGCCCTTCCACGAAATATTTAGAATTTTTTTAAATGTTTTTGAATTTTCGAAAATTCCACCTGACAACCGATCAGACAATAGTTTTAAGTTGACTGAATGCAGAAAAGTACATTAAATGACGCCCAATAGCAAGTAGATACATTTGTCTTTTAAACTACAACTGGCATATAAGGATCGTAATGGTGCTATGTGGATAAATGTATCGGTTTTCAAGAGCTGAATTGGCAGCGCGTCATTCCTACAATGGCTTCCATTTCTACGATTGTAAAAATTACCTGTCGTAATGGGGAGATAATTTTGACGAAGTAGAATCCTGACTGAATAACACTATTCATACATATACTGGAGCAACTGTTCTGATATTTTTATAATTTACCTTGAACTGTTAATTTTCCCAACTTTTGTCAATTACACTTCATATATGTCACGAACACTTCATATATGTCACGAATCAACTGTGTCAGTGTTCTGTTAATATAACAATCAACGCGGCTTGATTAGCACCTTAGCACCTCTAACAATTTTTTTCCGGTGACTGAGAAATGCTTTATTTTCATCGATCAACAAGTGTGGACATAGACTTGCGATGTCTGACGGGTGAATTTTCATAATAATGACTTGCGCATTGAAGAATTTTACAGGGTGCCAACAGGTGCATGTGTCTGTTTGACCTTGTGAGATTCATCCAATTTACATTGTTAAAATTAATGTAATCATTTGTAATGGAACTTATTGGTAGGCTTTGCATTTGGCATTTGATTTCATTATGACTAGACTCCTTAGGCCAAATTAAAATTTAAAAAAGGATTTAAGTAAATATGAAGGTTGAGCAATTCTTATAAATTTGAATTGAATGCAAGATATAAAAATCAATGCTTCAATACTTCAGATTATCAGAGAAATGATACCAAAAGTGCAATAAATAGATTTAGCATCTGTTAGGCCTTCTGAGTTTCATCCCGTTTACACCCATTGGTTAAAATGTGATCATATGCAATGTACACTGCATAGTAAATTTACAAAAAAGACAAATTCATATTAATATGCATATTAATATATGCGGTAAATAAAAGTAGATGTAAAAGTAATATAAATCAGTTCCAATGTTGTTTTATACATAAAATACATGAAAGGGGATATCTATCCTTTTGGGGAGAGGTTAGCAGCTTGATATTAAGTACCACCCTTTTATATATTTATTTTTAAATATACATATAGCTTTGTAACACTATTTCATGGGGATTAAAAATTGATTGTTAAATTTCTGGTACATTTATGACTGTGGTTTCAATTGCATCTTTAAAAATACTAGTGTCCCCTCCTCTGGAAGACTTTGAACCGTAATACAAAATATTGAACGAAAAAAAAAATGAAACGTCTTCAAGTATATATAATCTCCACATAGCTCAAAAAGGTTTCACAGGTACGATAAATGTACATACCTAAATACATCCTACAACATATACAGAAAATACATCTATATCAAATAAATGTATTAGAGGCCTCAGTGGCCAAGTCGTCTAAATAGGTCATCTGCAGCGGTGCCTAGCCTGTCAACACTGAGGTTATGAGTTTGAAACCTCCTCTTCATGTTCTTGGTAGATGCATTCGACTTCGATCTTAAGATTGCCAGTTTTCCTGAAGAAGGTCGCTGGTTCTCTCTCGGTACTTCGGCTTCTTCTAACAACAAAAAATGGCAACCTTAATAACGCCAAGAGTGTTGAAAGTGGTGTTCAACAACATACATCAATTAACCAATCAATGTGCATGTACACAATCATTTTCCATCTTCTTACGTGTATTAATTCTATAACATATGTCAGTGTCAATTCCATGGAATTGTAGCTTTAGGGAAAACATGTATTTGCTTCAAAATTCAAATATGCATAAAGAGCTTTACTTGGTCTCAACGGCCTTTTTAACTATATAATAGAATTTATAAGGAAATGTATTATAAGAGTGGTGCGTTAATTAAGAGATACAATGCTATTTTCAAATCCCATGATGCTACATGTATATGAAAATACTACAACTTCACAAACATGTATTATTTATCATACACCCTAGCAAGACTAAATATAATCTTTGGCTCTCCCTACTCTTAGAAAAACGGATATTTTCCGACCCATTTGGTTCACCACAAATAATAATTTTATATATAGTATAGTAACAAAGGGTATAAAAGGTTATAGTGCCAGTTCTGGTAATTAAGAGAAGATAAGCTATATCAAAATAACGCATTCTTAGTAATTGAGAAACTTTCAAGACCTTACGTTGTCTTTTTTACAAGTTATTATTTTGAAGGGAAACTTCGAAATATAATTAACGAACGTTTTCGCGAGGTAGACACACTTGACTGTTTCTAAACAGAAAATTATATTTTCAGTCTAGATATCCTGCTATTATTCTTCATTATTCCAAATTAATCCATACGAAAGCAGTGAATAATCGAAGTCAGAATATGACCGACCTGCCTGGTTTTAGGATATAATAAGTCAATTTGATCAGTATAAGACCGGATTCGTCTACCTCAACAAAATCAAGTTAGACACTATAACAGCAATTAATAAGCCAGAAGCATGAAGCATCACAAACATAAAGTTTATGTAATTACTTCTTAAGTATGTAGGTGTGGTAGATATATGGTACTTTATATTTGAAAGCTTAAGACCCATCATCTAATAAGAATGCTGGTTGTCAATACTTTTTTTTGTTACATGTTTAAAAATGAAAATAACACTTTATTTTTGGTTCTACTGTAGCGCTTTTTCTTGATTTACCTTCATTATCATCAGAAACGCCCCAACCCAAAATTGTTAAAGTTAAGAATGTATAAAAAAGAAGATGTGGTATGATTGCCAATGAGAAAACTCTCCACAAGAGACCATGCAAATGAAACAGAAATTAACAACTAAAGGTCACCGTACGGCCTTCAACAATGAGCAAAGACCATACCGCATAGTCATCAATAAAAGGCCCCGAAATGACAAATATGAAACAATTCAAACGAGAAAACTAACGGCCTAATTTATGTACAAAACAATGAACGAAAAACAAATATGTAACACAGCAACAAATGACAACCTCTGAGTTACAGGCTCCTGACTTGGGACAGCCACGTACAGAATGTGGTGGGGTTAAACATGTTAGTGGGTCCCCCCCTTACCTGGGACAGTGGTATTACAGTACAACATTAGAACAAACTATAAAAATCAGTTGAAAAAGGCTTAACTCTTCAGATGGATACAACTAGAAATACATCCAACAAAAACACAGATTGGACGTGGACGGGTACTTGTACATCCTAAGAATAAAAAGACACTAAGTACAGATCTCAGAGTACTCGCAGTTACTGACAGCTAGTTCAAAGCCAATAACAACTAATAAAAAATGATGCATCTAAGACTAGATTATCAATCAGTACACATCCAACATTCAATAGATTTAGTGTAAAGACGTCATAAACAGTCAGAGAAAAACATGACCTTGTGTACATGTATTAGTACTTGAATAGGTGCAGATCTATTCATATGACAAAAAAGGACCTATAGCTAAAAAAAGGCTGGAACCTTAGTTTCTTGATAATTCCTTAATTTAACAACGTCGAGTTTAAAAATGGTATGTTATAAATCATGTCAGTATTGAAGTACTGGCTACTAAGTTGGTGATTAAATATCCTCGGGGGCTACCAACTAGCAGCGGCATCGACCAGACTGAGTGATAAAAAGAAAACAATACCTTTTCAACAAAGTATTTGCAAATATACGACAAAACATACATGTAAATGTTAACTGTATTGTTATATTTTCCAATCACAAATAATTTGTAGTTCAGTATTATGTAAAACATTTAATTACTAGTAGCTAAGTTTCGTGGAGGGAGATACAAAATGTAGCACTTACTATGTAATGAGTGGTAGGGATGAGCCGCTGGAATATGTTACTTTTTCGAGCTTAGAAATATATGATTAGGTTGAGAAATTAAGATGAAATATATCATAAGGTTGCTGTTTAAATCAAAATTTTCTAAAACTAATCACATTTTGTTATTTTTCACAGATGCCAGTTAAGACCACAGTCGGAAATAAACAAGATATTTGTCAACTTTTCTCTTCATCAAATAGCGTCATCATGAAAGTGATAGTTACAGGTGTATATGGTAGGGTATGATGATTGTGCTAGGTCAGTTTTTGCTTGCTTGAACATTGACTTTTTGTGCGTAAATGTTGTAAAACACAAAAACCGCTTTTTCGCGGATTTTTACACGAAGTTGTTAACCGGTTTATTAAGAAAAACTGTCTTATCAATTTGTACGTTGTCTCTGAAAATAAGAGTCATCTATAAATCGTTAAATAGGAATAAACCTGTTGTTAAAAAGTTATTGATATTCTTGTCAAATGAACCAATCTATATTCATATCACCTATGGACAGTATTGTTATGTAAGAATATTGAATAACAAATGAAATACACTGCACAGTGATATCAAACACCGAAAGTTCAAAAGCACTGTCAAAAACAGGAAAATATGACGCAAGAAACGTAAATCTACTGTCGATCGTATGTACAACTGACTTACAAAATGTTGAACCGTACAGAATGTACAACCTCTAGGGCAATGTGGAGGATATGTGTATGTTTGGGGATAGGTGCGCCTTTTAATCTGGTTCAATCCAGGATGGAACCAGATTAAAAGGCTCCCCTAACTCTAAACATGCAAGACTGAAGTTTTTCCGAAAACCAATGTCTAGGCAATTTGATATTTTGCACTTTATTCATACTTGAAATATTGAAGCAATATGTAGAACAAATTGATTCAATAATGTAAAATTTCATATAAGTAGAAGATTTCATGATTACTAGTACCGTAACTTCTTAATTCTTTTATACTAGTTGGCTTTATATTTAATTTTTATATCTTCATATGAATAGAAAGCAAATTATCAGATAGTTAAATATTTTAATTAGTAATACGTTCGATCTTTTTTTTCAATTTTATATTGTTGAAGAAAAAAATCATCTACAACCTTTGGCGCATTAGTAATCTTAATGGCAACAATCACTAAGTCTTGAATAAGAACAGTAAACTTATATTTGGTAGCAGCTGTTCTTCACATATTCAACAATTGTACACTATCTCCGTAGATAACTCTTTAAAATCAAAGTCGTGGGAAGTTGTAGCATTTTAATCATAACTCATTAATCATCCATCTTTGAAAAGAGATGGTCCCACCGTGCGATGGAGCTTTTCTGTTGACAGTCAACAGTTGTATTACCTATATTTTAAATATCCTCAATCGATTTCTATGGTTTTTGTTTTTAAAGTACTTTTTATATCAAGAAGATGTCATCCTTAATATTTAATAATTTAATGTAAACATCGTACTGTATCTTAAAGTAAACAATATGAGGGATAAACAAAATTAACCTCGAGATCATTGATATTTTCAAAAAGATAATGACCAGCATTATCTCCGAATAATCACATCCTTAAGCTTACAGCAATATTCCATTCTCTTAATTATTTGTTTATTTATTATTCATCCACTCAAGGTCATGAATATCAAAATCTATTTAGTTTAAACATATTTTATTTGCTCAAAGCAAAAAAGGATCAGACACAAGTAAAACATACTTATAAAGTCTTCTCCACAATACAATATATATAACAATACAAATTGAACATGAGCATGCATCATATAATATAAACAACATAAATATTACTAAACTATACTGAAAAAAGGAGAGGGAATGTGGAAAGAACGGACAGAGATTAGGATGATGATGATAATGATGATGATGTGCGTTTTACCTATGCTGATACTATACTACGAGGAATCGTTTTGATCTCTTTATAAAACTGAATACTTGTTTAACAATTTGAACATTTTGATCATAGGAAAGAGTTTCTTTTCCAAAAACCAATAGTTTTAAGTCCAACTCACAGCCTTCGGGAAGCCAGCTGAGACCATTAAAAAGAATAGCCCTTTCATTTAGATAGAAAGGACAATCAGAGAATCTATAACAGATATTGACTGACAACAATTTAAAATGAAAAACAAAGAAACTACAGATTGCAGATTACCTCTTCTCCCTATACCAATACTGTATTTTATATATATATATATACGTTCACGATTGGTCGATATGATCCTGACCAAAGGGACACGCACACAGCCCCTTGCAATTTATGTACTATATACATGTACATTTATATTGTATTTATGTCCATAACCAAACTTGGAGTGGAACTCTGTACACAAAATAACATGGAAAATTCATGTTTCATGCCTCAATATATATAGCTGTCCTTAGAATGAATAGATAATAATACTTTACTCCTCCTTCGGAAGCTCGCATTAAGTAAAGGCTGTTGTCTGCTCTTTGGTTGGGTTGTTGTCTCTTTGACATATTCCCCATTTCCATTCTCAATTTTATATTTCTCGAAATTCATATAATTTTTGTCTGTCTTCTGTACTTTGAAACATGTACCTGTACAAACTATTTTTTACTGTTTGCCAATTGTTTGCGATGATTTTTTGTTGTAACATACACATTAAATTGTGTACCTGCCTTCATCTTTAATTGCTCACGGGTAGTCTTAGGTTGTAACAGATACACGCCTGTATAATAAATTGCACATGGGTAGTCCATTATTGTAACAGATATCTGCTTTTATCTTCAATTGTTCATTGGAATTTTGTTCTTGTAACATATACCTGCCTCTATCTTTAATTGTTTACTTATACATACCATTAATTATTGTACGTAGGGAATTGTTCGTTGTGACAGATAGCAATGTTAAAAAAAGGGGCGTCGTAAAAGATACAAGCTTCTATCGTTCACTTTGTTTTTCGGTTGTCTGGGATACCAACATTTATAATCATGTGTGCAGCTAGTGAAATTTATTAACATACTATCTATTTATTTTGTTTCAGAAAAAGGGTGAAGGTTTGGTACCATTAAAACGTTAAAACCCGCTGCATTTGTTTGCACCTGTCCTAAGTCAGGAATCTGATGTTCAGTAGTTGTCGTTTGTTGATGTGGTTCATAAGTGTTTCTCGTTTCTCGTTTTTTATATAGATTAGACCGTTGGTTTTCCCGTTTGAATGGTTTTACACTAGTAATTTTTGGGGCCCTTTATAGCTTACTGTTCGGTGTGAGCCAAGGCTCCGTGTTGAAGACCGTACTTTGATCTATAATGGTTTACTTTTATAAATTTTGACTTGGATGGAGAGTTGTCTCATTGGCACTCATACCACATCTTCTTATATCTATATATTTTTTCAACTAAGTGTTTTTATTTTACTACTTTGTATCCTCTCTGCCTTTTTCTCAAATTGAAAAAAAAATAATGAAAATAACCTAAATAAATGAACAAATAAATATGGACCACGCATAGTACACACAATTAAAATTGCATTCATGTATCCATATGTGGTTGAAATGTCTCATATTTTTCAATCTTTAATAAATGCAATCTTAGTCGACGTATAGTTTGTCATCATTCTTAATTCTGGAGATTAGCATTAACTTTTTTCCGTTTTAAAATCTTTATAAATGTATCAGAATCCCATAAAGTTTCTCTCAGAATAAACAATAACCTTTTCATTAGTGTAATCACGATTTTTTTAAAGTATAATGTTGTAACTGATATATAGGTAATTGGTTGCATCTAACGAATCAAGCAGTTTTAATACTTCAAGACATGAAAGAGCTTAGTTCAGGGAATGAACAATTTAACTATCTGCATTCGCCCTCGGTTTTTTTTTTTTTTTAAGTCGTGCCTCCCATTTATTAGCCTTCTGAATTGTTTGTAATCTGTATTTTTCTTCCATTCCTATCGCTAATTACTCCGTCACTTGTTCTTTATTTTTGAATGAAGGTTTTCTCTACGTCTTGCTTCTGATGTGACTAATATTCATATATTATTTTACTCAAAACTGGATATTACTTTGAGGCTTTCGGTATCTGCAACTGTATATTGAGAAGAAAAGTGTTCGATTCTGAAGGCACGAACGTATAGAGTTTGTGCGCCCAAAAAGTCGGGATATAATTACTACATCATATTCAATCCTATGGAAATTAAAAAGGCGAAGCACTACCTTTGGTTATAACGAAATAAGTAGTGCCTTTAACATATATAACATGCGTTTGTATGTATCTCACACAGCCAAATGGACTGACTCTTCTGTTTAAAAAGGGGGAAATCTCATACTTGTATACTTCAGTTAATCCTTGAAGTTGAATAAAAGGAGATGTTGGGTATTATTCATATATTATATAATTGTTCCAAAATGAGGTTCCTTTACCCTTAGACAAAGTTGACCGTAGACGGTTTGGGATGTCCTGTTAAACCATTTTTGGTATTTGTACTCTCAAATATTTTGTATACATTTATTTTAAGGATGTACACCTCTGAGGAGCCAAAAATTTCTAGAATTAAACTTTTTTTTTTCTTAACCTGATTTTTGGGTTTATATGACTGTAAGAAAGTAATTGATGAAGAAAAAAATCATATGGTGGTGTACTTTTTTTTTGCTACGGCCATTTGAAAGTAACCCATTTTTATGATTTTCTGATTTTTCATCAATTTTTACCCATTTTTGGGCTATTATCAAGAAAAAATCACAGTTTCACAATTTATTTTTTCATACTTTCACTAAAGATGAAGTGGACCAATCTGAATAAATTTAACTTAAAAAACTATAGGTAGGTGTTAATATAAGAAAGTTTTATAAAATTTTGTTGCTTTTTCGTGTCAAATTGACCATGCTGTAAATTTTGTAAATTTACATGGATTTTTCTCTTTTTTTTAGAACAAAAAGCATATTATATCAACTTCTTTGTTATGAATGCTTGAAAAAATACATATCTAAGAATTTTGAAAAGAAAAAATTGATATGGGATGTACATATTTTTGGTAAAATCATTTCTTTGTACACTTCACCCATTTTCTCAACATTTTGGCTGATGACACTGACCAGATTGGTTATAAAAATTGAAAATTTTATTACTAAAAATATACTGATTGTAAGTTACTGCACATAATTTTTTCACGTAGTTTAGTTTGATAAAATATTTTTTAAATTAATTCTTATTTTCCACTTGTATCACATGTTTTGGAAATAATTCCCAAACGAGATTTTAACGAGACTGAAACATCAGAAGAATACATCCTTAAGGCCAAAATCCAAAACTCTTGATCTTATATCTCCAGAAAAGGGTAAGTGTTTTTTTTTTGTGCTCGTTCACTCAAAATGCAAGTGAGCAAAGAGTTGCTATCCAAGGCTAAAAATTCACATCCTTTTATATAGCTCCCAGTTGATAATATTCCAGAGCTCGTTTCCTATCATGATTTCTTTGATAGAGAGTTCAAAGAACTTGCTGCTTATACAAGGAAGCTATTGAGCCAAGGGTTCCTTGTGGTAAAGTTGAAGTCATACTTTCGAATGTTTCTCGAATGAGACTTATCACCGGTATTGTACGTACCATGAGCAACACAACGGGTGCCACATTGGAGCAGAATCTGCTTAGTATACCCTTTCAGAGCACCTGAAATTACACCTACTTTTTTTATGAGTTTCGTGTAGCTCAATCTTTATTTGTCTATATAGTGTTTTGTCGTTTCTTTTTCGTTTTTGCCATTGCTTTATCGGTTTCTCTTCGACTTATAAACTTTGGATTCTTTTTTTATCTTTAATCTTTTTTTTTCTACATATATTTCTATCACTTAGTCGAAAATTAAAGATTTAATATTCGATTTTCCAACATTAGACAAATCTGATTTATTGCATTATAATTTTTACACGACAAATAGATAATTGCAATTATAAATTTATAAGAATGTCCAAGTTCAATAGTTTATTATAGTCTCACCACATACATACAAGTATAAACACAATATGACATTTAATGCACAATATAAAATTTAGAATGCATGTGCCATTCTTAAAAGAACTATGAGAGACTGTTATATACAATATTAAAACATCAGAATAAAACAAAGATTTGCTATTTACACAAAACATAAATGTGCAATATCATCATGCACATTCAAGGATAAAAATGATACATGTACATGTACATAAAAATATCATCTTCAAATTTCAACGATATAAAATGCTATTTCGTCGCAATAAAATATTATGGCAGGTTTTGGCAACAGAACTACAAACATATTCATTTCCATAAGGCTTTAACTTTTACTAATTTATACAGGTTCATTAACTATCAACTACTTACTCAATAGTCTAAAAGCATGTACTGATCATAATTCATTTGTCTATATATGAGTAGAACAAACCAGTGGCGGATTCAGTGGGGCCTAGAGGGCGTACCTTTCATTGGAAAATAAATCATTTTTAACATAAAATCGTCCAATATTTTTTTCGACTATCTCCGACCATCATATATTCCGTTTTATATATTCACGTATATATTTACATTTATCCCCCCCTTTTCTTAAATCCTGGGTCCGCCCCTGCAAACTATAAAACTGCATCAAAATGTAAAATCTGAATGTTTTGCCTTTACCAATATTTAACTTATATTTGTAGTGAATGCAATCAATTTTCAGTTATCATTGTATTATTTACGTGATAATGAATTTCTGCTGGTGACAAGTTAATCAATGAACAATTCAAGATCCATTAGGAATGATTCTTCATGATGATAAAATTCATTGATAAACCGTATAAATTATGTAATATAAGATCACATGGCATGATTATCCGATCATATAAAACTGAAAGCTTCTTTGTTAGCTCGCTTTAGTCTCCATTGACTTTTATCCAATTTAGTTTTGAGAATGACTGAACAATGTCCAAGATTTCAAATTGCATTTTTAGGAGCAGGCAGTGTTGGAAAAACTTCCATTTTGCAGAGATATATGTCTGGAAAGTATTCCGAGGAATATTCAGAAACTGTTGAGGAAACATATTCTCAGCCGTATTATATAAATGGCAAAAGACAAAATATAGACTTTATCGACACAGCAGGGAGTATACCATTTCCAGCGATGCAACAAATCTACATGTCTCAAGCTACTGGTTTTGTTCTTGTTTATTCTATAAACGATAAACAATCCTTTGACGAAATGAAGATCATTTGGGAGAAGATCAAACAAGCTCGGAAAAGTGTTTTAAACATTCCCGTTGTTGTTGTCGGAAACAATCTTGACATGGAAAATGTTCGGCAGATCGAAACATTCGATGCTTTAAATTGGGCTTATGATGAGAGTCTTGGAGGTTGTTTCCTTGAAGTCTCCGCAAAAACAGATCAACATATCAAAGACGTTTTCGAGATACTTCTTGAGCAACTTGGAAATAAACGATCTGAACAGAGAGGACCGTTTCGCATTCGTTTAACAAGTTTAAATAGAAGACATTGCGATTCTAATGACACCAGACGGAATTCAAAAACAATAAAAAGCATGTTAAAAAAATCCCAAAGTTTTACTACAGAGAGATTAATTCCTTCTGATAAATATTTTCAGGACTCTGTTTTCGATGACTACAAGCAACAAACAATCACACGAATACTCAAACATGTACGGACAAGAAGATGCTCTTCATTAGAAGATCGTAACAATTCGTTGTTTTGTCAGACTTTCAAAACTTCTCCAGAAGACAAAACTGTCGACCAAGAGATATTTTTATTCCATGGATTCCGAAATAAAATCATTCATTCAAACATGTCAGAGATAGGCATACGAAACCATTATAACTTTGCGAGTAATTCACAAACCGAAACTATGTCGTGTGAAACTGATGGCAGTAATGTAAAGACTCGTTTTTCTAATATCGTTTCAGCTTGTCGCCTTGTACGAAAATATTGTAATAAATGCCTCAAGTTTTCTTCCTCGAAAGGTAATCCATAAATCTTTTGTAAAAGTTATATTATATAAATGGAGTTAACTATTAAATGTGTTTGTTTTGTATACTTTTTACTTCATTTGTTATTGTTTCTTATGACTTGGTTAAATTAAGCCAGTATTTTGTAATGTCTCTGTTAGCAGAAATTAAAGATGGCCGCCAATGTTTATATTCAGTCTTGTTTCTTCTGATTATGACTTTATAGCCGTCAAAGATAAAATTCTCTCTCAATGTCCAATACACAGATTTTGCGCCTTGATGATTAAATTGCGATTCATCTCGTGCACTATTTCGTTTTCATCTACGGAAAAAAACATTCAATTTACACTACAGAAAAATAATTCACTAACTTATTTTAATATATTAATTCTATCATTATTTGTACTTACACGAGCAACAAGATGGGTGCCACACGTGGAAGAGAATCTGCTTATCCTTCCGAAATACCTGAGATCAACATCGGCTTTTGTCGGCATTCGTGTTGCTTAGTCTATTGTAGACTTTTGTTGGTCTTTTGGACATTTTTCGTGTTTTGCCATGGCATACATGTAGTCAGTTCCTTTTCCACTTGTGAGTTTGAATATTCCTTTGACATATTCCGTCTCTCTTTAAAAAAAAATATCATATGATAAAAATAAACAAAATATACTGAAGATGAAATCGCAGAAAAATATATACATGTGATAAATGTTTAAACGCGATGGATTACTAAAATATGAATAAGCTACCTTCGAAAAAATAAACAAAAATGTCACGTAATCGCAACTTACGCGTTCGGGTTGGTAGTAAACAACATTGTTTATTCTATTTGAAATTGAGATATAATCATTTTCGATGAAATTACTTCTGACGTACTTTTCGATAAATGGTATGGTTTTGAATTATAAAGATGATATATATGATACTTTTCTCGATATCTTGGAATACATGTAAATAGAAATTTCTCTTGTGTGTGCTTATAAACCTTATATGAATCTCAGCAGATTAGTACTTTGGCGATGCATGTAATATCGCTTCTTTATTAGTTCTTGTCCAAACCGTTGACATTTTATGTCCCCTCCCCCCACTCCCGTTATGTCGACAACACATAGATGCAGCCTGAGAAAATGCAAAATAGTCCCGATGTTTACTGGGATGATTCCATATATAAATACTTATGAATACATGATGAGTTGATAGGAAACTGAATACAGAGAGTAAGCTGGCTAGGGTAAACAATTGTGTCTTGTAACAGGACACCCAAGCCCCTCTGTTGCAAGGGTTTTTTTCTACGTTTGGAGCACCCCGATCACGGGAGATAGTATTTCATAAATGTTCCAATAACATGCAGAGGTGAGATTTAAACAAAACTCTAAGAATTGGTCTTTCTGTCGAACTGAACTGTATACGATGGCTCTCGGTTCTTTTTCCCTAAAACCCATAGCTTAAGTCTTTCGTAGTTTCAAAACTGTCTTGTGTGAGTTCAACATGTTTCTCGTTTTAAACAAACATCGTATTTCTAAATTTTACCAATTCTAAAAAAATTACCTCATTTTAATGCACTTTTCATAATAATAAAAATATCAAATATTCTGAATGAAATGGGTTGACTGAAGGGGTTATTCACAGTAAATTTTTACGGTTTCCTCAGCTTGACCAGTAGTTAATCCAAAACTGACCGTAATTGATAAGGGACAGGGTTGAACGGATGTAGAAAGATTGAGAGGTACAACCTTATTTTGATGTTTTGTTTTGTTTTTTTTCGATTCCCAAACAGTCTGAAGAATGTGAGTTCCGATCTCCGGAACTTTATCTGTGAATTTTTCTAAAAATTAAAAATCCATTTCGTCACATTGACTTATTTTTCCGCTGTTTTACATTGTGAGTCGTAATTGAGTATTTATATGGACATATTATTTTATTTTAATTATTGATTTTTTAATATTATATCTTGAAATGTTGAACATTTAATATTTTCTATTCGTAATGTATTGTGAGTATTACTACACATTGGATAGACACAACTTTACCAACCCGAGACATTTTTAAACTTGTGACTTTCTGTGTAGCTTGTCTATTCTTGAAAACCGTATGATGAACATTTTATGTACTGTTTTTTTTTTTTTTTTTTTTAGGTCTTTCCACTTTTCGTGGAAAGACCTTTTGTTTTTCTTCTGATTATTTTTTTTTTTTTTTTTTTTTCTTCTGCCGTCTGAGATGCTTTTTTGTTTTACAACATATCGAATAGATTTTTGGCCAATGATGTTGTACAGTAATGGGGGTTTCAAAACTCACCCTGTGTGACCGAACACTTATTCGTATAGGAGTTATCTCCTCGCGTCCCCTTTTTCTTGTTATCGCTATATCTCTAAAACCGTCAAAGATTTTAACAAACTGTTTTCACCAAATTGTTCGTGTACTCTTAAGAATGATTTGGTTTATTTGACTGGAGTGATCGGAAGACATCTTATGGGAGTTATTTCCCTTTGAAAATTTAAGAAAGGCGATATGTTGGATAAATTCATACATTATAAGTCGTAGAGGCCTACAGTCTTTTGATATGAAGTCCTCGGTCCATTTGAAGGAAATTGAGGTCAAGGTCAAAGGTCAAGGTCATGTTATAAATTTTGAACTTTGCTTGTTATCGTTATTCAAAAGAAACTGTTACAGTTAATGATATGATGTGTTTGCCAAATAACTGTTTACAATAAGGCGCAACTTCAACCTATTTAAATCGAAGTGTTTTGGTTAACCCTTATAGGAGTTTTCTCCCCTTATGTGTTTGAAATCAGTATTTCTCCACAACCATACAAGTTATTGACCTTAGGTCTTCCGATTTGAGTTCACTGACCTATGACCTTGAAATTGAGGTCAAGGTCGAAGGTCAAGGTCATATTCTAAATTTTGAATTTTGCTTGTAATCTATATTCAAAAGAAACTGTAACAGTTAATGATATGATGTGTTTGCCAAATTACTGTTTAAGATATATAGGGCGCAACTTCAACCCATTTAAGTCGAAGTGTTTTGGTCAACCCTTATAGCAGTTTTTTCCACTTGTGTATTTGAAATCATTATTACTCCACAACCATACAAGTGACTGACCTCCGGTCTTTCGATTTGAGATCACTGACCTATGACCTTGAAATTGAGGTCAAGGTCAAAGGTCAAGGTCATGCTTCAAATTTTGAATTTTGTTTGTTATCTTTGTTCAAAAGAAACAGTAAAAGTTAATGATATGATTTGTTTACCATATAAAGGTTTACAATATGGCGAAACTTCAACCCATTTAAGTAGAAGAGTTTCCATCACCCTATATTTATTTTTTTTTCTTCCGCCTAATTTTTTTTCCTTCGCTGTTTTTTTTTTTTTTTTTTTTCAAGATGTCGCTTAGACATATGGTATATGATATCGAACAGTTAATACGCTTTTGAAACTGACACCGCGTAACCAAAAACTTTTCGATGTAAGAGTTACCTCCCCGAACACTGTTTTTCTTGTTATTACTTATACGTCGCAACCGCATAAGAAACCGACTAATTAATTTTACCAAATTGCTCGTTATATCCTCAAGATGATTTGATTAATTTTGACCGAAGCTATCCAGAGACTCCATATGAGAGTTATTTCCCCTTATGCATTTGATATAAGTGATGTGTATTTGTAACTGAAAAACCATAACTTATAGAGACCTGAGGTCTTTTGATTTGAGGTCCTCGGTCCAAAAAAAAAGAAAATAAGGTCAAAGGTCAAGGTCATATTCTAGATTTGATTTTGGCTTGTTATCACTTATTTTCAGAGAATGTATAAGATATCGACAAAATATTTTTACAGAATTGTTAGTTGCGACATGTCATAACACGTAAATTTTAGTTGAAAGGGTACGTAGACATTTAATGGGAGTTTTCGCCCCATTTATATCTAATATTAGCTGTATGGTAATATAACTCATTAACAATATATAGTAGAGACCTAGAGTGTTTTGATTTGAGGCCCTTGTTTCATGACCTTGAAATTGGGGTCAAGGTCAAAGTTTGATTTGACGTTCTAGATTTTGACCTTTGCTTTAACTTTTAATGTATGCCTGATAAAGCTATGGTACTTTGTGCATTAAGTTGCAAGCCATATGACCTTGAAAAAATCAACCGGGAATGACCTTTGTAAACCGGAAGTAGCTATTTCTTGTCCATATTTAATGTAAAAGTACATAGAACCATATATTTTGGAATCAGTGTCAAGTAAACTATCAAATGATACCGGAAGTGACCTTTTCAAACCGGAAGTAACAAATTATCTCCTTATTTCAAACAAAATGTATAGAAACCATATATTTTGAATTCAGCGTATAATAAGCTATCATTTGGCGCTGAAAATTACATTTCTAACCGAGTTTTAATATTTTTCACATCAAAATATATCGTTTCGGGTGGAAAGACCTTCAATTGTACTCTGAACAATTGGTTTTTATTTTTTTTTTTTTTGTGTTGTTAGCATTTTGTCTCATAGGCGTATATATTACCCCAAATCTCCTTTTATTCATTAATTAGAAGAATTGATTTTTTACTCATAATTATACATGTATATGCATATACATTTATAGCTTATTTTCGACGTTTAAAATTCAAAAACGTCTATCGGAAATTGTTCGACATTAGCCAGATTCAAGATTCAAGATTCAAAGTTTTATTTAGAGTCGATATTCCATACTACATAAACGCAAGCTCTAGTGAGCTTTCAAATCGACTTAATAACAAAAAACAATACACACATACAAAAGTCATGAAAACAATACAATACAATTATAATTTATATATATATATATATTAATAGCCAGGAATCTGAAAAAAACAGTTTTGACGTATCCCTTTTGCCTATGTTTTTCTCTGTTCATGGTTTGATCTTTGATTAGCGACTTTGCTAAAATGGATCTTTTTTTCCCCTGATATATACATTGTGCTATGGTTGTGGGGCTATTATAAATAATATATATGACACATTTGCACTTTATAATCTGGTTTTGTTCGGTTTTTTGTACATAAATGAGTTCAAATATAACTATATTTGCTTTTAAGTTGATTTTTCAATTACTGATGACTTACAAACAAAGTCAAACAATATCGTTAAATATATATATATATATGAAACATTCCACGACACGGATTTGGCATAGTTATTAGAATTGCACTTGAATCGGTTGTCTGAAAGCAGACCTAGTTATTAGTACATATATATCAAAATTTACTGTTGGCGCTTCACAGTTTTTTCTTGATTGCCAGATGGGTAATTGACATGTTTTGTCAGCTCTTTTATCTAAAATCAATTCATTTTTCATTAGCACATCCTTTGTCAACCAGAAAGAGTAATTAAGACTCCATTTAGGATTATTAAAAATTATTGATAAATAAATGTACTTGTGAACAACGAAAATAGCAAAAGTACTAAAAGAAAAGTGAAGTCCTAGTTATGTGTCATATTTCTATTGAAGACTTGGCGGAATAATGAATAATTTCCTAGCTGTGGCATTATTTTTGTCCGTTTCTTATCAGTCATTTATTTTTAAAAAATGTCGTATTTATTCAAAACTACCGAAGCAGATATTAAATGTCGGAATACACGTAATAGTATCCATGAAATAGACATAGTATATACAGTTACATGTACATGTATATAAGTTTTATTTAAGATAGAACTGTTCGTCTCGCTTAACTCATTTTGGTGTTCTTTAATACATTTCTACGTTGAACGAATTTGATTTGCTTCTTTTTTAGTATGTAGACGGGTTTATCTATAATTGACCTAGAAAACATTGGCGCATCCATTAACCTCTCACGTGACCGATCCGCCATTACAACCGTGAAAGATAACGCACGTGTATTGAACAAAACATTATCGATTTTCTGTTTACATTTGTATTTCCTTCATTTTCTTATTTATTTCACTATGGATACTGCCGAAAGTAATAAAAGAAAGTGGAGGCATTCTTGTGCAGTTAATAGTTGTACAAATAATTGTAGAAAATGTCAGATGTGCAAAAAAAAATCAATAAATAAAATATGTGAACTATACAAGTTGTGCCGACTGCACACAATCCTTTTTTTTTCAATAAAACTTTTTATGAAAGTAAAATTACACTGGCAGACGAATGTTGACACGGCGTCAAACGAAATTATCTATGAAAATTAATCCGATGACTACATAGCATCTACCTCTGTTTGTATAGAAGATCTACACATCAGATGGATCCAGGATTTTGAAGGGGGAGCGGGTCCCCGAACAGACACAATTTGTAGTGGAAGCGGTAAAAAGTCTGAATTAACCATGAGTGAAGCTGCATAGGGGGGCCTAGGCACCCCCTAAATCCGTTCCTGCACATTTCTTTAGCCGTAATAACAATGAAACCTATCCCGAGGCTACATGCATGTAGTTATAATTGGATGCAAATCAAACAAGTATGAAGAGACTATTTTTTTATACATGACGAATATATCTTTAGGCTGCAAAATGGATAGACGTTCCGACAACATTAACTCAGACAAACATACTGTTAACAGAGGAGTAAGGAGTTCAAAATTGAATAAAATCAGGAAACCACGTCAGCGTATATAGACATATTATGAATGACGCCTCATTGTATACTTGTCTTATGTAACTAAGTTTTCTTTACTTAAGTGGAATAAATACACAATTTATTTTTCAACTACGATATTGCAGATCAGCTGTTGCTCGATCGTACTGATGAGGTTAACACTTAGTTTGATGTTTGGTTATTTGGGACGGCGCTTTCATATTTCGAAAAGTAAGGCTTGTAAACTATTTTATTCCTGGGTGCCAGTTCTTGCTGAAAAACTTAGAGGTTTTATAAACAGCTGCTTCCGTAGACGAATCACAGCAAAACTTACTATTACTGAGGGCACTTCTCTATAAACCTCGTCTAAATGGTCCATGTATGAAGGAATGTGTGCTTAAAGTATATATTTACACTTAGTCGTGAAAATATACGAGACCTCTGTTTGGGGTGGTGGGGAGGGGGAGTTGGCAAAACACTAAATGACGCTTTTAAAACATAATTTTAATCATTGCTTTTAATTTACACGTTTGCGTCTTTTGTGGTTTATTACCATTCATTAATTTTAAGCACGGGCCGGAGCATGATGTTATACTATGCATACTAGTAGTTTCATATTAAGTTATTTTTCTGCAAAAGAAATTGGAACACCTAATAACTATATGATAATTAACATGGGCCGTGAAAGTTCAAAACTTCTTCGGCCCAATTAAATCGCAAAGTTTAGTCTACATATGGCCCGACGCACTGATAGCATATAGCGCAATTCATGCGGAGACAAAAGTGATACGAAAACGTCACTCAATTTTGAGCAGTATACGTGAGTCGAACCACAAGCAAAAAAATCGTTTCTGTGAAAAAGTTTATCATCAAACGGTACATGTCTAAAGGTATATTTTTTTTCAGAAGATGTAAGTAACCGCTTGCCGGAGAAAACAGGCTGTCGAATATAGGACCGTCGGATTAGAGGATTGTTGAATTTTAAGACTGACTCATTATAGGTTTGCATGACTACAGAAATTTCTATGAGTTTGATAAAATTGCGCCAGGTTTTTCTGATATATCACATTCGACCCGCAGGACAATTTATTTTTATTTATGTTTGTGTTATAATAATCAATATTATGATTATCAAATGATTATAACTGATATGTAACCTGGGTATTCGTATTCGTAAATATTATGTCCCGGTTCTAACGTATCAAATACCGTGAGTTATATTTTAAGGACGACACCTGGCCTGCAATACACTTATAATTTTAATGTCCATTCCTTATCTTATTACTTTATTATTTATTTTGTAATTTTGCCGAGGTCAAGTACGTTTCACATTCTTGTGTTTACGTAATTATATGCGGTCTGGGAAATAGATGTATATCTTGTTTACATTTTTTTTTCACGGTTGTAATGGCGATCACACTACAACTACGCCTAGGAGTCGCGTCACAAACTAAGGCAGATAATTGGAAAAACCTGTCTATATTATAACTTTTCTCTTACATTTGCTCCGTAATTCTTTAGTGGTTTTCTTATTCATTTCTACAGGCAGTTTTACTTTTATTTATTGTGAAAATAAGCACAAAAAAATAAAATTATATTTACTTTATCTGTAACTGTATAATGGACTCAGCACTTAATGTCATGCGTAATAAGCGCTTCTTGTAGATTTCCTTTATCTGTAACTGTATAATGGACTCAGCACTTAATGTCATGCGTAATAAGCGCTTCTTGTAGATTTCCTTTATCTGTAACTGTATAATGGACTCAGCACTTAATGTCATGCGTAATAAGCGCTTCTTGTAGATTTCCTTTATCTGTAACTGTATAATGGACTCAGCACTTAATGTCATGCGTAATAAGCGCTTCTTGTAGATTTCCTTTATCTGTAACTGTATAATGGACTCAGCACTTAATGTCATGCGTAATAAGCGCTTCTTGTAGATTTCCTTTATCTGTAACTGTATAATGGACTCAGCACTTAATGTCATGCGTAATAAGCGCTTCTTGTAGATTTCCTTTATCTGTAACTGTATAATGGACTCAGCACTTAATGTCATGCGTAAAGCGCTTCTTGTAGATTACCTTTATCTGTAACTGTATAATGGACTCAGCACTTAATGTCATGCGTAATAAGCGCTTCTTGTAGATTTCCTTTATCTGTAACTGTATAATGGACTCAGCACTTAATGTCATGCGTAATAAGCGCTTCTTGTAGATTTCCTTTATCTGTAACTGTATAATGGACTCAGCACTTAATGTCATGCGTAAGAAGCGCTTCTTGTAGATTACCTTTATCTGTAACTGTATAATGGACTCAGCACTTAATGTCATGCGTAATAAGCGCTTCTTGTAGATTTCCTTTATCTGTAACTGTATAATGGACTCAGCACTTAATGTCATGCGTAATAAGCGCTTCTTGTAGATTTCCTTTATCTGTAACTGTATAATGGACTCAGCACTTAATGTCATGCGTAAGAAGCGCTTCTTGTAGATTACCTTTATCCGTAACTGTATAATGGACTCAGCACTTAATGTCATGCGTAATAAGCGCTTCTTGTAGATTTCCTTTATCTGTAACTGTATAATGGACTCAGCACTTAATGTCATGCGTAATAAGCGCTTCTTGTAGATTTCCTATATCAGGAACGCTCAAAGAATGCCAAGTAATTTTAAGAACCGAAACAGTTGAAGAGCTATATGACAAAAAAAAGATCTGAAAAAAATATCCAAATCCATCTACGGTCAACTTTGCCTTAGGGAGTTGAAACCTAAGTTTCTTTACAATTTCTAAAGTTATAAGCAGAAAATTTTAGAAAGCCGGGTCTGTTATAAATCATGTCTGTACCAAAGTACTGACCACTGAGCTGATGATTAGTAGCTCAATGGTTTAAATGGTAAAATTGGCATTACCATTTACTCCATCAGACAAGAAAGCACGCATAATACACTCAGTTTTAGAGAAAACAACTATCAGAATACTGTAAATAATACTCTGGAACGACCTTCTCGATAATACTTCATAAGCATGATCGATTTTTTTTTTTATTTGCCTCAAAGGTACTAGAATTTCATTTCTCAAATTGACACACATATAATTTCTTATATAAGCATTGGGTTTAGTAGCAGGAATCGACGAGAAATTCGCCTACAACACAGTTTTTATTGAGAATGAAAGGTGATGAGGGGTATATAAATGCATATGTATGTCAATGCAACAGCAACCCATACCATCATAATAAGATAAAATGCATCAAAGACATGCATAAGTCAACAGTAGATAAACGTCTCTACCATGAGGTATGCTGTTAATCAAATCTAAAACATATAAACTGAGACTACCAAATATCTGCCACCAGGACACAATTATTGAAAGATAAAACAATTACTAAAATAGTTTAGAGACATTGACAAAGTTTCCGACAAACTGGGTATTTGAGAACTCGGTTTTCCCCTTTTTCTTTATGTCCAACAGTGGGATAATAAAATCAGATCAGAATTTCCACTTCGGAATGACAATTTGTTATTTATAAGGCGGCAGGAGGATTTTTTTCTGACGGAATATTCATTAAAAAAAATTAAGGGTCTCGCTTATTTTTCTTGCGCGGTTTTGCGCGAAAATTTATTTTCAATTATGTACACCTTTATCACCTGCTTTTTGTAGTTTCATCCCGTGTGGGTAAGGTTATTTATTTATTTTTTTGTATTTTCCAGGCCAGAATATTCATTTTCATTTTCAAAATCCTTCTGCCGTCTCCACCGCCCGTCATCGTTCATTTGCATTCAGAAATCTTCATGTTAGTGTACCGATAAGGATTTCATACAGTAAATATTTCGTGATGTAAGCAATCTTTATGTGAGCTAAGGCATGTTGGACTGAGACGTACGTACACATAGTGCGTACAGCGGGTAAATGTGTTTTTTTACAGAAAATATAACCTTAATGTTTCATTTACTATTTGTCTTATAGTAATATTAACTATCTTGGTGTAATCAGGAGTGTACAGAATTTTACACCGGTGTTGAAAATCTATGCACCCTGTGGCGCAGCCAAAGGTCGTATGCACTTTCAACATCGATGTAAAATTCCGTACACCCCTGATTGCACTGGCAATTTGAAAATTTTATTACTAGGGAATATTGGAGAATATTCTTTTTTCTTCACTTGGATTTTTTTTTTTTTTTTTTTGGGCAAAAAATTTCAATTTTTTTTTTTTTTTTTTAATATAAATTCATTTTTTTTTTTTTTTTTAATTATTATAATTTTTTCCAAAATTTTGAATTTCATAATTTTGGCAAAAATTTTATTTTTCGGCATATATTTTTTATCTCCTGTTGAACTAGGGTGGGGTGATATTTATATCCGGGTAATTAACTAATCAGATTCACGGCAAGATTCTTGCTTCCAAAGAAATAATGTTTAACGTTCTAGAAACGGAAATCAAGAGCAATGTTCCTAATGTGGAGAGGAGTCTGATCAAGTGTATAATATGTTTGGTCACACAGTAATAAAGCACCAGCATAGCTTCATTTCCATCAGAAATTAAAAGAATAAAAGTTGACAATGTATATTTGTGAGATGAACGCATATTATATACACATTTATTCTTTTTTTATTATATATTTCAAAAGAATTGTATTGAAGCTTACAGTTTATTTATTTTGTTGTTTATTAAATACATTGCACAAGTCCCCGAGTTTATCATCAGCTCAGTAGTCAGTACTTTGGTATTGACATGATTTAAAACAAACCTTTCTGAAATTATTTACCTCCAAAGGGTGACAGGGGAATAGAAATATGGTCACTTAAGTCCTCTTCCGACCGACCCTTGCCAAAGTGGGACGTCCGTTGGTTGTGTGGGATGTTCAAGTACGCAGCCACGTCCGGTCAGAATGGAGCGTGTAGAGAGAGTGTTAAGCTAATTGCACGTTAAGTCCCTTGCAACACATCTTTGAAGGGTCCGTAGGTAGCCCTGTTGCAAGGCAAAATTTCTGTCCATATCCAATATACTCTCATTTTCAGTGGCAGTCTAAATTTCCCGACCTTAATCCCGAACGTCCTCTGTTAAAGGACATACTTACTGGATTTATTGTTAATTTGTTCTCGCTCTGAACATGCATGACACATTTGCCACTGGACGTTAAGCAACCAACACTCAATCATTTAGAATATTTTCATTTATAAATTTAAAAATTATTAAGAGGCTATGGTTTCAACTCCATCAGGCAAAGTTGACCATAGATGAATTTGGCTATTTTTAAGGTCCTTTTGGTCATACAGCATCAAATTATAAAGTCTTATTTTCATTTTTTTTTATTAGATATTCCACATTCAAATCAAATGTTATTTTATTTTTATTTTTTTTTTTTGGGGGCTCTTTTAGTAGAATATTTGGGTTTATATTGAATTTTCTGATTGTTTACTCCTTTTCCTTAGTTTTCTTCTATGTTTTTTCGTCATTCACTGTAATGTATACATCAATCATAAAATGTTATTGACTGTAAAAACAAAGGGAGCATGCAATGAAATTAAAAAAGATTATGAGTCCCTGTAGTCGGTTCTTAAGACCGTTTTAAAAAAGACCCATTGATTTCTTATATATCGTAATAATGCAAGGTTATAGTAAAATGTTTTCAGAACAGAAAGTTATCATTAAATTGAAAATGGTTAAACTTGATCAACATATTAATCTGTTTTTGTGACTTATTGAGAATATATAATATTGTCCTTCGCTAAACTACAGTTACAAACTAGAAAAAGTCAGTTTTTAAGCCAAATAATCTCTTCTTTTTATTCACATTTTCTTCAAAAAACACGGACCATTTGTTAAAAAACCCGGACGTTTTAACTGTTGCTCTCGAAAATTCACGGACAATATAAAACACTATATTGTAAGTGAACTAAAAGGAAATTCTGCGTCGTTTGTGTTCAAAACATGTCTAGCATTCAGAATAAGATGAACAGTCACGAATAAAACTATTATACTCGAAAAATAGCAGTAAATCGATCTGATTGCATGAAAATTCACTCGAAAAAAAACTGATCTACACTCGAAAAAAAGTGGACTGATTCACTCGAAAAAATACGATCTCCACCGGACACTATACCTACCGTGATAAATGTATGTTTTGAAATAATAAATGCTCGCATTTATACTTATTTTGCTGGTATAAAAATCGTGCTTTCAAACGCTTAAATATCGATAGCTGTTTCTATATCAGCAATTTAAGATTTTAAGGACAACTTTGGCTAAATATATTAAATTTTTTTTAAAGAACATCTTTGTGTGAGAGATTGTAAGTGGTATATCCATATTGCTGGACGATTTTGAAGAGAAACAAAAAACATTTTTTTTAATTTATCATATAATTCCACCAAAATGTATATCTTAGCATTCTGTATACAATTTTAAAACTTTATCCATGCACCAGTTTTGACCACTTTGGTACTCCAGGAAAATTTACATTTATATATATTTTATTGCAGATACCAAAATAATCGAAAATTATGCGGGGTATAGAAATGTAAAGTATGCAACCACAATATAGGGCAGTTGTTAACAACTAGATAGTGCAATAAAAACTTTGTTAATGTTAAAAAAAATTATGCCATCACCGATCGATTTATCGACCGGTTATTATTAGGTGAGAACGCACTGATAACTGACCGCAGTTTTTAAACGACTTTGACACTTTAATTATAATAAATAAATCTAATTTTATAATTGTGACAAATATTGATTTTTGTACATTATACAATAACATTCATAAAAATATACATTGAAACAATCAATACCCAGTTGGCTTATGAACACATTTTACAAACTAAATAACATATCATTTAGTTAAAAAAAATGAACAAATAAAATGACTTATTATTTTCATAAATACACATTCAAATAATTAAAATAATAAATTGAAAAATAATTCATGTAGATAAAAATTATTATTATTATTATTATTTATTTTATTAATTTATCACATGACCTTAAAAGTAGTACATGTAAAATTAAAAGGTAACTGTAAACTAAAAAAAAAAGTGTTTCAAAATAAAAATAACTTTTGTCTCAGAAAAGAATAAAAATACTTTTGCTTAAAATAGGTTGAATTTCATGACAACTCATAATTTCAACTAATTTTTTATCATTGTCTAAGTTGGCAAAATTTTCAATATAATTTGAACAATCAGAAATTAAAACCCATCTCAGGTCATCATAAAGAAAGCAAATTACAAAAAAGTGTTTTTTTCAGATTCAACACAATTGTTCGTATAAAACTCACAAAGTCTGGTATGAATTGATTGTTGGTTGCTAAACGTCCAGTGGCAAATACTTCATGCATGTTCAGGACGAGAACAAATTAACAATAAATACAATAGGTAGGTTAAGTAATTGAGGCCGCCCGGGATAAAGTCGGGGAAATTTCGACTGGCACTGGAAAATGAAGGTATATTGGATAAGGACAGAAATTGGCCTTGCAACAGGCCACCTCCGGACCCCGCAAAGAGTTGTTGCAAGGGTTCTTAACGTGGAGAGAGGGTGGCACTCTCTCTACACGAGGCATCGGATTTAACGTCCCCATTCTGACCGGACGTGGCTGTGACTTGATATATCCCGCACAGCCAAACGGACGCCCCAATTTGGCGAGGGTTTTACTACTGGTTGGAAGAAGACCAAAGTGACCATATTTCTATTCCCCAGTCACCCTTGGGGTGGTATGCGTTAGAATTGGCGGCCTGGCATATACCTTTCAGTTGCAATGGCAAGCGGTAGCGATCCGGTCGGAACAGAGCCATGACACGTTTATGTTGGCTGGGTATTAAAAGTGAGATATACACTATGATCTTTTAAATTTTAAATCTTACTGGTTTTTGTCCCTTGGTAAAACAACTAGTCATGCTAGTGTTGTGTTCAAAACAGGAGACGATTATCATACATAAACACTTGATATCACTAAAAACTTTTATGGTAGTTTAAGTTCAATTTTCAGTACTTTTTTTTAGTTTTTTTCATTGTTTTGTATGTGTATTATGTTGGTATATGTTTTATTCCATAATATCGTCCAATAGTTTATTTTTGGCAAAATTAAACAACACCTAGATAGAACAATCTACTTCCTACTCATACCCTGTCTATACAAATTAAAACCTTATAGATAGAGCTTTTTTTGAAAGACATCAGTTGTTAAGAATTTTCAAATTGTTATCACTTATTTTGCAACCATGTTTTTTATTTGTTACCTTGATTTGTTGTCTGGCTTCTTAATTGATATATGAGGTTTTAACATCGGTAAATTAAAATACTGTTGTCTTAATTTACTATAAATGTGTAAATTAAAATTCATTTATAAGTGAAAAATATTATTTTCATATCCTGCAGAATACACCATGTTCGTTCTTCTTACTGTGCATAGCCATTGGAAAAGTTTGTCCTACCTTGAGTTGTTTCCCTTTACAAAAAATTATAAAACTAAAAACAAAGTCCGTAATTTGAAAATGCACTGAAGCTTTAAACATTTTCTCGTTCTTGCAGTCCTTTGGATTTTGATTTTCTGCGTTCCCCCTCAACATTGTTGGAAAATTTGATTATGCACTTTTCAAAATTAAATTCTCCCAACCCATAGAAAGTTCTAAAATTTCACATATCAGATATTCAAACGTTCATTTTTTGTACTGGATTCTAAGATGCAAAGATATAAGCAACTGTGTATAACGGTTGTGTTATCTGTAACTATTCAATCACACTGATATGACCTTTTTTTATTCGTGCAATAAAGTAAAACTCCATCAATCTTACAGGTAACATTTTCTACATTAATAATAAAAACGTCTTTAGGAAATGTAAACAACCCCCTCTTTCTCTGTGGTTTTGATAGAAATTTCCAATACAGATTTTGTCAGATCATTACGGTACGTGTGATCTTAAACTTGATTTCATTATCTAAGTTGTATTACGCTGTTGTCTCCTATAATCCTATGGTTCGCCTATTTATTTTCTAAACACTGAGGACGGGTTGCGATCAGAGTCTTACTTGGCTATAATTCTACTGAGTTCTACAAAACATACATATGCGAAGTTTTCCACTAATAAGCCTATAAAAAACTGAACACGCATCTCGACTTTTTTAACTCGCAACTCAATTTTCATATATCGCAACTCGACTCTTACAGTTACTGTAAACATTCCTAGATACTGCAAGTCATGTAAACTTGTATTTGTTATGAAAATCTGTCTCTATAGCAACAATATAAATAATCGCAATGATATGAGAATGGTCTTGTATCCAACAAACCAACAATTTTTTTGGGGTATAATGCTAGATCTTACGGCGGTTTCTTTGAAATTCATTCCAAACGGACCAATTCAGAAAGGGTATAGTTGCATTATTGGAACATCATTGTTAAATGAATTCATGCGTTACGGATTGGTTCAGACGTTCTTTCTGGGAAGTTTGAGACTGTGCAATGGAATAAACAGGACGAAAGATTTTCCGTTTGATCAATTTGTCTATCCATATGTTTTATATATTATAGTGTGTATGTTTCTCTACAGCCAAGAACCCCGTGGTGACCTCTAGATGTGTATTTTTGGGTGAGCATAGATGCATGGTTGTTGTATATATCATGGATTGTTGACCCAATTTTGATTTCATTCATATTCTTATGAAGATGAAAATTCCTAATATACATTCATCACAGCAGTCGTCTATGACACTTAAGTTAAGAGTTTTGACACATTAACATAATAGTCATTGAAACAAATTGAAACATGGTTAAATTTCCATTTGTTCATGGAGTGTTTCGTGACCACGGATATTGACCATCTGTCAGTTATTTATCTATTTGAGTTACTGAACAATTTTCTTACGATGTGCATGTCCTTACCACAGACATATACTAGTAATTAGAAACCTAATAATAGAGATTTACAATAACTACCCGACTCCGAGTCCGAGTACGAGTACGACTACAAATCATACAGGTAAGCTATAGGGGTGATCTCAAAATAATTTGTACACTAATTGATTTTACCGTGTTAAATCTTTGCGTTGCAATGTGATAGGACAAAACCATTCATCAAATTAATTTTTTTCCCTGAAGGTTTGAAGAAAACGCTTTTTCATTCTCTCTTTATAACAGATTTTTTTTCAGAATCTAATGCTTTCACAACAATCTTTTGCTCGTGTTATCTATATTCTATAAGCTGTATTGCTTCTGAATAAAGTATTATTATATATATATCTGATCACTTCTGTATGTGATGAATTATTTAAAGGGAGTTGAATAATACTATTGTTCATTTTGTTTTTTGTATATCTTTTTTTTCAAGCAAAATTTTTCCCCATTGTATATAGTCTTGGAGGATAGGATAAATATTTTGATTTGAATGATTGCAAATTGTTTCAAATCTTTTTTGATCAGAAAACTTGTTTTTTTTATAGCTGCGAGTGAATTGTAATGCATACTCTTGTTCGCATTTATTTTGATGAGAAAAAAAATCATTATTCAATCAGCATTAACCTTCTTAGTCATTCCAATCATCCTCCCTGTCAAGTTAGCTTGCAATTGTTTGTCTGATTTTAGAAGTGTACAAAAACAAGTCTGACAAAGAACCAAACGACGCTTCTTTTTTTCCAAATAGACAAATCTACAAGATCTTTAACCTTTCAGCCTTTCAGTTCGGCAGGATTTTTTTTTGGACAAAGCAATTGAAAGAGTGTTTTATGTTAGCTTTTCTTCAAACAATTTTAAAAAGAAACCAAAAAAAATGAGAACAAACGATACAAACGGTGACTGACGCAAACTGATGACTAACTTCACCCGGTAAGTAGATCAAAATGAAATAGAAAAAGAAGAAAGAATCAAAACGACGGGACTGAGTAGTGTGTGGGATGAACATTGATTGGATATGGAGGTGGGTGTAGCTTCAGGGGGGGATACTTTATTTGATAATATAGATAGCCATATAATTTTTTTTATTTTATTTCTAGAACTGTGCATTAAAAGGGAATACGTTTTAGTTTTCTCGTTTGGATTGTTTTACCTATGTCATTTTGTGACCCTTTATAGCTTACAATGCGGTATTGTTTTTGCTCATTGTTGAAGTCCGTACGAAGACCTATACATTTTGTAGTTTTAAGCATCTAAGTCATTTGGTATCTGGTGGAAAGTTGTCTGATTGGAAATCATACCACTTCTTATTTTTAAATAATTCTTTGTTTTATGATTGTTTGACTTTCCGTATTTTGTTCTTCCTAAACACAAGAACAACTAAACACAAATAAACGATGTACAATCCAAAACTCATGCTTTAAAGAAGCAAAGATAAATAAATAAATAAATAAGACTTGTTGTTTTCATAATTTTGTTTTACTTATTTGCAGAACGACAACATTGGACCATAACAGTTTCCATACTTTCAAATGAATCTTAATTCACACCTAGGCTTTTGAACAGACTTATAACAGAATACGTTATTGCTATAAGGTCATGGGAACTCTTTGGAGGCATCTTCGTCACAAACTAAAAGCTATTATTGAAGTTTGTGGGAGTTTTGTAAATCGCCGAAAACAACTTTTCAATTAGTTTAAAATTATGAAAGCACAATGTTTACAATATTTTTATTGTTTTGAGATAGCCCCCGTCATTTAAACTGTCTTACTATGACTCGTAGTCGGACTCGGGTCGGAGTCAGACAGTTATTGTAAATCTCTACTACTAGGTACCAGTCACAGACAAATGTTCATCTCTGAATTGAATAGTCATAATAATACCAACTTCTGACTCAAACATTTTGACTGGTGGTATATTTAGTTTTATAAACATTAATTAATGCACAAAGCAACTAAAAAAACAGGAACTACAGCACAAGAACCAATACGATAAAAAGATCCATAGTGTTATACAAGAACGAGATATAACCAACCAAGCCCATTTTAACTTTGTATCTTAAGAGTAGCTTAGTCTCAAATCGGTCATCAATGTATATAATAAATAAACTCATCATAGATACCAGGATTAAAATTTTGTACGCCGGACGTGCGTTTCGTCTATAAAAGACTCACCAGTGACACTCGAATCAAAAAAGTGTAAAAGGCCAAATAAAGTAAAAAGCTGGAGAGCATTGAAGACTCAAAATTCGGAAAGGTTTTGCCAAATACAGCTAAGGTAATCTATTTCTGGAGTAGAAAATCCTTTGTATTTCGAAAAATCTCAACGTTTTGTTAACAGTTAATTTACAAATATGACCATATCAATGATAATTCGTGTATAATTTCATATATCCACACAGTCAGACAGACGCCCGACAGCAAGAGTAGTTTGAGGAGGTCTTGTGCGCTCGGCAATTTTGAATATATTAAGGTAGTGTACAAACAATCAATTTTTGAAACTTTGTCCATAACTACATGCACATTGTACAATTGGTGGCGATCATGAAATATATTATTTATCAAAGCGTGTTGATAGTAATGTTCTAATAAAAGGAGTACTTCAACTAGTAGCAATGCATAATTCTTGATTGGATTTAGTCTGGTGAGTACAATGTACAAAATATTTTACTACGGCATAAATGTATGATACATGATTGACTGTTGTTTGCTTAAGGTGCAGTGGCAAATATTTCATGCATATTCAGGGCGAAAACAATAAATACAATAGTTAGGTCATGTCAGAAGGGTCGACCGGGATGAAGGGTGGGAAAATGGACTGCTACTTGAAAATGAGGGACAGAAATTAAACCTTGTAATAGGCCACCTATAGGCCCATCAAAGAATTGTTACCAATGGTTCTTTGTGTGCAGAAAGCGTGGCACTCTCTCTACAGGAGACATCAGATTAAACGTCTCCTTTCTGATCGAACGTGGTTCCGTATCGATGTACAGCCAGCACAACCATACGGAAGCCCCACTTTGGCGAAGGTTTTACTGCCGGTCGGAAGAAGACCATTTGTCTATACATGTATCTCAGTCACCCATGGGGTATGTATGATAAATGGATGTTAAATATGGATGACTTTTTTAATTATTAACCGAAATGCTATGCTGTCCTTTAAAAATATAAGATTATGACTTTTTTTTTTATATCAGATGTATTATCAGCCAAAGAACCAATGACTCGAGGGTTGAAATCGACTAAGGACTGCTAATACATCTGGTATGAGAAAGTGCATGTCATAACTTTTTAATTCATAATTTACTTCCACTTAAGAAAATGTCACTGTAGTAAAACTAATATCAAAAAAATATTAACATCAGCTATTTAGTTGATACGGCCATTATACTGCAAGCAAACAACATAAGCGACTAAATATGTTTAATGATACATGAATGTACCTAACAGAATACTGACATTAAACCGTTAGACTGATAAATCTGTCTCAAAACTGATCGACCTTGAGCGTAGGGGACAGCACTCGTCAGTCTATTAAACTGTAGAGTACTAAGACATACACATAGTTTATTCCAGATGTTAAACAATGTTATTTTTGCTGACAAAAACGGATAAAAGATACATTTTTTACAAAACTAAATTGTTGAAATAGTTTGAAATTCAGGCACTTTGATAGAGCAACCGTTGAACAATTTGGTATATCATACAGTTTTTACTTTGTTGCCCATTTTTCACAATATTAAACAATATTCGTGTTCTTAATGTAATGTTTATTTTCATAGAAAACGTCACATTAAAGTACATTCTCCGAAATATACCGAGTATTACCGAATTGCAATGCGATAACGTTACGAACGACGTGCAATATAACCGGAAGAAGATGGTGATATTTTCATATTAGCATGCTAAACACATTTGTCAGAAAATATGGAATGTACATAAACGTATGCTATTAAGATGCCATAAATTTTGTTATGCTATTACATTGTAAGGGGCTATAATTTTTTTAAGTTATTTCATATCAGACAGGAGTAACCAGTGATAGAGGACGAAGTGTATATTGTTTCAAACTATTTTCATTTATTAATTTTTACACTATTTTCTTTAGTATCATCATCATTATTTATTTTATTTCGGTAATCAGAAAAAAAGAAATATGTCAATTTCTTGTGCAAACCATTTGTCCCGAAAAATAACATGAAAAGATTTTAAAATTTACATTTGAAACTGTTAAAATTACCTCCCTTCTATTTAGGCGGCGTTCTGTTTTTATAGCAACCGGATGGCTGTCCCCATCGAAAAGAGATGACTGCGTATGTGCGAAAGAGAGAAAATGAAGGGTAAAAAAAGAGTCAGAAGACACCAAAAGGACTATAAAAAAACAAATTATAAAAAAAAAAAACGCGGACAAACAACAAAACACAATATTCCACACAGAAAACCCCAAACAATGAGCAACAACGGGGATGATATTTTTCACGATTTTGGTTTCGCTTGTTTATTAATTTTTCTAATGTTATGTAAATTGCATATATTAAAAAAAATGGTGGACGACGGAATAAATTATTTCGTTCCATGAAATGTGAACCTTAGTTTACTTCTCCTTCTAGAATTTAAAATGAACTTTCTGCTGGTCCCCGATGACTATTATTGATAAAGATAAAAATTAATATACATTTTAAAATCAATCTACTCTATTGGTACTCGATAGATTTCGTCAAATTGCTCTCTGTGATACATGTACAAGTACTAGTATGGTACCAAATGCTGTTAACAGTGTTACTGTTTAGTTTGTTACCCGAATTTGTTTTTGCTTAATCGAATTATGACTTTTTAACAGCTGTATACTACTGTTGCCTTTAATTACTGCACTGGTATTGCAATCTCAGTGAAGGTCTCTGTATGTTAGTACCAAAAGAGCAGGGAAACTTCATGTCGATAACTACAACTGTATTAATCGTTTCTCAAACTATTTTACATATTTCAAATTTTTGCTATCTAACCAATACCATGCTTTTTTACTTCTATGATCTGGTGTTTAAATTGAGTGCCTTGTTTATTAAACATCAATATGTTTCCGGTTAACGGTATTTTTATTTTATTTTATTTTTTGTTGTTGTTGAACTTATTACTTGGTCTTCTTATGTAGATGTTTTTCATCCAGTTTATTTTTCTCCAATATGGGTATAGTTCTAAAGTAAATACTTTACAATGACCCAGTATTAATGTACAGTGGTACTACATGTATTATCTTGTTAATACTGTCATATTCAGGACAACATAGTTACGCAGTACAATTACCAGGGAAAGAAGGAGGCCGGGTAAGACCACTTTTTGGCCCCAAAATATAGCATTTTTACAAATTTGTTGAAAAGTTAACTTTTACCTATTTATTGGAAAGTAAAATACTTTGGTTCCATAAATATGGGCTGTTTTTGACAATACAATGCACATGCATCAGGTACTAGCATCATACATTCATGCAAAATTACAGAAATCTTCACAATTTTAGCATTTGTGCTAATTTTAAGACGGTTTTTGTCTAAAATGGAAGTGGCCGCATTTGTGTTAAGTCTTGATATTCAAATATATGTTGTATTTGATGACATTTTATGGCATATTTGATAAATTGTTCATATTTAAGCTTGGATTTGAGCGTCTTTAATGACCAAATCATTTCAAATCTTTTACATAAACTAATTTAAAGTGTTTAAAAAATGTCAAACATCTTTCATCAAATGTATTTCGAATTTTAGGCCAAAAGTAGCCTTTACCGGACTTTCTCCTTCAAAGCTTATTACATACCCATTCAAAGCGACAACGATCCGTGAATAAGATTGAAATATTCTATTTTTATTCAATCGTTTATATAGTCAGACTAGATATTTGCATGTAGAATGGTTATTATAAACAGTATTGACAATAGTCAATTGTAATTATAAAAGTGACAAACATAGTCATAAGGCTAAAGCAAATTGATTTTGTCCATCTTTGTTTGAGAATAGCAAACTATAAAACTGAACTCAAGAGTATAAAATCTAATTAAAATGTCTTTGCCTTGGCCAATAAATCCGTTTTATTCATATTATTAGCGGAGAATGAAATTTTTAACCTTAAGTTTCAATTGTACATTTGGTATTTATGTAACGGCGTAAATAAACTTCTGCTCATGACAAGCTGATCAATATACAATTACAAATCCAGTCAAATTTTTCATAATAATTACGTTCATTCATAGAGCAGTATAAATTATGGAATATTAAATCACGTGGTATTATTATCCGATGCTATAAAACTGAGAGGCATCCGCCTTATTGTGAATAGTTTGCTTTCAACGGTCTGAGCTGACACTTATTCAACTTAGATCTGAAAATGACTGAACAGTGTCCCAGATTTCAAATTGCATTTTTAGGAGCAGGTAGTGTTGGAAAAACTTCCATTTTGCAGAGATATTTGTTCGGAACGTATAGCGAGGAATATTTGGAAACTGTTGAGGAAACATATTCGCAGCCGTATTATATCAATGGCAAACGACAAAATATAGACTATATCGACACAGCTGGGAGTATATCATTTCCAGCAATGCAACAAATCTACATGTCACAAGCAAACGGTTTCGTTCTTGTTTATGCTATAAACGATAAACAATCCTTTGACGAAATGAAGAGCATTTGGGAGAAGATCAAACAAGTTCGAAAAAGTGTTTTAAACATTCCCGTTGTTATTGTCGGAAATAATCTTGACATGGAAAATGTTCGACAAATCGAAACATTCGATGCATTGAATTGGGCTTATGGCGAGAATCTTGGAGGTTGTTTCCTTGAGGTCTCCGCAAAAAATGATAAACATATCAAAGACGTTTTCGAGATTCTTCTTGAGCAACTTGGAAATACACGATCTGAACAGAAAGGACCGTTTCGTATTCGTTCAACAAGTTTAAGTAGAAAACCTTCTGATTCTAATGACATCCGACAGAATTCAAAAACAAGGAAATGCATGTTCAAAAAATCTCAAACTGTTACGACAGAGAGGTTAACTCCTTCTGATAAAAATTTTCAGGACTCTGTTTTCGATGACTTCAAGCAAATGACAATCAAGAGAATACACCAAACTTTACGAGGTAGAAAATGTTTTCCATCAGAAGATCATACCAGTTCATGGTTTTGTCAGACTCTCAAAACTTCTCCAGGAGTCAAAATTGTCGATCAAAACGGACATTTATTTCATGGAAATAAAAAAGTTCACACAGACATGCGAGAGAAATGCATTCAAAGCCATCTTAACTTTGTGAATAACCCACAAACAAAAACTATGTCGTATCATACTGCTGGAAATAATGTAAAAGCTCGCTTTTCAAATATCTTTTCAGTTCTAGTACGAAAACATTTCAATAAAAGACTTGACAGGTAATTTGTGAATTATTTGTAAATGTTTTATTATCAAAAGGAAGAGAAATATTGTTTTGTTATTATAGATGTTATTTTTTATTCTTTGAAACTTTTCTTATAATTAGGGAAAGGGCACAATATTCAAAATTTGCTGTGTTATTGTTAGAAGAAAATGAAGTCTTTTGTCATGTATATTAAACCGTTCTTGAATTTTTTTTTATATCACCGTTATTGTCTACACTTTGAACTTTGAAGACAGTAAAACGGAACCCAGACAAGGGTTTATATGGCTTAGTCAAAAGAATACGTTCTTCGATAGCCCCATGAAAATGATGGCCAAAGAAGGTACCATATTTGTTCCCATGCTTGTTCCGTCAATCTGTAGTGCTGGTTATTGAAAACAAAGTTGTTATTTTCGAGCACTAGTAACTGACTGTTTTGGCTTATTTTTATTGATGAAATCGGGGTCATAATAACTCCACACCAAGAAAACTGAAAAAAATCAGTTTTCCTCTCAAAATTTGTCACCCGAAACACATCTCCCGGAGCTTTCCGTACAATCCTATCAAAATAAAAAGAGATTTTGCTACCCGGAATTCAAATCAACAACCGTTTAGGACATCAAGAGTGCAACTTAAGTCAAGCGGATACAGATCTGAAAAGTTCACGGAAGCTTTCTTTAAAGTAAAAATAAGACAAAAAATCCTCCTATAGCACAAATATAGGACGACCCGTACAAATAAAATTCTATTTGTTGTCATCTTTCATCTCGATCTGAAAAAATCTTTCATCTTTTGTCTGCAAGCACTGGCGTCTTATTGAAAATGACCTTAAAAAATACTTTTAAAAGCACAACCACAAAGCAGGGATACTACATATATGCATAATCTTCCTGTAAAACGGAGAATAATGTCGTGGAACTTGCAAACTTTAACGTTAGATTAAATAATCATCGGCCATTTTAAGCCAGGCACCTCTTAAGAACAGGGCTAACAATCTTTTGAAAATATCGACTTCAAATAATAGAGGCCAACAAAAATTAAAACACTCAAGGTAGAAACAGTAACCGTATCCTTTTGTTTTCAAACTGATCCACGCCTAAATAGATTGAATGTTGATTGTTACTATTTTTAGACCCTACATGTATATATGTATATATATAGTACCTAGAAGATCAACATAACAATGTAAGAGTAGATCCATTTCTTAACTTCCGCCCAAACCGAGCTGAAACCTGTATTTTTCCCTTTCATTTCCAACGGAAACATTGTTTAGCATTGCGCAACCGCCTCATCCCTATCTTTACTCCAGCTGATAACATTAGCTTTCGTTTCGGGAAGTGTTACCTTCTCGTAGGTATTAAACAAGGACGACATGATGATCCTCTACTCATTGCATTAGTATAACTGTTGGTTTATATATATATTTATATATAGCAACATTTATATAAACAATGAAAATAAAATTATATGTGACGGCATGGTAAGTAAAATTATCACCCTTTACGACCATCAAAAACAACTGATCTGCAAGGTATACCACCTACTTGTACTGTGTTACAACCCTAGATAAAGCCGACGAGGAAATGCAATACTTAACTAACGAAAGCTATAGTTTTATATAGACCTGTTGATCGAGTTGTCCAGGGCGTTGGACACAGTGAAGGCGGATTTGCCACGATGTCTCAGATGCAGGAGGTTCGAATCCCGCTGAGGGAAGAAAAAAAATTTGCTAACGCAAATTCGCAGATCCAACAATGTTGGGCTAAATTTGAGACGAAATACATATATATTGTCTCAAATATATATATATATACATTTTCCTTCGGGTTATATGATCCGTTCATCCTATTTCGACTCTTCAAAATTCAAGAGTCTATCCAAAAATGAGGTAAATTATATGGCCTTCAAAATACCGTTTCGATTCCTAACATCACTGAAGAGACATTAATTGTCGAAATCCGGATATGGTGTACTAATTTTTGCACCTTTTGTTTGCGGTATACCATCTTTTCCGCAAGTTTATTGTTTTCTGTTTGGTATTAAATTAATAATTAGATCCATTTTGTTACATCTGGTGATCCGTTTATTTGGCAATCGACAATTGCAGTCAGCAGGGTTTAAGAACATCCGTTGTTCGACCTGCTAGTCAAATGCGTTTTGTTAAAATATACTTTTTCACTTTTTTGGTCTTTTGGAAAATGTTGTTTGTGCTGTATTTAGACCCCTCTACCAAGAAATTTGTTTTGCATGCACACATATAAAAATTGCGGTTTTTATCCAACGGAATCATAGGTTTGAACGTTGTTTTCAATTTAGACTTGTTTATACATGTATATATATACACACACACATTATACATCATGACATGTTTCAGCTCGGCAATTTTGAATCTTGATTTAATCAAAGTTTCAAATAACGTGTAAGATGCCAATCATTTTAAAGCAAATAATTTCATGTCATCCTGAAATTATTAAAGATAAAACAAAACGAATATAAAAAAAGCATATCTATGCAAGTTATATTGTTTCTTTGTTGAAGCAACAAAAGGTACTTTATAGACAATCGATTTAAACAGCTTTAGTTTAGTTAATCTAAAAAATGCATTTGGATTCCAAATGTAGTGCGATAATTTGTATCAACAGAATATTACCTGACACACGATTTAATTAAATTACATCACGTATAGTATATAACTGTTTATAACAATACCAGTAAGTGTAAAAATTCATCAAAGATACCAGACTATAATTTGATACGCCAGCCGTGTGTTACATAAGAAAACAAACATAAATTTAAATAATTTGCTAAATCTAGCTTATGCCACCTATTACTGAGGGTTAAATAACACTTTTTCGAATTATTGAACATTTCATTAATAGTCGCTTACCGTATTAATGAAGATTCATGTCAACGCAGGACTGCTGACTACTTAAGCAAGGAATAATATAAATCTCAATCACTGAGGTTGGGACAGATTGTAGGATAATATTCAAAAATGACAAAATGACAAAATAAAACTGAAATCATCGTTTTTTTCATAACCATAGTTTTTCTTTTGTAGTCCATCTGAATCAATTTTATGAAAGGGATCCAGATATGAAGCAGTCCGTCTTGCTCAAGTTGTATCATGAATACTAGTATATAAAAGGATTTCAATTGAGAAATTATTCTTTCGTGTCGTGCTCTATGTAATAATAAGGAGATTTGGTATGATTACCAATGAGACAACTATCCACAAAGTTCAAATGAAGTGGATGTAAGCAATGATAGGCAACCGTACGGCCTTCAACAATGAGAAAAACCCATACCGTATAGTCGGCTTTAAAAGGCTCCGACATGAAAAATATGAAACAATTCAATTGAGAAAATTAACGGCCTAATTTATAACAAAACAATTTACGAAAAACAAATATGACAGACATGAACCAACGACAACCACTGAACTACAGGCTCCTGACTTGGGACGGGCACATAAAGAATGTGGCGGGGTTAAACATCTTTGAAGGCGCCAAACCTCCCCTAACCTGGGACAGTTGTGTAACAGTACAACTTAAGAACAAACTATCAAAATCAGTTGAAAAGGCTTAACTCATCAGATCGATAAAAAGCAGACAAAACATTTGAACAAAAACACAGACCGGACGCGACAGGGTATTTTCTATGCTCATTTTAACATGCGTGTCATGATATATGTTCAAATTTTTTCTCCGAGCGTTTGCGAGGTGTGAAATATTGACAAATGTAGCGTGATGACAATACTGATAAATATTATGGCCATCTATGATTAAATGCGCAAAATTCATGACATGGAAGAATTATTTCGATTCTAATAGGAGAATTCAGATTTTTTTTTTTTCGTTCGATTCGGTTCTATAAGGCACGTCCGAAATCTATCAATGTACTGACATACTGTTTCAATGCAGCGATCTTAAGATCTGGTGGATTACAAATAAATGAAGAGATCGAAAGGAACCGTAGAAAAAAGATAGTATATTATGTTTGAAAGGGTCAGACATTTTGCCTTGCAACAAGACACACTAGCCCATAAAAGTTGTTGCATTCGTTCTTTTACGTGCAACAGTTTCTGAACACAGAATATTGTATTTGATCTATGTCCCCATAAGGTGCAGATGTGAGATTTAAACAGACACCTCTCAAAAAACAGACTGAAGATGATCAGGTAAACATATGTATGTCTACAGAGTACGATGATTCACCAGAAAATTTACCATTATGATATTCATTTTCCCTCAAATCCATTGTGTATATCTTATAAACAACTGTTATAAAAATGGTATCTGTTCGATCGTTTACATATACAAAAAATGTAAATGCGACGATTTGACATATATTTGCCCATGAATGGCATTATGAATCGGATACCTAAATGCAGTCCATTTAGTTCTTATCTTGATATTACTTTATTACTAAATTTGATGACGATATTTCTCAGTTTTTCATGATTGTCCGATGGATAATTGATATGTATTGTCAGCTCTTGTATCCAAAATCAATTCATTTAACATTTGTACATCCTTTATCAACAAGGAAGAGTAATTAAAAATCCATTTAAGATCATAAAATATTATTGATATACTGATACTTGAACATAGCCAAAGGCATCCATGCAAAGTGAATGAATTCCTTAAGTTCATAGTTATACACATTAATAGGCTTAATTCGTTTGATGTGTTTGAGCTTTTGATTTTGCCATTATAAAGGACTTTCCGCTTGAATTTTCCTTGGAGTTCGGTGTTTTTGTTCTTTTAATTTTTATGAATTAGTTCCTAACATAGCGATTTTCTTCTTTTTTGATTATTTCCCATTCGCTTATTTTCAAATAAGTAATTTCAAAAATCATTGTGTGAATACATGTATTTCGGACCCCCAAAAGCAGTCGGATAGTACCCTTATAACTTTACGCGTGTTAAAAATTAAAACAACAAAAATACCGAACTCCAAGGAAAATTCAAAACGGCAAGTCCCTTAACAATTGGCAAAATCAAAAGTTCAAACACATCAAACGAATGGAGAACAACTGTCATATTCCTGACTTGGTACAGGCATTTCCTTATGTAGAAAATGGTGGATTAAACCTGGTTTTAAAGCTAGCTAAACCTCTCACTTGTATGACAGTCGCATAAAATTCCATTATATTGACAACAATGTGTGAACAAAACAAACAGACATAATAGGTAAAAATGTCAAAAATAGGGGTACAGCAGTCAACATTGTGTTATAATCTCAATCACTATAAAAACAAACAAATATGTCAACAAAGAAAAACAAAATGGCATATAGACAGAGCACATACGCAAAAAATGGAAAACAAGAATACAAAAAATGACCACAGCACAACAACACAATGGTGGGATGTACAAGTACCGAGCCACGCCTAAAGGATATTACCAAAAATGGACCAAACAGTAAACGTTAATAATTTACAAAGACAAATAAAAGAACACTATAACACGTAATTAAGATGATAAACAACGTCAGTACCTAGAATCTATACATCAAGACCATCATGTATTATTTGTGAAGTTGATACGGAATATATATATATATATATATATATGAATGAACAAACAGATTGAATTGTTTTTATATAATATAACGCCACGCCTTACGTAGTCGTACTGTGGCGCTTATCTCCACTTGTCCCTACCCGCTTTTCGTAACGTAATGTTCTTTTACGTTTGAATAATAAATAATTACGCTAATATGCATTATGCGTGAAAACAGATTTGTAAACAGATAACCTGTATGAATTATAAGGTAAGATAGTTGAAGCATTTTTTAATGACTGCGTGACTTTAACTGTCAGCATATTAAACTGATATTAATGAAGAATGATGTAGACTCTTAAAGCATTTAATCACAGGAGCAACAAGCCCACCCCTCTTCCCCACAGCTTTTTTTTCATATACCCTGTTAGTTTCTAGTTTGAATTGTTTACATTTGTCATGTCGGGGCCTTTTATAACTTACTACGCGGTATGGGTTTTTCTTATTGTTGAAGGCTGTACGGTGACATATAGTTGTTAACTCCCACATCTTTCGGTATCTAGTAGAGAGATGTCTCATCTACTTATTTTTGTTTATACTTATGTAGCTGTTATCAGTTTATATCTATATTTCAAAATTTGATGACGATATTTCTCAGTTTTCATAATAGCCTGATGGGTAATTGACTAGTTTTGTCAGCTCTTGTATCCAAAATCAATTAATTAACATTAGTACATCCTTTATCAACAAGGAAGAGTTATTAAAATCCATTTAAGATCATGAAATATTATTGATATACTAACACTTGAACATATCAAAAAGGCACCCATGCAAAGTGATTGATATGCTTTAGGTCATGGTTGTACATGTACATAAGACTTCATAGATTTAGTGGATTATGAATTATTTCCTAGCATAGGCGACTTTCCTTGTTTTTTGTTTCTTCCAATTATTTTATTATCAAATAAATAATTTCAAAAATCATCGCGTGATATATGTACTTCGGACTCCCAAAGTAAAACAGTGGAGTAGTACCCTGCTTTTAGATATACGTGACAAAAATTTTAGCGTAACCGTATATGTTCATGCATGGAAATTTAATTTGAAAGAAAAAGCAGATGAATTATATTTTGAATAAAACACAAAAAAAAAAACGAAGCTTATTCTATATTGGAATTTCATATAATACCGTCAAGTCCTACTTAGTCTTAGTGATGGTCTCTACTTACCCCCTGCCTTTCTGTTGCCTTAATATACTTTTACGTTTAAATACATTTTTACGCTAAGGGGAATACAATTTGATTCTGAGGGGGGCCTGGCAAATTTGATGAGGTCAGAATATGTATTTCCAAAATAAAGGCGGCCAGATTATTTTTTTTCACTCAGACAAGGGCCAGAATATTTATTTTCTGCTCATCCACAAATTGACACAAAAAAATGAGGTCTAAACCTCCTCCTGTGGAATTCTCTAAATGCATACGGGTCCGCAGATATACTCTCCATATTAAAATATTACGGTAAACGAGGAACTCATGTCAAAGAAACAAAGTAAGGATAAAATGTTTACGCAGAATTATGTTCACATGCAGAAAATCAAAGAGGATACTCACATTTAGTATGCAACTGTAACTAAGGACATACATAGACAATGACGAATTCAAATTTATCTACTAACAATTAAAAAAATTACTTCTCATAGGCCTAATAATTAAACATCTGTAGATTTTAAACTAGCCATCATGCGTAATATAGACCATCGCACATCAGCGAATGGACCATCGTACTTCAGTGTCCCCATTGAACCAAGAGTCCCACATATATATTCTATTAATATGAAGAAATAACAGCATTACAATCAAGGGTGAGTCCAGGGTCCTAGGATAGAGAGCTGTTATTATTATAAATGGTAAAATATGTGGCGAGTGTAGAGAGCCAATTTGTTTTTGAAAAGATTTCATAAACAAAATCATATGTTTTCAGGTTAAAAGGAGGGGATGTTCACTACGCCCTCCACCCCCCATTTTCCCCCACACAAGAAAAACCCTGACAATACTTATGTAAAACAATAACACTTTATAAATTTTATGCGTTCGAAATAGCCCCCTCCCCCAGCTTTTGGGCAAACATAAATTAATAGAAAATAAACAATTAAAATTAAAAACCAATTATTCAGAGAACAATTGAGGGTCTTTCCACATCAATTTTCTTAGTAATTAATTAAAAGCTACTTCCGTTTTCTCAAAGTTACTATTGGCGTCCAATGATAGGTTTCTTTATACTGATTCATAAAATATATGGTTTCTATATACTTTAGTCTGAAATAAGGAAGATAATTTGCTACTTCCGGTTAAGAAAATGTCACTTCCTGTCTCATATGAAAGCTTTATTCACACAGATTCCAAAAATATATGGTTTATATATAATTTTCCCTGAAAAAGGGAATAATTCGCAACTTCCGGTTAAGAAAATGTCACTTCTGGTCTCTTATTATAGCTGTTTTTACACTGATTCCAAAAATATATAGTTTCAATATACTTTTGCCTATAATTAGGGAGATAATGAGCTACTTCCGATTTATTTAAGGTCACTTCCGGTCTTTGACATATTCGCCATTTCCATTCTCAATTTTATTATCAAATGAAAGGTTTATGTATACCTATCAAACAAATATATGGTTTCTGGGTACTTTTCCATGAAAAAAGTGCAAACATGTCTACTTCCGGTTTACTCAAGGTAACTTCCGGTTTATAATTATTGAGATCATATGTCACCCAACAGTTTGCAAAATACCCTATCGCTTTATTATGAACCAAGTTGAAGTAATAATCAATTAACCTTCAATTAAAACATGTCAGGGGCAATAACTCCTATAAGATGTCATTGGATTGTTTCAGACCAATGTATCATATCTTCATATAAAGCAAACATTTTGCACCAGTTCTTTTATATATATCTTTAAAAGTGTCAGAGAAAATGCAAAAACAAATAAAAGTCAAAATTCAGAACATGACCTTGACCTTTGACCTTGACCTCATTTTATAAGTTAGGACCCGATGACCTCAAATTAAACACTCTAGGTTTATACGGCTTATGGTTTATGAGTTACAAAACATAACGAAAAATTTATTTGGTCAAGGTAGATAACTCCTATAAAATTTCACAGGATCGCTTCGATCCAGATCAGCCAAAAATTCCTGAGGATGTAACGAACAAATATGAAAAAGAATTTTGTCGTTATCTTTTTTGGTTAAGGAGGAGCTACACTAACAAGAAAAACAGTGTTTGGGGAGATAACTCTTACAATAAAAAAGTCTTCGGCCTAACAAGATGAGTTCTAAAAGCGCAATAACTGTTCGATATAATATTAATAATATCTAAAGGACATCTTGCGAAACAACTTTATACCGCAAGAAAATGGTTTGGCGGAAGAAGAAAAAATAATAATCAGAACAAATACAATAGGTCTTTCCACAGAAAAGTGGAAAGACTTAATGATAAAAGATACCAAAGGGATATTCAAACTCACAAGTCAAGATCAATATGTTGCACATAAACTGACAACGCCATGGCAAAAAATGGGAAAACGTCGAAAAGACAAAACAGCAGTACAAAAAAAGACTAAAGATGTTTTTTTTTGCTGTTTTTTTTGGGGGTTTGCTTGTCATATATTATCAGTTACTTCAAGTGTTCCTATTCTTATTTGAGCTTTGTTGTCTTTCTGAAATTTAATTATGGTCGTCATCGTGGAACATAGTGTTACATAGAACCAATATGGAAATACATACAAATGGTACATTCTACAAAACCACCTCAATGAGACAACTACCCACCAGACACCAAATGCTGTAGGTATAAGCAACTATAAATCATCGTCAGGCCTTCAACAATAAGCAAAACCAATACCGTATAGTAAGCTATTAAAGGTCTTGGCCTGACACAATGGGAAGCAATTTAAACGAGAAAACCAACGACCTGATTTTTGAAAAATACCAAATACTGATGAGAATCAGTAAGTAAGCACTTGTGGTACTTCATTAAAAGCGATGTGATTTTCATGTTGAATACACTATAGGTCAATCGCATTAATTATAAATGGTAGGTCCACTAGGTCTTCACATGGGATCATTGGTATATGGCACTTTACTTATGACCTCATCCTCACGGAAGAAATTGATCTAAGACCTAGGTAAATCAGAAACCATATAGTAGAATAGTTTACAACTTACATCAGTAAATGTTAAGGATGTATATTTGTTCAATAACTTAGAGTCTCTTTTATCTTTAATTCTGCCGTCAGTACATTGCGCGTGTTTCAAATTTGTGAAGATTAGAAATTCATAGATTATAAAACATTAAAACCAATGTAATGGATTTCAAATATTAGGTTTTCTTTGTTAATTGTTAATATCGAATATTTACATGTATGTAAGAATCGATACGAAAATAGAATGAAATGACATAAAAAAAAAATATGACAAGTTCAAATAAATAACCGACCGTTTACGCTGTACATCAAAAGTTATAGATTAAATAAAAAAAAAAGTATCCTTCTTATATAAAATTTGTCAACTTATTTAATATGACCGAATATTGAATGCAAACCGAATTCTGTTTGATGTATGAAAATGATAATATACAAAAGGAGCAATAAAACGAAAATGTCGATTGATTGATTGGTTGTGTTTACCGCCACATTCAGGACACATGGTTATATCTCGGAGGACATCTTTGAAGTACGAAAAATTAAATGTTGCAAATAAGCAAACAACTGTCCATTAACATTAAAAACAATGACAGATAAAAAGTCTTTTAGTGATGCGTAAAAAAATAAAGGAAACAACACGTTATAAAGTTTATGCGTCTGAAGCGCTTTTCTGTATTTACATGTACCTTAATCAGGAACGCTCAGTCATTGGGCCATGTCAACAAAGCTCACCGTAAACGAATTTTACCAAAAACCACATTTCAGTGTTTTTAGAAGTCACTACAGGCTGAAAAAGAACCTAGCATAGTATACTTGTGGAATCAAAATATATATTTCCATTACTTACACATTGTATTATCAGAGCCACTTCTAAACATGGGACGGACTGTCTATTGGTTAATTAACCAAACGTATTTTTATCTTTAATACTGTCTACAATGCATTGCACATATTTCGAAAGTTGCATTGTGTCACAACTCTGTCTTCGTAAAAAAAGTATTAACCAATAAAACACAAAAGGATAACAGAATCCACTGACATTACTAGACAGTTCAAATGACCACCAAATCAGTCTCCAATATAACAAACAAACAAACAAGGCTTAATAACAACGAACAACAAACAGTCAAGCCTGGCTTAGTTTATGCACACCATTTGGTGGCGTTAGTCCAGTTTTTCGTCCGAACCATCTCCACCCTCTTTTACATTTTTTGACAATATTTAGTAAACCCTGCATCTAACAATAGGACAAGGAAAAGCGAAAACGATGAGTTAAAACTGTTGTTTCCTAGTAAATTTCCTGTCAATTTCGTACAAGTAAGTATGGATCGATGTGAAAACAAATGTTTCCAAGATAATAGTATGCAATGAACTGAAAAAATATGACAAGGTCAGACGGTAAATAAACAATAATATACCAGTGGGAAATCTTGTGAAAAAAGTCGAGAAAATCAATAATAAAACAATTCTGGTGACGATACTGATCAAAATGTATTTCTAAAAAATCATCGTACATTTAAAAGAAATTATATGTTAAACTGTGTTCTTAGAAATAAACATGCAAATACACGATGTTTTTTATTCAACAGTTATCGAGATAATTGCATTAGAAGCTTGTGAAACTGAAAATATTAATCTTTGCTGCATATTGATGAAAAAAAATTGGAAAAAACTATGTACATACAAAATCAAAAGATCTTTCAGGTCACCAATTTTCGGAATGTTCCACAAAATCCTAAGCATGTTACAATTTCCTAAAATATACTTATTTCTTTTTACACAATTTTAAGAAAAGGTCGTCTCGATTTTTGTACATGTATTTGCGGACTTCTCGATCTATTCACATTCAATGTTTACATCGGAATAAGGTTCGTTTGAATTTGCTTAGTAACTTAATTTCAAAAAAAAAAAAAGTTATCAAAGGTACCAGGATTATAATTTAATACGCCAGACGCGCGTTTCGTCTACATAAGACTCATCAGTGACGCTCAGATCAAAATAGTTTTAAAAAGTGTTAATATTTTGCAGCATATCAATCGATTCCTTTGGAATTTTTTCCCTGAATCCAGCTGCATATTTAATCGATTAATTGGTATGTTCCAGAGAGGTATACAGCCAGTAGAAAATAAATTGAAGTTGGTACTCCAGGAATTTATTCGCATAGCAACATTTTAAACCAATTTTACATCAAGCTCTTATAGCCTGCTGTACTAGTCGTTTGTTATTAAGGTAGTTCAGGGGTATACCGCCATTTTGAATTGTACAATCACGGTACATAATCGGTCTAGTTCTTTGCCCAAATCTGCAAATTTGGAGACAGATTTGTTATTCATTGGTTACACTGTTTATTTATATAAAGAAAACTTAGTGATTCATTGCATTATCGAAAATGTTTTATCAAATACCAAATATTTGTGTTTTTAGAATCAATTTTTCAAATAAGCGATTTAAGGGGAGATAACTCTTTTAGTACAAAATTTATACTGGACATATAGGGAAATTTTCAATTTTTACTTGTAGCAAGAAAAAGAGTTCGGTGACACCATTTTTTCTTTCCTTTTCTTAAAATATATTATAAAACCTATCTTCTTATATTTTATTTCAAAATTCTGTCTGATAGATTTCTTTTAAGCACAAAATGTGTTTTTCATGAACAATCTAAGCAAATTTTGGCAATTTTGAACGACTCGTACCTTAAAAAATAGCGCGGTGACCAATACTTTTTATTATTTTTTTGAAAAAAAGCATAGTAAAATCTTCATTTTGGCAAAGTATAAGAAAATTCTGTCATTTTTTTTTCTATACCCCTGAACTACCTTAAAGGAGGCGAATGATAACAATAAATGGAAATTTTGTTTTTATTTCAACTTATTTTTATATTTTCTATTTACCAGAACGTTTTCTCGTGAATTAATAATTGACATCGTCCTTGCTGAAAAGGGACAAACATTTTAAAAGATCAAGGTTTCAGGGTTTACAGGGGAGGTTATATTTTGTCACTACATTTCCCATTGATACTACCTCGAGAATATTAAAGTGAGACATGATAATTGTACTTTCCCGTGATTCGTTTTCGACACTTACTTTGTGTTATTCTCATTTATCAAAGTGAAAGAAATGTTTCAGGACTTTTGGTACACAATTTTTTATGAATCCTTATTCTAAGGTGACAAAAGATACAAGGTAAAATTCACTCATGTTAAATGAAATTATTTTATTGTATCTAATTTTTGGATATTTTCCTATTTTTGACAACCATAAACAGCATGTTGAAGTTTGCATGTTAGAATATTACAGGTTTTAATATAAATAAAATTTTAGAGTTTGTTGATAGTTATGACATTTTAGGACTAGTGGAAACATGGACCCAAACTGACTCCCCCATTAATCTGCCAGGTTTCAATTTTTTTCATTTACCTGGAATTAAGAAAAAGGGATAATTTTACACTGTAATATAAATATAGAAGGAGGAATAGCTCTTGTAAGTAAAAAAGACTATGGATTATGGATAAAATTAGACAAGATCTTTTTTAATCACGATTTTGATATTTACTTATCAGTATTATATATTTTAAAAGCCCCAGAATCCAAATGTGGACAGGTGGGAAATTTTTGATAATCTCAATAAAGGTATCGCAGAATACTCCAATCATGGAAACATTATTCTATCTGGTGATTTGAATTGTAGAACAGGTGAGCAAGCTGATCGCATTATTAATGATACTTTATTTTATAGGGCTGATAATGATATTCTTCCTGAGACGTATACTTGTGATAAGAAATTTTAAGAAAAACTGTGACAAAACTATTAACTCACAGGGAAAACTTTTATTGGAAACTTGTATTGAAACTAAGCTAAGAATTCTTAATGGCAATTTTTTGGGAGATTCTGTGGGAAACTGTACATATTTTGATGATAAAGGAGGTTGTAGTGTTATTGATTACATTATTGTGTCAGCAGATATTTTCCATTACATTTCTTATTTTAATGTACTACCTCCATCTGGTCATTGTATTATTAGAATGTCTTTAAAAGTTAATGTCCCTATAGTCAATTATGACAATGAATAAACTAATATGGTATTTTTACCAGGTAATTTTATTTGGGACAATAATTGTCATGAAACATATACAAACGATATTTCATCGCCACAAGTGATAAGCAAGTTATCCAATTTTATGGCAGATGTTGATACAGGAGGTATTACAGATATAAATCAAATGACAGTTTACAGATATTATTATTGCTACTGCTACATCTTGTGTTAAATATAAATTAAACAAGAAGTTAAGGAACAAACTCAAGAGAAAACAAGAATGGTTTAATAATAATTATGAACTAATGAGGAAAGATGTGAGACGTTTAGGTAAACATGTACAAAACAACCCTTACAACCATGACCTTAAAGTTAATTATTATTTAAGGGCTTGTAAAGAATATAAAAAACTAAACAGAAGAATAAAGAGTGCGTTGAAATTTTGTGATCTTTTAAATCTTCCTTTGATTCAAATGTTAGCCAGCAAAGTTTACATGACAATTTGGCTGTGTGCATCTTAATGCGCTTCCTCAATACGTCCCGGCTTTATAGGTTCGACTGCATAGCTGATATTCAACGACATTTCCTTTGGTACTTTTTGTTGTATGACTTCCACTTCGGCACATTTCAGTAAAGCTTAAGGCAAATGGCTATGGCACTGCCAAAGAAACATATCATTATTGTGGAAGAACTGAAAATCTTAAATCATGTGAATGAATGATACGACAAAAACGAATAAGATAAAAAAATGTTAAGATGAACAATAGAAAGACAATAGAACATATGTCGAACAACGAAGATTGCTTCATATATCATCTCCCTTGGTAGGTGTTGATTTATTTGGTAGTAAACCCCCCTACGCTTTTTCTTTCAATTATTGAATTATTTAATTACAGCAGGGGGTACACATCTCTAATATATATATATATATATATATATAAGAATGTCTGATGTTTTCATTGAAATCCATTTATAGGTTTAGGAGGAGTTGCGTATAAGAGATAGGTATCTCTATGGTGTAAATCATTTCAGACCATTTTTGGATAAGTGAAACCGAAAAATGGAAATAGTTTTCAATGTGTAGAAGGAGGAGCACATTTCTATTGTATATGTAAGAATGTCTGAAGTTTTCATTGAAATCCATTCACATGTAGAAGTATCAGTACTCGCCATACACCATTCGTGTGTACTATCTGTTACCTGGTTTTGGTCAAAAACTCTTACATGTCGAGAAAGCGTTAACTTGTCTGAAGCCAGTATACGTCGTATAATGTAGTACAATTTTAAATATGTTTTCATTTCTATTTTCATCGGAAATTACATCTAAGTCTACCCAGTCACAGTGTCACACGGAAAATTGAATAGAAAAAAGTGTGTACGGTCATTTTAAAGAAAACAAGTTGCTCAAAATTATAGCACATACTAATTTTTTATTTCAATTTTGCTCAAATGACCGTACAAACTCACATATTTCAAATGAAGGTACATTTCCGTTTATACGCTGTGCTAGTTTACACGTTTTATGCTGACGCCGTACTATTTATTTTACCAATCGATTTGCTAACCCGAATAATCCAGTCATGATATAAATTCCGTTCGCTTCACGACAGATGGAGAAACTTAAGATCCTTGAGGAATATAATGTAGAAAACCTTTCGCAAATTTTGAATCGCCGGTTTATGAATGTGTAATAGAAGGGTTTTGATGTATCATCGAGGTACAAAAGGAAGGTCAATGATGTATCATCCATCTCTACATATTGCCATACGAAAACACATTTTACAGCTTTGATGCCGTATATTATGAGCAACAGGACAGGTGCCACAGGGGGAGCAGAATCTGCTTACCCTTCCGGAGCACATGAGATCACATCTAGTAGAGTAGAGTTCGTGTTGCTCAGTCTTCAGTTTTCAATGTTCTGTTTTGTGTAATGTTGTTTGTCTGTTTGTCTTTTTTTTTTTTTTTAGCCATGGCGCTGTCAGTTTATTTTCGACTTTGAGTTTGAATGTCCCTTTGGTATCTTTTGCCTCTCTTTTTAATCTACAGCATTATATTGTTATCAATATAATGGAATTCTATGTGACTTTCATACACGTGAGAGGTTTAGCTAGCTATAAAACCAGGTTTAATCCACCATTTTCTACCTAAGGAAATGCCTGTACCAAGTCAGGAATATGACAGTTGATTTTCATTCGTTTGATGTGTTTGAGCTTTTGATTTTGCCATTTGATAAGGGAATCTTCTTTTTGAATTTCCTTGGAATTCGTTATTACTGTTATTTTACTTTTTACTGATAATAATTGATGACTTTTTCATATGATTTCTGAGTTATCTAGGTTTAAGGAGAAGGATATTTTAAATAGGTCATTTGGAAGGGGACATACTTATTGCATGTTAACATACTCCTCAAATACAAATAAAAAAAGTATTTGCTTCAATATCTGAAATTTCACGCCCATGTCATAATCGATATGAAGTAAACGAAAGTTAGATCTGAATACTCTGATATTGTTGAGTATGTATCATTGTCATTTAATAAATTGGATATGTTTTGATGAATCTTTTTACTGTACATTTGATTTAAAATATTATGAATGTACATTTAAGCAAAAGGAAAGGAAGTAGCAAAACCTATTGTAGCGTGTAATTGATCTATCAGCCTGTCATTATTCTTATAAAAAGGGGTTCTTACCAGTTTTATATTATTTGAAATCATTCTCCGTTGATTACTTTTTTAGTATACAACAATTATACCAATATGATAATTTTCAAACACAAGCCCTGAACTTACACTGAATGATAATCAACTATTAGCATTCTACAATAACCACAACCTCCAGCATCTACGCCTTCAGACTGAACCAGAGCCCCGTTTCACAAATGTATAGCTCAGTGCAATACTACAGCATGGTCTCATCGGCAGCACTCACTGCGTTAATTTGTGATTTTGAATGGTCTGGATCAGGTTTCTTATTTCTACATTCTTTAAATATTCCCACTTGCCTGCTAGATATATTCTTAGACTGTTTTATCTATTTTGTATCTTGTATGAAAATATCTCTAAGGGTGGATTACACTATATGAATATGGTCACCTGGACTTCCCCCGCCCGGCAGTAAAACCAATGTCGAGGACTTCCCCCGTCCGTCAGTAAAATCCATGTCGAGGGCATTCATTTGATTATGCAGCATATGATTATAAATAAACAGACAAGTTCGGACAGAATGACATGGGACGTATTCTCAGCTTTTGCGTCGTGCAATTACATGCCCAGCATACAGCAATTAACGACCACTGAATTACAGGCTCCTGGCCTACATTTGTAGAAAGGGCTAGACATGTTTGTGAGCGCTCAACCCTCCAAAAACCCGGGACAGTGATGTAACAACACAACATAAAAACAAACTGTTAAAATCAGTTGGAAATGGCTTGATTCATTTGGTTTGCACGAAACACAAAAAGTAACTAACAATAAGGCAAAAGACACAAAGTGCTTTAGTAGTGCTTTGGTTTGCTGATTGGTTGTTTTTATGGAGAGGGGTCTTGGTGGACGAGTGGTCTAAGTAGTTCGTCTACTGTATAACTAGCCTATCCATACTTAGATTATGAGTTCGAACCCTGCACGTGCAGGTGCGTTCGACTCTAATCTTAATTGACTAGGATCACCAGTTTTCTTGTCAAAGGTCGGTGGTTCTCTCCGATATCCTACACTAATACAAACAGGCAGACACAACATCGCCATATGGTTGAAAGTGGCGTTTAACACCAAAAATCATTTAATCAATTTCTAGGTAGACTCGTTATGCTCAATGAGTGGTGCAATTTATTGTATGATTTGTTTTCGTTTTAAAAATAAGGAATAATAAAAATAAGGAAATGTAGACACAGTTTTAAAATAATTTATTCCATTTCTGACAATGTAGTTTCACTTCATCTCGGGCGACACTTTCCACCACAACTGTAATCACAATAGTTGTCCTGATCTGGGTGTTCACAGGTTTCGTGGTATGGTGAAGGACGATTTGGTGAGCAATAGTCAACAATCCATCTGTCTATTGAATTAATATGTTTTTGATATCCTGAAAAAGAAATAATATTTCCATTCATAACAATTTTGAGTTTTCTCACCTCATAAGCAATTCAAATATAAGTCGCATCTTATTGTCTAGGCTTTATACATCCGTGTTATTATTGTTAACATATTGACAGTATATTCTCTGCATAAATTGACTATACACAATTTTCTGTACATTTATCATTACAAGTTAAGCCAAACAAAGATAATATAGGCAACAGTGTTCATTATGTAATTTTGGAGACAAAAGGATGCCATATGATGCAATTTTAAAAAAAAATCTCCTTGGTCATATAGACTAAGCTTGTTTTGAACGAACGTTGTTGAAAACCCTTTATAAAACACTAAAAACAAATATTTTTCACATATTTCTTTAGTATTACATACCTGAAAGTAAGTAAGTTTCACCTTCTCTGAACTGAAATCTTCTACTGTTAAAACATTCGTCAATCATATGAACTTTTGCAAATCCCATATAAGTCTTTGGTGTATTCTAAAATTAAATTGCAGAAATAATACATTAAAAGTTAACATATTCATACCTCATTTAGATAACGTGCTTTTATATATTTCAGAAAAGGCCAGAGTAAATAAATGTGACCACATTCAATGTGCATTTCTGGATTTTCCCGTCCGGCCTGCAAATAAATGTAATATTATTCTCTCTTTCAGTGTAAATGTACAAGTCAAAATATTTGAAAGGGAAAAATCATCTTAAGAAAAGCGAAATAGTAGTGCACATAAACAGTACCTGAATAAGCAGCTTTGAACAGTTAGTTTTATATCCGTCATTGAGTTATTGGAATTCCCATGATACAAAAACGAAAGTCCTCTCTCTGTCTCCCCTTTGTTTTCATTTTTTTTAAATATAAATTTACTTAAGCACAGGGACTGTGTGTAAATCGTGTTTAATATGTAAAGGACACACACTCTCAACTTGTTTGCTAAACCATATTTTTTTTACGAAAGTAATGTAGGTTCCAAACAGTTTTGGTGAATAACTATGGGTAAATCTTCGAAAAATTAAGCTTTCCTAAGTGGAAACGCACAGGTGTAGACTATATTATATGTTATCCTTTTTAATTTTATGAAAATTGATTCATAATCTATGTAGAAAAATAGCTATTTTAGACAAGAATCTTACTTTACATGCTTCTATAAGTTTCACTCTCATAGAATGATAACCAGGAACGGCCGTTTTAGGATGAACCGTCAGATCTTCAATTTTTACCCTCCATGCTGTTGATAAAGCAAATCTGATTTAGTATTGTTGTACTTCTTAGCGATGACTTGTCTATTTTCTTTTTTCATCAACTATTTAGTGTTGATAGCAATTCTGTGGTTGTTGATGTTAAATTCATTCTTCGTATGTTAAGAATCAGATAGATGTATTCACATATGTTATTTACACGAGTTTGTCATATAAAATGTATGGTCTTACATTTATTATATCTCAATTCAAAATGAAAAATACATTTAGATATTGAAGAAAGAAAAGCAATCAAATATATATATATATTCAGTCATTTTTTTTCAAATTTCACAACATCGCTTGTAAAACTGTTTATTTTTTTTAGAGTAAAATTATTATACCAATAACACGATTATATTTGCTCGTCTATCACTTTGCAAAAAGAAATAATGAAAAAAGTATGGTGAAAAAACCTGTGTTTGATATAATCACGCTTTTGTGGTTCTTCGCGCACAAAGGTGGCATGATCGACACCTAGTAAATAGTTTCACTGACACCGTTGCTACGGGCAGAATTTGCAATGAGGTAAGAGTTTTGCTGCATGTTAAAGACTGCTCTGTGACTTTGCAATGAAGAACAGCAAAAAATGTGATGTTAAGCTGTTTTTGTATCAATACTTTTTACAACATATCACTTTCCAATGCAGTTGAGTCCTTCGATGCATAGACATTCTTTAATGATTGGCTAAAATATTAATTTCATTATTAAACGTTTGCCAAAGTATGATAAAAAAATCTATTTAATTATTTCTGTTTGAAATATTACGTTAAACATATATATAAATACTCCATTGAATTCCCTTTCGATTTTTTTCTGCATAAGGACAGCTGCAAGTATTTCCGTGCCATTGTTGTTTTTCGGTTCCATCGATTCTATCGATCATTTGCAAAACGGAAAAAACAAAAAATATTCTAATCATTTCAAATTTGACCTTCACAAATTGGAAACTAGCTGAAATTTAAAAAAATTTAAAAATAATATTTGTTGCAGGAATACATCATAATAAAGTTTTAAATACACCTTTTTAGAAGTTTCTCATCTAACTGGCTCTATAAAAATAAAAAGATGTGCTTTAATTGCCAAGGAGATAACTTTTCACCAGCCAGAAACCAAATGACGTAGAAGTGAGCAACTAATAGATCACCGTACTGTTTACATATGTCCAAAAACTAAAAGTTTACATGAGTAAAAGTTTTGTTTTTATTCACAAAAATTTGATTTTGACATTCAATAACTATTTATGTCTGTAATGTTCCAAAACATCAGGAAAAGAATCAATAGAAGTAATCAGTTTATTAATTGTACCAGCGCTTTACGTTTGCTTTGAGAAAAATACCACCCTTTCTACTTCGTTTGCGTTTATTCAGATATCAAACGATCCAAAGTATTAGCTTTCGTAATATTAAAGACAACATACGCGTTCAATTCAAACGATATTATGCCTTTAAAAAAATTCCCCGAAGAACAAAAATTTATTCGGAATACCAAATGTGTCCGTTACCAAACTAATTTTAAGTTTAAAAAATGCTTTATATCTATTACCATTTTTTGCAAATAATATGAAACGTCAAAACATGGCAAATACCTTTATCTAATAATTGCTTATATATATAGTCTATACCTTTGAGCCTTAAGTTAGCATTCATTCTAATCGTATATATAACACACAATCTACATTAGCAGTTAACTATATTTTAATAATTAAATTTAGAATTTGTGTGTTATTTGTGGTGAGTTTGCAATTTGCTATTATACAAAACAATCAACCTGAGAATGTTCAATTTTGACAGGATATTGTTCTTTTTGAATTTCTTCTCTTTAGATACAAAATACTTACCTCGCTATATACGCTGCAGTTTCAGTAGAAAATTTTGAATAAGTTTAAACCTTTCTGACTTGTTGCTAGTAAATAATTTGAAAAGATAAAAAAAAATATTCTAGAAGGAATGGTATCAAGAAGAAATAAACGATTGAAACAGTCAAAAGGACTGAGAAATAAATATTTCGCAGACAAAAAGTTATTTAAATTTGCAGCCGGAATTTTTAACAGTGTAACGATATATATTGAAATGCTCGTTTACAATCATTGATACTATAATAATTTAAAATGTTCATTTAATTCACTATCGAGATAAAGTATAATGAATTCTTTCATTTCACCGTAAAAATAATAACTAACTGAGACTTACCTTTTCAAGAGACAGAGAAAGAATAATTATTGCAACGAAATTCCTCTTTATTTATATGAAACAATTTCATTTTGTCTTTTATTGAACTGACAACATCTTGTATTTCTGAAGTAGGACGAAGTTCATTTATATATATTGTCCTTACTATAGTGCATCACAGTTTCCAAGCATACTCTCTATCAAGTGACAAATACAAACATGATTGAGTACGGCTACTAACATTTTGTTCTTATTTTACTGTATTTTTCTAGTTAACGTTTCAGCTGAATGAAGTTTGCACTCAACAGGTTGATTGTTTCTGTTTTTGTATAAAATATTTGAAATTCATTCATTTGCCTTGGGGTTTTTTATGAAACGTGTTGCTGTTTTCTTTGTCAAAATGCGTAGGAATGTATACCAATTGAACTTTCAAAACTTTGAATACCGCTTAAACTGTAGCTACATTCTTGTTATTTGTTGGAAAAAACTGTCCAAATAAACTAGACATTTAAAAACCCTTTTTATAATGGTACACGTCAATGTGACACTCTCGGTTTTTTAAAACTATAAATTTATGACATCTTAAGTTTATTGAGTATCTTAAGACCATCGTATGTCACTTATTTAGCTATCCTAACTCTAGGACATATTTTATCTGAGGAGACTTTCGTTAACCTGACATAGAACTGACATAGAACTAATACATATTCAAAAACCATCCTAAGACATGTCCTAGTTCTATGACAGTTTTGTTGACATGGCCCCATTGAATACTAAATTGCAATTCTAAATGATGTTTCTTCTGTTATTGTGGTCATTATTAAGAGTTTGACTACATTTTAGTTTACGCAACTGGTCGAGAACCAGCTGCTACCAGTGATCGTCACATGCCATTTTATTCTATAATGTTAGTGTTGCGGAAAAATACAGACTGCTGATAACTTCATTTGTATAAACTCCATTTTGCTTTGTAAGATCCGATTTAGAAATGGAAATGACGACTTTTGTGTAATATAACCCACCATGGGAAGATGACGCAAACATCTGTATACTTGTAACTTTTTTTTCGTTGTTGATAAGAGGAATTAAAATCCTGTTGTATGGTGCTAACTCTAACGTTTGGTAACCTTTTTAATGTTAAAAGAATATTTCCCTAAAGAATTCCTGTAAAAATTAATTTCGAAAAAAAATACAAATTTCTTACGGTAACTAATCCTCGACCAGAATGGTTATTGATTTTGTGAATGTTGATGGACAGTCTTTTTTTTTTATTCGGAGTATTTTTTTTTTTTTTTTCGTTTTCAGTGGTTCTCTCCGGGTAGATTAGAAATTCGATTCGAATTCAACATTCGGTTATATGAAACACAGATTACAAATTGAATAGAATATGAATAATTATTTTTGATGTACTGCGTACATGGTCGTTCATAAATCTAAACTTGTTGTATTTTCTCAGGTCATTGTATTCTTTTTTCTTGTAATTACTAGTTTTTATATCGATTCCTGCATACTTGTAAATATTCAATATCAACAATAAGTCAAGAAAAACTAAATAGTTGAAATCCATTGAATACAAGTGAGAGGTTTAGCTAGCTTTAAAACCAGGTTTAATCCACCATTTTCTACATAAGGAAATGCCTGTACCAAGTCAGGAATATGACAGTTGTTTTCCATTCGTTTGATGTGTTTGAGCTTTTGATTTTGCCAATTGTTAAGGGACTTTCCGTTTTGAATTTTCCTTGGAGATCGGTATTTTTGTTGTTTTACTTTTTAATATTAGGCAGAGAGAGTTTCGATGCAATGTACAGAATACAGGATTAAAGATGTGTTATTGAACAAATAGGTATGCCATCTAATAATAAGCAGTGCATTCAATAGTAGAAAGTGCTTTAACAATTTGAAATATATATGGTTGTCATAACATTTCTCAACATGTTTCCTATTTTTTAAGCGACAGTGATATTCTGAAAACACGGGCGTGTCGTGTTTTTAGTTAATCCTATTTCAAAAAGACTGTCAATGTAGAAATCATTTTAAATGTAACATTTTACTGATGATAAGTGATGATGGTTCTATATGATTTCTAAGTTATCTAAGTTTTTTGTCAGGTTATTAGGATTAGGTCGTTTAGAAGATGTCGTACTATGCTAAAGATCACTTGTGAAGACCTAGTGGATAGATCTTATATATATATGGATTTACTTATAATTTGTGCTATTGATCAATAATTTATTCTTAATTATATTATTATCCTCGATGTACTATTTCCATAATCGTTCATTGTAATTCATTTACCGACTAAACTCGTCATATTTTCTGATTTCATTGCATTTAATTATCATGAAAACATTTGTTTTCACATCAACCCATACTTACTTGTACGAAAAAGACACAACACATTTACTAGACAACATAACAGTTTTAACTCATTGTTTCACATCTGTGCTGGTGGTCTGTACCACAGGATTGTGTATGCGTCTAGAGTGGTTAGGGCCATAGGCTCTCTATCACCGCTGGCTAGCCTACTTTATGGGTGAAAAGAAAGCCGAGTGCGTAAGTCTTTCTGCCAGTACATAGCCTCTACACTATTCAAGACTTCTACAATGCCTCCCCGCGACAGCACATGGTAACTAGGATCTAGCTTTCTAGGCATTATTGTAGAGGATCTCGGAGCAGCAAGGGCCCTAAAGATGCAATGTGTAGGCCCATCGGCGCGTGGACACGCCCTTGCACTCATCAACCTTGTCCCAACTATGGGTAAAAAGTACCGCTGCCTTGTGGTTAGATCTGGGAAGATCAAAAGGCTATGGGAGCAGACCCAGAAAGAAAAGCCGAGAAGATGGAACTCGTCAGCCATGGCAGGCAACCATCTATGGGAAGGAAAACCTAGACAACAAAACTCCATCCTACAGGTAATAGGTTTCTCGTATGGCTAATCACCAGACAGAGTAAAAAATTGATGATTACGGAAACCCAAGATACATTAAGAAATCAGCATGAGGATAACACCTCTGCTGTACAACATGGTTTAAGGGACATGACGCTGGTGGATGAAAGCCCACGGGAAGTTCACAAGCTGACACCCTTGTGTACACCAAAAGATAATATACTTCTAGGCAGTTGGAATGTAAGAACTATGTATGCCACAGGTAAAACTGCAGAAGTGGAGAGGGAAATGGACAGATACAATATAGAAATATTGGCCTTAAACGAAGTCAGATGGCTAGACAGTGGAAAGCTTACACTTCAAAATGGTAAAGTATTACTATACTCAGGCAGGAATGATGGACTACATCAGGCAGGAGTTGGAATGATGCTGTCAAGCCGAGCAAAAAAGGCACTGATTGAATGGAAGCCAATCACTGAGAGATTAATGTATGCCAGATTTCACACATCAACCATTAAAATAAGTATAATCACTGTATATGCACCGACCAACGATGCTACAGATGAAACAAAAGAAAGCTTCATAGAACAGCTAGATAGAGTCATAGCAGGAACACCTAAACATGACATCCTCTTAGTAATGGGAGACTTTAATGCAAAGGTTGAGATGAACAATGAAGGTCATGAGAACATCTGGGGAAGGCATGGAATAGGGAGAAGAAACGAAAATGGAGAAAACCTCCTTGATATTTGTCAAAGGAACAACTTAGTCATTACTGGCAAATCTTTCCACACAAAGACAAACACAAAGTAACATGGATATCACCAAACAAGAAAACAGAAAATCAAATAGACCATATCCTGGTTACTAGACAACACAGAACATCAATACTGGACACAAGAGCTATGAGAGGAGCAGACATTGGCAGCGATCACGAACTCCTCAAATGCAAATTAAGAATCAAACTTAAGAAATACAAAATAGTAATAGATACTTCAAGAAAGAGATTCGATACCACCAAACTACAACGTCCAGAAGTAAGAAAACCATTTTCAATCGAGCTAAAGTACAGGTTCCAACTCTTAGACGAACCAGAGGACATAGAAACATTCTGGGAAGGTATAACAAAATGCTATAAAGAAACAGCAACTAACACACTAGGTTTCAAAGAGCGTGGGCAAAAGCCCTGGATCTCCAATGAGTCGTGGAAACTTGTAGGTGAGAGAAGAAAACTAAAGGAAAGAACTAACAACAGTAGATCAGAACGAGTTAAGAACAACTTACATGCCAAGTACAGTGACAAAGACAAGGAGGTGAAGAAAAGTATGAGAAACGACAAAAGTCAATGGACAGACAACTTAATAGAAGAAGCAGAAAAAGCAGCAAGCAATGGTATGATGAAAACAGTATATGAAGTAACAAAAACAATTTGCAATGAAAAACAGAAACCACCTCAAGTCATCAAAGATAAGTCTGGAAATTCATTATCTAACCATGACGAAAAACTTAAAAGATGGAAAGAACACTTTCAAGAAGTCTTGAACAGACCTGAACCTGAAATACCATTTAACATCAATTTAAACTATGAAATCGAGGAAAGAGAGATAGATACAGGTCCAATCAGGAAAGAGGAAATTTCAAAAAGCCTTGAAAAGATTAAAAAATGGGAAGTCAGTAGGCATAGATGGCATAACAGCTGAGATACTAAAAGCAGATACAATAACAACCACCAAGTATTTACATAAACTTTACAATATGATATGGATTGGAGATGAAAGGTCTGATAGTTAAAATAGTAAAGAAAGGAGATCGAACATGCTGCGATAACTACAAAGGCATAACACTACTTTCTGTGCCAAGTAAAGTATTCACAAAAATCATTATCCAAAGAATACAAGAAGGAATAGATGAAGAGATGAGACAAGAACAAGCTGGCTTCAGAAGGGTAAAAGCACTACCGAACAACTTTTCACGTTAAGAAACATCATAGAACAATGTTCGGAATGGAATGCTCCTTTGTATATCAACTTTGTAGACTTTGAAAAGGCGTTTGATTCCATCCACAGGGAAAGCTTATGGTCCATCTTAAAATGCTTACCACATCCCAGACAAACTCATCACAGTTATAAAACTCTTTTACGAGTGTGCAGTCATAGACGAAGGTATACAATCGGAATGGTTTAAAGTAAAAACGGGAGTAAAACAAGGATGTATGATGTCTGGTTTCTTATTTCTGTTAGCCATTGACTATGTCATGAAACAGACGATTAAAGATCATGAAACAGGAATCAGATGGAATTTCACCACCAAACTAGAAGACCTTGATTTTGCTGACGACCTAGCACTACTGTCTTCCAAATTCCAACACATACAACTGAAAACAGATAAACTTCAAGAGAATGCCAGCAAAATAGGACTTAAGATTAACACCTTTAAAACAAAAGTAATGCGGATGAACACCACAAATAACAACCCTGTGAAGTTAAATGATAAAAACCTAGAGGATGTTGATACCTTCACTTACCTAGGAGGAATAGTAACAACGAAAGGTGGCTGTGACAATGACATGGACAACAGGTTGAAGAAAGCTAAAGGCCAATTTAGCAGGCTAAGAAAAATATGGAGATCATCATTACTGTCATTTAAAACAAAGGTCAGGTTATTTAACAGCTTAGTCACATCAGTCCTACTATATGGATGTGAAACCTGGAAAACAACCGAACAAGACAAGAAGAAATTGAACACCTTCCAAAACAGATGTTTAAGACAGATACTGAAAATAAGATGGCCCGATACTATATCCAACGAAAACCTCCACATAAAAGCTGGAACAAAGCAGCTAAGTGATGATATAATAGAACGGCGATGGAGATGGATTGGCCATGTACTAAGGATGGATACCAACAAAATATGCTCAGTTGCACTGACATGAAAACCTGAGGGAAAGAGGAATGTTGGACGTCCCAAAACCACCTGGAGACGGACTGTAGAGACTTGGATGGAACAGCTGGGCTACAGCAAGAACAGCAGCTAAAGACCGTGTAAAATGGAAAAAAATGTATCAGGGCCTTAAATGCCGACCGGCATGAAGAGGATAGGTGAGGTGAGGTGAGGGTTTCACATTTCCTTGTTCAAGTCATCCTGTTGGTTGTTGCACTGTGCAGGTTTAAAAATTTTTCTACATGGTAAAAGAGGGTGGGGATGCGGACGTAAACTGGTCTAACGGCACCAAATTATGTGTGAATCAAGCTAGGCTGTCTTGACCGTGTGCTCTTCGTTGTGGTCTGTCCTTATTTGTTTGTTTGTTATTTTGGAGATTGTGTTCGTGAATAATGCAGTCATTTGTACTGTCATGTAATGTTAGTTTTTCCTGTTATTCTTGTATGATTTATTGATTAAATACTGTATTTTTATAAAGACAGAGTTGTGACTCAATGCAACTTTCGAAATACGTACAATGCACCAAGCAATCACATGACCAAAGATAAAAAACCACTTTGTTAATGAACCAATTGGCAGCCCTGCCGATGTTTGGAAGTAGCTCTGATAATAGAGTGTGAATTAAAATTTATATTTTGATTCCACAAGTGTACTTTTGTCAGGATTTTTCAGCCTGTAGCGACTTTTGCTTTGTTTTTGTTCTGTAGTGACTTTAATTTTTTGGGCATGACCTCAGTGAATACTAAATTTAGCATCACTTTATGATGTATTATCTGTTGTTGTGTATCCAATTCATACGAGATATACATTTATAAAACTTTTGGTCACTATTCAGTGTTTGATGTTGACAGATTAAACGTTTTCGCAATGTTTTTTTTTTTTAATTTGTATTTCTATTTTTGAGATAGATGGACAGTTGATTTATTCGCAATATTTGTTTTTTCGTACTACAAAATATCTTCTAAGATATAACCATGTGTCCTGAATTTGGAGTTAAACACAAACAAATCAATCAATTTACATTTTCGTTTTATTGTTCCCTTTGTATATTCTCCGTTTTATACATCAAACAGAATTCGATTTGAATTCAACGTTCAGTTATATTAAACAAGTTGACAAATTTTATATAATTAGGATACATTTTTATTATTTATCATTCTTGATGTACTGCGTAAACGGTCGTTAATTTATCTGAACTGGTCATATTTTCTCAGGTCATTGAATTCTATTTTCTTGTAAGTACTAATTTTCATATCGATTACTACATACTTGTAAAAACATTCGATATAAATAATTGACCAAGAAAACCTAGATATACCAGTTATAATTTATGCGATTTACCAATAATGTATTCAACATGAAAGTACCATCGTTTTAATGATCGATTCCAATTGCTTATTTACTGACTCTTCAATTATAAAATCTAATTCTTTGCTTCTCATAAATATGAAGCACACGTCATTACAAAATTACAGTAAATAATAGGTTAAAATAAATAGTTTTAGGTAAATCTTAATACTGTTGAGTATATATCATTATCAATTAATTAGTTGGATACGTTGCAATGAAGCATTTTATCTGGACATTTCACTCAAAACATTTTGAATGTAGATTCAAGCATTAGAAAGCAAGTTGCAAAACACATTGTAACGTGTAACCGAGCTGTCGGCCTGTTTTATTCTTATACACAGGAGCTCATACCAGTTCCCTATGGTTTGTAATAATTCTTCCAATGATTTTAAAACAATAACACCAATGTGACAATTTTCAAACACAAGGTTTCAAATAATAGATATAAGAAGATGTGGTATGAGTGCCAATGAGACAACTCTCCATCCAAGTCACAATTTGTAAAAGTAAACCATTATAGGTCAAAGTACGGCCGTCAACACGGAGCCTTGGCTCACACCGAACAGCAAGCTATAAAGGGCCCCAAAAATGACTAGTGTAAAACCATTAACACTAAATTTTGATCAACTATCCTAAAATTATAACGACCTCGAGCATCTACGCCTTCAGACTTGACTATATTTCTTTATTGTTTGATCCATTACGCTGTATGCTGCAAACCAAGTTCGATTTTAATTGAATATTCAATTTTCCGTTAAAAAGTAAACAAACAAATCAAATTAGAATTAGACCTGAAATTTTACTATAATATTCTCGATGTACTATGTCCATGCTAGCTCATTAACCGACTGACCTTGTCATATTTCACTTCATCAGTTCATTGCATTATTTTAGTTTGGGGAGAGGGTGTGAAACACGTTGACAAAATGAATAGAATATGGATAAAGTTTCATTTATTTTATAATTTTTGATGTACTGCGTACATGGTTGTTCATTTGACTTAACTTTTCATATTTGCTCAGGTCATTGTATTCTATTCTCTTGTAAGAACCAGTTTTCAATGTTGATTCATACATACTTTTAAAAAATCGATATAAACAATACATGATTTTCCAATTGATGCTGTTTCCGGCAAACTTTGATGTTACAAAACAAATATCTTCACGTCACAATGTCCTATGCGTTTTCCCCCCGAATAACCTCGGGTCAACTTGGGCAGTTCATTCATGAAATCGAAATTGGAAACTCCGTCTGTTAATCAAGAAAATTTAATAGTTGTAATCCATTGAATGAATGAAGTATTTCCTTGTCTAAGAAGGCAGAATTCCAACTCTTTACAACTTTTGAAACCCATGCAATGCAATGTTCTAAAGACAGACTTAAAAAAGATAAACGGCACTTATGTTATTGAACAGATAAAGAGACTTTCTAATGCATAAAGTGCATTTAATAATAGAAAATGTTTAACAATTCAAAAAACATGTGATTGTGGTCATCCTTTTAATAGCTGAAATATGGAGGGTTTTTATTGTGTCTAAAATTGTACGACATGGTCTTGATAGGTTAAGGGGGCATGTAAAGCAAGTCAGACTGTGTTGAATGTGTATTTGTTCGTTGTTATTTGTCTTTGTTTGTAAGCTAGTTATGTTTAAGGTGTTGGTGATTGGTGTGATCATTTGTACTATCCAGTAATGTTGGTGCTTCCTTTTATCCTTGAATGTATTATCGGTTAAATAGTTAATTTTATGAAGGCAGAGTTCTGACATAATGCAACTTTTGAAATACATGCAATTAAATGAAGGCTCGACTGGATTAAAGAGAAAAATACGTTTTGATAGAGAACCAATAGACAATACTTTCCATATTATGAAGTGATCTAATTATAAAATATGTAAATAATTAAAACTCATATTTTTATTCTACAAGTACACGTTGCTAAGTTTTTCAGCCCGTAGTGACTTCTGAAAACGCAGAAATGTCGTTTCTGGTCAAACATCGTACTCGGTCAGCTTTGTTGACATGGCCCAAGTGAATACTAAATTCCGCATCGCAAAATAATGTTTTATCTGTTATTGTGTATTTCATCATACGAGATTTAAATTCAAAGAGCTTCTAGTCGCTATTCAGAGTTTGACGATGACATACTAGTAGTTTACGTTATGATTTTTGGTTTTGTTAATATTGCTCAATTTTTATTTCTTTTCCTAAGATTAATAGACAGTTGTTTATTTATTCGCAAACTATCTGTTTTTCGTCTTCGGTGGTACTTTACCGGTACTCCGGTTAACTGAACTAAAACTGGCCTCCATGATTTATTCAAGTATGCTGAATGTGTAGTTGAATACTAACAATCAATCAACTATTTTTTTATATACATCAAACAGAAATTCGATTTGTAGATAATATTCGGTCATATGAAACACGTTAACAAATCGAATAGAATATGGTTAAATTCTTATTTATTTCATAATTTTTGATGTACTGCGTACACGATTGTTCATTTAACTGAACTTGTTTTTTTTTTTTTTTTTTTTTCAGGTCATTGCTTTTTTGTTTTTGTATGTACTACATTTGTTTTGGTTCATAGATACTTCTAAAATTCGATATTAAAAATACATAATCTTCCAATTCGTCCTGTTTCCGGCAAACTTTGACATTACAAAACAAATATCTTCTCGTCACAATTTCTTATGTGTTTTCCCCGAAAACCCCAGGTCAACTTGGGCAGGTCATTCATAAAATCGAATTGGAAACTCGTCTGGTAACCAGGAAAACTTAATAGTTGAAATCCATTGAATGAATGAAGTATTTCCTTGTCTAACAAGGCACAATTTCAAATGTTTGCAACTTTTGAAACCCATGCAATGTACTGACGACAGGATTAAAGATAAACGGGACTGTATATAATTGAACAAATAAACTGACCTTCTAATGCTAAAAAGTGCATATAATAAAAAATGATTAAACAATTCGAAAAATATATGGTTATCATAACATTGCCTTACGATATGTCATGGCCCTTTGACTCTATAAGTATATGGTTGTCATAACATTTTTTTACGATATGGCATGGCCTTTTGATTCTACAAGTATATGGTTGTCATAACATTGCCTTACGATCTGTCATGGCCTTTTGATTTTACATACGATATAACATGGCCTTTTGATTTTACACGTATATGGTTGTCATAACATTGTCTTACGCTATATCATGGCCTTTTGGTTCTACAAGTATATGGTTGTCATAACATTGCGTAACGATATGTCATGGCCTTTTGATTTTACAAATATATGGTTTTCATAACATTGCGAAACGTTATGTCATAGCCTTTTGATTTTACAAGTATATGGTTGTCATAACATTGCGAAACGATATGTCATGGCCTTTTGATTTTACACGTATATGGTAGTCATAACATTGCGAAACGATATAACATGGCCTTTTGATTTTACACGTATATGGTTGTCATAACATTGTCTTACGCTATATCATGGCCTTTTGGTTCTACAAGTATATGGTTGTCATAACATTTCGTAACGATATGTCATGGCCTTTTGATTCTACAAGTATATGGTTGTCATAACATTGTCTTACGATATATCATGGCCTTTTTGATTTTACACGTATATGGTTGTCATAACATTGTCTTACGATATATCATGGCCTTTTTGATTTTCAACGTATATGGTTGTCATAACATTGCGTAACGATATGTCATGGCCTTTTGATTTTACAAGTATATGGTTGTCATAACATTGCGAAACGATATAACATGCCCTTTTGAGTTTACACGTATATGGTTGTCATAACATTGCGTAACGATATGTTATGGTCTTTTGATACTACAAGTATATGGTTGTCATAACATTGCCTTACGATATGTCATGGCCTTTTGATTTTACACGTATATGATTGTCATAACATTGCCTTACGATATGTCATGGCCTTTTGATTTTACACGTATATGGTTGTCATAACATTGTCTTACGATATATCATGGCTTTTTAATTTTACACGTATATGGTTGGCATAACATTGTCTCACGCTATATCATGGCCTTTTGGTTCTACAAGTATATGGTTGTCATAACATTGTCTTACGATATAATATGACCTTTTGATTTTACACGTATATGATTGTCATAACATTGTCTTACGATATATCATGGCTTTTTGATTTTACACGTATATGGTTGTCATAACATTGTCTTTCGCTATATCATGGCCTTTTGGTTCTACAAGTATATGGTTGTCATAACATTGGTTTGATTCTACAAGTACATGTACATGGTTCCTCGGTTTCTAACGACAATGAGATTCTTAAAGACGGACGGGTATATGGTTGTCATAACATTGTCTTACGATATAATATGACCTTTATTTTACACGTATGTTGTCATAACATTGCCTTGCGATATGTCACGACCTTTTGATTCAACAAGTATATGGTTGTCATTACATTGCCTTACGATATGTCATGACCTTTTGATTCTACAAGTATATGGTTGTCATAACATTGCGAAGGGATATGACACGGCCTCTAGATTCTACAAGTACATGTACATGGTTCCTCGGTTTCTAACGACAATGAGATTCTTAAAAGACGGACGGGTCATTATTTAGTTGATCTTATTTCAAAAAGATAATCGATCTAGTAGTCATGTTATATACAACATTTATCTATGATTGTCTTTCATATATGTTTGTTTTGCTCACACATTATTGTCAATATAATGGAATTCTATTCGACTGTCATACAAGTTAGAGGTTAAGCTAGCTGTAAAACCAGGTTTAATCCACCATTTTCTACATAAGGAAATGCTTGTACCAAGTCAGGAATATGACTGTTGTTTTCCGTTCGTTTGATGTGTTAGAGCTTTTGATTTTGCCATTTGATATAAGAAATTCCGTTTTGAATTTCCTTGGAGTTCGGTATTTTTATCATTTTTACTTTTTACTGATAATAATTGGTGACTTTTCTATATAGTTTCCGAGTTATCTAGGTTTTAGGTCATGATATTTCTATTAGGTCATTTTGAAGGGGATATACTAAACTAACGATCACTTGTGAAGCACTAGTGGATTTAACACTGATAATTTATGTTGTATTTAACATTACAAAACAATCAATGTTAATAAACGACCCCAATTTCATTTTGACTGACTCCTCAATTACAAATAACGAAAAAAGTATTTGCTTCTCTGAAATTTCACGCCCATGTCATAAATAAAATGACGTAAACGATAGGTAGATCTAAATACTTAGTAAAACCAATGTCAAGGACTTCCCCAGCCCGACAGTAAAAAACCCATGTCGAGGGCATTCTATTGACTATGCAGCATATTCTTCTAGATAAACAGACAAGTTCGGACATAATGGCATGGGACGTTTACTCAGCTTTTGCGTCGTGCAAATACATGCCTAACAGACAGCAATCAACGACCACTGAATTACAGGCTCCTGACCTACAGTAGTAAAACTGGCCCATAAAGAATGAGTTTAACATGTTTGTGAACGCTCAACCCTCTACAAACCCTTGGACAGTGACGTAACAACACAACATAAAAACAAGCGGTTAAAATAAATTGGAAATGGCTTGATTCATCAGATTTGCACGAAACACAAAAAGTATTTTACAATAAGGCAAAAGACACCAAGTGCTTTAGGAGTGCTTTGGTTTACTGATTGGTTGTGTTTTTGTGAAGAGGGGCCTTGGTGGACGAGTGGTCTAATTAGATATAAGAAGATGTGGTATGAGTGCCAATGAGACAACTCTCCATCCAAGTCAAAATTTATAAATGTAAACCATTATAGGTCAAAGTACGGTCTTCAACACGGAGCCTAGGCTCACACCGAACAGTAAGCTATAAAGGGCCCCAAAATTACTAGTGTAAAACCATTCAAACGGAAAACCAACGGTCTAATCTATATAAAACGAGAAACGAGAAACACTTATGAACCACATCAACAAACGACAACTACTGAACATCAGATTCCTGACTTAGGACAGGTGCAAACAAATGCAGCGGGTTTAAACGTTTTAATGGTACCAAACCTTTACCCTTTTCTAAAACAATAGTGTAACATCACAACATAGAAAGACACACTGTAAAATATCAACTGAAATAGCTTAACTCAATCAAAGGACATAGTAACACCATTGAACATACACTGAACAAATAAATTTGACCTATGATACAATGTAAATTCAAAATAAATAAACTAAGGGAAGAATAATAAAAGTAACATGTTACATCGGTATGAAATGTTAAACAATTTAAGAAAAACAATATGCTAGAACAAAATATCAGCCATTTGCAATAACTTTAAACACAGGTAAATAAAATAATTTTGTTGTTAGGTATACATGGTATACATACAGTTACAATAGAGAATGGAAATATTTTAACAAAATAAATAATTTTGATGTTCATAGTACGAAGTGGAAATTTATATTAGTACCAAACACTTATCAAAGCTGGTATATAGACCAGATATAACCCTGAATAACATTAAATAACAAAAAAAGCATTACAATTAGTATCAACAGGTCAAATAAACAAGAAAGTACGATTTGAGAGTACTCGCAGTTACTGACAGCTAGTTAAAAGCCAAAACAATTAATAATAAAAAATCATGCATCAGAGTCTACTGTATAAATTGCCTGTCAATACTGGTGTTGTGATTTCGAACCCTGCACGTGGTAGGTGCGTTCGACGCTAATCTCAATTGACTAGGATCGCAAGTTTTCCTGTCAAAGGTCGATGGTCCTTTCCGGGCACTCCGGCATCCTCCACCAATAAAAACTGATAGACACGAAATTGCCTTAAAGTTGAAAATGGCGTTCAATACCAAAAATCAATTAATCAATTTTTAGCAGGATTCGTTATACACATTGTAAGGTGCATTTGATTGTAAGACCTGTTTTGTTTTTAAATAATAAAAAATAATGAAAATAAAGAAAACAATAACACAGTTTTCAAAGTAATTTATTCCATTTCTGACAATGTTGTTTCACTTCCCCTCGTGTAACACTTTCCACCACAATTGTATTGACAATAGTTGTCCTGGGCTGGGTTTTCACAGGTTTCGTGGTATGGTGAAGGACGATTTGGTGAGCAATAGTCGACAATCCATCTGTCTATTGAATTAATATGTTTTTGATATCCTGAAAAAGAAAAAGTCTTTCTATTTATAACAATTTTGAGTGTTCTCGACCCATAAACAATTCATATATAAATCGCTTTTATTACCTAGGCTTTACACATCTGTGTTATTATTGTTAACATATTGACAGTATATCCTCTCTGCGTAAAAGGGCTTTACACAATTTTCTGTAAATTCATCAACACAAGTTAAGCCAAACAAAGATAACATATGCAAGAGTGTTCATTATGTATTTTTGGACACAAAAATATGTATCATGCCAAATGATGTTAATTTAAGAGAAAATCTCCTTGATTAAATAGACTAAGCTTGTTTTAATGAACATCATTGAAAGCCCGTTATAAAGCAATAAAAACAAATACTTTTCACTTATATCTTTAGTGTTACATACCTGAAAGTAAGTAAGTTTCACCTTCTCTGAACTTAAATCTTCTACGAAAACATTCGTCAATCATATGAACTTTTGCAAATCCCATATATGTCTTTGGTGTATTCTAAAATTAAAACCAGCAAATGATTAAATTACAGAGATAGTACATTGCAAGTCAAAATTTCCATACCTCATTTAGATATTATCATGCTTTTATATATTTCAGGAAATGCCGGAGTAAATAAATGTAAATACATTCGACGTGCATTTCTGGATTTTTCCGTCCGGCCTACAAATAAATGAAATATTCTCCCTGTCACTGTAAATGTACAAGTCAAAATAATTGAAAGAGAAAAATCACTTTTAAGGAAAGCGTAATAGTAGTGCATATTAGCAGTACCTGAATAGGAATCTTTGAACGGTTAGTTATATATCCGTCATTGAGTTAAGGGAATTCCTATGCTACAAAACATAAAGTTCTCCCTCTATCTTCCCTTTGTTTTCCTTTTTTTTCAAAATAAAATTTTCTTAAGCACATGGACTGTGTGTAAATCGTGTTTAATATGTAAAGAACACACAGAGTCAACTTATTTGCTAATAAAACAATTCTTTTTACAAGAGTAAAGTAGGTTCCAGATAGTTTTGTGGTCTAAATAAAGGTAAATCATCGAAGTTAAGCTTTCCCAAAATGTAAACGCACAGTTGAAACTACATGTAAACTATGTAACTATGTTATATATCATCCTTTTTAATTTTATGAAAATCAATTCATAATCTACGTAGAAAGATAGCTATTTTAGATAAGAAACTTACTTTACATGCTTCTACAAGTTTTACCCTCATAGAATGATAACCAGGAACGGCCGTTTTAGGATAAACCGTCAGATCTTCAATTTGTACCCTCCATGCTGTCGATAAAGTAAATCTGATTTAGTATTGTTGTATTTTTACCGATGTCTTGTCGTCTATTTTCTTTTAACATCAACCTTGTCAACTATTTAATGTTAATTGCAATTCTGTGGTTGTTCATGCTGAATTCATTCATCGTATGTTAAGAATCAGATAGATATATTCACATAATTTATTTACGTGTGTTTATCATATAAAATGTATTGTCTTACATTTATTATATCTCAATTCAAAATGAAAAATACAGAAATATTGAAGAAAGAAAAGCAATCAAATATACTATTCAGTCATATTTTTTTTCTCTCAAATTTCACAACAACATCACTTGTATAACTATTTTTTTGGGGGGTAAACTTATGATACCAATAATACGATTATATTTGCTCCTCTATTACTTTGAAAAAAGAAAAAAATGAAAAACGTATGGTGATAAAACCTGTGTTTGATATAACCACACATCTGTGGTTTTTCACGCACAAAGGCAGTATGATCGACACCTAGTAAATAATTTCACTGACCCAATTTGCAGGGAGGTAAGAGTTTGGCTCAATGTTAAAGACTGCTCTCTGACTTTGGAATGAAGGACAATAAAAAGGGTCATGTTAAGTTGTTGTTGAATCAATACTTGATACAACATATAACTCTCCAATGCAGTTGAGTCCTTCGATGCAAAGACATTCTTTAATGACTGACTAAAATATTAATTTCATTATTGAAAGTTTGCCAAAGTATGATGAAAACAATCTATTTAATTGTTTCCGTTTGAAATGTAACGTAAAAACATATATATAATTACTCCACTGAATTCCCTTATGATTTTTTTCTGCATAAGGACAGCTGCAAGTATTTCCGTGCCATTGGTGACTTTCGGTTCCATCGATTCTATCGATCATTTGCAAAACGAGAACGACAAAAAATATTTTAATCATTTCAAACTTGACCTTCACAAATTGGAAACGAGCTGAAATTTAATAAAAAATTGTTTATAAATATTTATAGCAGGAATACGTCATACTAAAGTTTCATTACACGTTTTTAGAAGTTTCTCATTTAATTGGCTCAATAAAAATAAAAATGTGTGCTCTAATTGCCAATGAGACCACTTTTCACCAGAAACCAAATGACGTAGGAGTAAGCAACTATAGATCACCGTACTGTTTACATATGTCCAAAAACTAAAAATTGTTTTTTATTCACATACATTTGGTTTTGACATTCAATAAACATTCATGTCTTTAATGTTCTTCCAAAACATCATGAAAAGAATCAATAAAGGTTATCACTTTATTAATTGTACCAGTGTTTTCCGTTTACTATGAGAAAATTACCACCCCTTTCTACTTCGTTTGCGTTTATTCATATATCAAATGATCCAAAGCATTACGTTTCATAATATTAAAGGCAACACACGGGTTCAGTTCAAACAATATTTGTGCCTTAAAAAAATTCCCCGTCGAAAAAAATTATTCAGAATAACAAATGTGTCCGTTACCAAACTAATTTTAAGTAAACAAAAAAAATGCTATATCTCTATTACCATTTTTGCAAATAATATGAAACGATTGAAACAGCTAAAACGAATGAGAAATAAATATTTCGTGGACATAGTTGTTATTTTAATTTGAAGCTGGAATTTTTAAAAGTGTCACGATATATAGTGACATCCTCGTTTACAATCATTGATACTATAATAATTTAAAATATTATTTATTAAGTTTGCTATCGAGATAAAAGTATAATAAATTCATTCATTTTGTCGTAAATAATTATAAAATTTGAGACTTACCTTTTTAAGAGACAGAGAAAGAATAATTATTGCAAAGAATCCTCTTTATTTATATGAAAAGTTTCATTTTACTTTTTATTGAACTCACAACATCTTGTATTTCTCAAGTAGGACGAAGTTCATATATTGCCCAACTATAGTGCATCACAGTTTCCAAGCATACTTTCTATCAAGTGAAAAATACAAACATGATTGAATATGGTTACTTACATTTTGTTCTAATTTTACTGTATCTATTCTTGTTTATGTTTCAGCTGAGTGAAGTTTGCACTGAACAGGTTGATTGGTTCTGTTGTTTTTTTTCAAAACTTTAAAATACATTCCTTTGCTTTTGTTTTTTTTTTATGAAACGTGTTGCTGTTTTCTTTATCAAACTGCGGAGTAATGAATACCCATTGAACTTTCAATACTTTGAATACCACTTTAACTGTAGATGCTGGCAGATGTTAACAAACACAGATTAGTTTTATTTCGACTTATGACTTATTAAGTTTTATGACTATCCTACAACCATCGTAAGACACCTATTTAGCTATTATAACTCTATGACATAGCGTATCTTTGGAGACTTTCGTTAACCTGACATAGGACTTTTAGTGTTGTGTTTCTATTGTGTCGTTGTTCTCCTCTTATATTTTATGTGTTTCCCTCAGTTTTAGTTTGTAACCCGGAGTTGTTTTTTTTTTCTCAATCGATTTATGAATTTTGAATAGCGGTATACTACTGTTGCCTTTATTAGACATTTTCTAAAGCAATCCTCAGACTAGTCTTAATTCTAAAACGGCTTTTTTGACATTGTCCTAGTGAATACTTAATTAAGCATCGCTAAATAATGACTCTCCTGTTATTGTGGTCACTATTCAGAGTTTGACGGTGACATTTTAGTTTACGAAACTGGTCGAGAACCAGTTACCATCAGACCAGTTATCGTCTCCTTTTTGTTTTATTCAATAACAGAAGCAATGTGTGAAAACATTAGACTGCTGATGTCTTCAGACAAATATGTTACTTTATTTGTATAGACTCTGTTTAGTTTGATCTGATTAAGATACGGAAATATAGAATTCCTGTAAATTTATACATCCGTGGAAAGATGACTCTTTATGAAGTTTTCAATTTTGGAAAACTTTCTGTTTTAAGGCAAAACAATATCTAACCTTTTTTTGTATAATATACAATTTCTATCAAAAAATTTAATAGATTTCAAAATTTCAAAATTAAAGCCTAACGTCAATTCAAAACAGTGTAAGTAGTAAATTTCATGTGACACAAATCGCACATACAGAGTAGGGAGCAGACATTCCAAATTATTGGTCAGAATGGCGATGTGTTTGGATTAATTGACTTCATTCTTTACTAAGGGCTACACAAAAGAAATATTCAACATCAATGTCCCCGATTAAATGTAAATTCTATCATGTAAAGACAAGATTCAAAAGTGACGGCAACTACTCATACATGCAGTACATATAAACTTTCCTGCAAAAAATCAGCATACTTTTTTCTTTGTTTATGAGAGGAATAAAGTCGGATCTATGGTGTTAAACATAACTTTTGCTAATCCTTTTTATCTCAAAAGAATATTTTCCCAAAGAGTTCTGTGATTTCTGACGATAACTGATACTGGACCAGAATGGTTTTTGGTATGGTAATGTTGCTCAATTTTCATTTCTTTTTTAAGATAAATGAACAGTTGTTTGTTTTTTCACAATATTTGTTTTTCGTTTTCGGTGGTTTTCTCTGGTTACTCCGGCTCCTTCCACTAAAAACAACTGACCTCCAAGATAAAGTCATGTGTGTTGAATGTGGCGTTTAACTCCAACAATTAATCAATCAAAATTCTCATTTGTATGCAACAAATAGAAAATAAATTCGATTTCAATTCAACATTCGGTTATATGAAATATGTTGATAAATTGAATAAAAAATATATATATTTTCATTTATTTTATAAATTTTAATGTACTGTGTCGTTTATTTATCTGTAGAGAGGCGAAAGATACCATAGGGACATTCAAACTCATAAGTCGAAAATAAACTATCAACGCCAAAGACAAACAGACAAACTTGTAGAATGTTTCAGGTCATTGTATTCTCCTTTCTTGTAAGTTCTTGTTTTTATAAAGATTCATATATATTTGTAAAAATTCGATAAAAACCGACTGACCTTGTCATATTTTCTCCGTTCATTGCATTCTATTATCTTCTAAACAATAGTTTTCATATCGATCCATTCTCACTTGTACGAAATTGACATGAAACATTTACTAGGATACATAATAGTTAAAATTCATGAATTGTTTTCTTTTTTTTTTTTTCATTGTTCAAGTTAATGGTCATTTCATTGGTAGCTGGACTGTGTAGAATTTTTATCGTATTGCAGATTGTTTAGCGTATTTCTTTTTTAAATTTAAATTTCTTAAGTGGGTGAGAGGTTTTTGCTCACCAAGTTGTGAGCCTGAATTCAGTCTTGCTGTCTTGACCGTGTGTTGTTCGTTGTTATTTGTCCTCTTTTGGTTGTTTCTTATTATAGAGACTGAGTTGGTGTTGGTGATAGATGTGGTCAGTTATACTGATGTCAGTGTTACTGAAGATACAATAGTATTAAAGATAAAAATACGTTTTGTTAATGAACCAATACAGTCTTTCTAATGTTTGGAAGTAGCACTGATAATAGAACTATATTGTGAATCCAGAAGTATACGTTGGTAGGTTTTTTTAAGCCTGTGGTGACTTCTAAAAACACAGAAACTTCGTTTTTGGTTAATCATCTTACTCGCTGAGCTTTGTTGACATGACCCCAGTAAATAACAAATTAAGCATCACTTAATGACGGTTTATCTGTTATTGTGTATTTAATCTGACAGACAAAATATACATTCAAATAACTTCTGGTGATTATTCAGAGTTTGATATTGACAGATTAAAAATTTCCTCGATATTTTTGTTGGTTTTGTTTAAGTTGTTCAATTTGTATTTCTATTTCTAAGGTTGTTGGACAGTTGTTTGCTTATTCGCAATATTTGCTTTCTGTTTTCGGTGGTTCTCTCCGGGTAATCCGGCTTTAATACAATTGTTATTGATTTTCATGTAATATAAAACTCTTTATGTACTACGTTAACGGTCGTTAATTTATTAGAACTTGTCATATTTTTTCAGGTCATTGCATTCTAATTTCTTGTAAGTACTAGTTTTCGTATCGATTCATACATAGCAATTACCCAAGACAACTTGGACATACCACTTATAATTTATGTAATTTACCAATAATGTATTCAACATAACAATACCATCGCTGTTTATGAACGATCCCAATTGCATGTTAACTGACTTCTCACTTGCAAATTACATAAAAAAAAAGTATGTGCTTCTCTGAATTTTTATGTCACAATCAATATGAGGTAAACGATAGGCGGATCTAAATACTCTGATATTGTCGATTAGGTATCACAGTAGGACACAATGTAACTTATGAAATATGTGCAATGCACTGGAGATACGACAGGAGCAAAGATAAAAATATGTTTGGGTAATAAACCAAAACAGTCCTTCCCATTTTTGGAGGTTACTCTGATAATAGAATATGTTAATAATTCAAAACTATTATATTTTCATTCCACAAGTTCTTTCAGCCTGTAGAGACTTATAAAAACATAGAAATATCGTTTTGGTTACAAAATTGTACTCGGTTAGAGCAGTGTCCAGTTAGTCTTAATTTTAAGAATAAATAATTCCATACAGGAATTCTATTTTAACCCAACTTTTGATTATTTGAGAAAGTAATAAAAATAAATAAAATTAGAATTAGACCTGATCATTTTTCATCTACTTTAATATTCTCGACGTACTAAATACATAGAAGTTGATTTACGGCTGGCCTTATCATATTTTTTCAGTTCATTGCATTCTATTATCTTGTAAACATTTGTTTTCACATCGATCAATAATTACTTGTACGGAATTGACATTGACAAATTTACTAGGAAACATGATAGTTTAAATTCACTGTTTTTTTGTTTCCTGTTTGAGTTGATGGTCATCAAACTGGTACATGTAGCTGCACTGTGCAAGTTTTTATCGTGTTTTTTAAATCTTGGTAGGTAAAGTGGAGGAGAGTTTTGTACTCACCAAATTGAGATCCTGAATAAAGTTTGCTTTAATCCCGCGTGATCAAACCAATTCCATTGACTATTAGTATTTGCGGCTTCTCCGCTAAGCACGTGTTATTGAATATTAACCTCTGAGATTGGTCCGCTCGGAGTCAGAATAATGTGTCCGGTCAGATAAACACGTTTTCTTTTGGACTGTTACCTTGTGAACTCGCACTTTAAATCTTTGTCTCAGTGTGGCCACTAAATACACAGTAGCATTCTAAATCATATAAAATGAAATTTTCATATACTGCTAAGCATTGTATTTGTCAAATTGATGTCAAATACTACTACATCCATAGATAAACTGTCAGTAGACCATGACTAAGCGTTCGTGACCAAATAATCTCCATGGAAATGAGATGTGCCAATGCTCAAATAATTGAATACCAAATTGACTTACCAATAATATGACATAATCACAACCTTAGGCAGTTGTTGACACCAACAGTGACAAAAACTGCGCGTTAGTGTCTTTGTTGTAAACAAGACAATAATCATGTTTAAACAGAACTACTGGTTATCAAGTATATAGTAAAAGAAAATTGTAAAACTTAAGAATTATTAGGGAGAGTTTCAAATCACATAGCTCCTGACGTATTAGTTATACATCATTGGCTTTCAAATTTTAGGACCGGAGAGTTCCTTGTGTGGGAACATTTTTAAATCCAGAAGAGCATCAAATTTTAAAAGTGCTATGTTCGTTGACCAGTTGTTTTATAATTTCACATTGCACTATTCGGACACGGTCTCAGTACAACACAATGACAAAAAACAAAACAATTAGATTTTACCTAAAAAAAAGAAATATTATTTATCTTTGTGCTTTAATCGTTTGAATATTGATGTTCGTACTCTGGGTAGAAAAAAAATAAAATGTGTACTATATTATATAATGAAACTGAGTAATCATTATGACTGATTGATTGATTGCCTTTATTTCCTCCAATAAATGGTTAAAACATATAAATGGATATTTAAAAGCTATATACAAGACGTATGATGAGCACTATATGACAATAAGGAATGCACATTAGTCTATATGATGATTATGATATCCTATATATTAGAAAAAAACACAAAAAATACAGAACAAATAAACATACAACCTTGCCCATTTAGTGACCAAAATTCAAAGTTATGGAAAAATGAAACACTTTTGAAGTGGTTGCACAACTTTTACATATGACACGCGAAGCACAGCATCAATTGTTTCCACACATCAGAGTTTAGTTGTTTTACATGATCATTTACTCCATCAAGTAATGTCACAAGCATATCTTCTTCGTTCTGCTATAATAGTTTTATGGAATCTTGCACCGGCCATAAGTTTACTGTTGCATTGAACATTTCATTTCTAACATAAATAATATGTTCACATTTAGGATCAAGTGTTTTTCAATATCATCAGTATAATGATTACATAGAGTGCATTGTCCACTCTAAATGGCAACGGATCCTAAAAAAATTATAAATGAAAAACATCTTTTAAAAAAGGGTTCGTAACTGAAAGTCTAACAAGTCTATGATCAAGAATGTATTTTAAAATAACGTTATCTACTCGGGTTGACGTTGAACATACAGTAACCATCTATTTTCTTCAAAAATTGTAATTGACCGACTAACTATTTCTATCAGTTTTTTTTATTTGGAAAATATGCATCATCGATATAACTTTCCAGAAATAAAAACATATCATATTTCGGTAAATTTTGTTTACGATCATATTAAGTTATTGCTGATTTCGCAAAATCTCCACTGAGTATTTGACCAAGTCGTAAAATAACAGTTGCTTATGAGTAGTTGTAATAGTCGCTCTACATAATTTTCTCAGAAATAAAATTTTAAATTTGTCAATGAGCTTCTATGGTTCAAAGACCTATATTATTTATACAAGAGTCATTTTGTTGATCTTTTATCAAAACAAAGGATACAACGTTGGAAATATCTCTGTGCTTGTTCTTAGATCCTAACCTCCGTTGAATTTAAATGTTCTAAAAGTTCAGACATAAAGTGCACAAGGAAGGATAACTCTTTTCAATATAATATGACGGTATTTGCGACCGGTGACATGCCAGTTGGATTCACACCAATATTAAACGGCGAATGCAAATTTATCTTAAATTTCTTGCAAGCAATATCTGTCCGTCCGAAAGTTCTTCTAGAAAAGTCTGGCAGAGTTCCAGCATAAGTAACGGTAGAATTTATCAAAATTGTAGCATCTCCTCATGAAATAGCTATTAGGTTTTTGCATATAATTGTTGGGTATAAAAAGTAAAAAGTTACTTTTTAAAGCATTATATTTAAGTCTCCACTTTTGTGCATATTAATTAACAATATTTTAAAGTACTTGTTGTTTTAGCTACTCAAGAGGGTAGTGTCATCTGATAAAAGGACACACGGTATATGTAAATGTTCAATCCACTCTTAGACTATATAAGCTGGTACTGAATAAAATCGTTAATAAAAAGTGAAAAAAGCCAAGCAGACATTACACGGCTTTAACCACATATATAATTCTCCAAATTTTCCTCTAATTCTTATATTCCAATTTTTGAAAAATAGACCGTTCTGCCATATTTGGTCAAAACCACAAATACAGATGAATTGTGTTCTTTATGAAAGTTAATCTTTTCCTTTTGAGTAGAAATTGTAGGAATGGAACCATGTTCTTTGACAAATCCAAATTGGAGAGGATGAGGCATAACTATTCCCATTTGTTGTTAAAGAGCTTGCACAAAACACAAACTAGTCTTTTTCAGTATGTTTCCCTAGCCGAAGTTGATGTCACTGAACGGTAATTGTTCGGTTATGATTTATTTTTCTTATTGCCTTTATATAAAGTAATAATAATTTAATGACGAAAACATAACCGTTACGGTAAATATTTGGATTTTATAATCATATCATACAGTTTGCATAAATATGTTAAGATAACCTTTTCACCATAAAGTAATGTTCATTGCATAAAAATCCGGACCTGGTGCTTTATCACATTTAAGACTACGTAATTGTTCACTAACTTCATCAAACGTATCTTTTGTTGAAGATATGGTATCACACTATTATCATTACTATCAATATATGTTTGAATAGAATCTTTTATTTTCTTAATGAAATTTATATCAAAAAGGTTATGAGAGTCATCGCAATCGGAAACAAAATCGTAAAAGTAGACAGTCCTCATTTCGCATTCATTAACATCCACTGTTTGAACCGAATGAACTTAGTTTTACATTAACATGCATATGAAAACTCGAGTTAGAGTTGAGAATATATAATGTACATGTTTGATCCATGATGTGGTCTTTAAGAAATGTCCAAAAAATTGCTTTTACACTATGAAAAATATATATTTAGTATGGAAACATTGGGGCATGAAGCTTGGCTGCTTTTTGAAATGAGAACCACGGTCTTTTCTCATTGAAGTGTCACATCTTAAGTTTTGAAGGCAGACTTGAAGAGTACCTGTTTACCTCGGTTCCGCATTAAAACAAATCTATATGACATCTGATAAAAAGAAATTCATAGAGAAGATTCTTGCCGCAAATTTGAAGTGATCTGTTTACCTTTCTTACAAATTCATACTTTTTCATTTATATATAATATGTTAAGTTTTATCACCTTTTCAATGTTTGTATAAGATTTTGGATTTTTAAGTATTCTGGCCTGGAGCATCAGTGAAGAGACCTTAATTGTCGACATGCGCAAGAAAATTGGGGACCGGTGGCCGAAAGATTTTGAGTTCGATTCGATCTTAATTGACTTGGATTGCCAGTCTCATGCCGACGGTCAGTGGTGGTTCTCTCCGGGTTACTTCCACCAGTAAAAACTGGCTAACACGGTATACTGAGCCAAGTGTGTTGAAAGTGAAATTAAACACCAGTATTCAATCAATAAATCACAAATTATTCCAGTGTCAATCACAATTGAATATCACGTACACTTGTCTGGAAACATGATTTTGTGCTTGATACTTTTTTTAATCTCGTGTAAAGTCGATTTATCTCCCTTTGGATGATGCAACAGTAGTTTACAGATATTCAAATTTCGCCAATCCAATCAAAGATTAACGTAACTGTTGGAGTCGCATGAATTCCATACTTGTAATTAAAGACTATGCCAAGACGATTTTTACCTTTGTTTTTAAGAAGGTTTTGTATGCATTTCATATGAATGCAAAAAATGTCGGCAAATATTTTTGCAGAATTACAATGTAGTAGCATAGACCCTGTTTTCAAGATTGATGCAACAACATATTTGCTGTCTTGAATTGTGTAATAATGTTTTAAATCGTCAATACTGATCCTTTATTTCATTTGTATCGGCCATAGAGCTATTTCGTGTTGAAGATCGTGACTTTAAAAGAAGGCGACTCTAATTAAATGTGTTTTTGTGATTGACATGTTACCGCTAATGCTTGCTTTTTCATTTTAGTAGGCAAGTACGAATTTGTATGCGCTTTTTGTTTCATAGTTTCTTGTTCAAAAAAAAGTTAAACAGTTGTATACTTGTACCTCTCCAGTAGCAGCAGTCATACCTATAAATATATTTTCAATCCTCTTTTGATCGATATGTTTATGATAAAACATGGGAACATACTATTTTTCATTTTATTTGAATATTTTTTTCAAACTGTGATATTTTTTTTATCCACCTTTTGAACGGGTTACTAGTTGGTATTGGGCCACTAACCTTGTTTATATTTTTGGTTCATATTTAATATTAAGTAATAACTGTTACATGTAGGTCTTTGGCATTTGCATGATTTATTAATTTTCAGATTCTTAGCTGTTAAAGACATTTGGCGCATTTAAATCATAAAAGGAAGATTAGTGTTCCTTCCTCCTAGTGTAAATAAGTGGAAAACCACTGATTCGTGGTTCAATGTTATATTCTTGAATTGCATACATTCATAGCTCTTTTTGCCTCAAGTTCCAATGAGTTAACAGTGTTTTTTCATGTCAAAATAATACTTTAACGTGGCTTTGCTAAAAATAAATTAAGAGTACAATGGTCTCCGAAACTTCGGATGTGCAACAACAGGTATTTCAGACCTGTTAAACATGTCTTTTGAAAAGTCTATCAGTGATCTAGCAATAATTTATAAATTTTAATTTGTATGTGCGAAACGGTTAAACTTAAATAGAACTGGTACATAAAACAACATTAAACAAACATTAATACAAGAAAAGCTCTTAGCGTTTTTCAAAATTATGATGTAATAAGTAACAAAAACTTAGTAACACACAATGCAATAATAAACAAAACTAATAATGCCGTGGCAAACCAATATAGAAACTTCAAGTTTACGATGGGATTATGTAAATAGCTAAATGAATTATTGATATTATTTGTTTAAGGGCGACGTTTTTGCAAACGAAATATGGAAAAAAAACATGAAAACTGCATATCATGAGCAAAATCTTCATTGAAGTTGTTAAAAAACTTAATTTTCTTGAGAGCAGAACGGACATTAATGTCCTTTTCCTTAATAGTTTCGATGCATGTGTGTCTTTTGAGGCTGTGACAACAATATGTCGTATTTCTGAACATCAATCAAAATTATCAATACAAATTTATAGCTTAAAACTGCAATTTTGACATTTTGAAAACTTTCGCATGTTTAGAAAGATATTCTTGATATCATATTTTTTTTTTTTTAATTAAAATTTTGTTGTTTTTTTTTTTTTTTTTTTTTTTTTTTTGTGGGGGGATTTATTAGTTCGTGTTGGTTATAGATACCATTCAATGCTGAAATTTAGAGATAAAAAAATGTAAATAGAAATGTGAAATATTGTCTTATCAGCAATGTCTTGCATTTTGCTTTTATGGACATATTTTACAATTATTGAAAAATCTCCAGCGTATACTAATTGGGCCTTTAGATATTCATAATATTCGGATTTTTTTCCCGGGAGTGCAAAAAAATCATGGGAAATCACTTAAAGCTCTTTGAATGCATAGTCATTAATTATATTCTGTGAGATATATACTACATTTGCCTTTAATATTTTGATGGACAACAGTTACAAAATATGAAGGGAAAATGTTGAAAAATCAATTACTGATATTTCACTCTTTAGCTTGCTATTACATTTATAATAGGTTGAATTCAAAGTATGTTCAAGATGAATGATGGTTTTGCAATAGACTAACCTTTGAATGACCTCAATTTCAGTAATAATAATGAAGCACCTAAGCATCTTTATTTGTAGATGAATGAAGGATAAATCCCTAAATACGTTTTGTTTTTATTTTTTTGCGTTCTTATGAAGTTCTTAAACACCCGCCTGCAGTACAATCAGACAAGGTGTGGCATAAAAAGAGGCCGTTTTATCACTGGTTCATCATTTGGTTACTTAAATGCCCAGAAACATGGATAACTTTGCAGCTCTTGGAGGACCTTCAGTGAACGTGATCACAGTTCTAGTTTGTCTAGAGGGGAAGTAATATACACGCCATATTAACATATCTATGTTCATGCTGCACTTAAGCTTATAACATTGAAGTCGAATATCACCATAGCATCATAGGTATCAAACGACATATCAGACAATCATAAAGCATGTCACCATATGCAGTATCATTAAAAAAAGACACAAGTTATAAAATTACCAACTGAAAAATTTATAAAAAGCGGGGAACGAATGAGGACTGGCCTGGCAGAAAACGTGCTAGATTTTATAGCCCTCAGGCAAGGACGTGATGACAATTGCGTTCTGAATGCACCAGGGACGAGATGAGAACGTAGTCAAAAACAGTTAAATCGTCTATGAACGAGGTTATCGAGTTGGGAACTAGTTAGAACAGATTTTGACGTTAAAGGAACGAAATAGAACTAGTTACAAACCCGTTTAAAAGGGTTTGGATTGTTTAATTGGAAACGGTGTACCCATGAGGTGAACGGGCAATTTTACTCGAACTGAACTGGATATAAACGGACTGCAAACGGGATTAAGACGAGATGGACGTATCAATAGCTGTTTAAGAACTAACTAGGGTCGCATTAAAGACATTGTCCGGCCAAAGCTATACGTTCTAGCCGGACCACAACCAGTTTTACGTAATTTTAAGGTCGGGTTCGGAAGTTTTGAGAACTTGTTTGGTGTGACTGAAATTCAAAGCTTAATGGCAAATATTTCATGCGTATTTAAGACGAGGACAAATGAACAATACAATATCGAGGTTAGTCCTGTAAAGTGGGTAGACCGGGACTAAGGACTGGAAATTACCACTGCCATAAAAACGAGGACATGTTCAACAGGAAAAAAGAACAAATCTTGCTATCTATGTAACACTACTCTACCTACATGACGCATTAGGTTTAACGTTTCTGTTCCGACGAACGTGGCTAAGATGTTTATGCATCCTGACAGTCAAACATACAAATATGATTTAGCATGGGTTTTACAGCCAGGTGGAGAAATCTAATTTTCATACCCCAGTCAACCTTTTAAAAAGTGTTAAAGTCCTAAACATACATATATGATAATTACCGCTTGGCGATAAGCGGCAACAAATCAATTTATTATTTCAAATAAAGCTGAAACAGCAGGTGAAGAGGTTAAGATAATATTTCAAGGTCCTTTTCTGGTCCATCACATTCGAGAAGTCCCTTTGGATTTTATTTCCTTATAATTACGACTTTCAAATAACCTTTTTGGTCATGAGTGAACAAAAATACTGCCATTTATGAAAAGTCTTTGGTATCTTGGAAAAAGAAGTGAGTGTTTAGCAACTTAAAGTCTAAATGACAGTTAGGTGAAGAGAAATTGTCTTGCATAATTGATTTTTCATTGACGTATGCAATTTGGGCAAGACTCTTTTCTTTAGTTGGCATACCTCGTGTCATCAGCAACTTGTTATATCTTCCATGCTTTTCATGTGTTTTAATACTTACAGCTCTGTCAGAATCCTTATACCTGTGGAGTTGTAGACAAAAACAGATTGACGATATTTACATTTCAAACCACTGATTGACAACTCGTGTTAATTTAAATTGAAATCTAAAATAAATACGCGAAAGATTAAATATCATGTCAAACAAATGTAAAATACCCAAGAAACAGTTTGGTTTTAAAATATGTTCTGATGTCGTTAAAATATCTTAATATTACACCTTGTTACGCGCTAATATCTTTATAAATTGCACTCTACTGTTACAAGGGCACTGTCAATCAATTTACAAAAATGTATGTGATTCCATTTTCTCTCTCCCCCTATAGAATTATGTATGGACAAAAATCTTTGAAAGTGTTACAGTGATCCTTGAATTTGCTTTGAAAGCTTTGTTGCTTTTTACCTTAATGAGACTCTACGGACGTCAATGGTTCATTTTTTTACCTTAATAGGGTTTTTTTTAATTGCTTTGAAGGTGTAAGCACTCAAACAATTATTTAACATTTAATTGAACTAAAAAATCACATAGTCACTAGATTTAAAAAACCAAACCGCGCTTTATACTGATAAATTCACTTCTTTTTCTTCACACTTAGCAAAAAGATAAAATGATTATCACCAGTATATTCCTTTTTATCGATTTAAATGTAGTAACACGACAATAAATAATAATATAGTTGTACAAATACTTGACATTCATTTGCTGGAAGGGCAAAAGAAAAGGAAAAAGATCACCCTGTATTCTAAACTTCTACCCAATCAGATTGACAATAGTTATCTAGTCTTAAAAAGAGTTAAAATTCTTCTAAAATTAGTTTAATAGTTCCTCATATAGGAGAAAAAAGCACAAAGCTTGTTCTTTAATAGGGAATGCCTTTGAAATAATTCCCATACATTAAATAAAATTAAAAACAAGGAAAAATTTACATTATGGCTATGTGTAAGAGTACATGCATGACATTGGTTTTCAAAATAAACTTCGTCAAGTTTCCAAAATTGTTTTCAATTTATAAAAGCCACTAGTGGAGCAGGTCTGCTTACCCTTCCGGAGCACATGAGATCAGCTGATTTGCTGGTGTTGCTTGGTCTTTACCTTTCTATTTAGTGTTTTGTGAACTTGTTTATTTTTTCGTCGTTTTTGCCATGGCGTTGTCAGTTTCTTTCGAATTGTTAGTTTTGAATGTCCCTTTGTAATCGTCTGTCTTTTTTAAATGGGATCGACAGATTAATATTTGAAACTCGGCAAAGTTTATGAAATGCTTACGAAATTGAAAGGAATATCAATTTCAGGAAACTATTACATGTATTTTACCATAACAGTCCGGATTATATTAATCGACTGATATAAAAATAAGGAGATGAGGTATGATTGCCAACTATCCACCAAAGTTCAAATGAAGTGGATGTAAGCAATTATAAACATCCGTACGGCCTTCAACAATGAGAAAACCCATACCGTATAGTCGGCTATAAAAGGCCCCGACATGAAAAATAAGAAACAATTCAACTGAGAAAACTAACGGCCAAATTTAGAACAATTTACGAAAAACAAATATGAACGACACGAACCAACGACAACCACTGAAATATAGGTTCCTGACTTGGGACAGGCACATAGAGAATATGGCGGGTTTAAACATGTTTGTGAGCGCTTAACCCTCCCCTAACCTGGGACAGTGGTGATACAGCACGACATAAAAACAACTATAAAATTCATTTGAAAAAGGCTTAACTCATCAGATCGATGCAAAGAAGAACAATCAAACAAAAACACAGACCGGACGTGAAGCCATCTTGGATGTAAGATTGGTTTTTCTTAGGCTGTGAATGTTGAAGGAGCACTCTTACACATCTCTTAACCAAAACTTATTCAAAATCAATAAGATAAGTTACTGTGTACAACCTTTTTCCATATTTTAATCGGACCATGTTTATTCTGAATAAGATCAATACCGGGTCCGGACCTGCGTCGCTGCATGCAATTGATTGAAGTAACATGTATCCTACAGCATTACTGATCATTAATTTCCTTTTCACTGCAGCAAAGAAAACTTTAAAGACAAATTTTCCTTTTACATATACAATTAGTGTTGTAAATTTTCGGACCTATCGGCAAACAGGAAGAGGCTGCACGACACATGTGAAAATTGCTTACCCGCTACAACTCAACATTGTAAAGCTGTAGACTAAATATCAAAACATTCCCTTTCATAGAAGCCAATAAAAGTTTGACGAAAGCTTTCCACTAAAGGTCTTTCGGACGGACGCATGGAGTCGAGCGGTCACTAGACCTGTTCTCGACTTTGGCGACGCAGGGAAAAAAATCATTATCATTAATTTAGTTTACTATATTTGCTGTGTTTTGGTCATTTATGGACATGTCAGTTTATTTTCTACAATGCTTTATTTGAAGTAACAGTAATGTTTTGAGTTGGTCGGCAGAATAAAATGACCTTCGTGTTTTAGAGAAAAAGAAATTTTAAAGAGTATTTTTATCATCTGCGGTTTATTATGGTCCGATGATTTAATTGATTTCCGAGTGTAAAGATCCCGTGTAAAACTATGTTTACCGGTGTCTTGCATTGGTGGGAATGGATGTTAAAAATTCTACTATTTTTTTTATAAATTGTAAACGAGACATTGCAGGAATACATAGTTAGAAATATAAACATCCAAAGGTGATTTTGTCAAAGATTGGTTGCATAGATTGATTCTTGTGTGCTTAACCTCTGGTGGCAAATAATAAACAAAAACATCAAATGAATGAGGTACATGAAGCTTCTGTAAAGTGGTCGGGGTAGGGGGCGGAAATGTGCAACTGAAAAAAGAACCTGTCGCTAAATTTTAGAGTTTGTTTCAAATGATTCCAGTGATAAAATAGGGAGAGAAAAGATACTTTTATTTAGCTACGGGCGCATTTCAAGTGATGAAATTTAATTAAAGATTGTCATGCATGCTTATATATTTTATAATTGTTCAAATTTTCAAATAGACCAAAAATAGCGGAAAAGTATATGAAAAAAATGATAGGATTTGAACCATATTATACAACCATTTTTTAGTGAATTGAAGTTTTGGAGTATGAACCAGTAAAAATCATACTTCAAAACATAATTTCATTGTGGTATTGAATATTGAAATAGTATTATATAATAATATCATAGGAAACAATGAAAACCGAAATAAACCGCGTTTCAAGATTTATCTGAATACCAGTACACCCATATCATTCCCAATACTGTCCTCGGCTTGAATATAGACAGCGGGACTCAGCTATACTTAACACAAACTAAACACTATAAATCACCCTATTATTAATCAAGTTCTTCATACTATTTATATTGTTCTTAAGTTATATCAAAATGAAACGTTCTGACGTGTAATCAGCTGACAAGAGATGAGGTACTTAACCAATAAAATTTGATGGAGGTGGTAGTCCCCATAGAGCACTTTCTCTAACGATTATTATATGGATTACTATAATCACAGATTCCTTATGAAGGGCGTAAGATTTTTAAAGTTAATTATATTCTTCTGGAATGGACACGATAATTCTGTCAGCTAAAGAATGCGGACTTCTATTTTAGTAATCTTCTATTTATGGATTTCGAGCAATTTTGGACGAAGACGATTTCATCACCGACCGTAAGTACCTACTTTTAATATATTATTTACTACTACTACTGTTATCTTTTTAAACTTTACCGATAAGTATTTTTAGCTTAAGGTCGTTATACAATCAGATAAGTGGTCTTATTTAATACTTAATTTTGTCCTTAAAAAAGAGTGATTTAAGACTACAACAAAAAGGGGAAATGTTTAAAAGGAAAAAAAAAATTAAATTAATTATCAAAAAAGTTTGACTTTCGAAATGCTAGACAATCCAAAATTGTAAAGCAAGTTCAAAATATAATACATCTAACAGTTTTGATCTGAAAAAATATTGATGGCCGATCTTTTATAGTCTTGTCTAGACAAAGGACGATTTATTACTTAGTATATGGTGTACAGTTTATCCAATGTTGAAGACCACGTTTGTTGACCTAAAGATGTATTTTCTACTTTATTGTTGGGATACTAACTCATTGGCTTATGTCCTACATGTCCTTTTATTCATAATTTTATGTATATTGACAAATTAACAAGGTAAATTACATCTCAACACAATTTTTGCAAACATGCACATGTGGGGTATACCAAATGAATCATCATACAGTTTGAAAGACAAAACAGAAGCGGAAACTCATAAGCAACTGGTTTCAAAACAAACAAGGAAAGTCGCTTACAACCGAAAAAAAAGTTGAACACTTGAGCAGCGTTTTCAAAGAGAGATCGCACGTTCGAAATGACTGCAAGTTTAATGTTTATGAGATACATCTGTATGTGTCCAATCTGATTTTTTTAAGCAGTTGTATTAAGGAATATTGCATTATAAAAAAAACATCATACTTTACTCGTGATGAGTTTTCTGAGTCATCTATGGGTAAAAATAAAATATCCCGTTTAATGAGAAATAGGTGTACTCTCCAAATACTGAAAATTAGATATCTTCCAACAGTACCAGTGTGAGACAGAATGTATGCTCAATTTTCCCTGAATTTAAGGCTAGGACCATTTATTTAAAAAAAATATTCCAATCTTTTTGTACATTCAGTTCCACAGCTTCGTGTGTCTAGTTTGAGGTCGTATTTTTTGACATCATGCTGCCAAATTATAAAATGGTTAAAGATAGTTCTAAACTTCTATTTTGAAAGATTATGGTTTTCTGAAGTATTTATCCAAAACTTGATACGATGGACAAAACAAATCAAAACAAAAGTTACGTAGGCTTTTAAGCAATTTATTTCCTTTAAAATACGCCTACATTTTGTAATTTATTTCAGATCCGGATGTCCTTCGCTGCAAAATTTTACAAAAACATTCAAGATATGGTATTTTTTAAGTATTTATCCAAAACCTGATATGATGATCAAAACAAAAGTTACGTAGGTTTTTTAGCAGTTTATTTCCTTTAAAATACGCCTAATTTATCAGATCCGGAAGTCCTTCGCTGCAAAATTTTACAAACACATTTAAGATAACACAACCGTCTGATTGAGAGCATTAAGTTGCTGTTTTGTGCGTTAAACACCACAATCCGGACCGAATAATTAATAGAATTGTCTTCAGCCACAATATGGTGAAGCGTTAAATAAAAATTTGATATTACGGATAAATGTTATAATTTTTCCGAGTTTGACTCCTCTGTATAATCTGCTATGCACTTATTTTCACTTGATTCCACCAAGGAAAAAAAATAAAATTGCGTATATCGGTTGAGAATATAATGCCGGAGTAGACATAAGTACAAGTATAGATACTCCTTATAATAAGTTGCCGAATAAGTTTTTTTTTTTTTTGGTTTTATGGTGTGTGTGTGTGTGTTTTTGGTTGATATGCATTGACGTATTACTCCATTTCTTTCAATTCACGAAAACTCTGTCTAAAATATAGATGTATATACCTTCTCCGTTCGACAATAAGCTCTATGATGAGTGTTCTTCAGTTTGGCTTTACGGGATGTAAAAATGCGCATTCAATTTCGTATGGAATTGATACACTAAATCCCATACCCTGCTGGTAGAATACCACGCTCTATGCGCGTTAAAGACTCCTTGCAACAACTAGTTGAGGATCTGTATGTGGCCAGTTTCAAAGTTTAATTTCTGTCAATATCCACCATTCCTTTTTTTCATGTAGGGGCAATAAAATGTCGACTCATTTTTAATAATCTCCATATTAGTACCTTATGTTTTACCTTGTTCTTTTCCGGAGTTAGCATGAACACTATTGCAAATAACATAGTGAAGCAAGCATCAATAAGTCTATCTCTTTTATTTCACAGTTTTATTGACATAATAATATTGTCTCATTGACTTTTCATGACTTGACATCACTTTACTTTTTAATTTTTAGTTTGTTTTTAGAATAATGATAAATTCCTGGAAAATGCTCTTTTTTCTTCCGCTCTATACATTTATACTCAGTGTGCAACTCCGATGTCATATTTCCGTTAAGCACAGGAAGTTTTTCATTGCAACACCAGTCAAGTTTCAAAATACGATACGCATTTTATTTGTATTCCAATCATAATACATGATTAATGAATTTCAAAAGTACGAACAGCTAAAAGCATTACGCGGTACCGGTTACTTATCCCTGAGGGAAATGAATTATCTTTATACATGTAGTATGTATCTCCTGAGCGAGCTGATTATTTCAGTCAGTATTTATTTTATTACACGTAAGTTCCAAATTTCTGTACAATCAGATGACAACCTGGGAAAAGAAACAGTTCATTACCTGTCATATTGACCCTATGGTTTCTATAAACTTAAGTTACCAATTTAAAGGAGAACAAAATGAAATTCTATAATATAAACTTGGTGTTACCTGAAAAACAAGTTCGGCACTCATATTTACTTCCACATCACCATGTTCGAATGCCTTCCAGTTCACAAGGAAGCTATTAAACCAAGAGTTCCAAGTGGTGAAGTTGAAATCATCCCTTCGTAAATTTTACGGACGCCATCACGAGTTGATTGACCTTTATGGAATATCCGTTTCACAGATGACAACGGAAATGTTCCAAATGTCGTAACTAAAATCCCGTCCCCTTTTCTCCGAATGTGACCTACCGAATAAGACTTATCACTGGGTTTTTGTACAACATGAGCAACACGACAGGTGCCACATGTGGAGAAGGATCTGCTTACCCTTCCGGAGCACCTGAGATCACCCCAGTTTTGGTGGGGTTCGTGTTGCTCAGTCTTTAGTTTTCTATGTTGTGTTTTATGTACTGTTGTTTGTCTTTTTCTTTTTTTGCCATGGCGTTGTCAGTTTATTTTTGACTTATGAGTTTGGATGTTCCTTTGGTATCTTTGGCCGCTCTTTTTCTCTTCCTAGTTCTCCTACTTAAAATTTTAGAACCATTTAAAAGTCTAGAATCTAAGTGGTCTGGTAACAAGAGGAAAACAAAAATAAAATAAAATAGCAGCTTTAGTTTAAACGTTTCTTTTAAAGCCTGCAGAGCTTTCAAAATTACATTGAAGTTCATAGAGTTGATTGAACCATTAAATCATAATAAATTGTTTTTACACTTGTTGGTAGCATTTATCTCCACACATTATCATTTTGCTTTCACTAAAACTTCTATTTCATATGCATCAAAAGAATGATCAGTTGTACATGGTAGTAGTATACTCTGATGTATCACTTCAGTAGCGCCAATAGTTACTTACAACAATTATGTCGCTTTTTACCTCGTATGTGTGCCAGGTTAAAGCATGCTCTATTCTAGAAACCGCAAAATGTATATAGTACTTTTTAGAGTACATAGTTCAAATATGTCAACTCCAATAAATGTCAAATTGTTGATATATTGTGTTTTTTTAATTATTAGCACCTCATGAGTTTGTTCTTTTTCTGTTTACGACTATATGTTACAGCAATTGTTTGAAAACATATTTTGTAATACTAGTATAGTCAATAGTAATGAGATGATCCCATCGACCTTAAATTCTGTCTACTTATTCCTTAATGTTACCAATTTAACACAGTAGTAAGATCTTTCAATGTTGTCTTTATCGGTACTTTAATTGATTTAGTTATTAATGAATTAACTTTTAGTAACTGTGAATACTCTCAGATTGGCACTTATTTATGTTTTGGTGGTTTTATTTCTTCGTTAAGATCTGATGAGTCAGGCCCTTTCCAACTGATTATCACAAGTTGTTCCTATGGTGTGCTGTTACACCATTGTCCCAGGTTCGGGGAAGGGTTGAGAGCTCAAACACATGCAAAAATCTGTATGTGCCTGTCCCAAGTCAAGAGCTTATAAATAAGTGGTTGTCTTTTGTTGCTGTCAGCAATATATTTTGTTCATTTGTTTTAGCATACATTAGTCCGTTTGTTTTCTCTTTTGAATTGTTTTACATTTTGTCATAATGGTGTCTTCCACAGATGACTATACGTATAGGTTTGCTCATTGTTAGAGGCCGTACTGTGACCTACAGTTACTATAATCCTCGCTCTTTTGTCTGTGGTATATATATAGTTTTCATTGCAATCATGCCACATCTCCTTATTTTTATATTGTATTGATTTCGATGAATCTATCACCTCCAAGTAAATAATATTACCGTGTATTCCTAATAAGACTTAATATTACAGAATGATTTTGGGGGCTTACATAGCAACACATAGACTTTACAACCAGATTTAGTGAAGAAAAATAGGTTTATGAACATTTGTGATAAATTTCATGGTCATAGGTTCGTTCGCCGGCCGGGTCCATCCAAATACTTTAAAATTGGTATTTTCTGCTTCTCTATATAAATCCGGCTCAGTGCGTCGGTCTAGTACAAAGCAGGGTTATTATTCATATTACATTAACATGTTCTCGTCTTGAATATGCATTTAATTTACCACTGGACGTTAAACAGCCATCTATCATCATCATTAAAGACCTCTACGCACAGTAGGTCTAGTTAAACGATGCCTCTCTCAGGAGCTCTTTGCACAATTGGTGTCGATTTACTCTGCTCTTCTCACAGTAGGTCTAATGTCTAGGTCTTTGAACAAAAGAGAACTGTAAAATTCCAAACAACACATCACTGCGTTATAATTGATGCATTCATTAATGAATTAATTTGAACATTAAACGATTACGAAAATCCCAGCAACTGCTTTTCAGGTAGGATTCGGTGAAAGGTTAGGACACTCAATCAGACAATTTATTGCTGAAATAAATGATCATTGTTACATGTTACTCAAGTTATAAACTACAAACTAAATGATAGAATTAACAAACAGAACAATCTGTTTCCAATTATGTTTATATTAATTTGCCCTTGGAAATAAATGGAATGGTTTCAGTTGGAAAATAAGTTGAACTTTGTTAAATCTGAATGATGTAATAATGACATCCGAATGGAAAGATACTAGAATGTAGTTCCGAAGATCAATAAGTCTGGAAGCCTTGGAAGAAGTTTTCTTTGATTATAAACAATGATGAATCACAGTGATTCATTCATTTTATGGGTTTTAATTCAATTGAGTGTTTGTTTGGTATATTATATAAACTGACATTGCTATTATATATCAATTCATAATTGTATTTTATTTGTTTCTTCTTGTTGATGAACAATGGTTTTGATTTCGTTAAGTGATGAATCAGACTTGGTCAATTCTTTTATTTATACTTTCGAAATAACGAAATTTGATAATTAATTATATTGTAGACTTCAACTTCCTTAATGTTTTCATTTAAAAGCGAAATACTCTTAATATTAAGTATGCATTTTATGTCTGTCTTATTTGTTTTCCCTCAATTGTATTGTATAAATTAGGCCGTTAGTTTTCTCGTTTCACATTTTTCATGTCGGGGTCTTTTATAGCTTACTATACGGTATGTGTTTTATCTTCGTCATTTGAACTCTAGTGGATAGTTGTCTTATTGACAATCATACCACATCTTCTTGTTTTTATAAAGAATACTGAATTAGAGAGACGTGGGTGTAAGTCAATGACACGGCAAACCATAGAGAACAATAATAAAAAAGACATCTACCAAGACAGGTGTCTATACAATATATTTTCTCTAAATCATCCCAAGTCTAAAAGGGCAGTATATAAATTTGACAGATGCCATCATAGATCTCTCTATAACATCAAATTCCTCAAAATGAAGAAAAAAAAATACATATATGTAGAGATGTTATAAAAGACAATCACTATTCGTGTTCCTGAATTGAGGCAGGCACTTGAAACGCGTTCTGAAGTTTAATTAATAGAAATAACACTTTTTAAATGTCGTCTGTTTCGTGCATCCGAAGCGCGCGCTTTTTTTTTTTGTCAAACTTTACCAGGAACGTTCAAACTAAAACATGAAAGACAGGGATGTTAACATCCGAAGAAAGACAGGGATGTTAACATCCGAAGAAAGACAGGGATGTTAACATCCGAAGAAAGACAGGGATGTTAACATCCGAAGTTATCAGCTATTTATCAAAGGGACCTAAAAAGAATAGACAAATTCGGCTACGGTCAATTATGCATCAGAGATTTGGAACCCTAGTTATGTGCTAATTAAAATCCTTATAAAAAGTCATCCTTTTGCCTAGGATGGATAAATAAAGTACGAAGTCTAATCAATTCATAGGCAATACGTCAAACAACTATTTTATACTTAGTTAGCTACGATAGAGGATTCTTGACCCTAACATATGAGGGGGTTGACAAGCTTTTGGGATGTGGGATGTAAAGGGGGGGAAAAAGTTGGGATATTGGATATAGGGGTAAAATAAGAAGTGGGAAAAAAATGCAAAAAGGCGGGATTTTGGAAATGATCACAAATCATTCGTTTATTTGATCTGCATACTTGGAGAGTACCTCGCGACTCTTTGTCGTTCTCCTAATGTGATACCAATTTGATCAACACTGTTAAGCGTTATACAAAACCAGATTTCTATTCTCTATCATTTATCATTTCCTATATGCATTTTTTTAAATAGTGCATGCGCAGTATGTTAGGATTCAATTTGTTTAAACTGCCAATATAACGTCATTTAACTGACAGAAGTGTCAAATTGCAACAATGTAACAACACATTTCGAGACTCTAAATTTTCCTCGAGGAATCTCCTGCAGTTTTTTCAAGTACATTTAACAAGTGCAAATAAGAAGAATAATAAACAACCCCCCACTTCGGTCCGTCCGTTGTTTGTTTACCCGGGATGATTCTGCGAACGCACCAACGTTGCAATAAATAATAGTTATAAATGGGCAGCGTTAAACCTCCTGAGTAGTCCCTCTCCATACAATGATATGTAAACATGATTGTATACTTGAGGTCTGTATAATGTGATTGATCTTTATACATAGGATTATAATGTGTTGTCATTACAAAGACTTTGATTTAATTTAAAGACTTTTGACAACTGATAAAACAACACCCGATCTCTGTTAAATGTATCATCTGTATTTAAGTGATTTCTGAAGAGATCTTATAGGATATCTATTAAAGACACTTGTGTCTATCCTTTGATCATTATATTTTGATTTAAAATTCTCAAAAATGTAAAGGGGCGATTTTATAAATAGGTATCATAGAATTATTGGATGCGCATTTGCACCACAACCTGTCATCCTATGTTCATATTTAACACGATAAACATATGCCCATTTTAAACTGAATACTAAAAGCTGACAATCATAGCTGTATGAAATATAATAAGCAAACTAACTAAATATATGACTAAAACTATATCAACTTATACTAATCATATTTGATTAACCATCAAATATGACTGGCACATTCTGGTAAGTTCAAATAACTACTTTATGGTACACTTTTCTTAATAAAAACATCGGTAAAAATGTATGAAATTTTAGATATGTTTCATTTTTTTTTTTCAAATGTTATATCTCATTGCTAAAGAAAGTACTAGTTACATGTATTGTACAATTTGGGGAAATTTCTTATGAAAGTCATTTAATATGATGTTTCTTCGCACCTATTTATATGGTACAATGTTGTTTATTATAAAAAAAAAATTACCATTCTACCCTTGTTTTAGAGTAGAACGTTTTTCATTTGATGAACCAGGACGGCTGACATGTCTTCCTGTGGACTGTTACCTTGACTGTGTTATCTAGCACTTAAAAAAAATCCGATTCAGCGTGTCGGTCCAGTGCAAAGCAGGGTTAATGTTTATATAACATTAACATATTCTTGTCCTGAATATAAAACTATTTTGCCGCTGGACGTTAAGCAGTCATCCATCATCATTTCTCGAAGACCGTGTGGTGCCCTCTCGATTTTTTGCCATTTGTGTATACAAATATGGCTTAAGGACTTTTCCTATCCAGCGCTATAAGTCATGCTTAAGTAGGGCGCATGTGTAGCAGTGCGGGTTGCAGCCACGTCCAATTGAATTAGGGGCGTTAAATCCTATGCCTAGTGTTTGGGGAGTACCTCGCTATCTACACGTAAAAAAAAAACCTCGTAATAACCCTTTCAAGGTTAAGTAGGTGGACTGTTGCAAATCCCCTTTCCAAAGTGACATCATTTATTACTTTGCATTTACTCATCCTTAACATGTATGAAATATTTGCAACTGGGCGTTAAGAAACCAACAAATCAATGAACAATACTGTGCAGTCCATATTTCCCGCCCCCAATAATGGTCAACTCACTCCACAAAATTTATGTTTTATATTAGAATTATTTTTTACCTGGTTCTGACTATGCATAAATATATTTAACAGGATCAAAACACCAATCATCCTTTTAATTACACTTAAGTCAGGAGCCTATAATTGAGTGGTTGCCGTTAGTTGTTGTCTTCTATATTTGTATTCTGAATTTAATTGATAAACATTTTGTCATGCCTCGGCCTTTTATAGTTTCCATACGATATGATGTTTGGTCAGTGCTGAATTTGTATGGTAATCATGACTTGTAGTTGTTTTCACCTCGTCCTTTGGCCTCTGGTGGATGGCTCAACTTGTCTCATTGGCAATCTTCCCCCAATCCCCACATTCAAATTCTATAAAAAAAAAACGTTTGTCGTTTGTCGCCGTCAACAAACTGTTTATAAGAACCGCAAATTTGAAAATAAATTGCTGTCTTATTTTTTTCAAGTGCACAATTTCCTAAATCAAAATCAAAATGTGTTTTACCAATCATATCAATACAGAAACACTGAACACGTGGTGGATGGTGCCCTTAGAATCCGTCAGTCCACTACCAGCGGAAACACTGAACACATGGTGGATGGTGCCCTTAGAATCCGTCAGTCCACTACCAGTTGAAATACTGAACACGTGATGGATGGTGCCCTTAGAATCCGTCATTCCACTACCAGCGGAAACACTGAACACATGGTGGATGGTGCCCTTAGAATCCACCAGTCCACTACCAGTGGAAACACTGAACACGTGGTGGATGGTGCCCTTAGAATCCGTCAGTGTACCACCAGTGAAAACACTGAACACGTGGTGGATGGTGTCCTTAGAAGCCACCAGTCCACTACCAGTGGAATAACTGAACACGTAGTGGATGGTGCCCTAGGAATCCGTCAGTCCACCAGCAGTGGAAACACTGAACACTTGGTGGATGGTGCCCTTAGAATCGACCAGTCCACTATCAGTGGAAACACTGAACACGTGGTGGATAGTGCCCTTAAAATCCGTCAGTCCACGACCAGTGGAAACACTAAACACGTGGTTGATGGTGTCATTAGAATCCGTCAGTCCACGACCAGTGGACACACTGAACACGTGGTGGATGGTGTCTTAAGAATCCGTCAGTCCTCAACCAGTGGAAACACTGAACACGTGATGGATGGTTTCATGAGAATCCGTCAGTCCATCACCAGTGGAAACTCTGAACACGTGGTGGATGGTGCCCTTAGAAACCTTCAGACCACTACCAGTTGAAACATTGAACACGTGGTGAATGGTGCCCGTAGAATCCGTCAGTCCACTACCAGTGGAAACACTGAACACGTGGTGGATGGTTCCCTTAGAATCTGTCAGACCACTATCAGTGGAAACACTGAACACGTGGTGGATGGTGCCTTTAGAATCCACCAGTCCACTACCAGTGGAAACACTAAACACGTGGTGGGTGATGTCCTTAGAATCCGTCAGACCACTACCAGTGGAAACACTGAACACGTGGTGGATGGTGCCCTTAGAATCTACCAGTCCACTACCAGTGGAAACACTGAACACGTGGTGGATTGTGCCCTTAGAATCCGTCAGACCACTACCAGTGGAAACACTGAACACGTGGTGGATGGTGCCCTTAGAATCCGCTAGACCACAACCAGTGGAAAAACTGAACACGTGGTGGATGGTGCCCGTAAAATCCGTCAGTCCACTACCAGTGGAAACACTGAACACGTGGTGGATGGTGCTCTTAGAATCCGTCAGTCCACTACCAGTGGCCTATTCAATGGGCATTCGATGTGATTCTAGATTCTTTTGGAGACCAATGCATTATGTTACATATGTAATACAAACTTGCGACTGAAGCTTAATTAATGCACTAAATGAGCATATTGAAAAATTAATTATCCGTAGTGCTTACAACCAAGTATTGTGTTTAGTGTTGAAGTTTACTACTAAAATGACTACTAGTTCTGGTATCATTACAGTGGTACTATACTATACATGTAATAACAAGTTAGCGAAGCTAAATTGGTGGCATAAACGCGCATTAATTAAAATGTATAGACGAATCTATACTTGCCATATTGTTATCATCAGCTTAGTAGTCAGTGCTTCGGTACTGACATGATTTATTACATACCTTTCTATTTATGAGTTTAGAGATTATTACGAAATGAGTTTTGCCATTCCTTGGGCAAGTTGATCTTACATTCATGTTATATACATGTGGCTATTATTTTAATTCACTTTTGATGATATTTATCTCCTACTTATTCATCATTTATAGTCTTTCAAAATTCTCGAGTTTAAGCGTTCTTGATTAAGGTAAATCAAGAAAAGCGCTTTTGCAGTTTAGTTGTGTTATTTTTCATACAATTTTGCATAAGTTTGTTGACTTTTGAATTTTATTTTTCTACTTTGACAGTTCTAAAGGTGGACTTTTGATAATTAATACGTCGTGTTATTGAGTTGTTATTTGGATGTTTTTTTTTTTGCCGTGTTCAATTTATTATATTATCTAAATACTACATTTATAAAACTAATTTGATGCAACTCACATGGGCAAAGTTAGCCTTAGAATAAAATAAGCTTTGTTGCTCGTTTAAGGTCCATCCATATGATTTTTGGGGATAAAGGAATATAACCACCTGGACTTCTGCTATCTTGCAACAAAACCTTCTAAAAAGCTGTTCGTGTGATGTATTATAAATATGATGACAGCAAAAATTGAACTTTAAAGCCGATCTCTCTGTTAGGGAGATGAAACTCTCTCTTTACCTTAAGGATGACTTTGTACTTAGGTCAGGTTTAGGAATTTTGGTTAGATATTCGGACTCCTTGTTTTTTTCCTATGATACAGGGTAAAATATGTTGCCCCAAAACACCCATTTTCTTTTCATATAAGAATTCAATAGCTCATAAAAGGTTATTTACCAAAATTTAAGCAGATTCTAGATTTCTTTTCTTTCGATTTGAGACCCAAATAATACCAATGCAAATATAAGGTGAAAGTCCGAGTCAGCCTTTTCCCACCATTTTTAAAACAATAAATATCTCGAAAAGGAGCTCCATAACCTATCAATATTTTTAGCTTATTTTGTTCTTTAACTAATGCTTTTCTGACTTAAAGTATAAATTTTAAATTCTAGATTTTGTTAATTTCACCCAAGTTCATCCTTAAAAAAAACAGTTGAAATATCCTAAAGGTCATCTTTAGTATGGCAAATAAAAACTGCTCAAAATCACACCATCCTGGGTTCACTCGGGTACATGTACCTCAAATCTTTTCCCTGTTCCATAAGACAAAACAATAAACAAATAACGAATATTACAGTCAGCAACTGACGACGACCACAGAATTGCCGGCTCCTGACTTAGGACAGACACACAAAGAATATAGCGGGGTAAACATGTTTGTGAGCGCTCAACGCTCCACATAACTAGAAAAGAGGTACATGTATAACAGCACAACATACGACCAAACTGTAAAAATCAGTTGGAAATTGTTTGACTCATCAGCTGATTACCAGGGAGCACAAAACAACTAACATAAAGGCAAAATACACAAATACCGTTTGTGTCTTTTGTGCTGTCTATTATACCAATTTCGTGTACTACTTTCGGATACTGTCGTCAAATCAGAAGTATTGTAGTCGAACATTCTAATAATCAATCTCCAATGGTAACGAGAAGGATAATTTTTAGTGACACAACTTTCTAGTTTCGTCTGTGAAAAAAATAACACAATCATAATGATAATAACAACACCAATAATATCAAAAATAACATGAACATAAGAATTGACGTAAAATTTACATTCTGCAGTCTCCAAATATTGTAAGGTTGTTATAAGCGAAAGAGAAAAAGATTTATTACTTAGCAGTAAACTGTGTTATTACATTTATTGGTTTTATATAAACTATAGTTGACATTACTGCACAGGATGGGTATAGATAAATTGCATTTACGGTTAAAATTCAACCTCGCGACAATAGAAACGAAGATATTTGACATAAATATAAGAATAAATTATATAAATGCAAAATAACATACACATAAGAGTCACTAAAAGCAGTAGGTCATTGATAACATGGACAGACATACAGTTCTGGCACTAGTATGTGAAAAGTTATAACGTATTATTTATTTGGAAGGTTATTTTAAATTAAAGACGCGATAACTTTGTTAGCACACGATATATAGGCGTAACTGTATTTCATTGAAAGGATGATTTTCAATGAGGGATTTATTTGGCTGCTTAAATGAAATATTTAGAATTCTTGTAAAATTTAATTTTCTGGGTACATATGAAAAATTTACTTAATGTATACGACGTGGCTGGCTTTTGATGGCGCTGTTGTAAAATTACAAATTTGCCTCTAAATTTATTATTTTTAAGTGCCTTTGAGCAAGACGATGGGTGCCACTTGTAAAACTGGAACCGCTTATTCTTACTGAGCACTTGCATTCATTCAGTTGTTTTTTTTTTTTTTTTCTTGTGGTTTGTGTTGCTCAATCTTTATTTTCTCTCTGTGTAGTGTTATATGGGCTGTGATATGTCTATCGACCATTTGCAAGGTGTTCAGTCTGCTTTTCTTCGACCTGTGGTTTTATTTTCCCTATTATATCTTTTCCCTCTCTTATAAATAATTTGTAAATTTCAAATAAAAACTGCATTGTGTGCATGCACACGGCGACCGTCTCGTGTACATTTCTATCTTATTCCTTCCTTTTTATTTTTATTTCGTCTTCATTTATTTCTTGCAATGTATGAAAAAATGTCATGTATAGAAAATAAAACGATATGTGGGTTACACGCCAAAGAGACCGCATCAGAACGATACAACAAAAATAAATTAGAGGTCAAATAAAAAATAACTAAGAGGTCAATCTATATTTGCACCGCTAATGACATCAATTGAATGCATGTGTAGTAAAAGTATTAAGAAATAAATTATCAAATTTATCTGACCTAGACCACCTAAGTATATGTCATTGAAAAAATGCAAAGAGGACCATTTATATACATCATAATTGACTTTCACATGATTTTATAAGGGTGCAACATAAAAAAACTTATTAGTATTAGTGATTAACAAGTCCAAAGTATATCTCAGTTCAAATTCATAACTCATTCAAGTTCTTTTATTAGTGATGACACTTAATGGGTAATGGGGTTGTTGATTCACAATTCTTACAATTGTCAATAACATGTTCAATTATTCTATATCTACGAGGGTTTTGCAATTCAAATGAAAATTTATGGATACCATAAAATTTACCAATTATGTCTGTCATGCTGATTCAAATATAAAATCTCGACAATTTTAAGCCAATAAAGATTATACAAATACGCATGCATAAAAATTAAAAGTAGTGTAAATTATCGAAGTGCCAAACAAAAATTGATGTTCCGAATAAAATGCATTATCGTCATAAATGGGTGGAATTCAAGTGAAACTATAAACATTTTAAACCTAATATTTATCACTTTTTACATTTAGAATATTAGAAAGGTAATTATCAAAGTAGTAAAACGTTCATACTTTTAATTTATGATGAGAAAATGACTATATTAACACAGGTGTGTACATTTTCTCCAAGGCAGCTTTATGGTATTTTGCAAGTTACTTGCTATAATATTTTTAGACTTCCTTTTTACTAGAGTAGAGAAAATTTCGATTATAAAGTGTTCCAAGAAAATGCATAAATCTTGTAAGAATAGCAAAATTAAAAGGATTGTCCGTCAGTAAACTTTTTCAAAAATCTTTCCCTCTGAAATCACGTGGCTAATGAAAGCAAAATTGATATTTTACTTTGAGCTTTGAACGTTCCTGGTGAAGGCAAATCCAGAAAACCGCTTTGGAGGCAGGAAATTTATACAGTGTTGTTTTCATTTTTCACAGCGCTAGGTCGATACCGCTGATGGTGGACTATCAGTCCCCGATAATATCATCAGCTCAGAAGTCATTTTCCGTTTATTAATTTAGAAATTATAAGGAATCTGAGGTTTCAACTCTCTCAGGTAAAGTTAACCTAAGATGAATTTGAATATTTTTTTACCTTCCCTTTTGATATAAACTTTACAGTAGTATAACCACAAACACTTTTGACCTTGTCTGGTTTTCTAAGTGTTGCTGTAAACGAAAGCACAAGTTTACCATGCTATGCGAAGCCGTTGCGAACAAAGTGAGTTCACACAACAACATATTCATTTTTATTGAGCGAAATGTAAAGAAATATTATTGAAAATATCAAATCCCTTTCTCTTAGACTTGGTCATGTTGGTTTTCCAATTGTTCTTATGCAAACAATGCGGTTTATTTTTTTTTATTTTTTTTTTTTTTACTTTATATATCTAGTTTTCTCGATTTTCTCAAACTAGTTAACTCTTTTGGTGATTTGTTTCATAATACAGGACTACTGGATAATTACAAACAGTGATAACATTTAATGAAGAACAGTGACAAATCCTGAAAATTTGTTTTTAAAACACATTTGCTTCACTAAAAATCTTTTTTTAAGTTCGAGTTTGGTGCATTCATTAAGGATGAACTTCGTGTTGCATCACAAGCTATATGTGAAAATCAGCTATACATTTGTACATTTATTACGTATAATGCCTATATATTTTCAATGTCAAAACTACATGTAAGGTCATATCTTTGATTCTATTGTATACTTGTCTTTTGTTTTTAAAGTTTCTGTTTTTCTAATATTCTTTCGTTTTTCGATGATCCTCTAATTTTTACGCCAGGAGATTTCAAACTTTACACATTTTATTCGTGTCTGTTGGCTGTTGTTTGTTATTTTAGTTTGTTTTGTTTCGATTTTGTGTTTCTAGATACTTATCTGCTCTTTCCGTGAACTGTCATAATAATGGTCTGTTTTTAATCCCATCAATTTAAATAAATTAACATTTGTAAATACTGGAAAGGTATACAGTTTAATTTACAAAAAAACTTGACAGTGTTGTAAAAGTTAAGTCATTTTGTTTGCACAAAATACATCGTGTGACGTATTATGGATTTAAGTCATTTATAATATGATCTAATTACTTTGCACTGAACGTACGATCTGACGTAATTTTATTCAATTCAATCTTTTAGATCCCTCTTAAATTAAAGTTATGTATTGTTTAAGTTTGCATAACTATAATGGTACTATTTAAGTCAAATATTAAGAACGATAGACAGTTTTGCAAACTTTATAGTTCCTGCTTCGTAAATTGTCTTCAGACAAATTAAACTAACTATATACTACGGAACATTATCATGTTCATCATGAAAGTCACTCTAAAAGCACGTGCTGTTGTGCGAACAGAAATCTGTATAATACGATTTGTTTTCTCTTTTCGGTGCTGTTGATGTACTATCGGTCTTCGAGGGTATTATCACTCGCCTAGTAGCAAGAGCTTTCAATGTTGGAAAGGCCTAGGTGGCCAATTGGTCTAAAGAATCAATCTACTTACAGTTATCGATATGCGGTCGAACCCAATCTTAATTGACGGGGGAATGCCAGTTTCTCTGCCGAAGGTCGGTGGTTCTCTCCGGGTACTCCGGCTTCCTCCATCAAATAAAAACTGATAATTATAGCCAAGAGTGTTGAAAGTGAAGTTAAACACCAACAATCAATCAATATATATTGGAATGTTTCAACTTCATAAATATAAAATAAGGAGATGTGGTATGAGAGTATGTTATTGCATAAAACTAGTTTGAATCTCCCTTAAACTACTTTGAACTTAGAAGGTTATGGCTGTTTTGTTTAGGTCAATTTTGTATCTATGCTCTCAAACGTTATATATTATATTTTGTTTTTCCAAACATTAATTTGGTCTCAAGCGAACCTTCCAGAAACATGTCATGCGCACGATAATTTGTTTTATAAGCTCCATTCACCGTTACTGTGATATGCAAGTAGTATATTTATTTTAAGGTACTTTAAATGGATAATATCATTCAAGGTGACGATAGAAACAAACTTAAACATAAATTTTGAAACTCAAGAACGTCTACAAGGATATAATATAACTTGTATGTGACACGTTACTAACATGTTATGTAAGAATATTTATTATTCTTACGAAGCTTGATTGACTGATTGCCTCGTTGTTTGGTGCATGTCCATTTGCAAATAGTTCTTTAATATTTAGGATTAAGACATGGTAAACCCAGTATTTATGAGGTGGGCTGTGCAAATTAATGTGAACTCGACAAGAAAATCCGGGAATGTTATTGTTAAATAAGACATGTTGTGCAAAGAAAGAAATTTAGACTAGTAAGCTAGTACATACAAGTTTTTCAAACGGTTCCTTAATTTGCTAAGAGCTCAACAATCTCCCAAGATGATAAAACAGATTTTCCGACCAGACATGTGTATTTATACTTACCACTTTCAGCCAAGCAGACGTCCCTTAATAAAGTGCGCATTAAGGTCCTACCGCTAGCTATACAGTTCTCCTTAAAGATAATGCACTTGGCATCTTTCTGGTGACCTCACCATCTTGTGTCGCTCGTACGTAACACTAACGCAGAGTAAACAACATGAACCTATAAATATATAATATATAGGAATTCTAATTACTTGCCTATGATTGTCCACCAAAACTCGAATTATGTTCAAACTATTTAAAAGCCAAAAAAAACAAATAGAAGTATTACAATTAAGGAATAGAATTGTGAAAAAAACAAATTCCAAATTATGGAAATGAAATGAGTGTCATACAAGGAGAAGATTTGGTCACTGTAAAACCTATCATCCTTTTAAAAAAAAGTTGCCTGTACCCATTTAGGACTGTGACAGACAATTGCCAATTGTGCATTAATGGGATCGTTTGAAGACATTTTCCCAAAACAACATGTACCATATGATTTTGATTGATTTAACATCATTCAAGATTTGAACTAGAGACAACCCAGGGTTTAAAACATGATGTTAAAGTCACACATTCAAGATTGTTTACTGCCGTCCTTGATAGCTCACCATACCCGATGAAAATCTGTCAAAAGTAAAAAAAAACGACCGAATCTGTCTCGACAGCGTCCCCATTCTCCCAATGCGATCCGACAGAGATCATACAGTGAACCGATGCATTCGACAAGATCTGGGCGAAATCTGGACTCAATCGGCAAGAAACGGCAATGAAAAATGTCTCCAGATTATGCCCGTTCCACAGAACACTGTCCAGACAACACAGAATCTTGTTATGAATTTGGTCCCATATAGCAGAATCTGTCACGACATTGTCACGATTTAATCTGACTAGACAAAATCGGCTGAGTTTCCCGAATGTACGGGGTGCTCCTTAATATTTTAGTGATTGACCGACATCTCCGGGAAAATTTCCCGATCAACAGGACTCTGTTAAGAACGTACACGACTGATCATTGAGAATAGTAATCCTACTTTTTCACTTTTCTTGTCGTAGCGCTGTCTGATCCCATACGAGTGAGCGCCGCCGAATGATTAATCGCTTAGCTGTATTCAATCGCGATTAAGGTGATTCAAGACAAAGTTGAAACTACAATAAATAAAGCTTAAGTCACTTTAGAAACCCTTTTAGTACCTCATAATATTTGTTAAAATGACTTTCACAATTTAGAAAAGTGTTGATTGTGCTGAGTAAATATTAGCTACATTTGTATGAGAAGATGCTTAGTTTTAATCCCTTTGGTTTGTTCAACACCGAAGGCGTGATGACAAGTTTAGGCTCACGTTAAAGATAGAGCTATTTTCTTTGTCCGGGATAGCTGTGTCTCCCTGAGACTTTATTTCACCTGTCATCACATCAAGCATTCTGACACCTGATGTAACTGATATATATTTATGAGGCCCTTTATTGGGCGTTTGATTACATGTTATTAAGACTTTTAATTAAACATTAAATGTTTAGATATAAATTTATTGAACGCTTATTTGATTGTACATCCCCTATTTAGGCATTTAAGATTAACAAGATTTACCTCTTTCAAGATATATGTAAAAACAGGATTGGATTTCTTATTTCACGATTCCTTCGGTAAAACGGATTAAAAGATTACCAGGTACCCCCAAACGGACCTCATTTTTTAAGAAAATTTAAAAACACATATCTGTACATCCATTGAAGATAAAAATCTAAACATTGACAAATTGTTTTTATTGATTATACTTGAGTTTGTTACGTTGTGTAAATTCCACCATACTAAACTCTCACCTCTATAGACTAGGATACCAAATGCCTAGTCCTGATAATGGTTACTTCGGAACAAGCGATAAATCAGTATTAAAATACCTTAATGATCATGTATGTTTTGTTTAGTGAACTAATCTTCTTTATCTCATATCTAAATATGAACATTAAAAATTTAACTACAATTTCGAATTATTGTCGTATTTCTGTTTACCGATATACATATTAACATTTTAATTTGATTTCTTTTATTTCTTGATTTCCGATTCTGGTACATGGCACAGTTTTATTCAAATAAAAGTAAAAGACCGCGTATTCTATGTTTCAAGACTGAAGTACTATTTATATTCTGTTTCTATTTAAACAGGGTTTGACTCGAAGGGGTTTAGAGGGAAATAATCGTCATTAGGACTTGACTCGGATCGATGTTGATCTAACATCTAATGTTTTCATTTGAAAATACAATCATTATGCATATGTACTATTTATTTGTACATGTAACTGTCTGATTCGAGATTAGATGTATTACGGACTAAGCCCAATACAGCTGATCCAGAATGTATACCAGTGCCAATGCAGAAACAACCTGTTTATACTTTATTTCAATAAGAATTACTTACTTACTTACTTACTTACTTATAATTCTTAGGTTTTAAACAGTGAATCTTTCCTTATAACTGAAGATATATTTTTTTGTTAAATGGCCATGTACTCTCGTTAAACTAGAGTTGGGGAATAAGTCAACGCGCCAGCAATCAAACAATACAAAACTAAGATATTTTTCTGTTCTAGTCTTTATTATTTATACTACGTTCGGACAAATTAAAGACCATCATAAATTGACGTTGAAATGAGGTTTTTAGTTTGGTAAACATGATCCCGATAGTTATTGAATGTGAAAAAAATCTTTTTTTTTAACATAATAAAATTTGTGTACTATTATGAATAGATGGAGAGGTTGGTTATATGTCAATGAGTCAATAATCAAACAAACAAAAATCAACCAAAAATCATCTGGAGGAAGTACAATTAATGAACTTGACTATTGTGGTTGAAAAATGTACTTGTCAAGTTGTCTTTGCTCTCTTTGTATACAAGAGTGGGTTCCCTTTGAACACATGATTTAATATTTGTTGTCCGCTTACCTACTAAGCTAAATGATAAGTAAATGAAATAAACTCATAACAAAGTTCATGGAAAAACCTTTCATATTTATTTACAAAAGATCATAGACATCATTTATTTTTATAATTCAAAAGGAGTTTTATTATGTAATGTAGTATGCAGGTATTGCTGTTACACACGAAGTATTCATTTGCAGAACGTAACCACAGTCAATACTAAGCGCGTTATTGCAATATTGCTACAAAATTGAAACATTTTTTCCTCATTTTTGTAATTTCAAATTGTTGCCACACAATTAATTATAGAATTTCTGCGTTCATGAATTTGCTATTGTTAGTTGATGTGTGAGTATATATAAAATTACCTTAAATCAATAACTAAAGGAAATTGGGATTTTTTATTAACATTCGTAGAATATCCACCAAGAGAATTTCGATCGCCCTGACCATGCATGGAATGTAGACTAATTGCCCTTTCCGCAATCACTGTAGCAGTATGTATGTAGTTAGTCGTAAAAACTGGAAAATGCATCCATACTTCCTTCATTTCCTGTTGTAGTCTCCATTTCAAACAGGCGACGTGTTGCACTGAAAACTAGTACTCCTCATTAATATGCATTGTCTAACTGCCACTAGACGTTTTAAATAGTCATTGATTACTTTCTTATTCAATACAAATGTATACCAGTACTTTTAACGTTGATTAATCCTTTATGAAATAGACACATTTGTGTCAAAGTAACTATATATAAAAATCAACATAATCATTTGTTCCATGTCAATACGAGTAAGTATCGGAGGGTCGTGTACCCAGGAAATTCACAACCTACATTGTAACAATGTAAGGCAGCGAAATGAAGAGACTATAGAAAATGAAAGGATATGGAGTAAATGTACATGGGACAAAATCGCACACAATACATAGAAAACATAGAAAATTATCAATGAACAGGGCTTTTATTCCTGTTCTTCATCTTGACAGTTAATGTAGGGTCTTCAACAATGAACAAATCATTCATACCCTACAACAAGGTCAAGACGGCCCCTAGCGTCGACTTAAGCGGTACTATTGATATAATTTTGAAAGACATCGATCGCCGCTAAAATATGCCTTGAAGTTACACATGTCGGGAGCAGTCAATGAATTACATAATTTATAATTACGGGCAAGGTTTTGAACATATATTTGTCATATATTGCCCAACAAAAGACCAATAATTTCGAAACAACAAATGATAGACAATACATATAAAACTAAAAACAAATAATAGACAGCACAACCGATTCCCAAAAACACTTGTAAAAAAAAAGGGGTGGAAGATACCATTGGGACATTTAAAACTCTTAAGTCTAAAATAAACTGACAACGTCATGGCAACAAACAAATGAATGACGACGAAAAGACAAACAGGTCCACCGAACACTACATAGAAAACTAAAGACTGAGTAACACGAACCTCAAGATCCACCGAACACTACATAGAAAACTAAAGACTGAGTAACACGAACCTCAAAATCCACCGAACACTACATAGAAATCTAAAGACTGAGTAACACGAACCTCAAGATCCACCGAACACTACATAGAAAACTAAAGACTGAGTAACACGAACCTCAAGATCCACCAAACACTACATAGAAAACTAAAGACCGAGTAACCTGAACCTCAAGATCCACCTAACACTACATAGAAAACTAAAGACTGAGTAACACGAAACCTCAAGATCCACCGAACACTACATAGAAAACTAAAGACTGAGTAACACGAACCTCAAGATCCACCGAACACTACATAGAAAACTAAAGACTGAGTAACACGAACCTCAAGATCCACCGAACACTACATAGAAAACTAAAGACTGAGTAACACGAAACCTCAAGATCCACCGAACACTACATAGAAAACTAAAGACTGAGTAACACGAAACCTCAAGATCCACCGAACACTACATAGAAAACTAAAGACTGAGTAACACGAACCTCAAGATCCACCGAACACTACATAGAAAACTAAAGACTGAGTAGCACGAACCTCAAGATCCACCGAACACTACATAGAAAACTAAAGACTGAGTAACACGAACCCCAAGATCCACCGAACACTACATAGAAAACTAAAGACTGAATAACACGAACCCCACGTAAAAGTAAGTTCATCTTAGATGCTCCGTATGGGTAAGCATGGGTAGATGGGCGGGAATTTCTGTAAAATGAGGGTATAGACGGTTTAATCTGTCGGGTAAAAGATTTCCAGGGAATACCATATTTTTAACCCTCAATTCAACATATTACCCTATTTTATGAGTCTTCCAGTCGATTTATTTGTTTAGTTTTATATATGTAGCTAAATGTTATTTCATAAGATGGTGTTATATCTAAGAAACCAAACAAAATTAAACTCATATATTATTATTAGGAATTCATAAAGACTCACAGAAGACCTTAGTGTCTTTTGTTGCTGTATTTAGTTATTTTGACTAGATTTTATGAGGATATGTGTGGGGGTTTACAGAATAGAGAATAATTGGCAAAAAATATAAATTGAGAAAATTGGACCAAAAAAATAAAGATTAGAGAATAATGGGCAAAATGTATAAAGAATAAAGAAAAATGGCCTAAAAAATTAAAGAATACAGAAATGAAGGACCCCCATCCAGACCATCTTTTATCATTTAAACATTGTTGGAGTAACCTTGTTTAGAGATGCTGTAACCAGTTTTATGATTTATCGCCTCCTTGAATATATATGGTGTCAAAATGTTCATAAATCTTTTCATAACAAAATAGTCACGAATTTGATATAAACGTTTTATTACTATTTCATGTAAAATTACAAATTATTTAACATTGTATATTACCATAAATTTCCATGTTTACAACTTATATTATAGTTTACTTACGAATTAAAGCTTGAAAATGCACTTTAGAAAATACATTTCTTCAAGTTTGTATATTAGTGCATACAACATGTGTGTATATGATGACTTGCCTTTTACACATCCAACATTTTTAGATACAGCTTACTCTGACTCGAAACAACAACTCCTGTAAACTCTCTCGCCTTTTTTTTAAAGAATTTATATTTGTGAATACAAAGACATTTGTATAAACTCTTTCTAATTGTTGATCTCCATATCTTGTAATTAACTCGATAATAAATATGTTGAAATATGTTGTATAAAGCAGTTGATGAATTATCGTTGAACGTCCAGTGGCAAATATCACATGCATATCAGAAAAAGAACATGTAAAAATGATATAAATATGAACACTGTTATGTACTAGACCGACACGCCGCTGAGACGGATATTTAAAATACTAGTTCACAATGTAACAGTTGGAAAGAAGATATGTCACTCTACCCGGCCATATTGTTCTGGCTCCAAGCCGACCAGACTATTCTCTTTCTCCTAAATGCGGCGTGCTTAGCGGGCAAGCAACAATTTCCAAATTCAACACTTTTTTTTTAATCTGAAAGGGGATCGAACCCAAAATCTTTCAAGCACGAGACTATCGAGACAGTTTAATTCAATTGTGAGTGCCGCACTATAACTTGAGCTGATATCAATATGATGGTATACTAAAGCTAGAGATTTACATTAACATAGTTCTCCACATTCTTTGATGACTTTTATAGTTTGATAAGTTACTATCGTATTTTAATCACATAACAGTATATTCACTGAACATTTAAAATGAGGCTATGATTGATTGATTGCTGTTAAACGCCACTTTCAGCACTATTGTGCTATTTCTAGGCGGTCAGTTTTTATTGGTGGAGGAAGCCGGAGTGCACGGTGAGAACCAACAACCTGCGGTAGGAAAACTAACAATCCTAGTTAATTAAGATTGGAGTCGAGCGCACCTGCTACGTGCGGGATTCAAACTCACAACCTCAGTGTTGACAGGCAGTGATACAGTAGTTTGAATACTTAGACCACACAACCACCGAGCCCCAAAATGAGGCTATGAACAAACACAAAAGCTAGCATATCCGACTTTTCATACCTGGTGTTATTTCCATGGTTTTCAAACGCATGTGATAACCCAAAGGTTATGACTGAGATATAATTAAATACGGTCATCTCTTGGACCAGTACACTATTTTATAAAGTGGTGCGTCCGTTTGGCTGTGCGGAATGTATAAACACGCAGTCACATCCGGTCGGAATGTGGATGCAAAATCCGATGCCTCACGTATAGAGTGTCGCGCTTTCTGTAGTTATAGAACCATTGTAACTACTCTCTAAGAGGTTTGTTAGTAGTCAGTTGCAAGGCAAAATGACTGTCTCTGCATACCTTCATTTTCCAGTGGTAGTCTAAATATCCCGCCCTTCATCCCAGTCGACACCAACCTTGCAGAACCAATCTATTGCATTAATTGTTGACTTGTTCTTGTCATGAACTTGTATGAAATATTGGCTACTGGAATAAATCAATCAACAAACAATCTATCAAATACATGTTGCAGTAATGAAAATTGTATCCATTTTCGTCCCTATTTTTGATACATTAGTAACACGCTGCATAGTATATTGACATTAACCGCTCATTACATACAACACATTATACCTAAGTAAACTAGATGCACCATATGTGCATTTCAAACATTGACTTTTCGTCAGCGGTGTTCGAGAAAGCTGAAAGCATAAAACATTGAAAACCAATAAATCAAATACAATACAAAAACAAATAAAGGGGTACTTTAATAATTAATCAAAGAGGTAGGGCCTATTTCCAATGTATTAGTTTCACTCATAGGGTCAAAAGAATCTTAAGGTATTCAAACCCTACTGAAAATAGGATATTAAAGAGTCTTTTTCGCATGTTTTAATATTTCGCAACAATTTTACACATCTGCGATAATCAAAATCCTATTCAGGACTACATGATGCTATTGAGGGCAATTGGTTTCAAAATTGTATTTGATCATTTTGTCAAATTTTGCATTGATGAACATCGCTAACTATAATAAATCAACGCGTATCCTAAAGACAATACATGGCTTTACTTCGAACTGAAATTTGGGTTTGAACGATATATATATAGTTTTTGGATACATATTCAAAATTTGCCAAAACCTGCCAAACTTGCTGTTTTTGACTATAATTTTTTGGCGTTTATCATTATGTGATATGTTTAGAAAGGTAAAACCTGAAAGTATACACTTTGTGCTGTAAAAAGTAAAATAACAAAAATACTGAACTCCAAGGAAAATTCAAAACGGAAAGTCCCTTATCAAATGGCAAAATCAAAAGCTCAAACACATCAAACGAATGAAAAACAACTGTCCTATTCCTGACTTGGTACAGGCATTTCCTTATGTGGAAAATGGTGGATTAAACCTGGTTTTATAGCTAGCTAAAGATTGAAAGACTTTAGAAAATAGTCTAGGTGTGAAACAAATTCAGTGGAAATTGGCCCTACTCATTAAAATTGTTAATATATACAGTGTCAAACGACCCTAAAGATCAATTTCTAGAAATAAGTCAAAATGTGAAGATGGCCTGGTTGCATCTGTGGCATCTTAAAATAGTTTAGTGGGTTTATATATGCAATTAACATAGTTCCTAAATTGCGAATAGATAATTCAGTATGTTGATATTCGATTAAAATGACTAGACCAAATGTAAAATGACAAATCTCGTCGAAAATGCTCGGAATTTTAAATGGGGCAAGATCAATACGGTAAACACCATGTGCTAAGCATGAATCAACCGTCACATGATTCCAAATCCACATTTCAGTCCAGTTATAGTTGTCTATTATGCTAGTTTGGCATAAATCGACATGGTGAGTAAAACCCTTTTCCAACTGAATTTTATAGCCAGGTTTGGGGAGGATTTTGCGCCCGCGAACATGTTTGTGCGTGTATCAAGGCAAGACCCTGTAATTCAGTGGTTGTCGTTGGTTACTGTCTATCATATTTGTTTTTCGTTTACTCTTTTATCATTAAACAAGTCGTTGTTTTTTGGTTTTTTTTAATTGTTTTCTATTTAATCTTGGCAGGGCATTCTATAGCTTATTGTACGTTATGGTATTGGTTTTGCTCATTGTCTTGTAACCTATAGTTGCTTACATGCACGTCATTAACAAAAGGAGAAAATCTTCTCTTTTGTAGTAAATCAATGTATAAAAGAGAAAGGTACAATGATGATGTTAGTCGTCCTTTCTCGTAACCTTGCTAAATCAGGTTTTGTGAAAGGAGTATACCCTATTTAGTGATATAGACATAATGAGCTCAAACTATAGCATATGTCATAACTAAAATACGTGTACGTGAAATAACAGGTGATATCTTACTACTCTATAAGACGATAGGAAAACTGAAACTATCGTATTTGTCAAAATTGAAATACATTCAGTTACCCATCAGCAGCAGATATGGTGTATACCTTCATGTCTCTAAAGGATCTTCAACTTCAACAAATACATGTATATGAGATACAGTCTGACTGAAAACTATAAAATCTGAAAGTGAATTTGAAGGATTTTAATAGGGTTTTTTTACTTGTTTTTAAGATGTTTTGGGTTAGGGTTGTATTTTTATTTTTTTTATTTTTTTTTTTTTGGAGGGGTAGCATTTTACTGAATATTGGTATAGAATTGTTTGTTGAAATATTAACCCACCAAACTTAAAAAGTATGGTCCAGTATTTCGTTAATTTCCACTTAAATATATATATATATATTTGTTATTGGCGTGTGTGTGGTGATTTGTCTCGACCTAGAACAAGGAAATGGTATTGGCGTTTACCTTTCTAGTAGACGATATAGATGGTCCTTCATTATCCCAAAGCTTTTCTGGATTAGTTTTCACCAGGAAAGCTCACAACAAAAATATTTGGCAGGCAATATGATTGGTATATATGTATATATAAAAATAAGAAGATGTGGTATGGGTATGATTACCAATGAGACAACTCCCCACGAGAGACCAAATGACACAGAATTTAACAACTATAGGTCACCGTACGGCCTTCAACAATGAGTAAAACCATACCGCATAGTCAGCTATAAAAGGCCCCGAAATGAAATGTAAAACAATTCAAACGAGAAAACTAACGGCCTGATTTATGTACAAACTAATGAACGAAAAACAAATATGATATACAGCAACTAAGGTAAATTAAGGACTATTATTGATTGAAAGCAACATAAAACTTTAATGTGTTTGTTTTTGGCACATTTTGGGTGTGAACACATCCCCAATCCCGACAGGTAAATCTGTTTGGAGTTTCGTTACTTTTAACTCAAAACTGAAAATAAGATAGAACTGCTGATGTACTGTAAGTAGAAGAGGTTTAATCAACCCAATATACAATTCTGAAATTCAAGACACACACTCTATATATCACCAGCCCAGTAGTCAGCACTTCTGTGTTGACATGAATTATCATTGATATGGTCATAATTATAAATTAACTGTTTACAAAACTTTGAATTTTTGAAATACTACGGATTTTCTACCTCAGGAATAGATCAACTTAGCTGTATTTGGCAAAACTTTAGGAATTTTTGGTTCTCAATGCTCCTCAACTTCGTACTTTATTTGGCCTTTAACTTTTTTTGATTCGAGCGTCACTGATGAGTCTTTTTAGACGAAACGCACGTCTGGCGCAAATACAAAATTTCAATCCTGGTATCTATGATGAGTTTATCTATACCAGATTTCTGGATATAAAGTTTTCTACCTTTGTACAATTCCACAAATCGTTTGAAAACCATACCAAATAAGAAATCTAAAGATCACAATAAATCTTTGAAACAGTAGTTGACATATTACATTAAAACGTATATGCTGTAGAGATATCTGTGTCTACTTAATTTAACATCAAAGACATAATTCGGATGCATCATGGTGGTCAACCCGCATCTTGCATTAATCAATAAGGATGAATGTGTCACGTTTATTTTTAAATATGTTTCCTGTTTTAATAGAAATGTAAATGTTTATCTTATATCGTAACCAATTTACAGTTGGGTTTTTAAATATTACAGTAATTATTATACCTATCCTTCATTAAATGGTAATGTACATGTTTTTGTACATGTACTGTTCATCCTACACAATAAGCCTATCTAAATAAATATTTGAACAAACGAAGAAGTAATTAATTTCCTGTTTTTACGTTTAATGATGCCCTTTACAGAGAATCAAACTAATTAAAGTATAATTTAAGATGATATCCGACTGATTGTCTCAAACTCTTTGACAGACATCTTTTTTTTACTGAAAGGAACAACTTCCGGTTTACCATTTTCAGTCTATTATAGTGTCTTGTTACGCGAATGTTTAATTAATAACGTTTCATTTACTAGCAATGGACTACTAGACGTCAACAGAGATTTTTATATCCGACAGATCTGATATCTTAAAACTACAGGAAGCTTTAAATTAAATGACGACTGTATTTGTCCGTATGGGTCAAATTCACTTAACCAATGTTCTATGAAAACAAATATTTCAGTAAAATTCGCTCGGATTTCATGTATATATATATATATAGATAGATAGATAGATAGATAGATAGATAGACCTCGAACGAAAAAGAAGTATTTTAACTATAGTCTCTGTTAGACCTATGGTGATATAAGAGGGTACAAATTCTCCATTCCAGACACAGTGAATGTAACATAATTTGTTACGCGCAGGTTCATGCAGTGAAAGAATGTTGAATTACAAACCCGCAAAACAATCCTTATTTCAAACCCAATGACATAGAATTGCAAGCTAGATTCTCAATTCAGCTAGCCTTTTGTAGTATTGTTAAATAACTTTTCCAATTGAACAGTCTACGATAATGATTTAGGAAGACAGAAAGATTTAGGAGGACAGAAAGGAGGAATACTTAATGCAGTTAATTAAAGCAATTTCAATGGTCTCAATTATAAGAATATTTATTTACTTTATGTCACTCCTCTCTGTCTTTGCTTTATTTCTTGGGTGTTAATTTACAGTTTTAGATTACAACCAACAATTGCTTGCACTTTTCTCAAGTTCCTTTTTCATTAGTATCGTTAGATAGACATTGTATAACATTGTTATCTACCTTTTCGATGAATGAAAATTACGTCTTTGTATTCTTCTGCTACACGCATGACCGTTCCGACATTTTTGTCAATTTTCTAACAATGTCATTTATAGATATCTATGGAATTCATGAAATTTAATAGGAATGTTTTAGCTGATTGTATCAAACAATTGGCCTATGCTTTTTGAACGTCATTCAAATTTTGATGGGAATATCTGATACATTTATAATAAATTTGTCAGTCTATGATTTGTCTGTTATAATAAATGTTAATTGATGAAATCAATTTCATTTTTGCACAAAGGTGTAATGAAAATTATCGAACTTAAGCTGTAAATAAATATAGCTATGTCATTTCATGTGCTGATTAAGCGATATGATATCGTTGGTATTCCTTTGACATTTTTATTACGTAATTTTTACATTGTAAAGGAGTGTGATCATTTTTTATGATCATAATACTAGCGTTTCTACGTTGTTTTTTTTTTTTTTCATATCCATGGCTTTCAAATGTGTGGGTTTGACCATTTCTGGTAAAGGTATATCCAGAAAATCGCTTCGGACGCACATAATGTGTTTAAGTGTTATTTTCGTTTTTAAGCAGAAAATCATGAAACTGTATTTTACCTGCCAATGATCCATTCTTAACAGCAAAATATACTTGCAAATCGTATGATTTAAAGGCAACGAATTAATTTTCTGGTATCAAACTGCTTGAACTGGTTCATAATGATATTGTTTTTATTATTTTTGAAACATATATAACAAGCTTTTGTAATTTTACCGTTAATGGAAAACATTCCAAAACCAGCATTTAAAAAACTTTAAAAGAAGAGAGACAGAATGTGTTTTTGTTAAAAAAAATATTGTCCCTTTGGTATCTTCTTCTTGCGAATGGCGACACTTTTAGGTCACTCTTAATGGAGATATAAGGGCACTTTTTTGCTTTCATTAAATAGATATCTATAAATGGCATTATTGGTTGTAGTAGTAGTGGTAGTTGTAACCGTAATGGTAGTAAAGTAGTTATAGTAGTAGTAATAGTAATAATATTAGTAGAAGTAGTAGTAGTAGTTGTTGTTGTAGTAATATTAGAAGTAGTAGTAGTAGTAGTCGTCGTAATTAGAATATGAAGGTAGAATACCAATGCCTGCTGAAGTTTCCAGGCATAAACCCTATAGCCAATGGAGTGAACCAGTCGGTATTGCATATTATCAAACGTAAGGAGAACAAGCGCTTCATTAGGGCTGTTCAATATGTATTGATCATCTATGTAAAACATAAAATAGGAATAACATTGCTTATTTTAGGATCTGCTATTTCCGATTCATCCATTCATGATTTACTTTTCCTCAAGATTTCATTGATTGCGTATGGGTCTATAGTAAATTTTACGGCTGATTTAAACAACTTCATAATGTACTTACTTTACCTTTTTAATGACCAGTTTTACTGTAAATGAAATAAAACTTATTATATTACATATTTTCCTTTTAAATATTTCACACTTCTCCTTATCGGTGCATCCTTTTTAAAAGTGAGAAGAGAGTTTTAAGATAATATCTCATACAATGGTTTTGCCACCTGTTGTATCCGGAAAATAAGATAGCAAAATATACTGCTTGTCAATAGAAATGCAACATCTATAAGACAATTGAAAGAACTGATCCTGCTTTGCTTCATAAAAAAGAATAGCCAGAGTAGATACAAGTATCTTGTCTTATGGCGGGACAAATGGTACTTTGTAAACAATTACTCTGATTCAAACAAAAAGTTCTCTGAAATTGACATAATCAAGATATTTTATTTTCTTTTTATCAACAGTTTTTAACGTTTGGAGGACGTAAGTTTCAACAAACAATCAGCATTCCCATGGAAACAAACTGTGCTCCTCATCTTGGCGACTTGTTCCTTTATTCATATGAGGCTGACTTTATACAGGAGCTTCTTAAGAAGAATGAAAAGAGCTTAACATTATCCTTTAACTTCACTTTCCGCTTAATAGATGACGTCCTCTCACTAATAGTTCAAATTTTGGTGACTTCGTTGAACGATTTTATCCCATTGAACTTGAAATAAAGGATACAATTATAGATACAGTTAAGTCTGCCTCATACTTTGACTAACATCTAGAAATTGACAATGAGGGTCGGTTTAGAAAGAAACTTTACGACAAATGAGATGATTTCAGCTTCCAAATTGTAAAATTTCCATTTCTATGTAGCCACATTCCAGCAGCATATGTATATGGAGTATATATCTCCCAGTTGATAGTTGCATTTCCTTGATAGATGGTTACTGCTTACAAGGAACTCTACATTTAAAAGTGGTGAAGTTGAAATCATCCCTTTGAAATTTTTAACACCATCACGAGTTGTTTGACTGTTATGGAATATCTGTTTCACAGATGACAATGGATATGTTCCAACTGTCGTAACCTTAATCCTTTTTCCTTTTCCTCGAATGTAACCTAACGAATTAGACTTGCATCCGAGTTTGTATTTACATGAGCAACGCGACGGGTGCCACATGTGGAGCAGGTTACGTTACCCTTCCGGAGCACCTATTACCCCCATTTTTTTATGGAGTTCGCGTTGCTCAGTCTTTAGTTTTCTATGCTGTGTTCTGTATACTGTTTGTTTTTTGATAGTTTCTCATTTTTTTGCCATGGCATTGTCGGTTAGTTTTTGACTTGTGAGTTTGAATATCCGTCGGTATCTTCCACCTCTCTTTTACTTTTATTTTAACATAAAACTTGTTCACTTTTAACCAAGTTAAAAAACACACTTATTATTATTTATAATTCATACATTTTTGGTAAATTATATAAGTTACCATATCATAGACTTACGAACTTTGATAATTAGGGTGTACTTCTTACTCAATCAAACCCCTGACCCTCTTACAGCATTATAAGGAACAACGACTGAAATAGAAATATGTTTTACGGATTTCATTTTGAATTAGTTGATCGCTACGATGAGGCTGTGTCTCAACTCACAAAAAAACGTGTTGTCGCAGTATAAGTTTCTAAGACACAAATATAGTCCCCTGTCCAGTTAATTTACTGTTTGTATCCTCATATTCTCAATCGTCATATTTTTACAATGTTTACTGAGCTGGATGTGCATGGTGTGTTATTCAATTTTGGCATGTGGACACGCCCGGTATTGGTCTGTTCGGAGTTTATGAGACTCATTTTTCTCCCACTCTTGCCAGCAAATGTCAGCCTCCTTAACTGATGTCCTGTGTTTTCTACTTTTGTTATTTTTTATCCCTTTAGTATCTTCTCCCCTTTTATGTCTGTTTTACATAACATGAATCATTTATATTAATAAATTGAACTTTTTACATAATATGTTTTTTGTTGTTTTTTTTTTTTTTTCTGTTGAGAGGGGTTCGGAAAATGTATGAAATCTTCTATAAAGATCTGATTTATTTTTCACCATAACCTTGCATTACATAAACGAGACCGAAATGAACGTGAATGTAACTTTATTGTTTCTCAGTATAATTTTACAAATGTAGCATTCGGCCCAGAAATTCAAATATTTAACATGACGGATACGTTCATGGTACATTCAACCAAAATCACTTAACTTTCTTAAAAATAAAACGAACTAATGTTTCCGTATCAATATCCTGGAAAAACAGTATATGCACATTAGGGCAACCCACATCTTATTATTCATATTTTGTCATTTGTTTGTAAATCGGGAGTAGTCCTAAGTGTATAGTTTTAAAAATACACTTTTCCATTGATAGTTTACATAAAAATTTAAAATGCATTTGTTACATCTGTTACCATTGAATTTAAAATGACTGCATTAAGTATAGTATGAATACACATTCAGTTCATAATTAAATTGCACAAGATGGTGTATAGCACAGAAACCTATGGTATAATAACATAATTGAAAATAAAGAAATGTAACCATTAACATTATGCCACCAAACATCTACAGATTCGCTCACAGGTTATCAACGATGTCAAAATCCTACAACAGGCTCAAGTTAACATCTTTTAAAGTTGTCTTTAACACTCTAGTCCAATCGACCTTCAGCAGAACACAAAAACTGAAGGAGTAAATATCGACAAACATACACGAGGGTCTGGATAGGAGGTCCTACATTTCTGTATTCTTTAATTTTTTAGGATACTTTTCTCTATTCTTTATACATTTTGCCCATTATTATCTATAATTCTTTATATTTTAGAACCTCATTATTCTATATTCTTTATTTTTTTGGTCCATTTTTCTCTATTCTTTATATTTTTGCCCATTATTCTCTATTCTGTAAACCCCAATTCACACCCTCATGCACAACGGTCCATTCGTTTTGGACATTTCTACTTGGTCAATAATCAATTCAAACCAATTCATGTTGTAATTCCACCAATTTATTATGCCAGTATTGGAGGTTGCGATTATAATGAGGTAACTAACGTAAAATTTCTGCCTTCAGTGACAGAATGTCAATGAATGTATTTAAGGTATGTTTAATGTGTGTGTGGTATTGATTTTACAGGAGGGGATTGTTGCTTTTTAAATGTTTGCTTTGGGGGAGGGGGGAGGTCTGCTTTTTGCGTTTGGTCGGTTTTAAGGTTTTTCGAATTGCTTAACGACATGTTATTTACCTGAACGTGTTCAATGCTTTTTCAAATTTATACCCCGTTTGGGTAAACACCCAGTATTATCAGTCTTACTGCTGTATATTTTATTTTGTTTTATTTTAATTTAAAGGAACTAAACATAAGATATTTAGTTACGGTTGTCACTAATAGATGTACTGATAATTTGTGTACATCACAAGGAATCTAACTTTAAGTCTAGTCATACGTAGGACTTGTCCTGTGTTGAATACCTATAGTGATCTTAATGTATTAGTATCTAGTTTTCCCCACACATTCCTTTTTCACATACTTATTCTTTTTCGTAGTACATGTGAACAAGCGATTGATTTACCCTAATTTAAAAATGACTTTCATTGCCATTGTTTTCGCATTTGGTGTTACTTTGAAATTTAAGATAAATCATACTTAATAAAGTTAATTATGGTATCATACTTTAAATAGAACATGATATAAATTTGGTAGCGAAACAAGACTATCTGATTCATACAAGAATGATGACAATGACTTGCATTTTAATGTAAGTATTATCTAAAAAAAAAACGCTTTTTTTGTAAGTCAGGACAATCATCCATGATGAATGCAAACGATAATTTTGTTCTTCTTATTTCTCTCCAAAGAGATCTCACAATAAAGCAATTGTTAACCATTTTTATGTCTAGCTTATGTTCATAATTGTTGTTTCCTTAATGTCCTGTGGCAAATCTTTCATGCATGTCCAGAACAAGAACAAATAAACAATAAATCCAAAGGGTAGGTTCGGTAAAGTATGTCAACCAGGATAAAAATCGAGAATTTCGACGACCACTAGAAATTGACGGTATGCTGAATATTGACAGCGACATAGCAACAAAAAACTAAAAACGATGAAGGGACAAAACACTATATCAAAAACTGTTATCACAGAGATATGTCTCGCCTTCTTGTAATTTTGATAATGCAAATGTTGAAATTAAAACAGCAATACTTTAACATGTAAGTTATGCAAATATTCAAAGTCGATGAACCATGACTGAAGGTACATGGCTAAACAATCTCCATGGAATGAGATGTGCCAATGCTAATACAACTGCATACCAAATACCATTGACTTATTATAAGTCGTTCCCTTTAAACAAACCTAAACACAAACATTAACTTGTAAACTATGTAAAAGTTTCAAAGTCAATGAACCATGATCAGGGTGGGGCTATATAATCTCCATGGAACGATACTTGCAAATGCCGATACATTTGCATACCAAATATCATTGACTTAACATTAGCAGTTCATCTTAAACTGATCTAATCACAAACTAATACATGTAAACTAAGCAAAAGTTTCAAAGTCAATAGACCATGACTGAGGGGGCGGGGCCAAATATTCTCCATGGAAATGAGATGTTCTAATGCTTATACAACTTAACACCAATTAACATTGGCCTTCCACTAATGGTTCCCCTTGAACTGACCTAATCACAAACTAATACATGTTAACTTAGCAAAATTTTCAAAGTCTATAGACCATGACTAAGGGGGCGGAGCTAAATAATTTCCATGGAAATGAGATATGCCAATGCTTATACAACTGCATACCAAATATCATTGACCTACCACTAGTGGTTCCCCATAAATTGACCTAATCACAAACTAATACATGTAAACTATGGAAAGTTTCAAAGTCAATAGACCTTGACTGAGGGGGCAGGGCCAAATAATCTCCATGGTAATGAGATGTGCCAATGCCAGTACAACTGCATACCAAATATCATTGACCTACCACTAGTGGTTCACCATGAACTAGACCTAATCACAAACTAATACATTGTTGACCCCGCCGTCGCCGTCGCCGTCGCCGTCGCCGCCGACGCCGGAAACAGCATACCTAAGTCTCGCTTTTTGACTTCGTCAAGGCAAGACAAAAACTGAAGACCGAGTAACACGAACCCCACTGAAAACTAGGGTACTCCGGAAAAGTAAGCAGATTCTGCTCCACATAAGCCATTCGCCATGATGCTCATCGTAAGAATAAATTCGGTGATAACTCTCGTTCGGGGACGTCACAATCGAAAAAAAGAGGGCAGAATTAGGGTGACGACTTTTGGAACACATCCATGGTCGTCTGTGACATAGACAATGCATAACAGTCAAACCAACTCGTGATGATGGCCATTGAACTTTCGAAGGAATGACTTCAATGTCACCATTTGGAAACATTAGTTCAATAGCTTTCTTTTAAGGAGCAACATATATGTAACGTTTTCAGAATGTTTTACTCAACAGACATTTAACGTTTCTATGGGAACAACCTTTCTCCTCTTTTGTACTTGTAAGGTAGATTTCATACATGAGCTACTCAAGAAAATGAAAAAAGGTGGTATTGACGTTAATCTTCACGTTCCGCTATATAGATGATGTCCTTCATTGAAAATCTAGATCTGATGATAGTGTTGATTGCATCTATCCCATTGAACTTGAAATAAAGTATACTACAGAAACAATTGAGTCTGCTTCATATTTCTTGACTTACAGCTAGAAATTGAGAATGAGGGTCCATTTTAAAACTAAACTTTACGACAAAATAGATGATTTCAATTTTCCTGTTTTGAACGTCCATTTCCTGCATAAAGAGTATGTATCTCCATGTTTAAACCATATTCCAAGGCTTGCGTTTCCTATCATCATGTCTGACATAGAGAGGTACTGGTTTCAAAGAAACTATTGACCAGCTGTTACCGACTGGAAAATAAGAGGTAATAGTAGATTACCGATGCTCAAAACTCTCAAATATATTTTGAGTATAAACATCAATTAAAAACCAACTCAGAGAATCGCACAGATTCCAAAAGGAGATAGTAAAACTGAAATCATACCTTCATGAAAGGGTTGACGATTCAATGCTGACAATCTATGACATACTTTTCTTGACTTCTGCGTTGGAGAATTTTAGAAATTATTTAGAAAGTAAGATTCTTATTCTCGTCAGGTATATCTGACTTGAACAGAATTTGGATATTTATTAACTTGATTTCCGATGGAGAATATCGGTTATTAATTTGGTGATGTACGGCGGGCGGCCGCGCCGGTGGCTGCGAAACAGTGTCCGTGCATTAACTTAAAAACGCTATAAGCAAATCTTTTTAAATTTATATACATGTACGTCGTTTCCTGTGACTAAATTAAGGTCAAGTTCAATTTTCACGATTTTAGCTTTTATCGTTGTTGAGTTGTAGACCTTTATGTAGCGAATAGTGATACTTAGAGCGTTGTCCGTGCAATACCTGGAAAACTCTTTGACGAAATCTTTTAAAATTTAGATATGTTGTTTTCTGTGATAAAATGAAGGTCAAATTCGATTTTCACGATTTTAACTTTTATCGTTGTTGAGTTGTAAACCTTTAAGTAGCTAAAAGTGATACTTAGAGCGTTGTTCGTGCAATAACGAAAACTCTTTGACGAAATCTTTTCATATTTAGATATGTTGTTTCCTGTAACAAAATGAAGGTCAAGTTCGATTTTCACAATTTTAGCTTTTATCGTTGTTGAGTTGTAGACCTTAAGTAGCGAATAGTGATACTTAGATTGATTTTGGCCTTTCCATTTCTGCGGCTCTTTTAACAAAAAATCTTAAGAGTAAAAATACTCGTAAGTCATACACATTTCAGTATAACTTACGATCAAGTTTAGTCGTAAGATTTTTTTTTTTTGAAGAGTCGCTGATTCCCACTCTCCTCCTTAAATCCCAATTCCCTCCCCCTTACTCCCAATTCCCCCTTTTTACTCAAATAAGTCAAACTTCTCTCTATGGTCCTCTCTAAACTCTAATAAAAGAGGGACGAAAGATACCAGAGGGACAGTCAAACTCATAAATCGAAAACAAACTGACAACGTCATGGCCAAAAATAAAAAGACAAACAGACAAATAATAGTACAGATGACACAACATAGAAAACTAAAGACTAAGCAACACGAACCCCACCAAAAACTGGGGGTGATCTCAGGTGCCCCGGAAGGGTAAGCAGATCCTGCTCCACATGTGGCACCCGTCGTGTTGCCTATGTTATTACAAATCCGGTAAATAGTCTAATTCGGTAGGTCACATTCGTGAAAAGGGAAGGGTATTGTAGTTACGACATAAGGAACATATCCGATATCATCTGAAACGGTTATTCCATTACGGTCAACTCTTGGTTTAATAGCTTCCTTGTGAGCAGCAATTCTCTATCAAGGAAATCATGATAGGAAATACAATTCCGGGAATACCGGATCAATTGGGAGTTATATATACTCCGTATGCAGGCGCTGCTGGAATGTTGCTACATAGAAATGGAAAGTTCACAATTGGGAAGCTGAAATCATCTCTTTTGTCGTAAAGTTTTGTTTTCAACCGACCCTCATAATCTACATTTATTCAACTTTATGCTGATGGAAATGAGATTTGCCAATGCTTATAAAACTGTGAAAGTATCATTGACTTATTATGAGTGGTTCCCTTTGATCTCAACTTTAACATTTGAATTATGGAATCATTTCAAGTCAATAGACCATGAACTGCAGGGGCTGGGTCAAATAATTTTGAAGTACATGAGTTGTTCCAATGCCAATACAACTGTATAAAAATATCATTGACTAAGCATTAGTGTTTCCCCTTAAACCGGCATCATTACAAACTTTAAGAAATTGTTGGAGACTTTGCAGAAGCGAGACACAAATTTTTAAAAATTCAATTGTAAAGTTTTTTTCTCTCATAAATTTCATTCCAATTTAGATTTTTGTTTTTATTTAATTTAGTTAATGATTTGTATGATTAAATACATGGTTCAATTTGACTGCATTGAATGAGATGTGCATTTTGGCAATAAATATCACTTTGTGGTACATGTATCCAGATTTGAAAATCCAAAATTTAGTACAAACATTGTAATATTGATCAAACCAAAATGAACCTAAAATATAACCAATCCAAACAAGGAAACAGAGCTTTGCATGAGGGGGTATATTCCTTAATTTAAAAATAATTAATAACAATGTCAATCAGACAAAATCCATATTTTTATAAATGCCAGTAACAAATTTAATAGAAGTCTTGAAATTTTCTTGGAGCTGTTATATGTTTCTTGCTTTTCTAGTCTTAGGATTAATACTTGCCATATGAAAGTTATCCTCTAATTCTTCTACTTTTTCTGTTATAGTCAACTAATCTTCACTCAAACTGTTTTTAATCTGATTTATCATATTTATGACTTTTGAACACCGGTATACTACTGTTGCCTTTATTTATCACATCTTCGTCAGAAATTGTTACACTACCATAACTACCTTCCACCATTTTGTACATGTCAGCTGTTAATTTTCCAACAACACATTCAGCTGAAACTAGCTTTCCCCCTACATATTTAAACACCAAACTTTCATCTCCTTCAAAAAATTCTACACTCAAGTTCTGACTTGAATTTCCGACTGCTTCAGTCAATACAGAAATAAATGTTACTTCCTCCTCCACTATTAAAATGTATCCCTAATATCTTGTATGAAGACGTCTTGCTCTAGTCTTGCGTTTTGATCTGAATGTTCATTAGCATTCTCCGAATGTTTGTGTTTTGTTCTTAATCTTCATAATGATGCTCTTTAAAATTCATAGGTGTATCATTTGACTTTTCTTGTGTATATAGATTAAAGGACAATGTCACAGTGTTATATTTGGTGGCATCAGCTCATTTTCATTTTAAGAGACCCTTACCAAAAGACTCTATATATTTCAGCAGCTCGTGTACTTCGTTCTCCGTCAGCTTGCAAGGTTTCTCCTGCTGAATGTTAGGAAGTTCATTGTATTCTAAATATTGTTGTTGCTCATACAAATTACTGGTATGTTTTATTAAGATAAAGAAAAACAGTGGAAGCCACAAAGGGTTTGTTTTAAAGCTTTATTTACACCTTTCGTGAAATCCCTTGAACAGCTTTATACTGTCGGTGTCTCGGTTTTAAGTCTAAGAATACTGTACAAATTTTCGTTGACAACGTTTAATAAAGATTTTAGGTTTATACTGGATTATACTTGGATTATACAGTTTCTTGAATATGGCAAGATGCTCCCAGACTGAACGGTCTTTGTAGCAGGTAAACCTTCAGGACCCTGAAGGGTGTTGGTCTTCAGATTAAGAAGTCTTTTTTGCCTTGCTATTCATTTCATTTAAGAACGTGTAAATTTCAGTAAGATTTTTTATTCCTTTGTCCAAATTACTGCGGGTTTCATGATCAAGAATCTCAGCATGCATTTTGAAAGTTTTATATAGTTTGTATGCCCCCGTCGTCACCGGAGGGGGCATTAAGTGTTACCCTTGTCCGTCTGTCCGTACGTACATACGTCCCAAAATTGGTGTCCGTTCTCTTACTTTAGTTTGCCTCAACCAAATGTTATAAAACTTATACACAATGTTTATTACTACAAAACTCAGATCAAGTTCGAATTTGGGTGGAGTCACTTTCACCGTTTTTGAGTTATGTCCCTTTATAACGTTATATGCAGGCGGGGGCATCATTTGTGTTCCATGGACACATTCTCCATTTATTTATTTTTATAATTATAAAATATCTAATTAATGGTCGCAGAATGTAATTAAACGAACGGATTTGTTTCTGGGGTCAATTTGGATTAAGACAGAAGCGGTCAAAAAACTTTTAATTAACATATTAGTCTGAGCGTCATAACTTGTTATTCTGTCAGCATATCTCTATTTTTACCGTCTTTTCTTCCCCCGGTTCCTGCACCTTACTCTCGCTTTCCTCACCCCCTGCCCGCCCCTCATTTCTATACTCCCTCACCCTTGGATTTTTTTTATTTTTGGGTTTGAGCTTTTTTATGACGGTAAATCCATAACAAACGCCTGGGACGCATCAAACTTGGAAAAGTGTTATTTTCATTTTCTACGATTGAGTCGAAACAGCTCCCGGTGAACTCTTAGTTCCCGGACCTGTCATTCAGCAACTATGTAGTCGGTACTTCTGTCCCGATATGATTAATAAACTTATTGTCTTCCGTTCTCCGTTGATGAATTTAGAAATCATTTAGAGTCTAATCCAGAAAAAGAGTTTTAAAATTTAAAAATCAAAAAGTATTATAAACCTATCAATAAACCGTCTGTCAGATATCAGTTTTTAAGTTTTTAAATTTTGCCTTTCATTTTTGCATTTTGGATTCATACTTCTTGCATTTCATGCAAACCCGCATTATCTGCCTAATAGCCCGACTTTGAGATCTTGTCGTTAATGTTTAGGTATGAGTCAATGCTTGACCTAAAATGATGTGTTTCTACAATTTGTCTTATTCAAAGATTTTATCGTTGGTAAAATGTTTTTGGTAAGGCATTGGCTCATAGATCATATGTCAAAAAAATATGTAAAATAGCCATTTAAGGTCAAATATGTCAATTTTGACATATTAATGACACACAAAGTGACATATTTTGCACTAAAGTGTCCAGATCATATCATCCTATTCATTCATCGTTAAAAATTAATACAAGTTTGAAAGGCTGGCTCTCATCGTACCTTCCCCCTCTTTTAAACGAGAAGTTAAGCAAGAAACCGACTTTAAACACGCTATGTTTTGTTTCAATTTATGAAGGTCATACGTTGGTCTCATTATAAGATGTTTTAGATACAAGTAAACTAAGAAATAAGATCCATTGTATAACATGTTTTATGTATTTTCAGACTGATACAAACATCATTCATTTATTAAAGTATAAGTTGAACATTTTCACAATTTTAATGAGCAGTTAAACTGATTAGAACAAGAACAATGATAGTGACTTGCATTTTAACGATTAATAGAACATTGGCCTTTTTCTATGTTTTCATTGTTGCATAAATAGTTTTACGTTTACCACAGAAATATGTTGAGTAGTAATTTCTCAGTTGAGTTTGGTAAAGAGTATTTTTAACGATCATGTTCATTAAAACATTGTACATTCTTACATTATACAATTAACGGTTAAAATACATTAGTTTTATTACTCGACGAATGCGGACTTCGTTATAATTTACAAATACATAGAGAACATAAGGGGTTCACATAAAGCGTTAAACAAACATTAATGATCAAGTTAAACAAATTTGGTATGCAAAAATTCAGAACTCCCCAAAATGTCTTAAACAACTATAAACAACCGTCATACAAGTGGAAGGTTTAGCTAGCAATAAAACCAGGTTAACCCACTATTTCTTCGGAAAATGTCAAGTCAGGAATAAGACAGTTGTTTCAACGGAACGTTGGTTGATAAAGTCAAACGTATGATTTTGTCATTTTTTATGGACTTCCTTTTTTTGAAATTTACCTTGGAGTTCGGTATTTTTGTTAATTTTTTTTTTTTTTTTTTGTATAAAAAGCATTATTTTTATTACTCGACAAATGTGGACTTCCTTATAATTTCCAAATACTTAATGAACATAAGTGGCTCACATTAAGCGTTAAACAAACACTCAAACACTCATTGATTAAGTTAATTAAATCTGGTATACAGAAATTCAGACCTCCAGAACTCCCAAAAAACTATAGGATTTTTAAAGGAGACTTGGATTTTTTGAAGATTGTTTTAATGTTTTTGGTGATCTCGACATATTAACTTTCCGCAGATTTCAAACTGTAATCCAATCCACTGGACGTTGTAATATTTTTGACCAAAATGTAATATCTGTAATATGTCAAAAAAGGGCGACGAATATCATGATATCATTATATGCCCTGTTATAGAAAATTAAAGGAAAAAGCTCATTCCATCATTTGTTTTAACGAGACCAAAATACCGCTAAATTACACGCTATGTTTAATGCAAAAAGAATTTCCACGTTAAAAGACTGTATATAAGGGTAATGAATGAAAATATCAGTCTTCCTGGTAAATGTACATTTTATTATTCAAATCTTTTTATTTCTATTTTCTATTGTCTATTTTTTTATAAATTTACTCTATTTGTGTACCACCTTATGCTTTGTTTGTGAAATGCATTATCAGTCCTTCTCTGTACATTTGTCAATTTTGTTATAGAGATTTCAAAAGTATCTATCTATAGAGCATGCAACAGCGTGTTTGCCTCAAGAGACGAAAGTCACGAGTCCGATCCATTGTATGTTAAAACTATAGACAGTGAAATTAGTATTTACTGCATGTCTGCTTAGCACGCAGCATTCAAGAGCAAGATCAAAGACTGGGTGATTCGGAGTAAGGTTAATCTGTTACCTTTATTTCAGGATGTTTAATTCTTAGCTGGCACATTTCAATTAGTAATCTCGTCCTGAACATGCATGCAACATTTGCCACTGGACGTTAAGCAACCAACAGTCAATCAATCAATTAGTGATGTATCAGAATCGTAGTCTTTTGAGACGCCTTTACAATAACAAAAAAAAATCAAAAATCACCAATAAGGCCAAGAAAACGAGGAAATGCCACTTGGACAGCATGTTCCTTTTCACGTACAACATCAGCACTTTTAAAATAATGTAAACAAGGACAATGAATCCTTTTTCACCTAATACATTTTACATCATCAAAACGGGATTTTTTGGCAACCAAACGTAATTGTGACAGAAAATTTGTCGGATAGGTTTTTGAGAAACCTTGAATTAAAGAGAAATCGGGCTATCAATGCTTTAAAAAGCTGCGTTCTACATATTTCGCGCATTAATGTTATGCATTTATATCTCAGGAAATATACAAGTTCAATACGTATTAATTCTATATTCCGATGATGTTTCAGTTGCTTGATACAATTCATAAAATCTGACTGATGACTGCATCATTATATATTTACAATTTACCCTTGGAGATGGAATCTGACTTATTTATGGATTTTCTCATTACATTAAAGCGTAGTCTCATGTCTTCAAAATTTATTCACTAATTCATGAATTTAATTCGAATGAATTCAACTCAAGCTTATTCAGTTTGTTTCAGTTTGTCTTTTTCCTCATTTCACTTAAACTTTCATTCAGGCTAACTGATTTATTGAACATTTGTATACAGGGCAAGGATAGTTTCGTATACTTACCGCATAATAAAATCCATTACATTGCATGGACGGTTCCACATATGACTTTCATCATCCTTTATATGGATATGATTCATTTTTTCAAAAGTTTTATTGTAAAAACAAACATATAAATATAATATGGTAAATTAAAATTTTGTGGCTTATTTTCCCGTCGTTTTATAGGAAAGAATGACTTTATCAACGTATTAAGCAATGAACTGCGATGTATACTATCTAAGGCGTGAAAATTCTTTGATCTAACTCAATAAATCTGACGACATCTTTTCATCTTTGTTATGAGTATCTGGACCAGAAGAAACAGCCATTTTTGGTGTGTTGCTTTTGTTAAAATCCTCTATAGATATTTCTCAAGAAATGTGTGATCATTATAAATATCCCCGGTTGTACAATGTTAAATGTCGTTTAAATCCCTTTCAAAGCTCATTTAATGAATACTTTTAATGTTGTTAGTTTCTGATTGAATGGTTTATCTAAAAAGTTCAATTATAAATAGAGGATAATGAAATTCTCACCCCCGAAACATGTTTCTCAATTTAAGATTTTTCCGTGTGTTATATATTTTTACTAGATACGTTTTGATTTAAATATTCAGTTTATAACTATGTATTTAACCTAAAGTGTTAACTTTCTCAGACAAAATAAAAATAAGGAGATCATGTGTTATGATTGCCAACGATACAACTATTCATCACAGTCCAAATAGCGTTGATATTAGCAACTATAGGACACCAGTTGACAACAGACTTGTTTGAGTATTTTTGGTTAAGTTATTTTCATTCTATTGCTAGTTGTATAAAAAGAGAGGCGAAAGATATCAAAGGAATATTCAAATTCATAAGTCAAAAACAACCTGACAACGCCATGGCAAAAAGTATTTAGCGTATTTACTAGACTGAATCTGAAGATTCGACAGTTTATGACAACATTGTCCATAGACTGTTTTTGACTTTTGTTAGGTTCTTAGACTCTCAAACGTTGAATGTATTTGGCTTTCGAAACTATCGGTAATGATCATACCTAATGAAGGTCATGCCATAAGTTCGTACCTTGCGTATTTCGGTCGATATACAAATAATACGTATTTTACTATCATTAATTTGCACTGCTGATGGTGGGCTGTTGGTCCCCACACATACAGTACATCAAGCAGTCAGCAGTTCAAAACTGAGATATGTCATATTTATTATTATATATTAATCTCATGTTACACATATGTGTCTAGGCGTTGTTGTATGATCCAATCTTGACAATCTTGCAATTTTCTTGATAATTTAAGTGATACGTTTTCATTCATAAATTCAATTTGTTTAAATTACATTATCGTGTAAAAGTACTACAACTGCGGTTGCAACTACCTTAGGCAAAACTGACTTTAATGTGTTTCTGGTTGTTTCTTTTTAATGTACTAATTTGTTTTTGGGAACCCTAATTTTAATCTGGTATTATTAATGACCGTTATTCCAGAAACTAGTGTTGTCATTACCGAAAAGGTGTCTAATGAACATATTCTAGCTGTTTTTGAAGATAAAGCAATTTTCTTATTCAAATGTTAGTCTCATTTAAATAGCTTCTGATTTACATAAAACACATAACTCATAAGTTGGTTGGTTTTTCTATTTTGCAATAGGAAGAAACGCCTTATTATATTCCATTGATATACATTTTATTTGTAATTCCTGAATTTTCAATTTTGTAAAACTGACAAAAATGCAGTATTGTATTTTCATTACTAATTCATTTTCTGCATCTATTAAATTGTTATTTGAAGTTTCTACATATCTACGAACTATTAAAGAATACCATTATCAACAAAATTGTCAGAATTATGAAGAAATATGAGTTGTGTGTTGGTGGCTTGCGTGGTCCGTTGTGCTGTCAAAATTTTTGGCCATTCCTGTTATCATTTAAATGTATTATTAGAACTGCATACAATCACTATCTGATTATCATAGACTTACAAATCAATCAGTACAAATAAGTTATATAGAAGAAAAGTACTTCTTTTTAAAGACAACATGACAATCTGACGTGCGATAGTCCGTATAATCACTCTAATCTAGTTTTAAAATAGGTCTTAAATTCTTTAAAGAATTGGATTTTTACTATTTAGATTATACTATATAAACAGAAATAATTTACTTCACACTAAGTACTGATATGTTCCTCAAGGGCCGATATGTCAAGTGCCGTGCCAATCGACGTGAAAAATAAGAAAACAAAACCATAATTGATATTTGACAATTATTATGAATGGTATGTATAAAAGCTTGACTTGTTTTAAAATCGTATTGTTAAGTATGATATTATATATACAATTTGACGTTGTGAGGCTGTTCCTAAGTGGTGATACGCTCGAATAGTTACAATTACTAACTATCATATACGGTAAGTACATACATATATACATAGTATATTCTTACAAGGAGATGATACCTTTTCCCGATAATATTGTCAATAAGTTTATTCTGTTTATAAAAAGGGGTGGAGCGATTTGAGAACTGAAGCGTTTAGACCAATGACAATTAATCATAGACGTGAAAATTGACAAAGACTTCAGCTGTCGAAAAAAATATTCGAACCAATCAAACAAATGCTGCAATGAAGCACAATACATAGGCTATTGAAACAAATTGGCATAGAATTATTTGCTAAGTATTGGATTAACAGTTATGAAGTGTTGCAATATTATGTGGTACAGCATGGTATAGAGAAACCCTCTAATGACATGAGAATGTCTACTGAGACTGAGAATGGGAGCTAGTCGTCATACGAAATTTCTACTGGGACTTCTCTATTTCACATACTGTGTTTATGGGAACTTTCTGTGAGTAGTAACATCATCACTTATAAATATTTCATGTACCAGTTGTAAACACTTAAGATCGATCGGCTGAAATAAAATTGTAATGGTTCCATTTTATGCAATTATTATGTTCATATTTTTTACTGATTTTTAAAAGAATCTATTTCATCGAAGATGATATTTATCATCTTTGCATATTTCGTACACGTGTGGTAAATTTCTTTTGGGTAATTATACTATTGAATCGGCTAAATATTTCTAATATTTGATTATTATAAATCGTTTAAGGTATTATGTATGATTATGAATATTTAATTTGACATTAATTTCACAAACTTTTTTTTTTTATAAAAACACTACATTTATCCAAATGAAATAAATCATCAATTTCAACGGTACAAGTTGTTACGAAATCTATACGGTAATGTTTGAAAATTTTAACTTCACAGTTTATCATTACTGTGAAACGGACAATATGATCCTTATTTGTTAATGTATTAAAGCACGTGTTTCTTGCAGATTTATTTTTCTCCTGTGGTGATCCGTTATGGGTTTGTTTACTTAAACGTTTAAAATATTTTATTTTGTCTTTGATTATAATTATTATTTTAGACTCGAGGGTGGTCAAGTGATAATCGGGTCTCATCACACACAAAAACGTAAAGTTACCCATTAAACACAAACAAATCTTCAAAAACCTAATCTTTTTTGGTAAATTACACTTTTAAAGAGCAAAAATAAAGGGCTGACATACTTGCTTTGGTTGTTGAAATAAACACCATTCAAGTGAAGAATCATTACACAGTTATAACTATGCAGTTTGTACGTCCTATTGTTCAAGAGATAGTTTACTACTATAACAGCCCTTCTACTATTACTTGCTCTAGCCGTGAACAACAATACAAAAATGAAATATAAGAAAAATTGTCAGACCTGTTTCATACATATATCAATTTAAAATACTTGTCTCATTTATCTAATTATGTTAAAAAAAATTTAAAAATGTTCAGATCGTCAACACTTGGCGACGTTTTTACTATTATAATTATGAAATATCTTTAAAAGTATGACAAATGAATACCTAAGTTATTATTTTTAATAATAGTTTATATATTTAACTTGTGTTCAGTTACATGAACTCAGCCTTCCAAACTTCAAGGTAACTGTCTATAAGGTGTTAACCAAAGCATCATATATACTTACTTCGCTTATGCAAGATTGCGCCGACATTAAAACTCAATTATTTGTTCTACATTTATATCAGTCTGTAACATTATAGTTTACCCAGAGTTCAATGAAGCTTTTCATATAAATCTACTCGGATGTATGTAACCAGAATACTTATATATTCATGTGCCTGTTATTTTAATGTAGATTGCCTAAGTATAATATTTTATTTATGATGATATATTTGATCATTTTAACGAATCTTGTGTAAATTATTAGAAGATGTAATAATGACAAAAAAAATGAATATTTGGGTACATATTAGTGCCACCCTTACGTTGTTTTAATGTATTTAGTTCATTCAGAGTCTTTTTTTAGCAGAAACATCACTTTCGATTTTTTCTTTGAAAAACATTTTCACCCTCAATTTACTTTTATCTTAAAAATTATTCAAAATGTACAAATTTATACATTATGCATTTTAAATTGATGTTTTTAATTTGTGTCGTTTTGTAATTTCAAGCATTAATGATGCGGTAAGAAGTTTCTACAACTTCATTTTGAATATTGCCTTATACAACACGGTGTCTGTACACCTTTAAGATGTTTTAAGATGGAAATGAGATAAAACGATACGAGTCTTGTGAACAGAGTTATTTGTACGATAAAGATCTACAAACATTTATAGGTGTCTAATAAACTATGATATATAAATTAAAACTGGAATACACAGCATAAAATAACACATAAATCACTGCAAATATATTGTAATGTAAAGGAATCGTTCACACAAGGATGATTTCATATTTTGTCAAGCATTCCTAACGTCTCCTTACCTAACAGAAATTTGTTGTTTTATTTTTTACATTTTATTGCAAAGGTTCTTGTCAACGCAATACATTCTGAAAAGGTTTGGTTAAGGTATTTGAATTTAAATCAGGATTTTTGTATGATGTAAAAATAAAAATTAAAAAGGACAGGATGCGTGAACAATATACTGCAATGACTTTGCTCTTAGTTTTGTCAAGGAAACACTTTTTTTAGAGAACAAAATATAAATTATTCGGCTTCTGTTTATGCTTTTTTGCCTTACAATGCATTTTAAATGTCTTGTAATGCTTTAGTATATGTTGAAGAATGAAATTAACAAGCATGATATTCATAATGTATGAATATTACTAGTAATAAATGTTTACATCTTGCCTTTTTTATTCTAAATTGTTACAAGAGTATTAAAAGTTAGTAAAGCGGAGTACTTTCACAAGCAGACTTTAAAACATTACTTTAGAAATTTTATCGTTAAGCTATTTGTGATATCATTTAGGAAGTTCATTTTTAAGAACGAAATGCATGTACATATATGTGGAAGCTGCTGTATCGTCTGCAATTTTTGGTATAGCCCTGCATCAGGGTTCCACAGTGCACAAATGTAGCATTGTCTACATGTATCAAAGAATGCCGCTAAATCCTATGCTAGTGTCGTCTTAAACTCGTAGTGAGATGTGCATTTTTGCTCCGTATTGTGACTTTGAGATAAAACACAGCTAAAAAGCTCTTAACCTTGGCTTTAGTTATCGTCAAGTGTAAGGATTTTTTGTCGTGAATTAATTCACATTTATTATTCTTATATTGCTTAGTGTTTGCATTTAATCACCAAAAATACATATCTGGTTAGTACATGTACAAGAAAAGCATACTGTTTAATATAAAAAATGATAAGTATTTTTTATTTATTTAATATAGTACACTATGTTTGATTGATTGATTGATTGTTAGTTGTCTAACGTCCAGTAGCAAATTTTTCATGCATGATCAGGACGAGAACAAATTAACAATAAATACAATCGGTAGGTCCTCTATTAGAGGCCGTCAGGGATGAAGGTCGTGGAAATTTGAACTGCCATTGGAAAATGAGGGTAAATTGGATAAGGACAGAAATTTTGCCTTGTAACAGGCCAGCTATGGACCCCTCAAAGGGTTGCAAGGGTTCTTAATGTGCAGACAGCGTGGCACTCTCTCTACACGAGGTATTGGAATTAATGTTCCATTCTGACCGTACGTGGCTGCTTACTTGTACATCCAGCACAGTCAAACAGACGCCCACCTTGGCAAGGGTTATACTGCAGTATGAAAAAGACCTTAGTGACCATATTTTTATTCCCCAGTCGCCCTTGGGGTCGAGTACACTAGGAGCATAAGTAAGAATTATATTTCTTTACGTGAAGAAATCCTAGTACTCTGTGGTATTAAAATTGAAATGTCTTTTGTGTTGAATACTGATACAAACCAAACCACGTTCATGAACAAGTATTCTTATAGATAATTTTTTTAAATACTTTATTGATTGCTGTTTGCCTTACGTCTAATGAGTATTCTGAACGAGAAAAGATGAAATAATTATTCAGTTAAGTAATATCCTATAAAATGAATTGACTGGAATGATGGATAGAAATTTTAAACGTCTTGACTAAGAGTGTAAACTGGGCAAGGGGAGGGGGAATTTACTTTGCATTTTGCACCAGGCCCACTTATGACCCGTACAAATTTTGCAAAGGGTCCTTTTACATGCAGTGAGTGTTGAACTCTCCAAATACGGAGCATTTTTGCCGGAATTCATTAGTATTTATACTTCCCACACTGCCAAACGAACCCCTCCCTTTTCAGTATAGATCGGGTAAAGTCCAGATGATCCTATTTCTATACCCTCGTAAACTTTAGAGCTTTTAAAAAGAAGTCAAAGTAGGATACAGAGGTCTACTAACAGGATTGCCAGTGGAAATAATTCCCCGCATCTTCTTCTTTAAGTTATTTTAATGTCATCTTTTGTCTAGAAGATTAAGACTGGCAAAAGATCTAATAGAAAATAATAATTAAAACTATAATTGAATAAGGAAAAGACAAAATTTTATTGATTTGAACTGTATTCAACACGGATTCTTATGAAAGGTACATATTTTTTTCCATGTTCGTTTATTATGAAATACTTATGGGATCTTTATAAAGTTAATCATTATATGACATTTATAACTTTTACAGATCAGTTTCATCAGTAGTAGCTTTACCATCGAACATTATTTGTAATAAAATTCCTGGATTAACTCCAAGACAAAGATCAATTTGTAGAAAACGTCCCGACGCCATAGTAACTATCGGAGACGGAGTTAAACTCGGATTGAGAGAGTGTCATTATCAGTTCAGAAATAGGAGGTGGAATTGTACAAATATAGACCAACAAAATACAATGTTTGGGATAACACATTCCGTTGGTGAGTTTCACTTAAATTTTAGTGGTGAGTTTATTTTTTATATAAACTGGAAAGTTTGTGTTCTCGTCAAGAAGTAATTCTCGTCATTATCTGTAAGAAAAGTGTAATATCAATAAGATGGTTTTATATATATATATATCTGTGGGTCAATAAGAAAGCGACCCCAAGCCGTTCTTGTGATAACAAAAACACCATACACTATATACATGTTTTGTAAATAGATTTTTATAACAACACAATGAAGCTTCTTTTACGATTTAGGCCAAGCAAGTGTAAAGACGAGAACTACTTTTCGACGAGAGCTGCTGACTTGCCACTTAAAGCTCAAATGCCTTTCTTATTTTTATTCATTATAAAACACCAAAATATGCAATCCAGGTACCAACTGCATCATCATATAATACATAGTAATGATTTTTACTAACTTCTTATATGCAGGCTATCAACTTTACTAATTGATATTTTACATATCTGTGTGTTTACAAATTTATTTCTTCCCCTCAATTCAATTGAAATGATTATGTGTTTTGTTTTTATGCCAATGATATATATATATATATATATATATAAAATTTATCATTAAAAGTAGACTAAAGAAATAATTAGGGGAGACTTCCTAAGACCGAGGGAAGTAACCTCCTATGGTTTTGTCTTGTAATCACATGTCATGGTCAATTAGTGAAGTAAATAAGACAGGAAAATAATATGACATTTTATCATTAGAATTCCTTCTTACTATATCAATTATATTGAAGACGTATTGGTGTATAAAGTATATTTCTTAACTTTGCAAGGAAATAACAGTTACGAAACCTTCTAGTATTTTACTAAACCAAATGCGCATTTCGACATTAAATGTCTCTTCAGTGATGCTAGAGGCCAAAATATATGAATATCTAAAACTAGTTCAAAAATTGAGGAGATGCTAAAACCAAAAAAGACAAAAAGTATAGCCAAAGCCGCTATAATACTAGATTGCAGATACAATAATTCCGTTTCTTCTGTATAATTATCAGTGACAGAATTAATATCCCTTTGTAAAAAGGATTCCCGACCCATACTTAGCTTGATCATGCCTTATTTTAGAAATATACATGCAATAAATAGGACTTATATAAAAATAAGAAGATGTGGTACGATTGACAATGAGACAACTTTCCACTACAGTCTAACTGACGTGGAAGTTAGTAACTATAGGACTCCATAAGGCCTTCAGCAATGAGCAAAACAAGATGTAAGAAGCCCCAAACTAACAAATGTCAAACAATTCAAACGAGTAAACTAGCGGCCTAATTTTTGTACAAAACAAATATGATATATACAGCTACAAACGACAATGTGTTCATTACACAACAGTCACTTCATCAACTTAATAAAGCTGTTAGGGGACTGTTGGTCACTAATAATGTAACATTCACATAGGATTAAATGTTTATTTTGAAAAAAGAGGTGTTGTGTATAAGACAATGGGACAGCAACCGAACGAAACTTATAACCAAACGACATACAACAATAGAGAGGTGTCTATACAAATGTCAAGTTCTAAATCGTCCCTAGTCTAACGAAGTTGGGAATAAGTTCAACGGTATACTGTACATGTAGAATAAGGCGACCACTGACGAGGTTCCTGGCTGGGGACCAGCACGTAAATATTAGTGGGGTTAAACTTAGATATAAGCCTCTCCCCCTTTTAATCACTACCAGTTGACTAACAAAGGGTACATATTATACTTTTCAATTTACATATTAAGTGGAAAAGATTTCAAGCTTCATTCTTGATAGTTTGACAACAATTACATTTCAATCCCCTTTTGAAAAGGTTAATCAGAGACCAGGACTGATCCGGGATTTTGGTTAATATAAAAAAAGACAAACATCGTTGTCAGGTATAATTTAGAATAATATATCGTTAAAGACCATATGTTCTTCACATTGATATGTCGTTTTCAAGCTCTGCTTCTGCCTTTCAGAAATTTGCATCATATCAAGGACGGCATATTCCCGGATTTTTATTTATAATTTGTTGAAATATACAATTAATGAATTATGCAATATTACTAAAAGTTAGATGTATCTCCCTGGGGCAAAGGTGACCTTAGACTGTTTCCGGGTTTTCTATGTATGATTTTAGGTTGTCATTTTTCCACATATCATAAAAATATTGGCCTGAAGCATTCCTGAACACTAAAACATGCATCATAATCAAAAACATTTAACATCATATTTTCCCTTAAGTGTACTTTTTACAAGAATCGCGTCATCAATTGATATTCAAAATGTTCTAAAGTGTCTGATAATCCCAGTTCCCGTAGAAAGTGTCGTTATAAAATTAGGACTGTGGCAGTCATTTTGTCCTCTTCTTTTGGTATAAATATTGTGGAATTTTTCCTATTTTTTTGTTTGGTGTTACCTAAATTTCTTACCAGTCTTCGGACATTTTGTGTGACATTTGTAAATGTGACGCGCGGTCAAACCCATTTTCTATAATTTCAGTAACTCAATAGCCTCCTGTTTACAACAAAATATCTCTTTTTGCTCACTATTCCTATATATGCCCTTAAGCTTTGTTTTATTTCCAAATAAGAATGATTATATCCGAAATAAAGAGATTTGTTTATTTTTGTGCCTGACAAATTTATGATTCACATAATACGAATTATTCAACGTGTCATTCATAAATAGTATATAAGCAAGTAATCATCGTAAACGTTTCACCTTATTCCGAACGGTAATTTGTCAGTACCTCGTTTTCTGTTCAACATTTGTTCTAGACGGAAACTCTGGAAAGGCAACGTTTTCATTCCTGTGAACAAACCTGTACTTAAGGCAACAACAGATTTGAAAATCCATTCACAAGGCCGTCTTTTATCAGGACCTACGAATTTATTAAGTATGCGACATACTGAAACGCAAAGATGTTTTGTTGGACCCAATGTCTTTACAAACGGGAGTAGATAGAATTTACCAAAACAACAACAAATTCCTAAAGTTCTATTCGAATAAAGTATGCCCATAAAGAGAATTTAGAAAATATAATTTAGAAGAATATAGAAAAAAACTTTTATAACTTCGATAAATTCAAGGTCGGAAAATATAAAAAAAAAATAGCCCCGTACGTTTATCTCATCCCAAATAATAGGTATATCATTGTTAGGAATATACAATTACCAAAACTAACATACACAAGTGTGAGAAATGTACATAATAACCGTTAATGACAAATCATCTCATCTCATGTTACCGCATATAAAGGATGAATTGAAAATACAGGGATGTGATCATATTGATGTCGAATTAATATTTCATTTTTGACATTGGAAGGATCATCTTTTAACATAAACTTAGAATATCTATTAAGTATCAATCTTGATGAATGAACAGTGTTAAGAGTTCTCAACAAATTGTGACGTTATCGAAAATGGCACTTATTATGGTAAATTGAAGGGAGAGTTTCGAGATACATATGTTAATTTTCGTTTCTATTCTTACAAATATATATTGCGAAATTAATACCAAATAGCTGATGGCTTTAATTATGATTGATTATACTGAACATATTATAGTTAATAATATATAGTTTACATGAGATGTTCCTATACTAATAAACATTTCCTTTGCTGAGGAAAACGGGAAAAAATGGAAAGACAACAGCAGATAAACCACAATTTATTAGAATCATTTAAAATATCAATGCAAATTATACGCTTAGATCGTGTGATCCTCTACACAAGGCTTGGCTATAAAGCTTCTCCTTTCTTTTTTTTTTTTTTTTTTTGGCTTATCGTTTGTTGATTGTCAACCTTCATTGTATGACCACAATTTCTCATAATTATAATCATTGCTTCAATTGTTAACTGGGGGAACTAGGTAGCCGCTTTTTATGTAAAAAAAGGATGATACCAAATTGTCAATCAAAACCTTAAAAAGTCAATGAAAAACTGACAACGCTATGCTTGAAGAAATAAAGACAAGCAAAAAGGTTAGAAACTTAAAGCTTGAGCAACACGAACATCAAAATAGGAAAACGAAGGTTCTATTGAATGGTAAGCAAATCCTGCTCCACTCAATACACACGTCGTGATGCTCATTTCAAGTAAACTTTCAGGTGATGAATCGCATTTGGTGATGTCATCAATGAGATTCCTACAGTATCTTACATCGAGATAGAAACACTTAGCTGTAAAAATTCGTGTGCATTGCAACTTATCATATAATTATGATATTGTTATATTATACATATGGATTATGATTTAAAAAATTAAAATATTAAAGGAAATGATGCAGCAAAAATTCCAAAAATAATGGGGTTTGAACTTAACACGTGAAATCAAATAATATGCCGATATCATACTTTTCCATTTTGTCACAGCCCAATAAGTTCATTCAAATTGTAAACGATGTGGTTTTTGAAGTGTCATTTAACACATAAACCAAACTTATAATTATTACTTCTTATTTATGAAATTGACTTAGTCCTGAGGCCAGCTGAACTAACCATTGTAGAGCAGTAACAAACAAAATAAAATTTAAATTATACTAAAGATATAACTGTTGATAGTTCGACAAAGACGGATACAAACGACCTACAACTGACTTCATACTAATAAATCTGAAACCATAATTGAAGGGATGCGTTGCTTATAAGTTTTCCTACGGCGTGGCAGCCATGTTTGTCTAGATCAGTGATGCTCCAGGGTTTATAAAATTTGACACTGCTAATTCAGCACCTTTTGAACGCTTGATTAAGTATCGACAATAATAATTTGTATGAGGTTCAATACGAAGCAGATGTTAGTGTCAAATTAAAATTTAGATTCATATAGCATATCTTTAAACAAACCTGGACACGATAATGAACAACTTCCGCGTTTTTCTTAACAATTTATCAGTTTTCTGCGGTATTGTAGCACACGACTAGAATATCAATTTTCCTGATGGACACAAATTATTCTTTTCGCTTAGATTTGATTGGTTGTCACCGATCTTAACTTTCCTGTTACCTCCAGTCGTAACCTTAATATGGCAGATGCCACAGTTCACTAGTTGTACATGGATGGAATTAAGAATCGACACCTATTATTTAGTACTATCGGAAACGCCTACGTATTGACTAAACAGTGCATTATTAGTATATTCACCCCAAACCATTGTAATTCACGGAAATGACACCAACTAGGCCCCATTGTCCAGTCCGGTTAGGTCAGGTCAGATCAGGTTGTCAATTAAAGGTACGTGTCGATGCTAGTTACAGAATTACAGAGAAGGTTGTTGATAGGAAAGTTAATGTAAATTGATTGTGAAACAGTTAAAATTAAGAGAGAAAATTTTAGGCAACATATTCTGGATAAGGACAGAATTTAAAAATAAAACAGCACACGACCTACCGTGCATGATAGTAACCTCAAGTAAAAACACCATTTGTTATCTTTTTTTATTTAAATATATACCGAGAGGCAGACCGACAACAAGCTACCCCCTCTTACCTAAAATCTGTTTTGCTTAGCATATAAGACTGTAGCGTGCTTGACTTTTAGACATGATTCTCTACGATTGCTTTTAAACGTAGTTGTTAACAATAAGAACCTACAAAAAAGTTCAAAACTAATTTTTTTTGGACCCGTTATCCTTCAAATTAAAATCTACAGTTTGCATTATTTAAGAGAAGTACTTTTCAGTATTAATCGCTATGAAATACGCAATATTTATCTTTCAATTAGTGTCATCGTTGTCAATAACTGGATAATTAACAGAATATAATTAATTATTTCTACATAAAATAACAAGAACAATTGAGATATAATACAATAAAGGACAAAAAATTACTCAACCTTACCACGTGGTGTGGTCTCAGATCATGCACGTAAAAAGGTGTCGTTGCAGGTCAACTTCCTGTATGGAGCACGGGGGATAACTGCCAATTAGAACTGTATTTAACTTTATCGGTTGTTACCATTGTAAAATTGTCTACTGTAGTCAACATATTATCTATCAAGTTCAATTGTACTGTTATATAATATTTACACTCGATTTATTGCATAATGGATTCTGAATAAAGTACAAAAACTAATGTTTTATCTCATGACAGTGAGAAATGTGTTTAATGTTTGCTTAAAAGGGCAAATATACACACAGATATAGTTTATTCCTCTGCTTCGTGATCAGAATTCAAAAAATATAGACACATTGTAATATGGTAATAAAGAATGATTTAAATCTGTTTATTGACGTGTCAAAAATGCATATAATAATAAACTTCAAAAACAAAATCTTTTTACCTTTGCTGTCCACCTTACTGTCAAATTCCGGGCATACGTAATTAATTTTAGCTCTTTTTGATATTTCCCGAACTTATAATTTACTCAAAACGCGAAGCCTTCCTTCCATCGGGGAAATACTGGTTGGCTACATTGCTCAGTGAGCTACAGTGAGAAAAACAAAAGGAATCAACCAATGTTCCAACTGTAATACATTATCAAAATGGGCAGTCAACCAAACAGACAAACATCAGTTCACAAGATACTAAACAGAAAACAGTAGATGGTCCCCATCAAAACTCTGAATTGAAAACCATTATTGTTTGTTCGAATACTCGGATAATTTGCATGTGTTATTGTTTGCAATTGTTATCAGACAGTCCGTTTCTATGTATGTTGGCGTTTGCTTTTGTTGAAGTTCAGTGTTTCTGTTGTTCCGTTGTTTTTCCTCTTATAGTTGATGTGTTTCCCTCGGTTTTAGTTTGTTACCCGGATTTGTTTTTGCTTAATCGAATTATTACTATTGAACAGCGGTATACTACTGTTGCCTTTATTTATTCTTACATATAGCATCAACATCGTAATCCAGTTTGAGTATAAAGTGTGTTCATGATTGTATACCGAGGCAAAAAAAAACAGATATCGGTAACCTCATTTTGTTTTGTGATTGTAGGTTTTAAGTGTCCTTTTAAAATTAGAACAATAAGTTGTTTATATAGATGTAGACATATGGAAAATTATTAGTATAACATTGCAGCTATTTAATGAATATTTTTATTTTAAAGTACATGTATGTTAAAATTAGAATTATTTTAGATATCATGTGCAAAGTTTTTAGTACCGCAGCCTTGTGTTGTAATTTTTGATAACCAAACGCTCCATATCATCACCTTAATGAAAGGAAGTGGAAGAATATAAAATATATTGTTAACGTATTTACAGGATGCAATTAAATTTATTTGTAAAATGCCGTTTTGTATACATCTTAAGATTTTGTGATTGGGTTACCTAGAAATACTTTTTATTTGGCAAAGATAACTTCGATGTTTTCTGAATAGCCGAAATTACAAAAAGTAGAGATAAAAAAAGTTACATTGAAAGGAACAGTGTCTGAGTGAATTACAGAATTAAATTAAAATGATGTACATGTTAAAATAAAATTTAAAACCATTTTATTAGTTCTCATCCTTAAGATGTCATGGCTCACAGTTTTGGCTGCTTGATCCTAATTATTGTCACATTAACCTATTTTGGCTGTTTGGGTTGCTCACCCAATTTTGTCAATATAACGGAACTATTTACATCTGTCATACAAGTGAAAGGTTTAGCTAGCTATAAAACCAGGTTTAACACACCTTTTTCTTCAAAAAAATGCATGTACCAAGTCAGGAATAAGACAGTTGTTATTCATTCGTTTCTGTTGGTTGACAAAGTTTGATATTGTCAGTTTTATGGACTCCCCCTTTTTGAATTTACCTTTGAGTTCGATATTTCTGGTTTTACTTTTTTCACGGTAATCTAAACCTAAAAATATAAAATTATTATGATTTTCTTTGCGATTAAAGTTAAAGAGATAAAAAAATGCAAGTAAATATTGTAGGGAAATAAGCAACAGTCACAGAATATAATGAATAGTTTTTATCTTTACAGGAAGCAAAGAAGCTGCTTTTTCCTATGCTATAAACTCTGCAGGGGTAACATATGAAGTGACACAAGCGTGTAGTTTAGGACGATTAAAACGTTGTAGTTGTGATCGATCTAAAAAGACTGGACATTATGATGCGAACGGTTGGAAGTGGGGAGGGTGTAGTGCTGATATCAAACATGGACTAAAATTCTCTAGAAAATTTTTAGATGCAAGAGAAATAAAGGAAAACGCACGTTCGTTAATGAATAAACACAATAATCGAGCGGGTAGAAAGGTGAGTGACACATTACATTTTTTTTTTATCATAAATGTCATTGCCAAGATAAATTTTCTTTACCCTATTAACATATATATTAAAACTTAAGAACATAACACTAGTTAACCAATGTGGATCTGAAAAGGTCATTTTGCTCTAAAATGACTTGAAAAAAAATTTTGAGTCATTTTCAGTATTCATAGAAATAAGAAGATGTGGTATGAGTGCCAATGAGACAACTCTCCATCCAAGTCATAATGTGTAAAAAGGAAACAATTATAGATCGAAGTATGGCCTTCAACACGGAGCCTTGGCTCACACCGAACAGCAAGCTATAAAGGGCCCCAAAATGACTAGTGTAAAACAATTCAAACAGGAAAACCAACGGTCTAATCTATATAAAAAACGAGAGACGAGAAACACTTAAGAACCACATCAACAAACGACAACCACTGAAACAGGTTCCTGACTTAGGACAGGTGCAAACAAATGCAGCGGGTTTAAACGTTTCAACAAGCGCCAACCTTCACCCTAACCTGATATAGTAGTATAACATTACAACATAGAAAGACACACTATAAAATATCAATTGAAATGGCTTAACTCAATCAAAAAGACAAACCCAGTCAATTTTCAGACTTATCCACTACGGTTAATTCAGTACTGTTCATACAATTCGCTTTCAGTCAATTCAGATCTGTTCAGTCTATTTTCAGACTGTTCAGTGGTTGCTATTTTCCTGTACGCATTGACATCATCCTGAAGTTAACTGCACAGAATTGAATGGACTGCAAGCGATGTCTACATCTGTTAAAGTAAATCAAAAATTAATTGCTTCTACTTTATGTAGAATCTAGATTTGCAACAAAGTCTTGTGTTTCATGGCTATATGTAAATGGTTTGCAATTAGAATTGTACTTATCATCGTTGTTTCTCCTGTGAAGACACAAACTGTACATGTTATGAGCGCGGAAATCAATGATACGTTTGATTTCAGACTTTTTGTTTTGATCTTTTGTAATTTATATATGTTGGTCCGTTATCTTCTATATTTTCTGATATAATTGTATCCAGAAATTGAGGTGATTTGTCAAGGTTAGTTTTGATGATAAAATAACAAAGAAAAGATATTTCTTTGGCAAATCTGTATATGAACCATAAGTCATATCGAATGGTGGAAATCATTATCTGCCAATTTGCAAAAGAATATTGCCATTTCACCGGCTTCACAAATTTTTTTCATTTGTTTAGCTTTTCCTAAATTTTTGTACTTTATTATTATTATCATTAATTTCGAACATATAAAAACTTATAAAATAATAGACTTATAAGATGATAATTAGTATGATCTTGATTACGCCTTCTGTTGTGGCTGATATCTAAATTCTGACTTTTCGGTGTTATCGTATAAAAAGTGGCATTCCCATAAAATGGCTTCATTATTGTGGTGCTATAGACGGTAAGAATACTACACCAACGTTTTGAAAATAAAGATTGAAATTTGGTAATGTGCAATTTTTTTTCTATGAGATTTAGTTACAGTGAAAATTTGCGATAATTGTACTAGCTTAAGTATAAGTAAGAATGATATAAGTTGACTTGGTGACCTTTGTGACAAGTGTGACCTACTTCTAATTCTGTTTAAATTTGATATCAATCTAACCTATTCAAACATTTTTATCGCCTGTAGTATCGCCTGATCACACTTGTTTTATTCTTTATACTACATATATCATTAATTGATTATTAGTTTGTTATCAAAAACTCATTTGTACTGCAAGTGTTTTGATAAATGTCCCAATTGTTTTAAATACAAGACAATATCAACTGTTTTGGACATGAAGAGCATACCTTTTTCTGATTATTTTACATCGTTCTTGAAATAAAATTACAGGGCGAAAAATATTAAAATTACAAGATAGTTGTAAACTGTCCACACACTACAACATAGTTTCGGGTGATCGTTACATTTGGCACTCACAATTCGTCGATTTATTTTTTTTCCTGAAATTCTATGGTCGTAAATAAATGTACTATATCATATGACTGAAGTTGACACAGAGTCATCAAATATACTAGGCTAATAAGGATGACGACATATTGAAAAAAAAATGAATCCAACTTTTCAAAATGAATTATTATCATAAATACAAATACCTTGTTTTAGGAAATGATAAATCATAATTTGTAAAAATAACACTCTGATTCAAACATATATCATCAAGATTTTTTTATTGACAACATATTTTTTACGTTTGGAGGACGTGTTTTTCAACAGACAATCGGCATTTCTAAGAGAAACAGATGTACTCCTCTACTTGCGACTTGTTCCGTTATACATATTAGATGATGTCCTCTCACCATATAACTCCAAGTTTTATGGCTATGTTGAACACATATATTCCATCGAACTAAGGAATGGTATACCACAGCTACGGTTTATTTTGCTTCATATATTGACTAACATATAGAATCGACATTGAGGATCAGTTCAGAACTAAATTTTACGACGATAGAAATAATTTCAGTTGTCTTATTGTGAACTTTTTATTTTAATGTACCAACATTCCAACAACGCCTACAAATGGAGGTGATACGATATAACATAGCTTGTTCTTCCAATCATGATTTCCTTGGTAAAGATTTGCTGTTTACACAGAAGCTATTGAATTAAGGTCCATCATGCATTGACTAAATCGGGATAAGTCCATTATGCCTGTTGATAGAAACAAAACCGACCTTACGAGAATAACCGAAACCGTTCATCTTTTAGGGAGTAGCAACCTTAAATTTAAAATAACACCAATAAATGGTCTTCATTTTAATCTTCAGTACAATTTCTTTGTATTCTAAAACTAGATTGAGCTCTCAACGTCGTGCGGAATTGCCCAGTTATTTCTAACAGGAAGTACTAATAGATGTACGTAAAAATGTATAAAATAAGACTGATTCAAAATGATCTATTACCCAAGATTCTGCTAAAATATGAAGCAAATTATCAAAAAAGATTTTGTCATTTTTCAGTGAAAGAAACTTTAAAGTTAAGCATTGATTATAAAAATCAATCTATCCATCTTTTCATCCACGAAGAACATTTGGAATTGATTTAAGGAACAATATTCACACCTATGAATTCGAGATATAAACTGATTCGACAACGTCGACAAGATGAATTCGACATTAAAATCTGTTTTGAAAATAAAACACGAAAACGAAAAATAGTTGATGACAGCTTCTTTTTATAAAACCAGGTTCAACCAACCATTTTTTCTTATAGTATCCTGTACTAAGTCAGGAATATGGCAGTTGTTATCATACAGACCGTTTCTATGTATGTTGACGTTTGCTTTTGTTGTAGTTCAGTGTTTCTGTTGTTCCGTTCTTTTCCTGTTATAGTTTGTGTTTCCCTCAGTTTTAGTTTGTTACCCGGATTTTTTTTTTTTTTTTTTGCTTAATCGAATTATGACTATTGAACACCGTTATACTACTGTTGCCTTTATTTAAATTGTATATGATTTGCAAAATGTTTAGTTTTATTAAAAGTAAATACAAATGTAAGTAATTGTTGAACTGGTGGGTGTTATAAAGATAAATTGAGATGTATCTGGCAACATACGTTTATAATATAAGGAAATTCATGGGTTTTATTACTTAATTAGTTATAGAAATGCGTATTTACTTAAAGAGATTCATATTTGCTTGAGCTGATATTAGAAAGTAAGACCTGGGCTGTCGGTCATACAACTCCCGTTACTCAGAGTACAAGATTTGTCCTCAAAACACCAAATTCAGTATTTTAATTGGTTGATTTCTGAGTCTGAGTACGATAATGGTACTCGAAACTTTTATAACGCCAATGCCTGGTAGAGAATCTAGGTTTATCAGTTAAGGCTGATTTATGTTAGTAATTGGTGAATGCATCATTTTATTAATATGATAATTACATACTAGTAATGAAATCAATGAGTTTATATCACGTGGATATTTTTTCTTTTAATTTCTGGACCTCCGCTTGTATGAACGATGATGCTTATGTTTGAGTGTTCCTGATTATACATCGCGAGGCACTATATAAAAATCTCAATATTGATATATAGCATTTACATTTAACTTAATTAGCATGTGTGTTTGAATTATATCATAAGAGATCCATAATATACGTTTTTCTTTTCCCTATTAAATCATACATTGTTTTCATAGCTAATAACATAATTTAGTGTGACCAAAAAACTCGATACATTTTTTGTGTTGGATTACGGTAAATATTCTTCAAATTTTTTCATTATTAAGATTTGGTTTTTTTCATTGATTGTTTTCAATGTCTGTTGCTTTGGGATATATGTAAAATCCAAATTAAATTTACCTGAGAAGATTTGCTTATTTAGTTAAAGAATGGACATAACAAACTACATTCCTTTAGACTATTTGACAGATTAACTGACATTTTATGATAAATAATTAGTATATTTGCCAAGTAATTATGTTTGATTGTCATTATATACTGTTTTAAGCATATACAATGACATAGACTTTTGATCAGGTTGACTTATTCGGATCTTATACATGATTTCTCCGTAATTGTATTAGGCTTTATATTTCAGCAATCATCTTTATACAAAGTGGCATGTCAAAGTATTAAGAAAATAACATTAAAGTTATTATTATATCCGCTTTGTCTGACAGATTGATAATTAGATTTAATCGAATCTGTACTGTATTGTATTGTTTTACCAAAAGAATCTTTTAATACAAGAACCATCTAAATTGAAATGCCATAAGAGGAAGATGCAATAATAAAAATTCATTGCACATGATTAAATTTTTACAAATATCTATTGTAAATTTCAAATTACTAAAAACTCACATTCTGAAGAAGTAAAATACAATATTCATTTATTTGTATATGCATCTGCTGCAGTTTGCTTCTGTCACTGTTGATATACTTGATAGTCAGTTTGTAACAAATCCATGTAAAGATCCAAAATTAATTGACTATTGCATAACACTAAACTATTGTAAAGTTGAATAAACGTCAGTGAAACAAATATCCTTACAAAACAAAAGTGATATGTACATTTCACCAAAACGGATTAGCAGCATTTGTCTTAAGTATTTATATTTGAACGACAGAGAATCTGATATGTTTATAAACATACTCAATAACTTAAGACATCATAAAAGTAATTTTAAATGTAAAATAAAACAATGAATGTTATATTATTGATCACAGATAAGTGACAAGAACAGCTTTGAGTGAGGTTAGAATACGACCGAAATTTAGATGTCTGTTACAGTGTCTCCGTTTCATGATTTACTAGAGGCATTGAACTCAATCACACGTGGCACCTTTTACCCATTTAACATTATAACCGAGTTTGCCTTGTCTCGGAATTGACTTTTGAATCGTATGATGGGTGATATATACAAGGCATGAGATACTTATATATCTCCCTCGTGCAAAGCTCTGATTTTTTTGTTAATATGTGGGACCAAAGTTAGCCCTTAATTCCTACAAAAAATTTAAAATAAATTGAGTTTGATAATTTCCTAATTTCACGCGGAATTTGTTCAACAATGAGTATAAAATGATCCGGAACATTTCATTATAAAAGTTATAATTTGAGTTTTAAAGCACAACCGTAACCAGGAATCAACCTCACAATTCCATTTATGCTACCTTTTTGTGAATTAGACATTAAGATTAGAAATTGTTCATTAGCTTTAGCAATAATAAGAAAATTGGCATACAAAATAAAGACGCTAGTGATTTTTTTTGTCATGTACATAAATGTAGGTCCTCACTTATTTAGGTACTTAAACATCCTTGACTTTCTTATTTTGGGGGTTAAGCATTTCTTATGTAGTTAACCAAGACAGGCGCTTCGGATGCACCAACTTTATAAAGTGTTATTGTCATCTTCCAAAACAATTTTTTACAGCCATAGTAGTATATTGGATTTTCGAATTCATATGGGCGTAAAAGGCTTTATTGTACATTCACCTTTCAATGCATTACAGTTAGGTAAATGACGTTTAGGTTGTTCGCCTTAAGTCATTCCATTGCTCAAAGGTCTTGCTTCAATAATTTTTCAATTTGCAAACCAAAGAACTGCTAGTGTACCTTCAAGATGAAATAGTTCCAAATAACAATAAAAACATAAAAAGGAGATTCTTTCGTTATGGCAATGCAGAAATATAGAATTTAGTATCATGCTTTACAATACTACGATTTGCAAAGTTTGTAGATTTAGGAGAATTTCATGGTCATACAATTGAGCATTTCATTGCTATACAATGATTTCCAATTAGGAATTAACAACGAATATTACTTGTAAATCAAAACTTAGATAAGTGACGCGTAATCCTAAGATCAATGTCAATCCACTTATCTGTGATTTCTCGTACGATAATGACTGTCTTGGTAGTAATCCTCTCGACTTTAATGTTACAAACCATCAAATAAAATTATAAATGTTCACTCTCTCTGCAGTCGCTTAGACAGTTACTTTTTAAAATTCAACAACTTCATTTGAAACTTGAAAACTTTAATTGGCAATTTTGAAGGTTTATAAAAGTTGGAATGTTAAGTTTAGTTCATTTTATATGACATTAACTTTAAGCTGGTTGTTCGGATATATACTCTGGTATTCGGCAGGTTTTACTACTTAATATTTTTGCACTGTCTGTCTTAAAATTAACATGATAATGGGACAAACATACCAATAAAGAGGATACAGCACTTATATGATATACAATAGATTTATATACATGTATTTCGACAAAATAAAAGACAGGTAATAAATATAGTAGTTTATGTAAGGTGATTTCTAATAGATAAAATGTCCTCAAATGACCTATTTCAATTCTTATTAAATCCTGGGAAAGGAAACATAAATTATATATTTTTGCACAAGGTTTATTATTACTTCGGTTGAGGCCACACGAGTTAGGTTTATAGTTTGACAGTGAAAACGACTGTGTGATTTGAATCTCAAAAGCTTAAGCAAGAATAAAAGGAGAGAAGATACCAAGGTGGACAAGAAACCGTAAGTGGAAGTAAGAAAGACAACACTCTGGTTAAAATAAAACAAACTAACAGACAAACATTCGTAAACAAAAAATGATCCACACCAAAACCGGGGACGACCTCAAGTACCCTCTAAGGTCAAGCAGTTTCTGTTCCATCAGTGTCAGTCGGCGTTTGCTACTTTTTGTATGTTTTTTAATTTATGCTTCTTCCCTCCTTGTTACTTTGAAAGTTAATTAAACTTATAAAATCATTTTGGCAACGAGTTAAAATATGTAGAGCACGGCTAGTTCGGCCACATTAATATTCCCCTCTTCGTGTAAAGAATTAAAATTTTTCGCTTGCTTTTAAATTGAAGAAGTGCAATTACATTTGAAAATTTATAGCAAAAAAGAGGATGGCTTCCATTAACTTTTATTTATTGCTTTTTTCTGCATTAAATTGGTGAATGGGAATCTAAACAATCCTTACCCAAACTTGTTTGGCCTTCAGATCATAGTTACATTGTTGGTGCATTTTTTAACTGAATATAAGAACATGAATTACGCAGGTTTGAAGTTACAAAACACAAAATGAATTTCTAGCCATATAGTTTTACCTGGCATCATGTTTAAAGATGATTATAATGATCATATATTAATAGCAGTTACATAAAATATAAGCGTGGTTAACTCTTTTCAGATGTCATTGAACAAGGAAGACAAACTATATAAAAGTTCTTTAGATGTACATAATGGTTATTTTTAGAGTGAAGTTCAGTGACAATTTATTGTAATAATTCATTTATTGTAAATAATTAAATTTGAAAATAATAGACAAAAAATACATCCTATATTTTCATAATAGCCCAAGCAACATTATTGTTTAGCAATGAGTGCGGTGGATGCAGCTCTGCACACCATACTTTGCGTATACAATTAAATCATATTAGCGAGGTCTTGTGCTGTCGTACCATTTTATTTTTGAAAGGAACATGAACAACTGTATCGACTTGCGTCAACATCGATGCTTCAAGGTAATCGGTAACACAAGGAAACACTCAACAAATTAAAATATAAAAAAGACTGTTAAACCATGACTTCAAAGTTAATTTCAGAAGACGCACCTGACTTCGGGTTTTCTGTTTTAACCTGTTATGTAACATAAAACAGTGTAACAAACTCCAAGGTAAATTTAAAAATGGGGAAGTCCATAAAAACTGATAAAATCAAATGTTCTCAACCAACGACACTAGTGGAAAACAACTGTCATATTCCTGACTTTTTACAGGCTTTTTTTCGAAGAAAATGGGTGGTTTCACTGGTTTTATAGCTAACTAAACCTCCAACTTGTATGACAGTTGTTAATATTTTCGTTATATTGACAAACTTGGGTGAGTAACCCAAACAGGCATAATGGGTTAACATACTAGAACCACAAACAAATTTCGTTTTCTTATCTCATTTGATAATATGTGCTAGGGTATGTTCCCATTTTGGCAATTTTCACAAAAGAGGTATAAACTTAGCACTAGATCTGTTCCAGTTGATGAGGAACCTCTATAATGATTAATACAATTTTTATTACACACCATCACTAATTGGCTGTTCATTACATTGTCTAAATTTTCAACTAACTAACTTAACAATATGATATGATATGATATGTCACCTCGTGTCAATCAGATACTTTTGCCAATATTTGTCATGTTTCAAGAGTTGACATTTATCCATGAATATGACTTTAGAACCGTATGGGTGATGGATTCATAACATGTAATGCCTACCAATGCACCATATCTCACTTCTTTCGAATTGGATCCAATTCAATTGGTTTTCATTACCATCTTTGCTTGTGACACATCTTGTCTTTTGAGATGTAAGCTGAACATCGATATACTACCTTATGCAATCTCTTTAAATGATGCTTTATAATGAAACTTACTATGAGGTGTTTTACCATTTTGTAGCATCAGAGTTCACCCTGTTTTTGTGGGGTTGTGATGTTCAATCTAGTTTTCTATTCAAAGTTTTATGCACTTGCAGTTATCGTTACCTATTTTTTTACCATGATGTCTATTTTTCTTCCACTCCTGGTATTTTAAGTGCCCCCTTGGTACCATCTTTTTTCTTTTCACCTTAAAGTTAATATTCATTCTGACTGAGGGATCAGTATGTAGATTATTTCGTTCTTTTAAATTCAACATATATTGTACTCCCGTTTTAGTATGTCTGTTTACTTTCGATATACTGTTGATTGTATTAATCTGCTGGGTTTTTTTTTAACTCATCAAAGATATAATTCAGTATGCCAGACGCGCGTGTCATCTACATACGTGCTTTTTTTTTGGCATTTCCCATACTAGGGTTCATTTCTCCTATCATGCATTGTTTAACCTGATGTATGTTCCATTTGTCACATTTTTTCTTCTTCTTTTTGATGAAGGTAACGTTACGTATCGTTCGTGTAACCATTGCAAAGTTATGCATTTAATATCATTTAAAGTACATTTAAGTTATAGGATACAACGTAAACAATATCCATCTTTTATTACTATAAACTTCTCTTACAGTTTTTTCTTACATCTATTTTAGCTATAAAATAATTCAAATCACAGACGATACATTGTTTAACAGTACATAAACACATAATATGTCATGTATTAATTTGCTAACGGACTATATAAAGAGTTTTTGTTGCAAGCTCAATTTTATTTAACATGTAATTGTTACGCTTCAATACATTTAATTATCAAACTTTAACTATTTTGAGAGAGAGAAAATAAATAAGGAAAAAGTAAAACAATGTATACGAGGTGATGTTTGTCCATTGCATGCAATGTCACTTCATTTTGAACAGTTGAATTAAGAAAGTACTGACAAGGAATGATCCTTATACTAAATGGATGTTACAGGGTGTTTGTGGGCATGTACCCTTGAATAGTTACGTGTGGTTAATGTGTTTTTACATACAATGAAATATGTTCATATTGTCTGTTTGTAAAATGATTTATAAGCTTTGTATGCAGTTTTACATTACGTCTTAAAATGTTTTTCGTTATTTGTGTGAGGATCACTTGCAAAAAATTGATATGCATTAATTTGTTATTGTAAATTGGTCAGAAAATAATTAAAATTAGTAAAACTATAGGCATATTTCTATTGTCTCTGTTTGACAAATTTTAGGGTTCACTAAATAACCATGCATTTAACTTTACGGGAGGCGTCCATTAATTTTATAATTGTTGTCATATTAAGACAATGCTTACGTCGCAGTAACCTAAGATTGATATTTGATAATTTAATTAATCTTCTCTTCGTTTTCATTTATAAAGGGTTTGAGTTGTATTACCTTAAATTTATATATTTTTGCAAATTAAACCAAGATTCGATTGTACGCAGTCTATGTTCATTTACAATCATTAGACCATGTTTAAAATGCTAGTTTGAAATATTTGGAATCAGTCCTTGCTGAGATGATTTTTTTTTCCATCTGTCAGCAGAAAGTGATACAGACAATATATATTCAATTTTTTAAACATTTTGCATCAAGATCTTTTGAAATCTCGTGTCTTCCGCATACTGCCAAAACAATGTTATATAGACCACGTGTTTCAGAAAATGTTCAATAATTTTGTTCATTGCACGAATCTTATGTAAGACGGTGGTCTAACGGGGTATTTTTATACAACTTTGTAAAATGTTACGACTGAAAGAGTATTGTTGGTTGGCATATCCAAAGTAATAAATGTAATAAAGCTCACTATATAATCAATTCATTCGGATCCGACCAAAAATGCATAGATAACTAAAACCTATTTATCAAAACCGAAGTAATGCAATTTTCAGGAATGCAGAATGCAGAAATTTACGTATAACGTGCACTGTATGTAGCAGATATTATCCGCCTTTCATTTTGGTTCGTGTTTACAATTCTGAAGCTATATCCAGTATATTCTGCAATTCGCATGATTTAAATGCATACGTCATTTAATTGTTTCAGTTTAAAACGTAATTTAATTGAGCTTATGTTTTAAATTCTTCAAGATTCTGATTTGTATGCTCTTAAACGTTTGACTTGCAACACTTTCGGACTATGGAGTAACTGATTATGTTAATTTTAGAAGCATTTTCTTTTTCAATTTAAAAACAACAGTTATGAAATAAAGTAGATTTATCTAACTTGGTTGGATTGCACTAGTAGTCACAATTAAACGCTATCAATTTCACTGCACCATTAACGCATTTCGACAATTATTTTTTCTTAAGTGATCACCTTACAAAGACAACCTGCATCCTTGCGTCATATCTATTGTGTACACGTCGGCCAACACAGACCACTTTGCCGAAGATATCCGGTTGTTTTAAAGGATCACTTGACATAAAGAAGTATATCCTTACAAAAAAGTCTATCATAAACATTATGTAATATAAATTATACAACTGAATCGAATGAGAAGCGATATTCCGTCACCTCTTTCAATGTTATTTTCTATTTAAAACGCAGGCCTCACCCATTTGAATCGAACGTATAAAACGTTGATAATTTTCAAATGCTTGTCTTCTGTTTTTAGCCAATATTAAGGCAAACTTTGATGTCCTTTGATCATTGTGTGTTTTTTCGTCATTAAACGTTCTTATAACATAAAGATTACATTTGCAAAAATTTTATAAAATGATAATTAATTACTGATTTCAAATACACAGAACAAATAATAATGGAATGAAATGTTGATTATAAAGAATAAACATAACAGGTTAAAAAATTTAAATCAGTAAAAATACGACTCTGAAAGTGAAACGTACGTTCAATATGATATAAAACGATTTATTTTGCATTCCAATTAAAAGATTAATGTCTATTTCTAACAAAATTTTATTATGTATTTTAGTAAAAAAGTTAAAGTTTGTTATGTTTGTTGAGGAAAAATCTTTGAAGTAATAAAAGAATCTTAATTGTTGAAGATCTATTGATATTTGTAAATTTTGTCACATTATAAAAATGAATGTCACCCACATGTTAGCTTAATCTCGCCATGTCATACTTAACCAACATCAAATATTCACATTCCAATTCACATCGACTTCAAAGGGGACAATATATAATAAAAGAGTACGGAACAAAATGTGGAAACATTGAGCAATTCTCTGTAAGGGACTTATCAAATACGTGTGTGACGATTCTTAATTGATTTTATTTTCCGATTGTTAAATATTTTCTTGAGTATCATCTCTTTACGAAAATATTAAACAAAGATTGGGTCAACATTTTTGACTATCAATCTTCTATTTGATTACGTTGTCATTAAATTGACGATATACATTTAATTTTAAATTACAGGTATTCTGGTCCTCTGTAAATATTGTTTCTATTTAAACTCAAGGTGGTCTTTGGACTCTTTAAAGGAATTATTACAATTCCATTTTTGTTAATCGTTGTCTGTGTTACCATATGATGTAATTAAATGTATTATCAACGATATTGAATCATTACTTCGATACAGTATTTAGAATTTACCATATTGTTAATAGTACTGCGTGGTATACAATCCAATAATTTCGTTTAATTGTAAATTAATTTATATTTGAACATGAATGATTATATTTTTAGTTATATGAAGGTTTTCAAATTTTTTAATAAGTGTTGAGACCATTTACTTCTTAAGTTATAACGTATAGTTAATTCACCTTCGATTGATAAAATGCGAATGAAGGCATGTTTAAGAAGCAATTTTGAAAAGGTTATCATTTACAAATAAATGTTATCGATAGTTTAAGATATGAGAAATATTGATTAATAGTTTATTGAATCATAGAAATATCTGCATATGTCTTTCATTCAATGATTGTTCAACTAAACATGTAGGGGTGAAATCCAAACAGAATAGTCACAGAAGATCTCAAACAAAATTATGACAGGTAGATGTTGAATGTCCTGCGGGTGATAAAATATTCAAGAATGATATTAACCTATTCGATAGAACATTGTATATTTTGTTAACGATCCTAGTATTTCAATCAGAAAGTTTTCGAATAAACTGTGGTCGTATACAAAACACCCATCAAAGATGCATGACTTATTACTTTGTACAAAATTTAGTATAAAATATTAAACTAATGATATAGACACATTTCTCTTTAATGACTGTTTCTATAATGTAAAAAGAAAGATGTTTCCATGAAACATTTTATCATAATAAAAAATATTTTTAAAGCGACCTTTATATGTTATTTTACTATATATTTCATACAATGACAGAGAGGTAGACATTTGAAACATCAATACACGTTAAAGGGAAATAATTCTTGTAAGTTATCAACATGGACTAAAGCAATCATCACATTTCGTGTTTTGTAAGCTATTCATTGTAAATTTAGTGTGACATTAAGACCAGTATTTTCAATTCGTTAAGTGTCTTCTATATGTTTTATTCATTAATAGGAAAGTGTTTCTATGTGTTATTAAATTAAAAGTTCGATTTAAATAAATGGAAGTTTGAGCATTCAGAACTGCTCTCACTCCACCATGTTTAAAGCCATTTGCCCCTTGGCGATTTCCTGATACCTCGAGCATCACTGAATAGACATTTGTTGTCAAAATTCGCATCTGGTGCAGGAAAAAATTGGCACCGTTAGTGTTATTTCTATATTATTGTTCAAGTAAGCGGCCATCCTTTTTAAGTACATGTGTTTAAGTTCGTACATATGGTCTAGATCGGTCAAGGTTGGGGTATGCGCAAGTAAACTGGTTAAATCCCACCAGATTGGTAATTTTCTGGCTGTCTGGACCATGTGTTGTTCGTTGTTAGGTTTTAATGTGTACGTTTTTGCTTTTTGGTGGAGTTGGGTTTATGTTGGTCTATGGTGATGTTCAATAGTTTTTTGTAATTCCTGTCTTCTTTGTGTATTATTTTATATTTAGCAAAATTTAGTTTCTAACGTGTCGTTATTGACCTTGTTGTTGTATATTGCGAATGTTATGGGTATTTGTAGATATGTCAAATTGTCCTTCTATTTCTTCTGCCAAACATGAAAAAGTAGTTTATTCACTTTAAATTCAAGACTTTATGTAGTGCGAGATAACTGCAAAATGTCATTCATAAATTACTCTGATTTTTAGAGATAGTATACATGGCAGAACTTATTAAAACATGGCACTATATAATTTTTATGAAATTTTGGTGCAGATAATATGACAGTTAAAGAATTATACAAAACATACAAGATAACATACAACATAGATAAAATAAGTATCAAATAACTATAGATGTTAGGAATTAAAATTAAATAACACGTAAAGTATTTGTTGCACACTAATTTTTGACGGAACGACACCAATTTACGATGAATTTGAATTGTTTAAAACATATCTTCGGAGGTGTCAGAATTATTCAATAGAAAAAAAGAAGAATAAATTGTACTATCGCATGACAATATGACCTGTTTATAACAGATGACTTTATGCGAGTTGAAAAGAACGTTCTATTAGAAGTATTTTTGTCTTGAACCGACCTCAACTAAGTTCAGATTAGTAATATCCCTACCTTGTACATTAATATTGTTGCATACTACATATTATTTTATTTCAATTCCTGTCAGAATTGATGTATAAGTGAATTATCAGTTTTTATTAATGTACTGTCATAAGAGTTTAAGTTGCATAATGATTTGATTAAGATATCGTATTGTAAGAATTTTAATTCTTGGTGTTCTTTTACAATTTCTGCCTGTAGTGTTTACAAAGAGTAGTTGACTCTCTTCAACTTAATACCGCACACTTTGGAAACGCTATCCTTTCTTTGGCAAAAGGGAAAACATAATGGATGGATATTTCTTATTAATGTTATTTAAAGGTCATTTCATCCAAAATATGTAACAATGACAGATTCTAATACGATTTTAAATTGAATTTTAAGATATTTCATCATTTAAAGCCAAAATCGTTTCTAGCAGCTTTAAACACAATTATACACACAGACGGTGTTGGTTTGTAATAAAAAAGAAAACATTATGCTAGCACTGACTGATGGAATCGTTTGGGACCGATTTAGGTACCAAGGCAGGTAGTTAAAAATAGGATACTGAGTTTTTTGCTCTCGAAAAAAGTTTCTAGAAAAGATTAAAACAGCTATACTCGAGACCAAGTTTCAATAACCGTACATTCAAATCTTTAAAGAGCACAAAACTAGATGTTTATAGCAAATCTAAAACTAATGCCAACTTTGACAGAGGAAGCTGCTGCAACGTTAGCTCTAGTACAATAACATAATGCATTATTTGAAAATTTAAAAAAATGTACTTTTATTGAATTTTCAATGATTCAATTTTTTTTTTTCATATGCATTCCTGTTTTATCTTAATTCGTGTGTAAGTACCTTTTCGACAGACTGACTGTTGCTTTTCTAAGCGAATACTTGCGGTTGTTTTATAAATGCTACTTACTTTTCAAAACTGAGTATGGGAAATATTTTCAACCATACCCTTTTAAATCTTTTGAGAACACATGGCTGCTTCTTCAATCTTTTTTAAACGACGGTATAAGGATTTTATTTGTCTAAAACGATCTTATGTGAACGAAAACGAACATATTCTGTCTGATTTAGATTTGATTCTATTTTCAGACATTTTAATCTCGATAAATCAAATCTTCTTTAAATGATGTGTTTTAACTATTAAAAACTTTCCATTAGTATTTCGGCTGATTTATTAAATGGTAAATATCTTTGCTTAGAAAATTGGAACGTAGACTAAGTATATTCGAATTGACTTCACGCAATGTATTTGCACATTTTTTAAATTTGTAAATGTGATTTACATCTTCGAATAGACTAGTTATATGAAAATGACGACGCAATTTCATTAAAAGGATGCAACAATCAAAGTCAAGAAAAAGAGTAATATTACACTCAATAAACTATCAGTTCAAGTAGAATTACATTTGAAGTTTGTTTATAGATTTACTACGTTTTCTTCTAATGCAATAAAATACGAGGTAGAAAGGTAAAAGCGTTTCATTTTACATTTTTCTGGTGGTTTTAGCGCATATCGACATATAATATACATCTGAGTCCACAACCTGTTTTAATGGAGTTCAAAAAGCTCCACTTTTAATGTTATGCGTAATGTTTTGAGGGCTTGTATTTGTCTTTCAATCTATAAGGACTCAAAATGTTTCTGTTTTTCGACCATTCGACCGAAAACAAGAAAAAGATTTCGATTCCGAAGCATAAACAGTAAATATCGTCAATATCAGTTACGTATTTAGCAGCTAAATTATTGCTTGATAAAAAAAAAACATACATAATGTTGTGAAACCTCATCAAAGCTACACTGGTTATAATTAAGAACGCGAGACGCGCGTTTGTCAATATAAGACTCATAGGCGCTCATATCGAGAAAGTGTCAAATAATTCAGATGCGCCATGTGTGTTTGGGTATAATGGACAGTAAATTTACAAAAACATGGCCACATACATGTATTTCTTGTCAGCACTTGAGTGTTGACTACTGGGCTGGTAAAATCAGCTCGGAAACTGCCTCCACCAGTAGTTTTATTTATGCAATAGTTGTGAATATTCATCAAAGATCATATACTTAGAATTAAGTACGCCAAACGCTCGTTTGGTCTACATAAGGCTCATCATTGGCGTTCTTATTAAATTATCTTAAGCACAAAATCTATTACGACTCTAAACTCTAAATCACATTGCGGATGATGCATGCATAACAGGAGACGCTTACCCTATCGACTCATGCAGTTAAGATCATTTTGTAGTTCATTGGATTCCCTCAGGTTTTGTTTGTTACCTTGATTTGTCATCTTAAGGATGTTTGCTCCTCTTGTTTTTGAATTTTTACCAGATATTCGGAATTCTCTGGTTTTATCCATGCAGTGCCATTAAAAAAATTTGCCCGCAAACCCCTTCTTTTCTTTTCATATTTTTATTACATATAGTTTAAAAAGCCATATTTGAAAATCTTATAAAACCCTTGTTATTTTTCCATAGGTTTTGAAAGAAAAATGGTGCCAATGTTAAATGTGTGAAATTCTAAAGAGAATCACTACCCGCCAAATTTTTAATGGCTTATATCTTTGAAACAGAGTAGCGAACATCCTTAATCGATATATGAGATTTGAACAACGATATACTACTGTTTGCTATATTTAAAGAGTTCTGAAATCCCCAGTACCAAGACGGTTGTGACAAATATACATAATGCCTTATATGTTAACAAATTTTAAAGGTAGCCGGCAACTAATTGTTAATAACAGAAAATGTTTAGACCGTATTTATCCTCATTTGGATACTAGTAGTGGGAAATAATGTGGGAATGCAATTTGTCATATATATACTTCAGAGCTGATACATTTTTAAGTATGCTGTATACCTAAATTTGTGTGGAATTTCTTGCATTGGGAGTTAACTTCATTTACATATTAATGTTGATGGCTTTTGATAAACTGTTACGAAGCTCTAACAAATCACCTACGTCATTCATTTCTCTTTAACGTTTTATAGATATTTAAAACTAATGAACTGCAGATATCAATATGCAAAGAATTTTGCATGTCGTGGATAGATATGTGTTCTACCCTTGTCAAGTTTGACACTTGCTGCTAATAACTGTCAGAAGTTAAAACTTGAGAGCTTAGAGTGAACCTTCCCTTCACGCGTTGTGTCTATCTTATAAGTCAGAGGAGATATATCTGGCAATTGTCAATCAATATGTTGTTAAATCAATATACACATGTCTGATTTATGAAACATGTGACATAAAGAACAAAAACGTTGTGTATATTTAATGATAATATTTTGAACAATAGAAACATACGAAATACGAATAGAAACCTAAAACTATTATTTCAATCATTTCCAACATACAACAAATTTAAAACTTTGTTGTTTTACAATATTAAATGATTCTTCAGACGAATATTAAAATTGTTTTATATTAAAATCGTTCACTTGGAGAACCTTATGATACCTTCAAAAACAATTTCAGATCTTTTGTTAATCTCTGACACGTGATCTTTGACCTTACAAATCAGTGTTTAATTAGCACATATTTAATTCCTGGTCGTTTTAGTAATTAAACAAAGCGTTAACTCGTGATTGTTTCTAAGCTTTCAAAAAAGTTTTAAATCTTTTTATCTTGACGGCGTGAACCAGTATAGATAGTTTCAATAAGAGTGTCCATCAAGGTTCTTAAAAGACTTATGATATTAAATATATTTACCGAGGTAAAAACGTTTAATAAGATGGTAATACTCGACATAGAACTAAGAAACTCTTTGTTGTCTTGCAAAACGTATTACATCCCATTTTCTTTGGGAAAAAAAATATTATTTTTCTTTTTCTTTCCCAAGCAAGTCCTATTGCCATAGATATAATTATTGAAGAGACCTAAATTATGACAAAATTGTCATTGAATTCTTTAATCAAATTTATGACACCTGTCCTTTGACAAGATACAATTATACTTTTGAAAATAATCACTGAAATCTGCTGAACATAAATAAGCATACGTAATATCTTGTCCAACCAAGTAATGATACTATCTCATAAAACAATTATCGTCAGTTTACAACTGATTTAAACTTGATTTACAAATAAAAACCACAATGATTCAAATGTTTCTGACCTTAGAATAGTGGGTGTAGTTTGTTTATTTGAATTATTCCAATATTAGAACAACCACCGTCAAGACATACACATCCATTGGGTATGTAAATTGTATTACCTTTTAACATAATGAACAGACAATCGTGTTAAAATGTTATTGAATTTTCATCATAACAAGGGGTCTTGTATTGTCTTGTATATCAATAAAAGGATATGTGGGGTATACGTCAATCAGATAGCAATCCAACGCCACACATAACCAAGAGACATATAGGGGTCAACATATGTCAAGCTCCCAATAGCTCTGAGTATAAAAATCAGTCACTGAATTATGCAAAGCTTCGAAGTTTTGGTATTTTTTTCCCTCTTGACACATACCAATCTCTTTTATCAAAGAATAATTAGTTAATACTGTAGTTAAAAAAGGAATATGGTACAAGAAATAAAAAAGACACAGGGCATGTGAAAAGTCAAACATGTATTAATGTAACATTCGGAAACTACACTGACTATTTACCCCTCTGACGCCAACTTTGCCTGAAGGAATTTTAAACCTAAAATTACAAAATTTTGTCAACGGAGAATTCATCAAAATGTGTGTATCGAAATATATGTGCCAAAGTGCTGTATATTGGGTAGATAAATTTTGAAGAGACCATTATTCACTAGTAAACCTACATATGCACATTTTTTTTATGCTTCGTAGATACGTGCATAGACATATTGATAGTTACATATATTCAATCCGAGTTAACAGAAACTTAGTAAAATCTACATCCTTGTTCATTTGTTGGTCCAAACTGAAGGTTACAATGATGACTCAAGGAAGGGAAATATTTTAATAGTAAAGTTGGATGATTGTGTTTGGTTAATTTTCCGTTTTTGTGGCGACTTTTTGGGTCATAAATATCCATCGATTGAAGTATGAACAATGGCTTAATAAAATACATAACAATGATAGGTATACAGTTCCATTTAGCATTATCTTTAAAAGTTTAATAACCCTGAAAGTTTAACTGTCCTTGCATCATAAAGCATCTCAAAGTGAATATATACAATATTTTAAATAGTAATGGACAACATGAATAAGATGGTCCCTTTAATCATAGGGCTTGTATAGTTAACGACGACAGCATGCTATCCAATAGCAGGCTGTCTCGTTTGATGTCAAATGATACGAGGTAATCTCTACCAAGATATTCATCTCATCCGAATATCTTAATCAAGTTATTGTGTACTGGTTAATCATAAGTTCAAAGTTGAATTTATTTAATTTTTTGTTAAAGTAGTATCTTATCAATTAAGTAATTAATTATGGTTATTTTAACATAATGAAAAAAAAACTTTTTTCAAAAGACAAGCAAACTCAGACAGACAATCTTCTGTACACTGTTTTAATCCGTAGTCGTCTGCTTATTCCCCTACAATACTTAACAATATCTGGTGCATATCGGGGCTTATATATAAATATGAATATATATATTAATCATATTCGTTGAATTCTACTTCTTTTTTTGGGGGGGGACGAAAAATTATATAAATAATATTTTGTACCATTTCCGAATAAAGAAAAGATAAAAAAATCATGTCTACAATCCATCGAATGTAATATGATTCACAAGCAGTAACCAGGAAAGGACAGAGTCAATTGCATGATGGCTCAAAGACAGATAAGAACATTCAATAAAAAAATTTCGTAAAATCAATTATCGTAATCATTTTGTACACTGCATATCGTAACCCAGGTTAACAAAATTTTTAATAACCTTTTTATCATTTTAGGCAGTAAAAGAAAATATGGAAACAGGGTGCAAGTGCCATGGTGTGTCTGGATCTTGTACAACGAAAACATGCTGGACAACACTACCAACGTTTAGAAAAATAGGAAACTATATAATGAAAAAATATGGAAGAGCTAAACTAGTGACTACACTAAAAGCAAAACGTAATAAAGTTCCATCACATCTAATAATAAAAAGATTAAAAAATAAACATACAAAGCCCAGGAGATCAGACGTTGTTTATCTAGAGAAATCTCCTAACTATTGTGATCATGATCCACTGAAAGGATCATTGGGAACTGTCGGGAGAACATGCAATCGGACTTCTACCGAAACTGACGGTTGTGACTTAATGTGTTGTGGGCGCGGCTACAATACACACCAATACACAAAAACATGGACGTGCAATTGTAAATTTCATTGGTGTTGTTATGTCAATTGTAATAAGTGCAGCGAACGAACGGAAGAGTACACTTGCAAATAATCAACATCATTAAATGACTTCTAGCTGAGGTTTCGAAGTACGCCAAATATGGCACGATATTTTGTTATTTCACACGTGGCACTGAAAATATATGGTTACTTACTTTGCGTAATTGCTTATAGAGATCTAGCATATCATTTTTCCATTGTGTCCCATTTTAAAAGTTTCTGATGACAAGAATGAGATGTTTCTGAAATGACAAATCGACGGCGTACGCACTTCACGTACAACTGGATACAGAAAACGACATACATGAACGTATGAAACTGACATTCAGCCTCGTGATTTAAGTTTGTTGATAACAGTAATGAACCATAATTATGATATTTGGTGTTGAAATGTGATATAATCCATATCACTGTTGTTATTGTCTGTGATACATGTATATATATTAGATTATTCCGCGTATGTGTTTCATCATATGTACATTTTGCGTATATTACGTTATTTCATTACTAAGCATTCATTACTCATCATTTGTCGAGGTACATGTACATAACAGAAGATGCTTGAACAGTGAAAGCCAAAATGATTCAAGTAAAATGTATTGTATGACCATGAGACTGGCAATTCATCGCATTCTCAATTCAATTGTTCTTGGTATTTCAAAAACAATAAGTCACAAGATCTTAATAGTTTAGTTTGAAATAATATTAGTCTTTTTACAAGACAAAAGATTGCACCTTGTTTTCTTTTATATGTAGTGGATGAACATATCCAATTCATTTGATATTTTCTTATCTTGCCAAACAAATCACACTACAAAAACTATTTTTACTTGCATATGTACATACCATGTAAATTAAAATTAAATATTTATGTTTTCATATCTGTAGTTTCTCAAAGAAAGTATGATAGTTTTACTGTGTTCGATTTGAATTCTGGATTTTACCTTTATCAGGAACGTTCAGTACCAGAATTTGGAAAGATGTATAAGACGTGTTGGTTATTGTGTTGGGTTATCATCTCATTAACGTATATATCCCCATCTTTTATTTATATGAAAATTTGGAGCCTGAATTCAAAGGTAATTTTTTTCTGAGTGAGATGCAAAAAAAATGAAGATTACTCTTTATGATAGTGCGTCTGAAGCGATTTTCAGGATTTACCTTCATCAGGGACGTTCAAAGTCAGGAATGTTTAAGTACCGAAACACCAGAAAAGCTATATTTCCAAAAGAGACCTAAAATAATAATCAAATCCATCTAAGGTCAACTTTGACTGAGGGAGGTAGAACCTTCGTTTTAATTCATATAGAATTAAGGGCTTATAAAAAGTATATGAAAATAAGTGCCAGTGAACAAAAATCACAGGACGTAATAGTCTGGACTAGGACTGGACTAGCCAGTAGAACTAATTCTACTACATGAAACGACAGTTTTTATGAGGGAGGTTCATTGGCATTACCTGATTAATTTATATCGAGGACGCTAAGAAATGAAAGTTTGGAGGCAAAATGAGTTAATTTCGATACAAACAACTCGATCCCGGTCAGAAAGACAATACCAGAAAGTAGCAGTATTATTTTACAAAATGGTTCCTACACATATATGTAAATTTCAAATCATGTATGATGTATTGATTATTTTGGTACCAAACAAAAGCTGGGAGATTAAGGACCATTATAGGATATGTTTTGACTGATAATTTTGAATAATAAAATAGCTGTATGAAATTTTAATATTTTACCTGTTTTTCATACTTGGTGTACCTGTTTTGGCACTTATGACTGCTTGAAATTGAAAAATTAAACATTAAATGCAACGGGTCCATGAATTAGTTGTTTGGCTTCAAATAAGGGCTGGTGTAATGATTAGGACCATGAAATCTACAGGTGAAGGGGACTTTCAGGCTCTTTGGACTTTACCAAATGTATAAATACACAAACCGTACCGTCCGATTTAGGATACTAATTGCAATATTCATCATAAATTGGAACTGAAATGGCTAACATACAAATCGAAGAATTGCTATACTATTGCCACTCATTTGTTGTTTTGTCTTTTAAGTTTGAAATTTGTTTCTTAATTACTTCACAATTACACCATACTTTAATACATCAAAACTTGCATATCGACCAAAAGACAATCAATATATAAGTAAGGAGATGTGGTATCATTTGCCATGAGACGTCTATCTACCTTGGATTAAAGGACGAGGAGGCTAACAACTGTAAAGTACTGTACGGCATTCAACAATAAGCAAAATTTTTAACGTAATGTAAGCTAGAAAAGCTTCCGTTATGACAAAATATGAAGCAATTTAAAAGAGAAAACCAACGGCTTGATTAAGCTAAAAACAACAAACGAAAACCAAATAAGGCAGACAGCGAACAACGACAATCATTGAATTACAATCTCCTGATTTGGGAGCAGACAGGCACATAATAAAGAATGTGGCAGAGAACATTATCGTAAAGGCTCAATCTTTTTTTTTAATTTTGATGTGTAGTTTTCTTTGTCTAGTTGGTATGCGTTCTTTGATTGCCTCTACTTAATTACTTCGCAAATTGTCGATGGAGATTGTGTGCGAGTTGGCCGTTCAACATTCGTTGTTGTTTATTAGACTGTAGTAACCTTTTGTAGTAAGGTTTTTGTCAAAATAATGTTTGACTTTTAGGACGTGTATACAATGTACCTGCGCGTTCCATCGTTTGTGTTTCTTTATTGTACTATATCTTAATGAATAAAAAATAGTTTACTCAATTTCATCTGGTAGTGTTGCATTCCTTTTCAGTGGGAAATTTAAATGTGGTAGAGACAATAAAACAAGGATCTCAATAAAGTTGTTTTTTTTCAGATAAAATTCTTCCACGAACTCATTTAAGGATTTCGTAATTGCAGTCCTTCAAAGTTAAAAAAATATTGACATTAATTATTTCAAGCGAATAATTGTGCTGCTGATACTCAATTTTCAAAATTTACACTTTTCCAAGGTTTTTTTTTTTTTTTGCCAAAAAAAAAAAAACATTACACGATTCGATTACACAAAATACGTATATCTACAAAAATTATTTTTCTTCCGGTCAATTCTGTTTACATATCACATTTAAAAGACTACATTATAAAAATCCATTCGTTTTATTAAGAAAAAACTATAAGTATCTTTGACAAATAACATATTAAACAAGTTTAATTCTTCTAATGTTTACTTTTTTCATTTAAAAAAGTTTTATCCAGTTAAGCCGATTATTTTCATTGAGAACTCAAAAACGTTTATAAATCCTTCTTTCATGATATGGATAGACGAAAAATCCTATTGATATATCCCCTAATTCGCCGTTGCGAGAAAGGGGGAAAGTGGCATTAAGGAATGTCAGAATTTTGCTTTAAAACTCAATGACAAGAGAAATCCCATAAAGTTGGTAACATATAATATAGCCCATTGGACATCTCCTTTAAGACATTCAAACCCGTGCTAAAGTGGGGATTCCGTTTGAATTTGCTGGATGAAGAAATACACAGCCACGTCAGGTCAATAGATCCGATACTGAGTGTAAGAAGAGTGCATTCTTTTAGGAGTCCGTAGAATGCCTGTTGCAAAGTAAAATGTCTGCCCTATCCAGCGTGCCCACATTTTCAGTGGCAGTCCAAATTTGACGTTCTTTAACTGGGTTGCCCCTTTGAATGAAACTATCTTTTGCATTTAGTGTCAATTGCTGGATATGCAAGAAATAATTGTCGCTTGACGTTATGCAAAATAAGTTATCAATAAGTCAATGACAAAAGCAGACCTTTGGCCAGATAGTTTAATTTGGAACTTCCTTATAATAGAAGTGTCCAACTTTTCATCAATATTTATATTATTAAACATTTGACGTACATCCTTGGCTATTAATTGTCTGATTTTGAGCGTATCCGATAAAGATAAATCCAGAAAAGTGCTACGGACGCAAGAAATTTATAAATAATAATTTTCATTAACAGTTAAATTGAAAATGGAAATGGGAAATATGTCAAAGAGACAACAACCCGACCAAAGAGCAGACAACAGCCGATGGCCACCAATGGGTCTTCAACGCAGCGAGAAAATCCCGCACCCGGAGGTGGTCCTCAGCTGGCCCCTAAATAAAATTGTGTACTAGTTCAGTGAAAATGGACGTCACACTAAACTCCAAAACATACAAGACTAACAAAAGCCAGAGGCTCCTGACTTGGGACAGGCGCAAAAATGCGGCGGGGTTAGACATGTTTTGTGAGATCTCAACCCTCCACCTATACCTCTAGCTAATGTAGAATAAAGAAACACATAGCAATACGCACAGTAAGATTTCAGCTCAAAAGAAGTCCGAGTCCGATGTCAGAATAGGTAACAAAAGAAACTAAGCAAAATAACAATGATACATAAATTAACAAAGGACTACTAGCAGTTACTGACATGCCAGCTCCAGACCTCAATTACACTGATTGAAAGATTATGTCTTCATCATATGAAAATCAAGTATAATCCCTCCCGTAAGGGGTTTAGTATCATACCATCATAAAATATATGAGAAGAACATAACCCGTATCATGCCAATAACTGGTTTTAGAATAAATGTGTTTATTTCCGATGCAAAGACCCTTTGCGAGAAAGGGGGAAAGTGGCATTAAGGAATGTCAGAATTTTGCTTTAAAACTCAATGACAAGAGAAATCCCAAAAAGTTGGTAACATATAATATAGCCCATTGGACATCTCCTTTAAGACATTCAAACCCGTGCTAAAGTGGGGATTCCGTTTGAATTTGCTGGATGAAGAAATACACAGCCACGTCAGGTCAATAGATCCGATACTGAGTGTAAGAAGAGTGCATTCTTTTAGGAGTCCGTAGAATGCCTGTTGCAAAGTAAAATGTCTGCCCTATCCAGCGTGCCCACATTTTCAGTGGCAGTCCAAATTTGACGTTCTTTAACTGGGTTGCCCTTTGAATGAAACTATCTTTTGCATTTAGTGTCAATTGCTGGATATGCAAGAAATAATTGTCGCTTGACGTTATGCAAAATAAGTTATCAATAAGTCAATGACAAAAGCAGACCTTTGGCCAGATAGTTTAATTTGGAACTTCCTTATAATAGAAGTGTCCAACTTTTCATCAATATTTATATTATTAAACATTTGACGTACATCCTTGGCTATTAATTGTCTGATTTTGAGCGTATCCGATAAAGATAAATCCAGAAAAGTGCTACGGACGCAAGAAATTTATAAATAATAATTTTCATTAACAGTTAAATTGAAAATGGAAATGGGAAATATGTCAAAGAGACAACAACCCGACCAAAGAGCAGACAACAGCCGATGGCCACCAATGGGTCTTCAACGCAGCGAGAAAATCCCGCACCCGGAGGTGGTCCTCAGCTGGCCCCTAAATAAAATTGTGTACTAGTTCAGTGAAAATGGACGTCACACTAAACTCCAAAACATACAAGACTAACAAAAGCCAGAGGCTCCTGACTTGGGACAGGCGCAAAAATGCGGCGGGGTTAGACATGTTTTGTGAGATCTCAACCCTCCACCTATACCTCTAGCTAATGTAGAATAAAGAAACACATAGCAATACGCACAGTAAGATTTCAGTTCAAAAGAAGTCCGAGTCCGATGTCAGAATAGGTAACAAAAGAAACTAAGCAAAATAACAATGATACATAAATTAACAAAGGACTACTAGCAGTTACTGACATGCCAGCTCCAGATCTCAATTACACTGATTGAAAGATTATGTCTTCATCATATGAAAATCAAGTATAATCCCTCCCGTAAGGGGTTTAGTATCATACCATCATAAAATATATGAGAAGAACATAACCCGTATCTTGCCAATAACTGGTTTTAGAATAAATGTGTTTAATTCCGATGCAAAGACCCTATGAGTTAATCAATATTAATACCACAATATGCAATCCTTAATGACTTGACAACGGTATCATAACAATATCCTTTCCAAATAAGTCTGTTTAAAGGTTTGGTTAGCTTTTGAGGTGAATGCCGACATTTTTGTGCTTTATAAAGAATATTACCACAAAATATTGGACTTGAAATACCTGAACGTATAAGATGTCTGCATGTTGATTTATATTTACGAATGATGTCCTTGTACCGATGATAAAATTTAGTAAATGTTTTTACTAGTTTGTGATATCGAAAACCCTGGTGTAATAATTTTTCAGTAATACAAGATTTCTTTCGTTGAAATCAAATACGTTGTTACATACACGAGCGAATCGAACAAGTTGAGATATATAAAGGAAAGTCACCATCTAAAAATGGATAATTAACAATAGGAAATGAAAAATCATCTCTTTTATCATAAATTTTGGTATTAAGCTTCCCGTTAAAGATATCAAGATCCAGGAAAGGGCAGTATTCATTGTTAGTATTAGCTTTATTTAAAGTCAGTTCGGCAGGATAAATTTCTTTAGTGTACATACTGAAGTCGTCATTATTGAGAGCCAATATATCATCTAAATATCTAAAAGTGTTATTAAATTTTTGAATCAGATGTTGTTTCGATGGGCCTTTGCTGATTTTAGTCATAAATTGTAACTCATAACAATACAGAAACAGATCCGCAATAAGTGGTGCAGAGTTAGACCCCATGGGAATTTCGATAACCCGACGATGTACGGAATCTCCATAGCGAACAAAAATGTTATCTAGTAAACATTCAAGGGCAGTTATAGTATCAAGGCAGGTCCAATTGACATAGTTCTTTTTGTTTGTTGTTACTAAAAAATGACCTAAAAGAGTTTGAACATATATATTCGCATTCCGACTTTTTAAATGCCCATTTAATCAGGTGTGTGAATTTTTTTCTTAATAAGATTATGAGGCAAAGTGGTATATAGGGTGGAAAATCAAAACTTTGAACAGATTCAAAATCACCAATATAAGCATACAACTTATCAAGTACTTCCAACGAATTTTTGACACTCCAACATTAATTAATTCCACTATTTTCAAAGGCCTTATTTGAACAATTTATTACCAGGTTTTTTTATTGTACCAAGTGTACTAGTAAGTATAATAGAAAGTTTAGTAGTGGAGCAATGGCTTGAAGACGAAATATATCTATATTTGTAAGGAGTTTTGTGCAGCTTCGGAAGCCACTACATAGTTGGAACTTCATTGTATTTGGTTCTGCTTGTAAAGAGGTAGCTAAAAGTTTATGTTTGTTACAGATGTCATTTTCCGAAAATGGAGTCAGTTGGAATGTTGGTGAATTCGTGATAATGATATTGTTAGCAGCCTTATCAGCCTTATCGGCCGGGACAAAAACATATTCCATGGCGAGTTCTTTTAGCTTATGTTTGATACGAGAAATTTGGCTATTATTGTTGTTGTTAGGAGTAAAATGATCTTTAAATTGTTGAATATGTATATGTATATCAACTATGTTCATTACCGAATTTAAAAAAGAATCTAATGATTTCTTGTCAGCTTTTTCTCGTTTTATCCATTTAGAGCAGTAAGTACGGAGTGAGTCGTGGATGATGTTACGACACTCATTCCAATTAATAATTGACGGGGACGATATTTAGGTCCTTTACTGAGGAATGATTTCAACTCTCGGTCACGAACAATGTTAAGGTCTCTAGTGTATATAAAATCTATAATTTCTAGTGAGAAGAAAACTGTCGAAAGAAAAACCATACAGAAAAATGACAATTTCTTGGAAATTTGTTATTTGGTAGGTGCTTTTTAGCCTTATAGAAACTATGGTATATTTATGTTTTGTATTTACTAACTATGTGTGTTTCATTGACACCTCATTAAACTCGGGAAATATCTGAAATGAACGAAATCTTGCAATAACGCAAAACTTACTTTTTCAGAATATATTTAAATTCGGGAATTTTGTCAAATCTTGCAAAAGAAGGGGCTACAGGCATGATATACTCACTAATCAAGTAAAGAGGGTTCTTTCTTCTGATGCCCCGACGATTGTAATTGCCTAATGGTCTTTTACAAGTACTGCGGATTTCAATTGAAGTTTATGATGAGAATTTAGGAAACATATTAGTATTGTTTCGATTTGTTTTCTTGAACTGCAGTATCAAACCAAAAGCTGTATCTACCACAACTAGACTCTTGTAGAATAGAGCACATTTCGAGCCTGCTTTCGAAATTAAGCGCCGTTTTTTATTTCCTTGTTCCAAGTTTTTGTTATCTGCCCTGCGCAATATTTTATTGTTTGTTTTTAGTTTTACTAGATAAGAAAAGGGGAGGTTTGGATGCATGTACAACTGGTTTAATATTTTGTGCCTATACCAAGTCAGGCTATCAAAACCGTATGCTGTTCGTTGTTGTTTGTTTTATCGAAGGAGTCAGTTGTCGGATGATAGCTGATGTGGTCTGTTGTACTGTGCCGGATTTTTTGTTTATATGGTGTTTTTTTTTTTTCGGATTTCTGTTATCCATTTTTATGTATTACATGTATTTACACCATATCTGCTTTTAGTCACCATAGAGATAATACTATATCATTATAGAAGCATTAATTTTGATCTACATCTCACCTGATAACGCTGTCCCAAGAAACACAAGTCAGGTCTTTTATGCCTTAATCAGTATAAAACGATATTATATAGACCAGCATATCGGATTAATTTTGTCCTCGCATTTCTTTAAATGTTCTAATATAAACGTCAAAGAACTATTTCTTGAAATGACGCTAAACACATGCAGTATATACCAATGGTATTGATTTTGAATTCTTGGATTTTTTCCATGAATTTTCTTTAAATTTTCCAATCAGCCCTAAGACAACAAATATGTTGCATTTGGATACCGAATACGCTCATTACTAGCTTCAAATCAAATTTGTTAAAGAAATTAACCATATGAGGACAAAAATTTAAAACTGACATCAATAAGAGGCTTTATTTTTATTGACGATTTATGAGTTACTTTGGTTGACCAGTTTTATAACAGATATAATAACATAAAAGTTACATATTTTAATGCACCAGATGCGCATTTCGACAATTAATGTCTTCAGTGATGCTCGAGGCCAAATATTTGAATATCCAAAATCTAATACAAATATTGAAGAGCGGATCAAACCAAAAAAGGACCTAAAGTATAGCCAAATCCGAACAAGGAATTATAGCTTTTCAATTTGCATGAAGGAGATATATTCCTTGATTTAAAACAATTTATAAAATTTATAACATCAAATTGTAATCAAACAATATCCGTATGTTCATACCAGTACCGAAGTATTGGCTACTGGGCTGGTGATACCTTCGGGTACTAACAGTCCACCAACAGAGATATCAACCCAGTGGTAGTAATAACATAAACGGTAACAAGATGTGCATTTCGACAATTAATTTCCCTTCAGTGATGCTCGAGTCCAAAATAAATGAATATCCAAAAAATAATAATAATATTGAAGAGCGGATCAAACCCAAAAAGACCTAAAGTATAGCTAAATATGGACAAGGAATTAGAGCTTTGCATGAGGGAGATATATTCCTTAATTTAAAACAATTTCAAAAATTACAAACATCAAATTTTAATCAAATAATATCCGTATTTTCATGCCAGTAACGAAGTACTGGCTACTAGGCTGGTGATACCCTCAGGGACTAACAGCCCAGCAGCAGAGGTATCGACGCATCCTTTGTGAACCAAATGAGTATCTTTTCACATCCTTTATTCGTGTAAGTCAAATTTAATACAAGGACTTTTCAAGAAAGTGAAAATGAAGCTAGCATTTATCTTTTAACTTCACGTTTCGCTATATATAGGTGTCAGACCACCAATTAAAAATCCTTATCTGTTCATCCAAATTTTGCAATTTTCACAGCTTTCTAAATATTTTACCTTAACTTTAACTTCATAGAAACCAGGTATATCCTGAATCATATAGGTATCACCTTTCTACATGCCAATTTTCAACATACCTTTAAAATCTTATAAAAAAGAAGAAGTCTCCCGATTAGAGGTACCACTAAAAATAACCCCTGGTTTTCTTGAAATCTTAAATTAGTATACTATGGAGCGCATTAATCCTCAATGTTGAATGCAAACTCATAGACAAGTAAATTTTGACTCAAAATGGTCTTTATATATTTCTCTTTCACCAAAAGTTTCATTTCTGCAAATTTGTTGGTTAGTTTAAGTAAACAATGACATCAAATGCACCATTTTTTGTCTGAGTAGACCTACTTTCACATACGTTCTAAATTGGAGGGAGTAATTGGTGGTCTTCACCTAAAGAGCAAAAAAAGTTGATTAAAAATCTTTTGTTTTGCTTTATTCTTAATCCTTGGTCAATTTTGTAGTAAAAAAAAAATCTATCTGAGCATAATGCGACTTATATTACAATATTCATAGCTAAATTTAAACTGACTGTAATGTATGACTTTAATAGAAAATACTTGAAAATTTCATTTTGGACTACAGGAACATAAACTTTCAATATCAAGATCAGGTTTGGTTGATTTTTCCTTGTTTGTCCTACTGCTTTAAAGACTTTCCACAGTTTTAACAATGAGTTTAGTAAAAAAATCCAAGGTTTAGAAGAGTCAAGGAATAATGACCCCACCCCCTTTTTTCACCAGGTGTCAGTAATGGGACCATTAATTGATCAAAAGTGCAGTTATGGTCATTAAACTGTTTTTATTTACTATCAGTCAATATTTTAAGGTAGAAAACTTTCATTTGAGACAATAAATGGGATTGTGGTGAGTTTATATTAGGCTATATTATCTGTCAAATACATGGTATGACGCAAGGATATAAGGGGTAAAAATCAAATATATTGATTAAATCTTCATCACGACAAGTTTGTTTGGGTAGTAAACAACCTATGTTTTAATGTGTTATACCACAGAAACAACTTACTGTGAATTCATAACAATTTAGGACATTTTTTATATGAAAGCATATTGTCAGGGTGGGAAAATCTAAAAAAAAGCACACATTCAGGTTTAAGGCTCTAAATTTGCAATATGTGAATTTTTGCCAAAAAAAGATTGAAATGTGACTACTATCATTCCAAATGATCAATTAAGACAAAAAAAATCAATTGTGTTCTGATTTTGGGGTTTCACCGCTTTTCGCTTTAAAGGTGTCATACCACCAATTAAAAATCCCTATCTGTTCAACCAAATTTTGCAATTTTCACAGCTTTCTAAATATTTTACTTTAAGTTTACTTCATAGAAACCAGCTATATCCTGAATCATATAGGTATCACTTTTCTACATGCCAATTTTCAACATACCTTTAAAATCTTATAAAAAGAAGAAGTCTCCCGATTAGAGGTACCACTAAAAATAACCCCTGGTTTTCTTGAAATCTTAAATTAGTATACTATGGAGCGTATTAATTCTCAATGTTGAATGCAAACTCATAGACAAGTAAATTTTGGCTCAAAATGGTCTTAATATATTTCTCTTTCACCAAAAATTTCATTTCTGCAAATTTGTTGGTTAGTTTAAGTAAACAATGACATCAAATGCACTTTTTTTTTGTCCGAGTAGGCCTACTTTCACATACGTTCTAAATTGGAGGGAGTAATTGGTGGTCTGACACCTATAGACGATATCCTGGTACTAAACAATTCAAAGAAATTGAAATTTGACTGGACTTATCCCGTGCTCAAGAGCTAGGGGTTTGTTCTCATCTTCAATACATGAATATCTTGACTCATGCCTAGAAATAGACGATAAAGTTCGGTTCAGAACTAAACTTTACACTTTAAATTTTTAATTGTGAGCTTTCCATCTTAAGTTCCAACACTCTATCAACACCTTTATGACTAGTTACTGTAGATATATCCAAGGTGGTACGATATTCGTGGGCTTATGTTTCCTGTTATGATATTTATATAGGGTGGCTGCTTACAAGGAAGATATTTAACAGTTTGTTCTCTTCGAAGGGTATTTAAGGACAACATTGCGTTGTAGCTGACCGCTATTGAGTATCTGTATCAGAGATGACTACGGGTTCATGGTGACCTATTTATTTTTGTATAGTGTATACAAGGTATGTCCAAGGCGCAAAACTCCAATGAATATTTTCAAATAGTGCAGGTTATTTTAAACTCTCGAAATTTGTTGGTGTAAACTTTTCAAATAAACACTAGTGTCATAAACTGTAACGGGAACTATGTCCCCCGCTCCGTTTCATGGCCATGTCCGATTAAACTTTCCAGAGCATCAACATAAAAAGCCAAAAAATTAATGTTGTGATAGGTGAATTAAAGTCAAACTTGTCCAAAGAGTATTTCTGAATTAGCTTTTATCTGGAAATAAAATAACACTTAACTAACAAATTTCGTTTGTCCGAAATGCTTTCCTGGATTTCCCTTATCAAAAAAGCTCAAACCCAAACATTTGAAAGCTAGGGATGTATAAATACGTTGAGACATTAGGATGACTATAAGGACCTACAAATATAAGTCAAATTAATATAAAAACTCCCAGAACCATATGTATGGAAAGATGGCGAGAGGTTAACGATATCAAACGAAACTTGTTAATTGGAATATTAATACCTTTAGAAGAAATGAAGGTTTACATACATCATGTTGTATCACGACCAAGAACTTCTTCAATGATTGTCTTTTGATATATCTTAATATTTTCTCATTTAGGTTATTTGGTATTGACAGTAGATCTTTGAAAGTCTCACCCCAAGGGTTGACTGGGATTTATAATATGAATATCTATTCGACATATTATCTAGCCATGCTAATGAATGGTATTCGTTGGGCTTTTCGGGATGTAAAAGTACCTAGTCATGTCCGCTCCATATTAGGACGTTAAATGTGATGAGTCTTGTAAAGAGGTTTCTCGTTATCGGCACATTAAAATAACCTCCCCGCTGTTATTTGGTGGAAGAAAAAAATATTCTGTCCATATCTTCTTTTTCGAGTGACAGCCAAATCATCCAGTCGATCAACTCTCCAGAACTTCCCGATTTGATTTCTTGTGATTTTGTTTCTCGCTATGAAAATGCATACAGCATACGTCTCTGTTAAATTATTTACATCTTATTTCAATATTTAAGAGAGATAAAGCATGTTGCTTAGCACGTGTCTGTTGTTGAGGGCCATATTTTAAAGTCTGGTTGTAATTTGGTTCTTTATGTCTTTGGGTTGCTGTATCATTATCACATATTCCACCTCTCATTTAATCTATCATAGTTTCATTCCGAACTTTTACCTTCTGACCATTATATTCCCTAATAAACACTTTTGTAAGGTTACTGGGGGTCCGTGTTGCTCAATCTTTAGTTTTCTGTGTTGTGTTTTGTATACTGTTGTTTGTCTTTTGGTCTGTTTCTTTTCTTCTTCTTCTTCTTTTTTTGCCATGGCGTTGTCAGTTTATTTTCGACTGATGAGTTTGAATGTCTCTTTGGTATCTGTCGCCTCCCTTTTACTGAATTATTTACATTTTCAAAGGTGCTGTGCTTTATTGGTATTTGCTTACAGTAGAAAATAATCCATGCATGTTCAGGACGATCAAAGGGTAGTATAATCATTTCATGGTGAAAAGTGAAAAGATAAAGAACAAAATGAGAAACAACGGAGAAAGCAGCATAAATTGAAAACACGAAAAAAAAATAATTAAAACCTCTATCAGAGTTCACAAAGTAAAGAAATGCATGGCTTCAAGTTCTTTTTATCTGTTATCTTTGTTCGTTGCTAAAATTGGACATGCAATCTAATATATCTCTGTATTCAAATAACAATTAATTAAATTTCTAGGTAAAGCATTCAACAAATATTTTGCATCATGACGGATAAAGCTCGTGTTTAATTGCTGCATGCCTACCTAAGAATTACTGAAATCTCACTTTCTATTTTAACAACATGTTTACATTATTCACACATTTTTGTGTCGATGACTGATTTAAATCTTATTATAATACAAATTGTTGATTTGAAAATCTCCAAATATAAATTGTTTAAGATCTTTAGGATTACGATGTCAGAAATTAAAAGAAATCAAAATCTTATCGTCATTTCTTTGACATTTTTTTTTTACATCTGATTACAAAGTTGACACATCATTAAACCGACATCAAAGGTATCAAGAAAGAATTAATAGAACTTCTATCATGCAAATTACACAACAAACTGGTAATCAAAATATTTGTCAACAGACGAAAGGGCATATGACACGTATATCTTAATTCTACCGCCCTTTTGTGTTGGTGATGTAATATGTGTATTAACCAAAAAGACAATTAAATTTGTAGCAATAATTGATTTTCTCTTTACTATGGAATCTTTTGAAGTAGTACGTTAATTGGATGATTCAGCTTCGATGTAAGGGGTGGATTAAAGATATATTTTACGTTTTTATGCGGTCAGGTTAGTATAAAAATTCTTCAAACAGGCGTACTCAAAATCAGTGCAAGACTGCATTAAAATCCAGAGCAATAACTTTAAAAATTGCAAACAGCGTGGCTTTGTTGCGTTATTTTCGAATACACCGTACTGTGACGTATAACAGAAAACAGTTTAGAAATTAAGACTTCAGCAAACTGTACACCAAGGATATACTTAAAGCTGCAGAATCTTTGAATACTGTAGAAATATCAATAGCTGTTATAAAATTTCGGAAATCATTTAAAATTAAGGAATATATATCTATCATGCAAAGCTCTGCTCCTTGTCAGTATTTGGCCATACTTTGGGTTCTTTTAGGATTGATCAGTTCGTCAACGTTTGTATAAGTTTTGGTTTTTTTTTAAATAGTTTGGCCTCGACCATCACTGAAGAGACATTAATTGTCGAAATGCGCATCTGGTACAGTAAGATTAGTACCATTAATGTTATTAATACCACTTGGTGGATACCTCTGCAGGTGGACTGTTAGTCCCCGAGGGTATCACAAGTCCAGTGGTCAGTACTTCGATACTGGCATGAAAATTTGCTAACAGTGAGAATTGGCCCTTTCCGAATCTGGAGGATTTTTGGTAATTTCATTGTTCGCACACCAAAATGAAGAGGACGTTATGTGATTGGTTGGATTTTTCCCATTATGATTGTTTAAAACAAATAAATTAATGTTAACCAATTTCATTGTTTTTTTTTTACAAAATTTCAATAATAGAATTGAGAATGGAAACGTGGAATGTGTCAAAGAGACAACAACCCGACAAAGAGCAGAAAACAGTCCAAAGCCACCAATGGGTCTTTAACACAGCGAGAAAATCCCGCATCCGGAGGCGGGCTTCAGCTGGCCCCTAAACAAAAATGTGTATTAGTTCAGTGAAATTGGACGACTCACTAAGTTCCGATACATATAAATGAACCAAAATTAAAAACACATACAAGACTAACAAAGGCCAGAGGCTCCTTACTTGGCACAGGCGCAAAAATGCGGCGGGGTTAAACATGTTTTGTGAGATCTCAACCCTCCCCCTATACTTCTAGCCAATGTAGAATAAACAAACACACAGCAATACGCACAGTAAAACTTAGTTTAAAAGAAGTCCGAGTCCGATGTTAGAATAGGTAACAGAAGAAACTAAGCAAAATGACAATGATACATAAATTAACAAAGGACTACTAGCAGTTACTGACATGCCAGCTCCAGACCTCAATTAAACTGATTGAAAGATTATGTCTTCATCATATGAAAATCAAATCTGACTGGGTCAACTAAATAGTGGTAGACAGATAATATGCATGATTTTTGCTCTAAATTTATAGTCCTTTAAAAAGTTCGAAAATTGAATGATCTTAAATAGAAATGGCACGATTCAGAAAGTGGCCCACACAACAACTTGCGACTAAAACCGAGTCCGATGTTAGAATAGGTAACAGAAGAAACTAAGCAAAATGACAATGATACATAAATTAACAAAGGACTACTAGCAGTTACTGACATGCCAGCTCCAGACATCAATTAAACTGATTGAAAGATTATGTCTTCATCATATGAACATCAAGTACAATTCCTCCCGTTAGGGGTATAGTATTGTCTTCATCATATGAAAATCAAGCACAATCCCTCCCGTTAGGGGTATAGTATCATACCATCATAAAATATACGAGAAGAACATAATGCATTTAGTTCAAAAACAGTAAATTGTTGCCGTTGATACAAATGAAGAACTGGTAATAATCGCTACATTCGTAGTAATGCATGATATTTTAATGGTAGAGAGTTAATCGATTTGATCTCTGGCATGGATTCATCTGTTGCTAGATGTTCTGCAGTGATTTTAATATAATGGTTCAAAACCTCTTAAATATGAAAGTAACACTTAATAAACGTCCCAAGTACTTTTCTAACTTTATCTTACTTGAATATATGATAATCAAAATTTCTTCAACTGTGTTGTCTTGAAAACAAAAAGAACTTAAGGGAGAATTAAAAATCCAATTCAATGATATCAAGGACATTTCGTTTGCATTTGAATAACTTTTAAACGTTTGTCAATGTTTGTTGGTGTTTGCTTAAAGAAATAGTACAGTGTTTCCATAAAGAAAGAATTAATAGTTTAAAGAATTGCGTGTTAAAAGTAATAAAACCGTATCAACTTGCGTTAAGATGACTATGGGCCTTCTAGGGAGATATTCGATCGAGATATAAACAGCATTATTTCAACACTTTGAAATGTTCAATCTTATAACGGGTGTAATTTGGTATACATAAAGACTTCAGGATATTGTGTTTGAACAATGATGTAGTCTAAAGATTAATTTATAATAAATGCGTTAAATATATTTCTTTTCTTGGTCAGAATGCATCAGTGTATTCAGTTTCATTTTAATTAATAATACTTGACTGGGTCAACTAAATAGTCGTAGACAGATAATATACATGACTTTTGCTTCTAAATTTATAGTCCTTTAAAAAGTTCGAAAATTGAATGATCTAAAATAGAAATGGCACGATTCAGAATGTGGCCCACACAACAACTTGCGACTAAACCGATTAAGCGTATGACAGATTACAATTTTTCATGCAATTTTTTTTATCTTTGAATTGTTGAAAATACTTGAATGCAATATTACCAGTGCAAACGATTTATTTTTGTACAGCTTACAAATGCAAGGTTGTGGTATATATTTATTTGTGTTTGTCAGGAGAATTGGTAACCATTTATTTTTGTCAGCATACATGAAACTTTTATATCTATGACAGCAAAATAGAAAATTTGCAATAAATCATTGTTATACCCCACCCAGCCATTATTTCAGAAACTGCAAATGAAGTGAAATCATTTGGAAGGAACAAAAATAGATAAGCTGGAACATGATATAGGAGCTTGTTGAACTTTATTAAGCTTTAATAACAAAAATTGCAAAGCCTTATAAAATCAAATTTTCCCTGGATTCAAATACATGTTCTGAGTTGTAAAATACTTCAAAATCACGTCTCAATAGTCTTGTCCTTTTATGATACTTCGCTTTATATTTTAAATTAAGTAAAATTACAGCAATGACAAAATAAGTTTTCATCAGGAACTTTAGACGTGTTGTGATAATTGGTTAAGAGAATAAGCATAACACTATGCAATAATAAACAAAAGTAAACTTGAACTTTCGTGCAATATGTCCGGAATTCATTTTGAATATTTGTGTGAGTGACCTTATATACTGGTATAGTAAACGAGATGCAGGGGTATTGTGCAGCATTAAGATAAACATGAAAGGCAATATAAGCGTGACCCTATTTACAAATGGCAACTTAGATACACGGATGTCAGTGCTGCTTATAAATAAGCATAAATGGACGTATATTTGTTTATGTAAGTGTTTTGCACGTGTCGATCGTTTGTTGTTTCATTGGGTTACACCTCACAACATCCTATAACCGTATTAATGAAAATTATTGTCCCAAATTTGCCGATTAGAAAACAGAACATTTTGCCGTTGCAGACGACCACGCCTGAAAAATAACAATAGATGACTTCTTGTTTCGAATTTGTATTTAATTTACATTTTACAATATTGCCGCATACAACGTTGATGAATATTTCTACATGATATTTGTAGTTGTCATCAAAATATAAGAGCATATATGTTCTTGTAATTTCTTAAAGTGCTTCTCCTTTCCAAAGAAGATATTGAACAAAATTTCTGCAATTTAAAACTTGGTCAGTTTTGGATTATTTGAATATTAGTCTTAAATATTAGAACTAAGTTTTGCCAACCAAAAAATATAATGTATTAAAAACAGTGTTTTGTTGTGTTATGTATATACCTATATCGTATATTTGTAAACAGTACCATTTTTTATATTTATAGTTCGTTCATTGGACGAGGTGTCCATTGGATGGAATTTAATCAGGAAAAATGTTGTACATGTGAAGAGTACAATTTTTCATAATTATAACTACTCCAATGGTGAAGGTGTTCTAGATGAACTATGATTATGAAACAATTGTACTCTTTACACATGTAGAACGTGTGTTTTGCATAATATACTATAATCTTTTCCACTAGAAACACCCATACATAATCATTTACATATGTAGCAATAGGCAAAATACATAATCAGTTACAATGTATAACCGGATACGAATGATGATTACACTTATGTACATGTGGTTTACGTGCATTATCATATGAAAGTAAATTAACAACATTTTAAAAATGGTGTTCATCACTTTAAAATTAACAAATTAGAACAGTTCTTTTATATTAATAAACCTTCGGATATTTACAGTAATATTCGGGAATATGTTTATCTCTCATGTTTTAACACTTTGATAAATAATGAAATTCGTTTCCAACTTATGTGAATCAGATTGACACTGTCCTTCGTCTCTGAATATTATTCCACCTTCCCGCTTCTATTAGAACTTTAAGGATGCACACCAGAGTATAGATGTAGCAATTTGTTTACGATCTGCAAACGAGTCTAGCTGACTTGGTCTCTAAGCCACAATAGTCAGTTTTGAAAATGTCATTATATTCCCCCCTCGATGAGTGTTTTTTATTTCGGTGAATTCATCTGGCAATCTGTGCTTTATAAACGATTTAAATTGATTCGAAACATAGCTCCAGTGTTCTCAAAATAAATTTTACTTCTTCAATGTTTTTGATATGATGTAATCCTGATTCGTTCATTTTGAATAATGTAATGTACAAAATAATAGATAACCTATAGGCATTGCCAATAATTCGATTTCCAAAACCCATCATGCACATTCTATGTTTCACACAGAAATAAGGCAGACTTCGGTCGCACTCATAATAACTCATCCAAAATATATCAAATGTTTGTCTTAAAAAAATTAGTTATCGTTTTGTCTTTTTTAAATCTTCAATCAATCAAATGATTGTTTTGCTTACAATCAGCAAGCCTTATATGGAAATAAAAATAAAATTATTTAAACTGAATTTTGTATGAATTTCTTTTTACTTACTTTGCATATCTTTCTATTTCGATAAATTTGTGCAAACTTTTATTCACAACTCTTATGAAATGATGAAATATCAAGTCCAAAAATATGCAATGATTCGAATAGCAATTTTGAAATAAGTCTTTAATATTTATTTATAAATTTGAAACATTTAAAAAAAAAACTTATTGATTTGATTAATACCAGTATACAAAAAAGAAATTAAGGCAGACGGCAATAAACAACAACCACTAGAACCATAGGGTAAAACTGGAGTAATATCAAAATAAATCCAACTGTTTTACTGGAAAATACAACCGCATCGGTGGTGTCATGGAAGTGTAATTGCCCAAATTACTGGAGGTCGAGGATTCGGTACATGGCCGGCCGGGTCAAACCAGAGTCTTAAAGTTTGGTATTGGCTACTTCTTTGCTAAGCACATTGAATTTAGGAGTATGCATTTACTATTTGCCACTGAACGTTGGCCATTGATCATCCATCTTCACTGGAGAACAGATTCTCAATATGATTTATAATAGTGCACTAAATGTTATTAAGTAAGGAAACAGACATTGAATATCGCGTTAATACTGATTCATTCAATCGTTTCAAATGCGCAGGTTTATTGTTTTGCATACAATAAAATTGTGTCACATTGGCAAAATATACTGTGGATATCAATTATGCTGTTTTGCAAGGCGTTGTCTGACAGTTTGACATTGGATTCTTAGTGATTGCCACCGGTGCTATTTATAATCAGTTTTGACCTTGAACATCCGCTTCCAAGTTTTTTTTTAACTTCCATATTAAGATTTAAAATGATCTATGTACCATTGTTTTCATTGAAATATTCATTAAGGTTTTATTAATGTGACAATCAAAAACCATGAATCGAAGTATGACGGTCAGCAACTTCATCGAAAGAAAAAAATGACGAGCAGACAAAAGTCCACAGAACATAACACAGAAAACCAAAGATTGAAAAACGTCAACAATTTCAAAATTTAGGCTGCTATTTAATTCCCCTTTGAAGAAGAGCAGTTAACTGCAAGATGGAGAATATCAGTGAAACGCCCTGTCGTTTTGGAAATATTGTAATTCCTGAGTAGCATATGCAAACGTTATCAGGTAAAATCAGCTTATAAGTCCGATTTGGTGATGGTCATTAAAATGGAAATGAGAATGGGATTGTGTCTACCACAAATGGAATATAAAGTGTGAGGTTATTATTTCATCTTGGATATTGTCTACCAATTGTCAAGCTCATTTGCACTGTAATCAATTTCACACAAAAAAATTACAGTAAAAAAAATAATCGTTAGAAAGGAACATTCCAGGATATTTGCAATTAATTTTAGTCGTAAAACTTTTTGTGATAAGAGCTACTGATTCTTTGTTATACTTCTAAAGTGTTTCGTATAGTTTAATTGATATTTTAGTTTCATGTGCATGTGTATTATACATTTGTTTCAATTTACTTGGGTAGATTTGTTCACCCAATATCTGTTACTCAGAGGGGAATATGATGTCACGTGGTATAGTATTCACCAATCAAATATCAATTTAGCCATCAACATTCACATACTACACTTAATAAAACATGCCTCAAAATATGTAAAAACAAATCCAAATTATTCATCAAACTCCATATTTAAATTTATTATATAACTACAAAGAAACTTATTGATATGTTTAAAAGATATAATGAAAATGCTATTAAGTCGTTTTAATACAATGCATCAAATTATGAAAGAAAACAAATATATTGGGTTTGCTTGATTGTTTTTGAAAAAGGAAAAGACATATTGGAAAACTTTTTCGCGGAAAAAAAGTCTACATTAAACATCTGAAATATATTCCATGATACAAAATATTTTAAATTTCATATGAATTATGTGGACAGAAACGATTGCTAAGCCTCATAAAATATTTGTTGTATTAATAAGAATTTGAAAATTTGATTGAAGACTTTTCGCTATATACATGATGTCCTCTCAAAATAATTCAAAATTTGGTAACTGTGTCGAACGCATCTAACCCTTCGAACCTGAAATAAAGCATACCACCGATACAGTTAAAATCTGTCTCATATCTTTATATTACTTACATCTAAAAATTGACAATGAGTGTCGGTTGAAACAAAACTTTACGACAAAAGGGAGGATTTCAGCATTCTTATTGTGAACTTTCCATTTCTATGTATAACAATCCAGCAGCGCCTGCATATTCTATTTACCCTTTAATAAATATATACGTGTTAATTCCGAGTTGCACAAAATACACGCATCTCTAGTAAATTTAAGAAATGAGACACTTTTAGAATTACGAAAATAAGAAATGTGGAAGCAAAAATAAATATAATAATATTATCAAGATGTTTAAGATTAACATTATTTTCGGTTTTACCACTAATTCTGCAAGAAAATATGAGTAACACTAGTACACGAAATGTTTCACCTTAACTACACTTTTTCAAGGACAAAGCAACATTTTTGTGAAAATATGAAAATTCCAATATGTTCTAAAATCAGCTTAAAGAAGATATTGATACTAGTTAAATAGCATTGAAAAATAATATTCATCTCTGAATGTTTTGGTGTAGGTTTTTAAGTTATGGTTTTGTTGGTTTTGTTTTTTTTTTTTTTTTTTTTTTTTTTTTTTTTAATGTTCTTCATTTCAGTGGAAAATCAGAACAATCATTATGAGAGTTCATTTCGTTAAAATATCATTTCAATTAAAATTATTATATGGAGAGCTGAAAACATTAACACAACTCAAAATAGGCGAATGAAAAAATATTCGATTCAGAGCATTATCAACAATATCGATCAGCTACAAAGAAAATTACTTTTATAGCCTTCAGATGTTTCTCAGGTGGTTGGAATAAAAAATGTTGTAATTTCATCAAGAAACTAAAAAGGAGATGTCTTGCTTCAAGTTATGAATTTTACGGTTATTGAACTACCATGGTTGTTTCTGTGTACCATGGCAGAAGTATGAAATTTATTTATGTGTATCCGACTTGTATAAATAATGAAAATACGTTCATTATATTAAAGACGAAATAAAAATAATAAACACATGTAAGATAAAATCACTTGACAATATACAAATCAACGCAGCAGGTTATTTGAAGTAAAATGTGCGAACGCGGCAGTAATAAAAATGAGTTTGCTACCTCATCTCACTCCGGTGAACTATAATAGTTACAAATTTCGAGAGAGGAAATGGTTATCACAATTGGTACATATGTTGAATTTTTGTTAGTTGTTTTTTGTGCCGTGTGTCGATCTGATTATTCAAGCCCTTTCAAACTGTTTTATTTTTACAGTTCTTATGTTGTGCTGTTACACCACTGTCCCAGCTAAGTTATGGGATGGTTGAGCGCTCACAAACATGTTCAACACTATCCCAGTCTTTATGTGAGTATCCCAAGTTAGGAGCCTGTAATTCAGAGGTAGTCGTTGGTTGCTGTCTTACATTTGTTGTTTTAACATAAATCGTTTGTTTTCTCTCTTCAATCCTTTCACATTTTATCATGACGGGTCCTTTCATAGCTTACTATACGTTATAGGTTTTGCTGATTGTCGAAAGCCAAATAGTGTCCTATAGTTATGGACATCCTCATCTTTTGGTCTCAGGTAGATAGTTGTTTCATTAGTGTTCATACCACATATTCTTTTTCAATATTACCAGAGACTATATATAATACTTGATCTTCCTTCAACACCAAATTCTTTTCTTAAAACTAATAAATCTTACTACAGTTTACCATTCCCTAATATATAGAACTTATTGTTCTTTTTATATTTAGAATTACTCTTATTCAGCTAGTCTTAACTTTTACAACTAAATGTCGCGTGTTTAGTGGACCGCAGAAACTGCAAATTCCACTTTTCTATTTTTTGGTTTGACGCGGCCGAGGTTTGAAGCCTCGACCTCCTGCAAAGAAGGCGATCACGCTACTACGAGACAAACGGCGAGGCGGGTCGACACTAAATTGCGGCGTTATCATAGAGGTGGTTTATCCTGCCTTAAATAAGGCTACTTTGTTTCCTTTAATTCCAAATTGAGACAATATTTTCACAATACGCCTATTTGACCGAACAATCTTTCAGGGAGATCCGTAATATAGAATACTGCACGTATTACTGTATCTAAATTTGAAGAAGACTTAATGCATGAAAAATCGGGTGATTTCCCTGAGGTGCGATAATATCTTACTTTGCATTTTCGTGGTTTTTTAAAAGCAATATTTAGAATTTCCCAGAAAATATGCAAAGCCTTTCAAATATTTAAGTGATAAACTCCCACTCCTTTTATTCTAATTCATTCATTATCAAATATCTGACACATTTTAATACCAATTTGAAATAATAATCATAAAATTTGAATTTATTAATTAATATGTTTGAAATATTGATCATGCCTTTATTGATTATAATTATTTTCTCACATGAATTAAGTGACAAAACATTTATTTCTATACTATTACATTTGGTAGGCCGCCTTACACCTGCCATTCATATTAAACGACGTCTTGTTGAAATGATTGATTGACAAAAAATCGACATGAACAAGATCTATTTTTAACATCATTTCTGTCAATATTTTTTTCTACAGTACAAAAATACAGGGCATTGATAGACATCGATGTCAGTTCTGAAAACAAGACATGTCAGTTTCTATTGACTTTCATTTAGATTAAAGGGGGAAAACATTTAAGTCTGTCTCCGTCTAAATATGTAGTTCTCTCACGAAGGTGTATAGATAGATGGATGGCTGTTTAACGTCCAGTGGCAAATTAAATGAATTTTCAGACGAGAACATGTTAATCCGGTATGAATGTAAACCCTAATATGTACTAGCCTGACACGCTAAGCCGGATTTTTAACGAGCTAGTTTAAAAGGTAATAGTCCGCAGGAAGACATGTTACCTTACCTGGACACATTATTCTGACACCGAGCAAGCCAGTCTTTGCTGTTACTCCTTAATGCCGCGTGCTTAGCGGAGAAGCAGCAAATAGCAATTTTAAAGTCTTTGGTTTGACCTGGCCGGGATTCGAAACCACGACCTCCTGCAATCGAGTCGAGCACTCGACCACCGAGGCGGTTATTTAGATTTAAAAGGGAATAAAAAGACATGTCAGTTTGTATTGACTTTAAAGGGGGACACATATTTCTGAAAGAGGGCATACTTGCTTTCAGCAACAGCAAGCAATTTACTGATATCGTATAGTTTATTAGTTTTACTGAACATTTTGTTATCTTTTTTACATGTACGTTGCTGTACTGATTTTTATTGTATGTTATTTTGTTTACCTTTAGTTAGGCCAAAAATCGAGATACTAAAAGAGGGACTGACAGGAATTAAAAACTATATGCTCTACATTTTGTGTTGCTCACCTGGACTAATGTTCGTTTTCAACTATGGCCTCTCTCTTACATTAAATCTCTAAATCTCTTTTTTTTTTTTTTTTTTTTTTTTTTTTTTTTTTTTTTTTGAGATTGATTTTGTTTGTTGACAAGAAGTCAACCGACGGTTTCTCCCATCTTGACAAATTTTCAGATCTTGTTCTATTTATCAAAATTCTGTTTACAATTTTTTTTTTCTATATTTTTGGTCAAAAATGCAAAAATTGGGAAAACATAATGTAGTGCCAATAACTCTTATTAGGAGTTGACCAATGATTTCGGCCATGTTGAAAAATAAGTAAACCTTGTCCTGATATTTTTTTTTTTTTATTTAAGGTTTCTCTTTATCTGTTATTGTTTTCAATAATAAGTCAAAACGCAAAAAAAAAAATACAAATCATCACTTAGGGGTTACAACTCCTTTAAAAAGTCAATCCACGATTTCGACCATGTTGAATTTTTTACGGTCCTACATTCTGTTGATATTTGACATTTGACATTGCACAAAATATTGTTTTTTTGACTGTCTATGAAATCCTTACTCTAAAACAATTGGATGTGTACTGATTGACATTTTAGTCCTATATACATAAGTTTTTATTAGTTGTTATTGGCTTTGAACAAGCTTACATTGACTGCGAGTACTCTCAGTGTCTTTAGTCTTTTGGTAGTTGTTTTTGTATCGATCTGATGGGTCAAACTTTTTCAATAGATTTTTTGGCCGCCTGCAACAATGTTTACCCCGCCATATTCTAAATGTGCCTGTCCAAAGTCAGGAGCCTGTAATACAGTGGTTGTCATATTTGTTTCTGCGTTTATTTTTTTATACATATATCCAGCCTTTATTTTCTAGCTTCAATTGTTTTACTTTTATCATGTCGAGGGTTTTTATAGCTTGCTATGCGGTATGGGTTTTGCTCATTGTTGCAGATATTTCAAGCTGTGCATCGTCGTAAGTCTGTAAAAGTTGTGAATCTATTAAATAGAAACAATCTCTGTTTTTCAATTTCTCCACCAAATAACAAAAACCTTTTTAATATAAAATTGATATTGAGAATGGAAATGGGGAATATGTCAAAGAGACAACAACCCGACCAAAGAGCAGAAAACAGTCCAAGGCCACCAATGGGTCTTTAACACAGCGAGAAAATCCCGCACCCGGAGGCGGGCTTAAACTGGCCCCAAAGGACTACTAGCAGTTACTGACATGCCAGACCTCAATTAAAGTGATTGAAAGATTATGTTTTCATCATATGAAAATCAGGTACAATCCCTCGTTAGGGATTTAGCATCATACCGTCATAAATATATGAGAAGAACATAACCCGTATCATGCCAACAACTGGTTTTAGAATAAATGTGTTTATTTCCGATGCAAAGACCCTATGAGTGAATCAATATTAATACCAAAATATGCAATCCTTAATGACCTGACAATAGTATCATAACTATAGCCCTTCCGAATAAGTCTGTTTAAAGGTTTGGTTAGCTTTTGAGGTGAATGGCGACGTTTTTGTGCTTTGTAAAGAACATTACCATAAAATATTGGATGTGAAATACCTGAACGTATAAGATATCTGCATGTTGATTTATATTTACGAATGATGTCCTTGTACCGATGATAAAATTTAGTAAATGTTTTGACTAGTTTGTGATATCGAAAACCCTGGTGTAATAATTTTCAGTAATACAAGATTTCTTTCGTTGAAATCAAATACGTTGTTACATACACGAGCGAATCGAACAAGTTGAGATATATAAATATCTAAAAGTAATTAATTCCACTATTGTTAAAGGCCTTATTTGAACAATTTATTAATTTGTTACCAGGTTTTAGATTGTACCAAGTGTACTAGTAAGTAGAATAGATAGTTTAGTAGTGGAACAATGGCTTGAAGACGAAATAAATCTATATTTGTAAGGAGTTTTGTGCAGCTTCGGAAGCCAGTACATAGTTGGAACTTTCATTGTATTTGGTTCTGCTTGTAAAGAGGTAGCTAAAAGTTTATGTTTGTTACAGATGTCATTTTCCGAAAATGGAGTTAGTTGGAATGTTGGTGAATTCGTGATTTCCTTTTTTAAAACCTCAATGTAAAATTTACGTCAAACAATAATGATATTGTTAGCAGCCTTATCAGCCGGGACAAAAACAAATTCCTTGGCGAGTTCTTTTAGCTTATGTTTGATACGAGAAATTGGGCTATTATGGTTGTTTTTAGGAGTAAAATGTTCTTTAAAATGTTGAATACGTATATCAACTATCTTCATTATCGAATTAAAAAAAGAATCTAATTATTTTTTGTCAGCTTTTTCTCGTTTTATCCATTTAGAGCAGTAAGTATGGAGTGAGTCGTGGATGATGTTACGACACTCATTCCAATTAATAATTGACGGGGGACGATATTTAGGTCCTTTACTGAGGAATGATTTCAACTCTCGGTCACGAACGATGTTAAGGTCTCCTGTTGTAACATGGGAACTGGGGCCATAAATGTATTCGGAATTACTGCAATTTCATGACGTAGGTGTATTGTCACTGATATTAACATCTTTACACACTTCGCTGTAATTAAACACATATTTCCGGGTAGATTTTTTGTAAACATAACAAATAAAAGGGAGTTCAGTATTATCAAAATAGCCAGGAATTTGTTCTTTAACAGAATGATCATTAAAAATACCGGCAATATTTACAAAATCAAAACCTTTATTGACATATTTAATTTTAATAAAATGTTTTTGTGATCTTCAGGGCGATCAATTTTTGGAAACAAGAATACTGACGAGCTGCCTGAATTGAGACAGGTACATTTATAAAAGAGATAAAGAGATGCTTTATTTGTTGGAAATCCAAAAATTATATGTGGCGGAGTTTCACTATTTGAGAATATGTAAATCATCCCGCTCCAATTTAATAGTGGACTGAAAACGTACATAACCGGCTATCCAATATAATGTAGTCAAGAATAATTGCCAAATTCTAAATTAATGATATAAAAGGTAACAAAATTACGCAATCATAATCAATGTTTTGCCGTTTTGATGCATGCTAAAAATTACTGAAGCAAGCTCAAAATACTTAAAATGCTGAGAAGAGATCAAGATGCCCTAAAGTCATATATCGGTTACTGTCCTTAATAGAAGATTTAATTCTTACTCAGTACTAGAGAAACGATGTCGTGTTAATCCAGAACAAATTATTTAAGGTCTTTCATTTGCCAAAGGCAAAGACCTTACTGTATTTCTTCTGATTGTTACTCTTTTTTCCGCCAATTTATTTATTGAAAATTGGAAGCACAATTTTAAAATCAGAAATTGTATACTTTTTCATTTTCGTTTAATATGTAAAAATAAGGTGAAAAAAACTTTTTTATCAATTTCCCTATACTTTTAAATCTGGAGGGGAAACATAAATAAATTTGTATTTATAATAACATGTGCTCTTTCTGCACGGATAGGTGAAATATTGCAAAATATTGGACTTACGTAAACATTACAATTAACGTATACTAGAACTTCATTGAATGGTATGTCATGCTTTTACGGAAATGATTCAACACCAACCGGTGTAGAATTCGATTCTAAACCAGTATCAGTTTTCGTTAAGACATACAACTTTTTTTCTGTATATCTTTTTTTATTAAAAATAAACATACCGGTTTCCAAAGATTAAAGTTTAAAGTGATTGTATACGTATTAATTTAAATGTATAAATTAGTGTTGACATCTTAAATACTGACAGTTGTTAAGATGATAATAGGATGTCGGATCAGTTAAATTGTTTGTTCTCACCCAAGTTATCAACGTTTACCCCACAATTTAGCCTATGTTATTTGCGTCACCATATAATACCAATACACAAAAGATTTTAAGTTTCGATGACATGCCTCTAGGATAAACTCTATAATTAGGATGTTTGTATTGTGTGTAAATTTACAGCCGTTAGAGGGAGGTGCAAATGGCGCGTCTATGATCGGACTTCCTGCTGAGTCTGTCAAATTTTCTTGTCAAAAAGTGTTTGAATTTTAACACGAATAGTGACAAGTGAATGTTATGCATGTTTGAAGTCTTCAGAAGTAATTGAATAAAATGAAGAAATCCTTTTGGTACGGAGATGACAAATTGCTTAAGACATATCATACAGTGTCTTCTTTAAGTGGTCCCCTGGTATTGGTTATTGATATAGGGACTGTTTTGTTTGGTGGGCTCCCTGTGCAGACAATTGACACTACAACTGTTTGTCGGCTACTCTCTATTTAGAGAGTAACAAATTCAAGCATCTTAAATATGCGTTTGATCTATTGAGAAATTGACGAAAGAATCATAATATTTTGGTAATATTTTCAAACCTTTTTTGACGGTTCCACGACTCATTTCACACAACAATTTACGAGAAAAAAATACTCGTAAGTCATGAACATTTCAGTATATTAACTTATGATCAACTTTTGTCGGAAGATTTTTTGTGAAAAGAGCCCCTGTTACTTAAATAATTATCGCAGAAATGTGGCATGTTTTCATTGAATTAAAATTGGGAAACGGTTTTAAAATGTAAAAAAGGAAACAAAATTAAACTATGAGCAAACGTTTCTATAATGGAAAGTTTCTTTAAATGAATTTTCTATTTAATTTTTCACCAATTAAAGCCCATTTCCAAAATAAAATAGTCCAATCGTTTCATACGAATGTTTTTCCCTTAACATACAATTACGGAGAGATTTTTATTAAACTGAAGAAAAACAATAAAAAAAATCGTTGTTAAAAAAACAAAACCGTGAATATGAGGTTGACGAACAAAATGACAATAAAACGAATCATGAAAAGAAATATCATGCAGGAAATTTATAATGCGTTGTTTTAATTTTTATAGCATTGTCCCGCTGCTGGTGGACTATCAGTTCCCGAGGGTATCGTCTGTTGAGTAGTTAGTACTTCTGTACTGACATTATTTATAGCAAACCTTTATAAATCTTGAAATTGTTAAGAAACTAAGGATTCGACTCTCTCAAGCAAAGTTGACCTTAGAAGAATGTTGGCTATTATTTTTATGTCCATTTTGGTCATAATATAGTTATTCAACTTTTTCGGTACTTATACACCCTTGGTTTTCAAATATTCGGTTTTGAGCGTTTCTGATGAAGATAAATCTAGAAAAGTGCTTAGGACACGGAAGTTATAAAGTGCTGTATTAATTTTTTAGAAGCAACAGAACAATTCATCATATCCTTTCTTTTCCATTTCGAAATCATTTGTCAATTTATATTCATATTGTTTCAGAAAATGTTAAAATAATACTCTCATTATTAACTAAATGCACTGACTATGAAATACATCAATAACAAATATTGTTAATACAAATTAATCATTTGATAAAAACATGTACTTTTATTGATTCAACTGAAACTGATGTACAAGAACACTAAGGGAAGAAAATTATAGCACTGAATAAAAAAGTACAAAGGATTTTTGTCAAGATAAAACATTTGCACTAAACACATCTTTTACATCAAAATAGCAAACAAAGTATATGTTTATTTATGTTAACATAAAATATAAAGATTAACTAATAAAATATTGAAAATCAAAATTTTGCGTTTAAAAAACCGATTTTAAGAGAAATCATAGGCTAGATATACAAATTAATGGTTGTTTGTTTGACGTCTAGTTGCAAATATTTCATACATGTTCACGTTATCTATAATTACTTTTCTATTTTGGTTGAATGTGAATTTATATTTTCTGATCAGCAGACGTTGGTTTGATCATGGAAGTAAAATGAAGTATAATACTTCCATGGTTTGATTATAACTTCACATTTAACTGAAAGAATATAAAAACTCCGACATGTGTAAAGCATAAAACCTTCCATGTTATTAAGACTCATTAAAATTAAATCGTCACACATTATGCAAGGGTGTGGGAGTGCAAGAATAAACTTTTCTCAGACAGTTCATAATTCTATTGAAAAATTGACGTATACAAAGCTTAAGTATGAACGGCAATTATCTTTAAAGTGTCATCGATACATTTAATTCCATTTCGTTTTAATGTGACAACTACACTGAATTATTATTTGTAAAGGTAGCCAGAACCACCACGGAGTAGATATTGTCACAAGAAGTAATCCAATTTTTCCATTAAACAAGATTTAGCCTAATTCTCTTTCTCTCTTTCGATGACTTCTGTTTCGTTTTACGACTTCTGTTTATTAAAGCCTATTACTAAAAACGAATTTTCTTGCTTTAGTGAATATGAAAACTAGTTTGTATAGAGATCGTAGTTGCCACTTTTAAATAGTTTGACATTTATGGTTTTTAGAAGTATATTAGAACGCGGATCACGTCTAAGATTAGCTCGCTCAGTTGTACAGGGACAATGCCATCGACAACAACATTGAACAAGTGTATCATATACATTTTTGAAATATTTCTTTATAATCTAAGTGTTTGTGAGTTATGCGAGTGACATTTCAATAGTATTAACGTACAATTTAATTTTCTTCAATGAAATATCTCTATTACAGAGTCTTATCAGTTCCAATTGAATTTGAAAATTGTGAATGCATGTTAAATGATGTTATTTAATCTTTTGTATAATTAATGCAATTTTTTATACGAATGTAATCGTTTTGATATCGAAATAACATAAAAGATATTGGCTCATCTACCATACTCTGATCGTATCTATTAACTTTCTTTATGATTATTTCTGCAAAGCGGATAAATAATTAAAGAAAATTTGAAACTGTGAAATCACAATCTTCACTAGTAGCTCTGACATGTTTCTCCTATTCATTCACAAATGACGAATCTTTGTGGTAGGTCTTTTTGTCATCATACCTTTAGATTTCGAACATTTTGATCATCAGCAATAGATGAAAAGTAAAACAATAAATCCGTTACAAGAAATTGACGACATTCATGATTTTAAGCCTTCGTTGTTCCCAGAATTTAGTCATAAGTGGACTATTGGAATCAAACGGACGTAATGTTTTGATTTGGAAAGTTTCTCTGTTAAATTTGAATGCTTAATTAACTTGGACCAAAACTCATTGTTGAAGGCCGTATAAAGCCCTATATTTCTTAACATCCTCCTCATTTATTCTGTGGTGGATAGCTTGTATCATTGGCAATCATATATTACCATATCTCCTTATTCATAAACTTATGAATCAAACTAACTTGTTTTTCTTCTTTCAAAATGTCGTCCGTATTTAAAACACCTTTTCTAATCAACAGAAATTGATATTTATTTCTCAGAATCGGATAAATATAAGGTAGGACATATGAAACTTAATATGGGTATAAAAAATTTGAAAGGATAAGCGTAAAAGTCGTATAAAAATGTCAGATCTCAATATCTTACAAGTGACTTAACACATACTGCAATGTATATTTCAACCAGGCTGCTAGAGACAGAAATTGGATAATATAATATGTAATTACAACATTAAAAATATAATATTTTGGTATAAATCTACTTTATGGTTAAATGATAACTGCCATAAAATGTTAACATGCCTTACAAGAACAATAATACCCATTCTTTGCCTGTTATGTACAAGGTGTGTGGCACTTATATAACTTTAAGAAACTTAACCATTTTTTGTGATTTAATGGTTGAAGATCATCACTAACTGTTTGTCACTACAGTGACAAAATCTGTACGATAAAACGCTCTTGCCACATTACTTCACCATGAAACATGAACAAAATATTTGGCAGACGTATAAATCTTAAAAACGTTTATTTTTACATTACAATTTAAAGAAGATAAGGTTAAATTCACACATTCAGCTATACATTTAGATGTCTTATGCAAAATAGCTAGTATATTAGATATTAGTACATAAATGTTTTATGTCGTTACATTGAAAAGTTGATTTAAGTAGTCTTCAGTTCGAAATTCTCAAGAGATCGGATTGTCCATGGCTGAAAGATTGATCAAAGTAATGCGATGTTTACTCACTAATCTTACATTTAATTACGACCGCTTCTCCTTGAAAAAAGACTTAACTCATTAAATTGTAATTTTATTAGTTTTACTTAAATTTGGATTCTTCTTTTCTGTATAAAAAATGACACATTAATGAGAAAGCAAGGTCAAAACTGCGATGCCATTAGATTGCAAAATTTCATATTTACTGATTGATATTTGGTTAAGCTTTTAGTCGAAATCGGCTTTGTATTAGCTTTCGGATTACACCGTGAAGACAATCAATTTCCTCATACGCAAAAAAAGTGATCTTTTCGAGATACAGACTTTAGAATGTTGATTTTTAGAACGAAACCTTGCTAGAATTAAAGAAAAATTTAAAGAATTGTATTTTTACTCCAAAATATATAGGTTCCCGTGGCTTTTCTGGACGTTATTTGTACTTATCTCCCTTGCCTATCAATTCTGCACTAAAAATACGTGTCTCGTCACAGCGGAGAAAAGGCTAAGGAAAATATATTATTTTGCCTTTGTGATCATGCCATAGGCGGATCCGGGGGTTGAGTATATAGGGAATCACTAAAGCATGACTCCTCTTATGGGGCAGTCAGTGCCCCCTTATAAAAGTTCTGGATCCGCCACTGTATGCAGCGTGCACGAAGTGTCTATTAATAAAAAATGTTGGCTGCACACAACGACGAATCAGAATTAGTCATATTTTTAGTTCTGAATACCAAGAAATACCATCAAAAGGCTGCACCCATGATACATAATGGTTTATTGTAACCTTCAGTAACTGCGAGTTTACTAAGACAAGTACCTTGTAGGTTTTTTTTTTGTGTGTCATTTATTACGGGATCATTGTGTGCTTTGCGCAGATCTGATGAACCAAACCTTTTCAAACTGATTTTTATACTTTGGTCTTATGTTATATTGTTACGCCACTGTTCCAGATTAAAGCGAGGGTTAAACGGTCTCAAACAAGGTTTCGCGCGACTCATTCTTTAAGTGCCTGTCTCAAGTCGACAGCCTATAACTGTTGTCGTTGGTTGCTTTCTGCCTTATTTTTTTTTCGTTTGTTGTTTTTAGCACACATCCTGCGTTTGATTTCTCTTTTGAACTGTTTCACATTTTTCATGCCAGGGCCTTTTGTAAATTACTTTACTGTACATGGGTTTTGCTCATTGTTGAAGGCCGTACAGTGCTATTTAGTTATTTACATCTTTATCTGCTGGTCTCTGGTGGATATTGTCTAACTGGCAATCATTAAAGGTACGAGTTAAATTTAGGTTTCAATTTGATCATTCAATATAAACATGTATTTTTTTATATAGTAATACATATACTCACAATTTTTCATAAGCTTCAGATGCGTAACTAAATATGCGAAAATGTACTTTTAATCTATTTTCACTGTATTTGGGCTTGCACAATAAAATTATCTGAGACAGCGAATTAAATTCTTAAAATATGATAAAGAATAGAAAAACAGCGTCTCAGATTAAAAAGATAATTATCCAACTTGTACATCTTTTGTTGGCTTTATTCCGTCAAGTCATGCCTCTTTAACTTTCAAATATAAATCAAATGTTATAATTCTTAAATCCTATAACTATAAAGACGTTATGGTCATACAAAGCAATTTTTTATAAATTATGTTTATTATTAAATGGTGTAAAATCACTGCAGTATCGTTTGAAATGTGTGTGGTATTTGTTTTTTTGTAAATAAAGGTCATGTTACTATCTGTACAACACCTCCGTAAAAGCTGTCTCTAGTTACTTATCGAGGTGTCTTTTCCTTGTCACATAAATGTCAATGGATATCACACATGTTCTAATTATATACTTGCCAAAATCATCAAACATAGATGGAAATATCCTACCATGAAAATTGATATATTTAATCATATAATATCAAATATACTATCAAATGTATCTAAACGACGACTTTTAAAACTACTAAATTTATCAAAATGTGTTAAAACAGTACGTTCCTCTCAACATTTAAAATGTAATATTGTACTTAAAAAGATAAAAAAAACTGAAAACACTAGAGAAAATAGCATTTTCATGCAGGGGATATTTAAACCATAATAATCATATAATTGCACTACTGTTTTTTCGACAAATGCTTTTAGTAAAAGCCAAACGAAGCCACCAGCAAGACGAAAATATAACTACTGATGTGGCAACTCCATTTTATTTTTCAAGCAGAGTTATCTTTCTTTTCTTCTTTTTCTGCAGCTGTTATGTCCATTTTTTCAAGACACAAGACACATTCGCTATACTTAACGTTTGATCAACATATCTCAGTTATTTCTGGTGAGACAATCATTTGGTGTATATACAATCTCATGGAGTCATATGTAATATTTGAGTGGAAGATCATAGTTAATATAGATAAATTTGCATCATGATGATAACTTCAGCTTGGAAATTCGAGACGATTTTATTTACGGAATAAAGTATTTTTGAATAAAACAAGGATGTGTCCATAGCACACGGATGCCCCACTCGCACTATCATTTTCTATGTTCAGTGGACCGTGAAATTGGGGTCAAAACTCTAATTTGGCATTAAAATTAGAAAGATCCTATCATAGGGAACATGTGTACTAAGTTTCATGTTGATTGGACTTCAACTTCATCAAAAACTATCTTGACCAAAAACTTTAACCCGAAGCGGGACGGACGAACGGACGGACGGACAGACGAAAGGACATTAGATTTATCACCGGATTTGTACTTACATGAGCAACACGACGAGTGCCATGTGTCGAGCAGGATCTGATAACCCTCCGAGCACCTGCGGTCGCCCCTGGTATTTGATTGGGTTCGTGTTGCTCATTCTTAAGTTTTCTATGTTGTGTTTTGTAGACTGTTGTATGTCTTTATGTTGTTTTTCGCATTTTTGCCATGGCATTGTCAGTTCGTTTTCGACTTGTGACTTTTGACTATCCCTTTTGTATCTTCCGTCTCTCTTTTTGTTAAATGACGGTTGAAACTAAGGAGGTCTTAAGAGGATAATTTACACAAAAGTTTGAAGCCATTTGTCCGAACATTTTTTTATATATATTGGTTTATCTTTGGATTTTTATTTACGTGGCAGCAATGACTGGACGTCACCCACATTTCGCTATGATGTTCATAAATCATTTCGTTTATACCCAGGATTTGCACTAATTGATCGTTTACATAATTTGTTTTAGCACTTTTTGTCAAATTTCCTATTTCTAGAAACGATTTTAGTGATGTTTGATGGCAGATATTGGATTCGTCAAGTATTAACGTTAGAGTGGTTAACATGGTATCATTATGTATTTTTTATATAGTAATACATATACTCACAATTTTTCATAAGCTTCAGATGCGTAACTAAATATGCGAAAATGTACTTTTAATCTATTTTCACTGTATTTGGGCTTGCACAATAAAATTATCTGAGACAGCGAATTAAATTCTTAAAATATGATAAAGAATAGAAAAACAGCGTCTCAGATTAAAAGATAATTATCCAACTTGTACATCTTTTGTTGGCTTTATTCCGTCAAGTCATGCCTCTTTAACTTTCAAATATAAATCAAATGTTATAATTCTTAAATCCTATAACTATAAAGACGTTATGGTCATACAAAGCAATTTTTTATAAATTATGTTTATTATTAAATGGTGTAAAATCACTGCAGTATCGTTTGAAATGTGTGTGGTATTTGTTTTTTTGTAAATAAAGGTCATGTTACTATCTGTACAACACCTCCGTAAAAGCTGTCTCTAGTTACTTATCGAGGTGTCTTTTCCTTGTCACATAAATGTCAATGGATATCACACATGTTCTAATTATATACTTGCCAAAATCATCAAACATAGATGGAAATATCCTACCATGAAAATTGATATATTTAATCATATAATATCAAATATACTATCAAATGTATCTAAACGACGACTTTTAAAACTACTAAATTTATCAAAAATGTGTTAAAACAGTACGTTCCTCTCAACATTTAAAAATGTAATATTGTACTTAAAAAAGATAAAAAAAAAACTGAAAAACACTAGAGAAAATAGCATTTTCATGCAGGGGATATTTAAACCATAATAATCATATAATTGCACTACTGTTTTTTTCGACAAATGCTTTTTAGTAAAAGCCAAACGAAGCCACCAGCAAGACGAAAATATAACTACTGATGTGGCAACTCCATTTTATTTTTCAAGCAGAGTTATCTTTCTTTTCTTCTTTTTTCTGCAGCTGTTATGTCCATTTTTTTCAAGACACAAGACACATTCGCTATACTTAACGTTTGATCAACATATCTCAGTTATTTCTGGTGAGACAATCATTTGGTGTATATACAATCTCATGGAGTCATATGTAATATTTGAGTGGAAGATCATAGTTAATATAGATAAATTTGCATCATGATGATAACTTCAGCTTGGAAATTCGAGACGATTTTATTTACGGAATAAAGTATTTTTGAATAAAACAAGGATGTGTCCATAGCACACGGATGCCCCACTCGCACTATCATTTTCTATGTTCAGTGGACCGTGAAATTGGGGTCAAAACTCTAATTTGGCATTAAAATTAGAAAGATCCTATCATAGGGAACATGTGTACTAAGTTTCATGTTGATTGGACTTCAACTTCATCAAAACTATCTTGACCAAAAACTTTAACCCGAAGCGGGACGGACGAACGGACGGACGGACAGACGAAAGGACATTAGATTTATCACCGGATTTGTACTCATGAGCAACACGACGAGTGCCATGTGTCGAGCAGGATCTGATAACCCTCCGAGCACCTGCGGTCGCCCCTGGTATTTGATTGGGTTCGTGTTGCTCATTCTTAAGTTTTCTATGTTGTGTTTTGTAGACTGTTGTATGTCTTTATGTTGTTTTTCGCATTTTTGCCATGGCATTGTCAGTTCGTTTTCGACTTGTGACTTTTGACTATCCCTTTGTATCTTCCGTCTCTTTTGTTAAATGACGGTTGAAACTAAGGAGGTCTTAAGAGGATAATTTACACAAAGTTTGAAGCCATTTGTCCGAACATTTTTTTATATATATTGGTTTATCTTTGGATTTTTATTTACGTGGCAGCAATGACTGGACGTCACCCACATTTCGCTATGATGTTCATAAATCATTTCGTTTATACCCAGGATTTGCACTAATTGATCGTTTACATAATTTTTTAGCACTTTTTGTCAAATTTCCTATTTCTAGAAACGATTTTAGTGATGTTTGATGGCAGATATTGGATTCGTCAAGTATTAACGTTAGAGTGGTTAACATGGTATCATTTACTCAAAATCTGCACGTGTGTCTTTCTTAATTGAGTTTGAATATTTTATTCATTTTTTTTACATTTTTTTTATATCTTAAATTGGCGGTAGTGGTCACCAACTGAAAAATATTTTTCTTAGGGAATCAGAACAATATTTTTAATGTCAGTAGCACTGGAACCTTACTTGTTTTTTCGAAAGTTAACTATTTTTTTCTAGATCCATCTCAAGCGTAAAAATTTGGTAACAGTTTCAAAGTCATAAAACAATTTTTTTAAATGAACTATACTTTCAATCAACATATTTTATTAAGAAATATCGTACACCTGATTTTTGTAAAATAGTTTTCAAGTATAGTGTCAATGGTAGCTAAGTTTGACGATCGTATGAGATAATCAACAATAACTCTTACTAAATGACATCATTAATACATCAATGCATCATTAAACCCAAATTAAGATGTTATTGTCGCGTAAAAAGATAGACATACTAAGATGCAGTAAAATTAAGCACAAGTCCAACAAAAACAGATAACACCATGGTTAAAAAGAAAGAAAAAAACATGCGCAAGATACCAGAGGACACTCAAAACGCACGAGTCGAAGAAAAACTGACAATGTCATTTCAATAAACGAAAAACGACGAAAGACGAACAAATCTCTAAAACACTACATAGAAAATAAAGATTGAGCAACACGAACCAACCAAAAAAAACGGGGATGAAGTCAGGTGCAGGAAGGGTAAGCAATTAATGCTGCACATGTGGCACCCATCGTGTTGCCCAAAAAAGAAAAGACGAATCCGGTGATGTTACAATCGAGAAAAAATGAACGGGGTTGTGGTGATGCCAAATAGAACAACTTCGTGGTCATTTGTGACAAAGATATTCAATAATGGTCAATGTGATAGTGCTCGTAAAACTTTCGAAGGGACGACTTTTAACTTCACCACTTGGAACTGTTGGATCAATAGCTGCCTTGTGAGCACAAACACTCTATAAAGGAAATCTTTATAGTGAATGCAAGCTCTGGAATATCGATCGTATCAACTGGCGCTGATGGAATTTTGCTACACAGAAATAGAAAAGTTACTACTTGGGAACCTGAAATCATCAGTTTTGTCGTAAAGTTTGTTCTCAACCGACCCTCATTGTCAATTTCAAGATGCAAGTCGAGATACGAGATCTGTGCTATCCTTTATTTCAAGTTCAATGGAATAGATGCGTTCAACATGGTCACCAAACATTGAATAATTTAGTGATAGGACATCATCTATATAGCGGAACGCTATTAATGGATAATGCTAGCTTCTTTTCGTTCTTCGTGAGAAGCTCTTGTATAAATTCTGCCTCATATGAATAAAGGAACAAATCGGAAAGAAGAGGGGCATAATTATTTCCTAAGAAATGGCGATTGTTTTGTTGAAAAGAAAAACGAAAAAAAAAACTTTTTTCCGAATAAAAGTTAAGAAGATCAAAATTATTATTTGCAAATATATGCCTATTTCTAATCCCTTATATTTTCATAATTATAATTTTGCTTTCTGTAGATACATGTTTGCCTCTAAAAAAAACTTATAAATGTCAAAATACAGAACGTAATACAGGAACACAAATTAAACTGTTTAATAGTATTTGGTAAATGTCAATTAATATACTTCTACCCATTTATAAGTAAGAGGTCCCAATACTACTTTAAAGAGAGAGATAAACCATCTCCATGATGGTATGCTCTGAATTCCAATTAGTCTAGAGGTGGCAAATTTACTCAACAGTGAAGATTTGAAATTTTACCTCATCATTCTAAACAAATGTCAGTCGACAAAAAATGGGGTTTTTGTTCCCAGTTTTAATCCAATGTAAATGTTTTCGAACGTCTTATGGATGCAGAATATTTTGCTTTGAGAAATACGCCGGGTGCCGCTAGTGGAAAAGAAACTGCTTACCTTACCAGAGTACTCCAGTTCAACCCCAGTTTTTGGAGGGGGATTCGTGTTATTCAGTCTGTATTTTTTTGAATATTGCTTTGTTGGCTGTGGCTTTATTTTTTATTTTTGCCATTCATGGTGAAACGTTCATAGAATTCACGTATATGTTTCATTTGTCGAAGTTGCTATCCCAAACTATTTTCCTAGTCAACAACTACAATTGCATGCGACAAGTCACTAGACTTTTTATTTGCCATGAGCAACACGACAAATAAATGGCAAACTCAATGAGTTTTTCAGTTTCAGAGTTGTGGATATAAAAAGTTGCTTTAGAAAAATTAGTAATATAGATTTATTTTCTTTCGAATAATTCACGGGTTAGTTGAAAATGCTCTACCATACACGAATATTCTAAATAGAGTTAATTTATACAAACTTATAAGTAAGGGTTATCGTACCAGTATTGTAATTAGATCTCTGAATATAGTTTACATTGGCACTAATATCGATTTTGTCATTAGCAAATTAAAACATAACTAAGTTGTATCTTCTTTTGAGGCGGGATGTTTAGAGACACACACACGTTATTTTTTATCTCTTAAGAAGTAGCTCCTCACTATCCTACTACCTGTCGATACATTTATTTTTGGCATTGCACAAGTCATGTCTTCTCTGACTGTTCATGACGTTAATTACTAAATCCCTGGGATGTGTTTTAGTTGATTTTAGTTTCTGATGCATGATTTTTTATCATTAATTGATTTTGGCTTTTAACTAGCTGTCAGTAACTGCGAGTACTCTCAAATCGTACTTTCTTTTAATTCGACCTGTTGATACTATTTTTAATACTTTTTTGTTATTTTATATTAATATGGATCTTGTCTGTATACCAGCTTTGATTATTTGGAATATCTACTAATTTTCACTTCTTCATACTACATTTGTATGAACATCAAGATTATTCTCCTTTAATCTGTACAGGGAAGTTTTATTGTTGATATTTACCCCTTATGTATCTAGATAAGTGTTAAATTAGGTATTTATATGACAGACCTTTCTTGGTATTCCTAATTATTGGAAGATTTTATATAGACAGAAAAGTATACCTAAAACGACAAAGTTATTTTTATTTACCTGTATATATTATGAAAACCGGTTTTTCAAAAGTGATTATTTTCTAAGGGTTAAATATTTCGCGGTGGTGTATTGCCATGGCTTTATTTGGACTTGTTTGTTTGCTTTTGGCCTTGAATGTTTGTCCCTAATATCTTATTAACTATGTATTTACTTTCAGGTATCACAGATCGAATTTATTCGTTCATAGTGTGTTAATTTACGTTTTGATTGAGTTAAGCCTTCCAATTGATGTTTTATCGTGTGTTTTCTATGTTGTGATGTTATACTATTGTTTCAGAAAAAGGGAGAAGGTTTGGTACCATTAAAACGTTTAATCCCGCTGCAAATGTTTGCACCTGTCCTAAGTCAGGAATCTGATGTACAGTAGTTGTCGTTTGTTTATGTAATTTATACGTGTTTCTCGTTTCTCGTTTTTTATATAGACTAGACCGTTGGTTTTACCGTTTGAATGGTTTTACACTAGTACTTTTGGGGCCCTTTATAGCTTGTTGTTCGGTGTGAGCCAAGGCTCCGTGTTGAAGGCCGTACATTGACCTATAATGGTTTACTTTTATAAATTGTTATTTGGATGGAGAGTTGTCTCATTGGCACTCACACCACATCTTCCTATATCTAATTAATATTTCACTTCTTTAGAAAAAAAAGTTGGAAAGATGGCAAACAAATGGTAGTTGCTGCGATATGGGAATGCTGTAATTCTGGACATCTTTGACTGGACCAAACAAAGATTGAAAGGAGGTTCATTAAAAGGCTTATCACTGTTTAGTATAGAGGTGTGTACGAGTACGAATGAAATACTCAATTCGAAATGACGGAAAGTGCACTTTGGGATTGATCATTTGTTTGCTGTTAAAAGAAATTGTTAAAATGGACTTTAAAGGGCAATAACTCCTTGAGGGGGTCAATTGACCATTTTGGTCATGTCAACTTTTTTGTAGATCTTACTCTGCTGAACATTATTGCTGTTTACAGTTTATCTCTATCTATAATAATATTCAAGATAATAACCAAAAACGGCAAAATTTCCTTAAAATTACCAATGCAGGGGCAGCAACCCAGCAACGGGTTGTCCGATTCATCTGAAAATTTCAGGGTAGATAGATCTTGACCTGATAAACTATTCTACCCATGTCAGATTTGCTCTAAATGCTTTGGTTTTAGAGATATAAGCCAAAATCTACATTTTACCCCTATGTTCTATTTTTAGCCATGACGGCCATCTTGGTTGGTTGGCTTGGTCACCGGACACAATTTTTAAATGAAAGAACCTTAGTGAGCGCGCTCACATACCCCACGTCCCCACATTGTCATTGGAGAAATAAAATAAGTGTAAGAAAAAAAAAATTGAATCAGAAAAAAAATTGAATCATAATTTCCTGTCAATATGCACATCTACATAGTATGTCCTTATTATCTACACAGTTTCATGAAATTCTGTTGTGTGGTTTCAGAGGAGTTGCGATGACAAACTGTTGCAGAAGTACATTGAAGCAAATAAGTTCAAAGGGGCGTAACTCCTGGAAAAAAAAATGAATCGTAATTTCCTGTCGATACGCACATCTACGTAGTATGTCCTTATTATCTGAAAAGGTTTCATGAAATTCTGTTGTGTGGTTTGAGAGGAGTTGCGATGACAAAAGGTTGCAGTAGTATATTGGGCAAATAAGTTCAAAGGGGCGTAACTCCTGGAAAAAAAATTGAATCGTAATTTCCTGTCGATATGCACATCTACGTAGTATGTCCTTATTATCTGAAAAGGTTTCATGAAATTCTGTTGTGTGGTTTGAGAGGAGTTGCGATGACAAAAGGTTGCAGTAGTGTATTGGGCAAATAAGTTCAAAGAGGCATAACTCCTGAAAAAAAAATTGAATCGTAATTTCCTGTCGATATGCACATCTACGTAGTATGTCATTATTATCTGAAAAGGTTTCATGAAATTCTGTAGTGTGGTTTGAGAGGAGTTGCGATGACAAACTGTTGCAGTAGCACATTAAAGTAAATAAGTTCAAATGGGCGTAACTCCTAGAAAAAGAATCGAATCGTAATTTCCTGTCGATATGCACAACTACATAGTATGTCCTTATTATCTAAAAAGGTTTCGTGAAATTCTGTTGTGTGGTTTGAGAGGAGTTGCGATGACAAGAAACAGGACTGACGGACGGACGGACGGACGGACGAGTCAAAAACATTATACCCTCCGCAACTCGTTGCGTGGGGTATAACTAGATACCCCAATGATGATTGTGGCCAAGTTCGGTTAAATTTGGCCCAGTAGTTTCAGAGGAGAAGATTTTTGTAAAAGTTAACGACGACGGACGACGACGGACGCCGGACGCCAAGTGATGAGAAAAGCTCACTTGGCCCTTCGAGCCAGGTGAGCTAAAAAAGGAGATTTTTTTTCTACATGGTTAGTGAATGAAATAATTGTGTTTAAAGATTTTGAATATACTTCGTAAGAAAAAATCAGAAATAGTAAATACATCCATATCTTTGCAGTTTTAGTGGATTTTGGTTCAAATAAAAAGATATCTAGATCTGAACCACAAATATAAATCGAATAGTGAATATCAAAATTCGTAAGGGTTCCCGGAACCCAGCGTCTCGCCTACTTTTTCTGTTAATCGTAAGCTCAACAAAATGAGGAAGTAAATCAATAAAATATTCCTCTTGATACTATCTTTTGATTGTAAGAAGCTTCTGTCCAAGTTTGGTAAAATCCAGGATAGTTTATGTATCTAATAAATGTTTAAAACTTTAACTGCAGACTGAATGTAATCTTAACTGGAAGAAAACAAAATTTCCTTCTAGATACTAGCATTTGATCATAAACAAGCTTCTGCCCAAGTTTGGTACAAATCCAAAATAGTATAATAAAGTTATTAAAATTTAAAAAGTTTAACCACAGAGTGAATGTGTTGTTTCCTGGCAGAAAATCTAAGTCCATTTGAAAGTAAAATACGAAAAAAATGGATTTATTTTTTTACAAAATTTCCTTCTAGATACTAGCTTTTGATCATAAACAAGCTTCTGTCCAAGTTTGGTACAAATCCAAAATAGTATAAGAAAGTCATTAAAATTTTAAAAAGTTTAACCACAGAGTGAATGTGTTGTTTCCTGGCAGAAAATCTAAGTCCATTTAAAAGTAAAATAAGGAAAAAATGAATTTATTTTTTTACAAAATTTCCTTCTAGATACTAGCTTTTGATCATAAACAAGCTTCTGTCCAAGTTTGGTACAAATCCAAAATAGTATAAGAAAGTCATTAAAATTTTAAAAAGTTTAACAACAGAGTGAATGTGTTGTTTCCTGGCAGAAAATTTAAGTCCATTTAAAAGTAAAATAAGGAAAAATGGATTTATTTTTTACAAAATTTACTTCTGGATACTATCTTATGATCATAAACAAGCTTCTGTCCAAGTTTGGTACAAACCCAGGATAGTTTAAGAAAGTTATTAAAACTCATTGGCACTCACACCACATCTTCCTATATCTAATTAATATTTCACTTCTTTAGAAAAAAGTTGGAAAGATGGCAAACAAATGGTAGTAAAAGAAACTAGAGGCTCCAAGGAACCTGTGTCGCTCACCTGATATTTTTATTTACAATTGATGCATAAATCAATGCAACCGTTATACTTTTGCTTTAGTTTCAGAGATATAAGCCAAAAACTGCAGTTTACCTCTATGTTCTATTTTAGCCATGTCTGCCATGTTGGTTGGCAGACAGGGTCATCGGACACATTTTTAAACTAAATACCCTAATGACGATTGTGACCAAGTTTGGTTAAATGGTTAAGTGTCTCAGTTGTTTCAGAGGAGAAGATTTTGTAAAGATTACAAAAATTTACCAAAATTGTTAAAATTGACTTTAAAGGGCAATAACTCCTTAAGGGTCAACTGACCATTTTGGTCATGTTGACTTATTTGTAGATCTTACTTTGCTGAACATTATTGCTGTTTACAGTTTATCTCTATCTATAATAATATTCAAGATAATAACCAAAACTGCAAAATTTCCTTAAAATTGCCAATTCAGGGCAGCAACCCAACAAAGGGTTGTCTGATTCGTCTGAACATTTCAGGACAGATAGATCTTAACCTGATGAACATTTTACAAATGTCAAATTTGCTCTTAATGCTTTAGTTTCAGAGATATAAGTCAAAACTGCATTTTACCCCTATGTCCTATTTTTAGCCATGTTGGTTGGCAGGCGGGGTCATCGGACACATTTTTAAACTAGATACCCTAATGATGATTGTGATCAAGTTTGGTTAAATTTGTCTTACTAGTTTCAGAGGAGAAGATTTTTGTAAAGATAACAAAATATACAAAAATTGTTAAAATTGACTTTAAAGGGCAATAACTCTTTAAGGGTCAATTGACCATTTTGGTCATGTTAACTTTTTGTAGATATTACTCTGCTGAACATTATTGCTGTTTACAGTTTATCTCTATCTATAATAATATTCAAGATAATAACCAAAACGGCAAAATTTCCTTTAAATTACCAATGCAGGGCAGCAACCCAGCAACGGGTTGTCAGATTCATCTGAAAATTTCAGGGTAGATAGATCTTGACCTGATAAACAATTCTATCCCATGTCAGATTTGCTCTAAATGCTTTGGTTTTAGAGATATAAGCCAAAATCTACATTTTACCCTATGTTCTATTTTTAGCCATGGTGGCCATCTTGGTTGGTTGGCGGGTCACGGACACAATTTTTAAACTACATACCCCAATGATGATTGTTCATGGTACTGTTGTGAAAAAAATTGAATCGTAATTTCCTGTCGATATGCACATCTAGTAAATGTCCTTATTATCTGAAAAGGTTTCATGAAATTCTGTTGTGTGGTTTGAGTGAGTTGCGATGACAAAGGTTGAGTGAATTGGGCAAAGTAATATCAAAATCTAGAAAAAATTGAATCGAATTCCTGCATATGCATTATCGTAAGTCCTTATTATCTGAAAAGGTTTCATGAAATTCTGTGTTGTTTGAGAGGTTGTTGAAAACTTGTTGCAAGTTTGTAAAAGTAAATAAGTTCAAATGGGCGTAACTCCTGTAAAAGAATCGAATCGTAATTTCCTGTAACTTAATGGAAAAATAGTATGTCCTTATTATCTAAAAGGTTTCGTGAAATTCTAGTTTTGCCAAGTTTGGATAGACCAAAAAAAGGAAATTATAAACGGAAAACGGACGGACAGAGTAAATTTATTACCCTCCGCAACTCGTTGCGGGGTATAAGTAAATACAAAATGGATTTGGCCAAGTTCGGTTAAATTTGGCCCAGTAGTTTCAGAGGAGAAGATTTTTAAAGTTAACGACGACGGACGACGACGGACGCCGGACGCCAAGTGATGAGAAATGCTCACTTGGCCCTTCGAGCCAGGTGAGCTAAAGGAGATTTTTTCTACATGGTTAGTGAATGAAATAATTGTGTTTAAAGATTTTGAATATACTTCGTAAGAAAAATCAGAAATAGTAAATACATCCATATCTTTGCAGTTTTAGTGGATTTTGGTTCAAATAAAAAGATATCTAGATCTGAACCACAAATATAAATCGAATAGTGAATATCAAAATTCGTAAGGGTTCCGGAACCCAGAAATCTAGTCCTACTTTTTCTGTTAATCGTAAGCTCAACAAAATGAGGAAGTAAATCAATAAAAATATTCCTCTTGATACTATCTTTTGATTGTAAAAAGCTTCTGTCCAAGTTTGGTAAAACCAGGATAGTTTATGTATCTATATAAATGTTTAAAACTTTAACCAGATGAATGTATTTACCTGGCAGAAAATCTAAGTCCATTTAAAAGTAAAATAAGGAAAGTGGATTTATTTTTTACAAAATTTATTCTGGATACTATCTTATGATCATAAACAAGCTTCTGTCCAAGTTTGGTACAAACCCAGGATAGTTTAAGAAAGTTATTAAAATCTCAAAACTTTAACCACAGAGTGAATATTTGGACGCCGCCGACGACGACGACGACGCCGACGCCGACGGAATGTAGATCGCTATGTCTCGCTTTTTCGACTAAAGTCGAAGGCTCGACAAAATGGCCAAGTGATCCAATGTAAAATGAGGAGATGATGTGATTGTCAACTATCTACCAGAGTTGAAATGAAGTGGTAATAAACATGTTTAATTTTGTTATTTTCCTTTGTTTTAGTATGACGAAAAAAAATCAACATTATTTTCCTTTGCTTTAAGTATGACGAAAAAAATCAACATAGCCTAAAAGTAACAAACAACAGTGAAAAGGGTCATGACCTAATGTCCAATATTTCTTTTCCGTTTTCTTAAACATTCTAAACGCCTTTTAAATATACTACACCATTAATACTATTTGATTTTGCTCATTATAAAGAAAGGCAATTATTTTTAATAAAAGTGTTTTGAATATGAAGCATTTTCAATAAAGGTTCTATGTAACTCGAAATGGAATAATTTAAATGTCGCATTCAGTAGGCTATAATAGTTTACCAAAGTCACAATTGATAACACAATAATATCTGCAAATTAAATTTAACATGTACATGTAAATTACGATTTTGTATCCTTTTATTGTGTGAAAACCTTTTCATTAAAGTGAAGGCAATTACAACGGATATGGGAAAAGTAGAAGTATGAATTAAAGAAGTCACATTGTGGGTAAACGTCACATAAGAAGTAACCAACAAAAACATATAAACCGTCACAACCAATAGGTATATTTCTAGAAAAAAATGTTTTAATGATAGACCGGTATATTGGGCAAATAAGTTCAAAGGGCGTAACTCCTGGAAAAAAATTGAATCGTAATTTCCTGTCGATATGCACATCTACGTAGTATGTCCTTATCTGAAAAGGTTTCATGAAATTCTGTTGTGTGGTTTGAGAGGAGTTGCGATGACGAAAGGTTGCAGTAGTGTATTGGGCAAATAAGTTCAAAGAGGCATAACTCCTGAAAAAAAATTGAATCGTAATTTCCTGTCGATATGCACATCTACGTAGTATGTCCTTATTATCTGAAAAGGTTTCATGAAATTCTGTAGTGTGGTTTGAGAGGAGTTGCGATGACAAACTGTTGCAGTAGCACATTAAAGTAAATAAGTTCAAATGGGCGTAACTCCTAGAAAAAGAATCGAATCGTAATTTCCTGTCGATATGCACAACTACATAGTATGTCCTTATTATCTAAAAAGGTTTCGTGAAATTCTGTTGTGTGGTTTGAGAGGAGTTGCGATGACAAGAAACAGGACTGACGGACGGACGGACGGACGGACGGGTCAAAAACATTATACCCTCCGCAACTCGTTGCGTGGGGTATAACTAGATACCCCAATGATGATTGTGGCCAAGTTCGGTTAAATTTGGCCCAGTAGTTTCAGAGGAGAAGATTTTGTAAAGTTAACGACGACGGACGACGACGGACGCCGGACGCCAAGTGATGAGAAAGCTCACTTGGCCCTTCGAGCCAGGTGAGCTAAAAAAGGAGATTTTTTTTCTACATGGTTAGTGAATGAAATAATTGTGTTTAAAGATTTTGAATATACTTCGTAAGAAAAAATCAGAAATAGTAAATACATCCATATCTTTGCAGTTTTAGTGGATTTTGGTTCAAATAAAAAAAGATATCTAGATCTGAACCACAAATATAAATCGAATAGTGAATATCAAAAATTCGTAAGGGTTCCGCGGAACCCAGCGTCTCGCCTACTTTTTCTGTTAATCGTAAGCTCAACAAAAATGAGGAAGTAAATCAATAAAAATATTCCTCTTGATACTATCTTTTGATTGTAAGAAGCTTCTGTCCAAGTTTGGTAAAAATCCAGGATAGTTTATGTATCTAATAAATGTTTAAAACTTTAACTGCAGACTGAATGTAATCTTAACTGGAAGAAAACAAAATTTCCTTCTAGATACTAGCATTTGATCATAAACAAGCTTCTGCCCAAGTTTGGTACAAATCCAAAATAGTATAAGAAAGTTATTAAAATTTAAAAAAGTTTAACCACAGAGTGAATGTGTTGTTTCCTGGCAGAAAATCTAAGTCCATTTAAAAGTAAAATACGAAAAAAATGGATTTATTTTTTTACAAAATTTCCTTCTAGATACTAGCTTTTGATCATAAACAAGCTTCTGTCCAAGTTTGGTACAAATCCAAAATAGTATAAGAAAGTCATTAAAATTTTAAAAAGTTTAACCACAGAGTGAATGTGTTGTTTCCTGGCAGAAAATCTAAGTCCATTTAAAAGTAAAATAAGGAAAAAATGAATTTATTTTTTTACAAAATTTCCTTCTAGATACTAGCTTTTGATCATAAACAAGCTTCTGTCCAAGTTTGGTACAAATCCAAAATAGTATAAGAAAGTCATTAAAATTTTAAAAAGTTTAACAACAGAGTGAATGTGTTGTTTCCTGGCAGAAAATTTAAGTCCATTTAAAAGTAAAATAAGGAAAAAATGGATTTATTTTTTTACAAAATTTACTTCTGGATACTATCTTATGATCATAAACAAGCTTCTGTCCAAGTTTGGTACAAACCCAGGATAGTTTAAGAAAGTTATTAAAATTTTACAAACTTTAACCACAGAGTGAATGTGTTGTTTCCTGGCAGAAAATCTAAGTCCATTTAAAAGTAAAATAAGGAAAAAGTGGATTTATTTTTTTTACAAAATTTACTTCTGGATACTATCTTATGATCATAAACAAGCTTCTGTCCAAGTTTGGTACAAACCCAGGATAGTTTAAGAAAGTTATTAAAATCTCAAAAACTTTAACCACAGAGTGAATATTTGTGGACGCCGCCGACGACGACGACGACGCCGACGCCGACGGAATGTAGGATCGCTATGTCTCGCTTTTTCGACTAAAGTCGAAGGCTCGACAAAAATGGCCAAGTGATCCAATGTAAAAATGAGGAGATGTGATGTGATTGTCAACTATCTACCAGAGTTGAAATGAAGTGGTAATAAACATGTTTAATTTTGTTATTTTCCTTTGTTTTTAGTATGACGAAAAAAAAATCAACATTATTTTCCTTTGCTTTAAGTATGACGAAAAAAAAATCAACATAGCCTAAAAGTAACAAACAACAGTGAAAAGGGTCATGACCTAATGTCCAATATTTCTTTTCCGTTTTCTTAAACATTCTAAAACGCCTTTTAAATATACTACACCATTAATACTATTTGATTTTGCTCATTATAAAGAAAGGCAATTATTTTTAATAAAAGTGTTTTGAATATGAAGCATTTTCAATAAAAGGTTCTATGTAACTCGAAATGGAATAATTTAAATGTCGCATTCAGTAGGCTATAATAGTTTACCAAAGTCACAATTGATAACACAATAATATCTGCAAATTAAATTTAACATGTACATGTAAATTACGATTTTGTATCCTTTTTATTGTGTGAAAACCTTTTCATTAAAGTGAAGGCAATTACAACGGATATGGGAAAAAGTAGAAGTATGAATTAAAGAAGTCACATTGTGGGGTAAACGTCAAATAAGAAGTAACCAACAAAAAACATATAAACCGTCACAACCAATAGGTATATTTCTAGAAAAAAAATGTTTTAATGATAGACCGATAACAACAGCATGTACTAATTCATTAAAGTAAAAATAATGCGTTTGACTGTACAAACAAATTCAGGATTAACTTGCAGAGCCAACTGCAAAATATACATTTCATTCTCGTGTAATCACTAAACAGGCCTTTTATATAATCTTAATCATAAAAAAAATTCAGTCACAAGTATGACCACCTCCAACTAAAATACACACTAGCTTTCACCCTGGAAATATGTTTTTCATGGGTGACATTATTTATGTCCAATGCGAAGAGACAGAGAGTCAATATATATCGACAAGGGTAATTAATTACTTAAAAAGAGATAAATCACGGGTTTTCGGACGGATTAGTTTTGCTTCATCTTCAGATTTCTGTGTAGCGTTTCGTTATTGTTTGAAGGTTTTTTCTATTGTTTTTTTGCTTTTCGTTTTTTTTTTTTTTTTTTTGTGACGCCTTGATATTCTGTTTTTATTGGACTATGATTTTGGTTGTCCCGCTTTTTTATGGGCTATGGGCCTGCGTACTACGAAATATACTAGAATTGTCAGAAAATCTTAACTTCTTGCACTTATTGTACAGTACTAACCTCCAACTCTTACCATTGTTCTGACTAAACAGACCATTCAGGGGTTCTCAGAAGATTTCGTGAAAAGATGCACTGGACTATACTATTAAGTATTTACTCTTACTGACCAAAACTGATTAACAAGACTTGATTTACACAAGAAAATGTTAATTAATGTACTGAAGCCGATCACTATCGTGTATTTAGAAGGAATCTTTTTCCGCTTACTTCTTTTTATTTATACAGAAGAAGATGACAAAAATATTTCACAGATTTGTCTTGAAAAAAATTCAGTCTAGTTTGTTATATTATACCCTTGTTGTAAATGTGGTCTTGTTCACACTGCTGACTGTATCTGTGTAGATTATACCATATGTATGCCGAAATGTTTTGCAATGAAATTTTACATAAATTAATCAAAGTCCGGCTGTAGTTTACAAATATATCAGCATGCAATATTTATCATTTAGCATGCTTTTTATCGTTTTAAATACTAAGAATGCGTAACTTGTCACCCTTTTAATTTTTTAACACATAATGACAACTTTTTTGAAAGACAAATTGTAGCCATTGATGTTGTTATTGCTGATAATAATATGTCTGAAGAAGCAATTTGTGTATTAACAAAAGTATTTGACTATGTACGTCTTGAAACTATAAACTTTTAAAAGGATACATGGATTTCTCCCATCAATGCTTGTTTGGTCTAAAACTAATGGTATACCATTCATTTCACGAATCTGGAAAGAAAAGCATACACATGAAATATAATAATTTATCGAACAAATACCGCCCCTAAGTCTTTGATCTATCGTAGAGAATACAGACCTACATCAAAACTTGGTTTACACAATTATTAACAGTCAACTGTTAAAATATCAAGAAAAGATACTTGACAATTCTTAAATTTAATGACAGGTTTTATTGTAAATTACAATTATAAAGTAGGGTATAAGTCCGTGATATTTGTATTTTGACTAAAATGTAATCACGGAAGATGTCTTATAAACTAATTATTTAAAACTTAACTTTGTTATCTTTTCAAATAACAAAAGAACTCATTGTTGAAATGTCCCAAGACATATCGCAATATTCAATCAAGAAAGATTTATCCCTGACATGCAAGTCAAAGATTTCACCCCCTTTCTATAATGAGATGACTTCGAACTGATAACTAAATGAATGTTGTTTAACTAAATGAATGTTGTTTTATTACATGCCCAATCTTCTTTTATGGGCGTGTATTGATGGGAGTTGTATTTATTCTCAAGAGTACAGAGCAACCTCACATTGTGTTGGATTGAAGAGGAGCATTTTAATACAAGACACACCAAATTAGTGACTACAGATGTATTTCTTTAATTTCGTGTGTAACCAGTTTTCATTGATTGGGGGAAACTTTATAATTCTCAGATACTTGATTTTGTTCTTTTGAAAATGAAATTAACAATATATGAATTTCGTGCGCCCGAAACGCTTTTCATGATTAACTTCTTCAGGAATGGTCACATATAAACAATTGAAAGCTAGGAACAATCATGCATACGCGGCTATTTGTTTTAACCAGTGAGAATACGTACCACAAGAAAAAAAACTTGAAAAATCTTAACATTTCCCTTACAAAATTGAGAACAGATAAAATATTTTACTAAAAAAAATGTTGTCAAAACTCTAAATTTCTTTTTCCTTTAGGCACCGAGTTCTCTTTAACTGTCCTATATTTGCAAAAGACCACACAACACGTGATGATTGGCAAAAACGTCGTAAAAAATTGAAATGCAATCATTAGCGTAACGTATTTTCATTTAGATTTAAAAGCAATGAAATTACCCATATTCCTTTGAATTGTGAAACGGCTAACTTGACATTTGCACTCTGACGGCAATATGAATTCACTTCAAACTGATCTAGCACAACAAAAACAAGATAGAATAAACCAGAGGCACAACAAAAATCATACGTCCATTAAAACAGATAACACCATTGACACAGAGTAAAAGGTTGAAAGGCAAACAACAGTAACAAATCAGTACACATAAAACTAAAGACTGAGCAACACGATCCCACCTAATAACGGGGTGAACTCATGTGCGCCGAAAGCGTAAGCATCTGTCCTGATATTCTTGATTAAAGTAATTAATGAGTCATATCCCTGGCTTATACATCTTACAACAAACATTCTGAGAGTATTGCATGGCAATACATAGTTCCCTACCGCTTAAAAATTCATTGTACTGGAACAAAATGCTAACTTGATCTATAACTTGTCATGGTATTAACTATATAACAAATATCAAGTCAATATCTTCAAGCATGATGAAAAAAAGTGTGGAAAACTGATAATTTAAGTGAATTTTCTATGTCCAAGGACTATATCTCTGCACAAAATCATCAGACCGGGACAAAATTCGAACTTGATCTGTAACTTGTCATGATAAAACTATGTACCAATTATCAAATCAATATTTTCAAGCATGACGCAAAAAAGTGAGGAAAACTGATTATTTGAGTGAATTTTCTAAGTCTAACTCTGGACAAAATCATCAGACCGGAACAAAATTCGAACTTGATCTGTAACTTGTCATGATAAAACTATATACCAATTATCAAATCAATATCTTCAAGCATGACGAAAAAAAGTCGAAAACTGATTTGCCGGACTGACGGATGGACAGACAGACAGACAGACAGACAGACAGACAGACAGACAGACAGAGTGCAAACCTTAAGTCCCCTTCGACTTCGTCGGTAGGGGACTAATAAGAGGATTGATAGTTATCTCTTGTTTATAACCCTAAGAATCATTAAATACAAAAACCGTCGTTAAATGTAAATTTTCTTATCCTTACAAGGCTTTCCTGGACGAATAATAAACTACACATTTACTGGTAGAGACAACATCGACATTGAAAAATAAAATAGCACAAAAAAGAACAAAAAAATGAAAACAAAACGAAACCCTTTGAAAAACTACGGTTGAAACAATTCCGCTGATAAGTCGCCTTCGGTAATGTTACAATCGAAGAATAGAGAACATGCCGTGGTCATCTGTGACACAGATGTTCCATAATACTCAACTAAATCATGATAGCATCCGTAAAAAGCCGAAAGTGTGAAAGGGATATTTTCAACCATTTGACCCTTAATGCAATAGCTTCCTTGTAATCATTTACCCTCTACCAAGGAAATTGCGACGAGAAACGCAAGCTCTGCTAGAATATTGCTACACAAAATGGAAAGTTCACAAAGGCAAAATTGTAGTCATCTCTTTTGTCGTAAAGTTTAGTTCTCAACCGACCCACATTGCTAATTTCTAGCTAAAAGTCAAGCTTTTGGGCAGACTTAACTATTTAAATACATCTGTGGTATCCCTTATTTGGCCAATTGGGTAGATGCAGTCAAAAGTCACGTAACTTTGAATAATTAAGTGAAAGGACAATATTCATGAAAAGGCGGAAAGTGAGAAAAAAATAAAGACTAATGCCATCTGCTTTTTTTTTTTCTTTAGTTAGCATCAGTAGAATAAAGGAACCAGTCTGCTAGCAGTGGAACACAGTTGTTTCCTATAGAAATGCCAATTGTCTGTTGAAAAACATATCCTCCGAACGTAATGAATGTTTTCAATGATAAAATCAAGCATTTTGATGATGTCAGATTCAGTGATTATTTTTTGATCCAATCATAGTAGCTTTTACAAAATATGATTTATCCCTTACTTATCACTCATCAAAGATACCAGGCTTATAGTTTGGTAGCCAGACGGGCGTTTCGTCTACATAAGACTCGTCAGTGGTCCTCTAATAAAAATCTGATTTTAATCATTTATTTTTGAAGATTTATAGAACTCAAACGGGATACTAGCATGTAGAGTTTTATGTCAGCTTCAACCAAACCGTTAATCAAAAGTGGTTTACAGTTAACGATATTTATTATAAATATCAAATAGTTGACCTATAACTGAAAGTTTAAACATAACTAAGCATGAACATTTAACAGTGCATCTTAAAATCATAAGTATTTTTCATAAATAATGTGTTGCCTCTCTTATTTCTAGCAATGTATTTTGTTAACATACTTTCATAGTCTACATGACGTTGAAAACCTGTCCTAGATGAGTTACAACCACAAAATAAACAGTCAATGACATAACGTTGTGGCTGTCAATATTAACACGTCAAGCTGTCGTGTGGACTACAAAATTAACATGATATTTCAAGCTAGTAGAATATTCGATTCTACAAAGTAGGAATAGCCAAAGTAATTATTATTTGCTAATATTCGGTCAAAGTTCTTCAGGAGCTTCAACATTTTAACATGCTAATTATTAGATATTATAGAATCAGTGAATTAGAAGACAGATTAGGGAATATCACCATTTATTGTTAACAGACGATGACAGATCATAGTGACAGATCCATACCATTATAACACATCACCAAAAATACTTGTGGTAATATAAAATGATAGATTTCCATTGATAGGAATACTTTTGATGACAAAGCAAAACGTAACTCTATTATTTTTCGCACTTTTTGTTATAAACTCTTAGACTAAAAAAACACATATCACGGATTGTCTACAAATGTTAGATGATAAAACACACTTGTTAACGTAAGGCAAAGCATTATGACCTTGTCTTGCCACTACAATGTATGATTTGTTACCCATAAATATGTCATAAATTTCTTATTTTGTGCATATCTTTACACGGTGTCATCTGTCAATTTCACTTGTCATGTCGTGATTGATCTAACTATTGTACAAATTAAAAAGATTTATATAAACTGATTATGTAATAGATATACTGGCTTCCAATTATTTCATAAAAATAATTTCAAAAATCTCCTCATAAATAAATAGATACATATAGATCTTCAACGTCCAATACGTAATCTTTCAACTCATTCAACAAACTCTTCTTTGTACCATACTGACTCGGCTATGCCGAAATGCACACAACTGAACAAGCTAAGCTCACAATGAAATATTTTTTTACAGAAATGTTATTCTCAATGTTATTCGACTTTCTTTGCATTTTCTACTTCAAGTGTTTAATCAGTAGATACAATAGGCAATCAAAAAACCAACAAGTCAAAGAAAGACAACAAGATGACCAAAAGTTAAAAACGACGAATACAAAAATATCAGTCCAAAAAAAACTACACAAAAAACTAAAATCTCACCAAAGGTACCAAGCTTATAACTTAATACACTAGTTGCAAGATCAATTCAATAATAAACAGTAAAAATTTAAATAAAATGCTCCGCGGGGCACTGCTTGATACGACCACAGAGGTCGAACCCTGAACAGTTGGGACACTACATTCAAGCTTGATACAGCTCTGAATTTGGATTGTGATTAAATATTTGACACATCATAGGTTTCTGACACAGAATGAATGTGGTCAAATTAAAGAACTGAAAAATATGAAATTGGACTTTTACCTATAATGGTCCAATAACCAAAATCTAAAAACGCGGTTAGATTCAGCATATCAAAGAACCCCCAAGAATTTAATTTTTGATGAAATCGAACAATGTTTAATTTTGGACCCTTTGGACCACAATGTGGACCAATTTAATAACAAGGCCCAAAATCAAAAATCTAAATACAAGGTTAGATATCAAAGAACCCCATACATACAAGTTGCAATCAAACAAAGGTTAATTTTGGACCCCGGATTGGACCAATTTAAAAACTGGGCCCAAAATCAAAAATCTACATACTTGTTTAGATTCAGCACATCAAAAAACCCTTGAATTGAATTTTTGTTAATTTCAAAATAAGTTTAATTTTGGACCCTTTGGACCTTAATGTGGACAAATTTGAAAACAGGCCCCAAAAAATAAAAATCTAAATACATGGTTAGATTCGGCATATAGAAGAACACCAATAATTCAATTTTTGATGAAAACAAACTAAATTTAATTTGGACCCTTTGGCCCCTTTTTTCCTAAACCGTTAGGGTCATAACCGCCAAAATCCCAACCTTCCCTTTGCGGTATGGAATCTTGTGGTACAATTTCATAGAGATCCATAAACTTAAGTTATTGTCTGGAAATCAAATGTCTTCGGACGACGACGACGACAACGACGCTGATACATAACATTATATGACCGCAATTTTGCGGTCGTATAAAATAAACTCTTCAAATACCAGGCTTATAAGTTTGTACGCCAGACGCGCGTTTCGTCTCCAAAAGACTCGTCAATGACGCTCGAATCAACAAAAGAGAAAAGGCCAAATAAAATCGAAGTTAAAGAGCATTGAGGGCCAAAAATTCAAATGAGTAAATTGGAAACGCAACCGGCATTGTGGCGACAGTAAATGGGAAAGGCTAGCAGAAACTGTGACAACAGCTCTGGTCAATTGTGGTAGATATTCCATAACAAAAATAAATTGCTTCGCCGGGCGCAGCTGGATACGACCGCAGAGGTCCACCCCTGAACAGTTGGGGCAAAAATGGACACAATATTCGCGCTTGATACAGGTCTGAATTTGGATTGTAATTAAATATTTGACACATAATAGGTTTCTGACACAGAATAACTGTAGTCAAAGAACTTAGAATTGGTTATATGATTTGAATTTATATTCAATTTTTTGCTTTTGTGCAATACCCTGTGCCTGTGCGAATTGACCCCCCATCCCCGCCCACCCCAAATAAAATGCTCCGCAGGGCGCAGCTTGATACGACCGCAGAGGTCGAACCCTGAACAGTTGGGACAAGTATGGACACAACATTCAAGCTTGATACAGCTCTGAATTTGGATTGTGATTAAATATTTGACACAGCATAGGTTTCTGACACAGAATGAATGTGGTCTCTAAGAACTTAAAAATTTTAAATTGGACATTCACCTATTATGGTCCAATATCCAAAATGTAAATACATGGTTAGATTCAGCATATCAAAGAACCACAAGAGTTCAATTTTTGATGAAATCAAACAAAGTTTAATTTTGGACCATTTTGACCTGAATGTGGACAAAGTTGACAACGGGGTCCAAAAATCAAACACCTAAATACATGGCTAGATTCAGCATATCAAAGAACCCCATATATTCAATTCTTGTTGAAATCAAACAAAGTTTAATTTTAGACCCCGATTTGGACCAACTTGAAAACGGGGCCCATAATCAAAAATCTAAATACATGTTACGATTCAGTATATCAAAGAACCCTAAGAATTCAATTTTTGTTAAAATCAAACTAAGTTTAATTTTGGACCCTTTGGACCTTAATGTAGACCAATTTGAAAACGCGACCAAAAATTAAGAATCTAAATACACGGTTAGATTCGGCATATCAAAGAACCCCAATAATTCAATTTTTGATGAAATCAAACAAAGTTTAATTTTGGACCCTTTGGACCTCAATGTGGACCAATTTAAAAACGGGGCCCAAAATCCAAAAACTTAATACACGGTTAGATTCAGCATATTAAAGAACCCCAAGAATTCAAGAATAAAACCCCATTGAAATTGGTCAAGAAATAAGCAATTTATACAAAATATCTTCTTTTGCACAATACTGTGCAATTGAATATTTCTTGCAATTGCGCAATACTGTGCAATTGAATATTTCTTGCTATTGCGCAATACTGTACAATTGACAATTTCTTGCTATTGCGCAATATTGTGCTATTGGATATTTCTTGCTATTGCGCAATACTGTGCAATTGAAGATTTCTTGCTATTGCGCAATACTGTGCAATTGAAAATTTCTTGCTATTGCACAATACTTATTATATAATAATTTACACATCCTGTTTGGTGTGTATCTCCTGCCATATCATTATTATTTGCTTTTAAATATAAATCAGAAATAACCAACTTAAAATGGAAAATTTCAAAGAAAAAAAAAAGGAAAAAAATGAAAAAAAAATATCCTCCCCAAATTTTTTGAACCCCCTTATGATTCATCACCCCCAAACTCAATCCCAGCCTTCCCTTTAAGGTATGGTACCTTGCAGTACAATTTCAGAGAGATCCATACACTTGAACACAAGTGATTGTCTGGAAACTAGGAAAATGCTTATTTTTGGCCCCTTTTTCCTAAACGTTTTGGGCAATTACCCCCAAACTCAATTCCAGCTTTCCCTTTGTGATATGGAACCTTGTAGTACAATTTCAGAAAGATCCATACACTTACACACAAGTTATTGTCCTGAAACTAGAATAATGCTTATTTTTTGCCCCTTTTTTGGCCCCTAATTCCTAAAATTTTGAGGCAATTACCCCCAAAATCAATCCCAGCCTTCCCTTTGTGATATGGTACCTTGCAGTACAATGTCAGAGAGATCCATACCCTTGAACACAAGTTATTGTCTGGAAACTAGAAAAATGCTTATTTTTGGACCCTTTTTGGCCCCTTATTCCGAACCGTTTTGGGCAATTACCCCAAACTCAATTCCAGCTTTCCCTTTGTGATATAGAACCTTGTAGTACAATTTCAGAAAGATCCATACACTTACACACAAGTTATTGTCATGAAACTAGAAAAATGCTTGTTTTTTGCCCCTTTTTGGCCCCTAATTCCTAAAATTTTGAGGCAATTACCCCCAAAATCAATCCCAGCATTCCCTTTGTGATATGGAACCTTGTGGTACAATGTCAGAGAGATCCATACACTAACACACAAATTATGTCTGGAAGTTACAAAAATGATTATTTTTGGCCCCTTTTTGGCCCCTAATTCCTTAACTGTTGGTACCATAACCCCCAAAATCAATCCCAACCTTCCTTTTGTGGTATTGAACCTTATGGTAAAATTTCATAGAGATCCATTCACTTAAACTAAAGTTAGAGTGCGAAAACCAATGTGTCTTCGGACGACGACGACGACAACGTCATACCAATATACGACCGCAAAAATTTTGCGGTCGTATAAAAATAAATAAAAATTAACTTTTGTGGAATACACTATGGTGTTGCGTATTGAACACCCTTCCCCCCCCCCCCCCAAAAAAAAATTCCCCACCTTTTTTTGGCAAAAAAAAAAAAACGTGAAGAAATTTTGTTTAATTTCTGAAATCTGAAATGAGGAAAAATCCCCCAATTTCTTTTTTACACCCCCCCCTTTTTCCCGAAAAAAAATTCTTTCCCTCAAGATATGGTCATAATCTCAATTAAAATTACCAATGGAGTTTGCAACCATAATTACCCATTTAAATACATCATAAAAGTCTTAAATAGATAATTTAAAAGCAGTGTAAGGGAGGTAATCCAACATTGTACAATTTTGTTTTTGGATTACCTCCCTTACACTGCTTTTAAATTGTCCATTAACCAGGAAACCTTTGTTTTCCTCCTTTTTTGCCCCTAATTCCTTGAGCCATAACCCACCAAAGCAATTCCTAACCATCCCTTTGTGGTATGGAAACTTGTGGTATAATTTCAGAGAGATCCATACATTTAAACACAAGTTATTGTCTGGAAACTAGAATAAATTGCTTCGCTGAGCGCAGCTGGATACGACCGCAGATGTCCACCCCTGAACAGTTGGGCCAAAATGGACACAATATTCACGCTTGATACAGGTCTAAATTTGGATTGTAACTAAATTTTTGACACATAATAGGTTTCTGACACAGAATAACTGTAGTCAAAGAACTTCAAATTGGTTATATGATTTGAATTTATATTCAATTTATTGCTTTTGTGCAATACACTATGCTGTTGCGAATTGACACCCCCCCCCCCAAACCAAAAAAATTTATTTTACCCCGGTTTTTTGCTTTTGTGCAATACACTATGCTGTTGAATATTAACCCCCCAAAAAAAATATTTGAAGAAATTTTCTTTTAATTTCTGAAATCTGATATGAGAAAAATTGTCCCCCCTCCAATTTTTTTCACCTCCCCTTTCCTTTATTTCCCAAAAAAATTCTTTCCCTCAAGATATGGTCAGTATCTCAATTCAAATTTCTAATGCAGTTTGCAACCAAAATTACCCATTTAAATACAACATAAAAGTTTTAAAATATAAAATGACATACATAGTACATAGTCATGGCTAAAATTAATATTAATTAATAGTAACTGCTAAAAATAAATTGACAGCTAATCACCTCAAGACAATCATCATTTCTTAATACATAATTTACAAGCAGTGTAAGGAAGGTAATCAAACAGTGTTCTTTAAATTGAATAGGATTACCTCCCTTACACTGCTTTTAAATTGTCTAAATTGTTCTTTAACCAGAAAAACCCTTGTTTTTCTCCTTTTCTGCCCCTAATTACTAAATGGTTTGAGCCATAACCCCCCAAAGTCAATCCTAACCATCCCTTTGTTGTATGGAAGTTTGTGGTATAATTTCAGAGATTCATACACTTTAACACAAGTTATTGTCTGGAAACTACAAAAATGCTTAATTGGGCCCCTTTTTGGCCCCTGATTCCTAAACAGTTGGGACCATAACCCCCAAAATCAATCCCAACATTCCTTTAGTGGTTATAAACCTTGTGTTAAAATTTTATTGATTTCTATTTACTTATACTAAAGTTATTATCCGGAAACCATCTGTCTTCGGACGACGCTGACGACGACGACGACAACGTGATACCAATATACGACCAAAATTTTTTTTAATTTTTGCGGTCGTATAAAAATGCCTTTTGGGCCCCTTTTTGGCCCCTGATTCCTAAACAGTTGGGATCATAACCCCCAAAATCAATCCCAACATTCCTTTAGTGGTTATAAACCTTGTGTTAAAATCTTATTGATTTCTATTTACTTATACTAAAGTTATTGTCTGGAAACCAACTGTCTTCGGACGACGACGACGATGACGTGATACCAATATACGACCACAAATTTTTTGCGGTCGTATAAAAATGAGATTCTGAGATTTCAGTCATTTTTTTTTAGCATTTATTTTTTTGATTATCAAGCAAGACATTACCTCAAACTGAATTTCTATCAGAAGTAAAGCTATGTAATGTTTTTCAGATATACATTTATGAATTTTTGGTTATGCATTTTCTTCTATGCAAAATTTAAAAAAATATGAAATTTGTATGATAATTGGGATGTAAAGCAATTAATAAATTGTAAATGAATGTGTATAAATAAATCGTTGCGAGTTTATTATTCAAACAACTACCATTCGAATTCCACGTGGTTTCTCAAAACTTCAGATTTTGACATTGAATAAAATAGGATATTTCTATCATACCTCTTTAATGTTAATTACTTATACCTGCTTGTACTATTAGCTCTTATTTAATTTACAATATTACATTCTATACAATATACTGACATGATTAGTTAATGCAGTAAAGGTGTAAGGTACACAAAAGAAACTTAACACTTTTGATAAATCATTAGTCTGAAAATAATCATAATGAATTGTGTCAAAATTTTTTATCAATACTTCCATGTCAGGTGTAACCTTTCTGACCGAAGAGGGTTAACTCTGACAAAAATCTGCAAAGTCATTTCATGATCAGCACCAGTTTTTATGCCAAAAGACGTGTTTAATTTTATTCGGGCAAAATGCAGGAATACCAAAGTATTTTAACAAAATATCATTTTGATTCTTTACATAAGTAAACAATAACAATCTACAGCAACAGGTATATTTCTTCCAATGCTGACACTTACAAACACAGAGATATTGAATTTATTTTGAAATCACTGCCCCCATTAATGTGACAACTACGAGTTATTAGAAAAAGGTTAATGTGCTTTTTTTATTTATCTTTTATGTTTTTTGTTATTTCGTTCTTTAATGTATAATGCAAGTATAAGAGCGATATAAATCATTATTATGGCACCTTTAAATATCAAATATGATAGTTGAATTTCCGTGTTTTCAGAAAATGAGCTCTGTCGTAAATCGTTCAATTGTTAACAACCCGTTTAAACATGAAGGAGGCCAAGTATTGCTTACAAATCATAACCATAAGACTAGCAGCATGAATAAGAGAATAGCAAAGTCGTCAATTCATATTCTCAATTCCTCAGCGTATTGCTATGAGAGTCACAAAACATAAATACGTTTCAAAAATAAACGTGCAAAATTTCTCGACAGTTCACAAATGAACAACTATTTCATTTTCAACAAGCATTCAGTGAGTATTGCATGGCAATACATAGTCCCCTACCGAATAAAAATTCATTGTAATGGAACGAAATTCCAACTTGATCTTTAACTTGTCATGGTGTAAACTACATAAAATAACAAACAAACCTACCACTAAATTCTTCAAACAATTTACTAAAGAAAAGGAAAAAAATCCAAAATGTCATTTATCTTAATACAATGTCTTTTACAAATCTTTTAAAATAAAATGCTCCGCTGGGCGCAGCTTGATACGACCGCAGAGGTCGAACCCTGAACAGTTGGGACAAGTATGGACACAACATTCAAGCTTGATACAGCACTGAATTTGAATTGTGATTAAATATTTGACACAGCACAGGTTTCTGACACAATATGAATGTGGTCTAAGAACTTAAAATGTTTTTATTTACCTATTCAAACCATATCATTATTATTTGCTTTTATATATAAATCAGAAATAACCAATTTAAAATGGAAAATTTTAAAGACAAAAAAATCCCCTCCAAATTTTTTGAACCCCCTTATGATTCATCACCCCCAAACTTAATCCCAGCCTTCCCTTTGTGGTATGGTACCTGCAGTACAATTTCAGAGATCCATACACTTGAACACAAGTTATTGTCCGAAACTAGAAAATGCTTGTTTTTGGCCCTTTTGGCCCCATAACCCCAAACTCAATTCCAGCTTTCCTTTGTGATATGGAACCTTGTAGTACAATTTCAGAAAGATCTATACAGTTACACACGTTATTATCATGAAACTAGAAAAATGCTTGTTTATTGCCTGTGTGATATGGAACCTTGTGGTACAATGTCAGAGAGATCCATACACTAACACACAAGTTATGTCTGGAAGTTACAAAAATGATTATTTTTGGCCCCTTTTTGGTCCCTTATTCCTTAACTGTTGGTACCATAACCCCCAAAATCAATCCCAACCTTCCTTTTGTGGTATTGAACCTTACGGTAAAATTTCATAGAGATCCATTCACTTAAACTAAAGTTAGAGTGCGAAAACCAGTTGTGTCTTCGGACGACGACGACGCTGACGTCATACCAATATACGACTGCAAAAAATACAAATGAGTTATTTCCCTTTGAACAGAAATCTAATAAGTATTTCATCAAAAATTTAATTCTAGGGAAAGTTAAAAAATGAGTTATTTCCTTTGAACAGAAATCTAGTAATTAATATGGATTTCATCAAAAATTTAATTGTAGGGAAAGGGCTTTAACTGAACAAAGAGAAAAGCTAAAATCGTGAAAAGTGAAAATCGAACTTGACCTGTATCTTGTCATGATAAAACAATACACCAAATGTCAAATCAATATCTTCAAGCATGAAGAAATAAAATGCTCCATGAGGCGCAGCTTGATACGACCCATAGGTCGAACCCTGAATAGTTGGGGCAAGTATGGACACAACATTCAAGCTTGATACAACTCTGAATTTGGATTGTGATTAAATATTTGACACAGCATAGGTTTCTGACACAGAATGAATGTGGTCTAAGAACTAAAAAATTTTTAAATTGGACATTCACCTATTATGGTCCAATATCCAAAATCTAAATACATTGTTAGATTCAGCATATCAAAGAACCCCAAGAATTCAATTTTTGATGAAATCAAACAAAGTTTAATTTTGGACCCTTTTGACCTCAATGTGGACAAAGTTGATAACAGGGCCCAAAAATCTAAATACATTATTAGATTCAGCATATCAAAGAACCCCATATATTCAATTTTTGTTGAAATCAAACAAAGTTTAATTTGGACCCCGATTTGGACCAACTTGAAAACTGGGCCCATAATCAAAAATCTAAATACATGTTTAGATTCAGCATATCAAAGAACCCTAAGAATTCAATTTTTGTTAAAGTCAAACTAAGTTTAATTTTGGACCCTTTGGACCTTAATGTAGACCAATTTGAAAACGGGACCAAAATTAAGAATCTAAATACACGGTTAGATTCGCATATCAAAGAACCCCAATAATTCAATTTTGAATTCAAAATCAAACAAAGTTTAATTTTGGACCCTTTGGACCTCCATGTGGACCAATTTAAAAACGGGGCCCAAAATCAAAAAAACTTAATACACGATTAGATTCAGCATATTAAAGAACCCCAACAGTTCAAGAATAAAACCCCATTGAAATTGGTCAAGAAATAAGCAATTTATACAAAGTATCTTCTTTTGCACAATACTGTGCAATTGAATATTTCTTGCAATTGCGCAATACTGTGCAATTGAATATTTCTTGCTATTGCGCAATACTGTAAAATTGACAATTTCTTGCTATTGCGCAATATTGTGCTATTGGATATTTCTTGCTATTGCGCAATACTGTGCAATTGAAGATTTCTTGCTATTACGCAATACTGTGCAATTGAAGATTTCTTGCTATTGCACAATACTTATTATATAATAATTTACACATCCTGTTTGGTGTGTATCTCCTACCATATCATTATTATTTGCTTTTAAATATAAATCAGAAATAACCAACTTAAAATGGAAAATTTTAAAGAAAAAAAGGAAAAAAAAAACCCCCAAATTTTTTAACCCCTTATGATTCATCACCCCAAACTCAATCCCAGCCTTCTCTTTGAGGTATGCTACCTTGCAGCACAATTTCAGAGATCCATACACTTGAACACAAGTAATTGTCTGGAAACTAGAAATCCCAGCATTCCTTTGTGATATGGAACCTTGTGGTACAATGTCAGAAAGATCCATACACTAACACACAAGTTATGTCTGGAAGTTACAAAATGCTTATTTTTGGCCCCTTTTGGCCCCTTATTCCTAAACTGTTGGTACCTTAACCCCAAAAATCAATCCCAACCTTCCTTTTGTGGTATTAAACTTCTGGTAAAATTTCTTAGAGATCCATTCACTTAAAGTTATTGTCCGGAAACCAAATGTGTCTTCAGACAACGCCACAAAAATTTGTTGCGGTCGTATAAAAATGGTACATGAATGAGGCAGTGGTAAACTAGCTATTTGAGATCACAGATTGAATTTATGTTGAAAGTTTCAGAGAAAACGGTTCTACAAGAAGTATTACATAAGGTTGTAAATTATTTCAAGTTTAGATGAACCCTGCCAGACAGACTTGCCATTTCATGCATCACTTAAAGTTAACCAATTGCTTATAGTATCTCAGAAACGGACTTAACCATGAAAACATAAAGATGACTTTTTTAATCATGAAAACGAAGTCAAGGTCAGACAAACCTGCCAGACAGACATGTTCACCATACAATTATTTCATACAGCAAGTATAATTGATTTCTTACATAAAGTACCCAAGAAATAGACATTTCAGTCGAATGATTTGCAAAAGATAGAAATCAGGTTTCGATAAGTAATAATTTATTTTTTTAAAAGGCCTAATCAATCTCTACGGGACTCAATAAGTAAATATGGCTGATTGTCACGTGATGTCTTTCTTAGTTGGATATGGAAACCAAGAAAACAAGAAGTTGATGAGCAATGAATATAAAATGCCAAGTCTGAAACATAATATAAGGGAGCTCTGATTTGTAGTTCGTTCGAAAAATGAGACAGCAAGTCGGATGGACTGGTGTGAAACTCAATATCGCCCTCCTATGGAGAGGGAGCATAATAAAAACTCAATATCGCCCTCCTACGGAGAGGGAGCATAATAAAAACTCAATATCGCCCTCCTACGGAGAGGGAGCATAATAAGAAGTCAATGACAGGGAAAAGGACAGAACAATTTGATTGCTATTGAAAAACAAGTTGTACTTGCAAGGGTTCAGAATTGAAGCTTAAATTAGTAGTCTATCGACCCATGTAGGGTCATGTAGGGTGTTGTTGCTTTGATTATTCCATGTTCAGATAGTCTGGCATTGGCAACATTCTGAATTAGATACTAGTATGTAGTTCCAAACAATATTTGTGACATTGCACATCTTTATTGTCCACTTAGAAAACGGACGATTTTTATACTTCTATAACATAGTTACCTTGAGGATTTACTCTTATCTTCTTTATTCTTCTTTTTCACTCTCACATAATCACTAGTATACATGAATTTTAGTCTTAAAAGGTCATTTTGATCTTAACATCTGAAAAGTCTGACCTTAATATGTTCTGATCAGTCTTTTTGTCAATTTTTAGACTTATCACCTGTGGTAAATTCAGTACTGTTCAGACAATTCGCTTGCAGTCAATTCAGTATTGTTCATTATATTGTACAGGTAAATTACAGCTTCTGAACAGTCTGAACATAGACTGAACAGATCATAATTGACTGCAAGTGAATTGCCTGAACAGTACTGCAGTGGATAAGTCTGAAAATTACTTAATAGTTTATTGTTCAGTCCCTTAAGAGCTGTTCAGATAAAAATAACCGTTTCAGATAAAACTTAATTTACTAGTGAATTCCTTTTTTTCTACTTGTACTACTGTATATTCATTCTTAATAATGATCAAACAAAAGTTTTACCAATTTAGTCTAATGTCATTAAAATGTAAGTGACCTTCAATGTGACATTTATGTACCGATTATCTCTTCTGCACATCAATGATATCCTTAAATATCAGTGTGAGTTGCACTTCTTTGCTTTTGATCAAAGCAAAAGAACCCCGTTCACATGCCGATATTTTACGATATAATTAAAATTCAAAACCTGATAATCTGTATATCGTGCTTATTTTGATATTTAAGCCATGTATAAGCTTTGTTCTCCTACCGAAAATAGACCTGATAAATTCTGCTCTCAAATTGTGACGTTCCTGCAAAGTTCTCTCCTATTTAAAAAGTTCTTCTCTAACCTTATAAGGCTGTGATACGAGAATAACAGAGCAGCAGAGCAGGGTAAAATATACAAAGGGTAATACTTTGGCTTTCCCAAATTTGTATCTTAGTATCTCTCATCAAGGTTAATTCGGAAATGCAAATCAAATGTATAAATTTGATATGCTTTACTTTCTATTTGACTTGCATTAAATGCAAATAACACTTTATTAATTTCTTGGGTCTGAAGTTCTTTTCTAGATTGAACAAGAACTTATTATGTCCCTTGCTGGTAAATGTTAATTTCCAAAAGTATTATCTGTTCAGTTGTCTATCTTTCTGTATTAGTCATCTTAACATCTTCAAGCTTCAAACGTCTTGTCTCTCAAAGTTCCTTGTAAACTAAATCCATAATACATATTAAATGCAGAAGATAAGATACATTAACCTTGATTTACAACCACAGTATTATATCATATGTAAATACACATTAATTTGTGTTCAGAAATTGGTCATGAGTCATTTGGCTATTTTGGTAAATTGTGAAAAAGATAGATTTTGTCAGTTGTTTTTTTTAATTCTAATCTTAGCATACGTGATGAATGTTCCAAGTTTTTTTAATGTTTTTTTTTTATAATCTAAACATACTTGGTGAATGTTAATTAACAAATGTGTATTTTTGCAGCACAAATTTGATATGTTAAAGTTGAACTTTCTACCACTTGCTTGATGACATTGCTTATGAACTGCAATTCCACAAGAGTATCAGCAGCCCGTGTAATGTTTAAGAAATATGCAATGACTGATAGCATTTATTTCAACATCTTTTAAAAATTGAGTTTTTTATTACAAAAAAAACTTAAGGCAATACTTTTGGGGCATTTTTGGTTCGAAAGAACATAATGAAGTGAAACAAATTTGGCTGTTTTATTTCTGATCTTTTCTTATAATGGTTTCTCAAGAAATTTTGATGGACCACACCAAATTTGATGCAATTTACTTGAAAACTGTTAGACTATCGTTTATAACAGCTAATTAGCCACTCTTTAGCTAAATCTCAAAAGCATTTTATTAACTACAAAATTTTAAAATATTTGTCACAATTAACTTTCAAACAGTAGAACAATTGTAAGAATTCTTGTCCTACTGGGAAATTATACAAGGATTATATATTTTGCAAATACCCTTATTTTTTCTCAAAGTTTTGAATACCGATCACAACCAATTGTTTTTATGTTGATATGCTATAAGAACTAAATCAGTTTAGAAGAGTCAATATTTGTCTCAACTTGTGGATTATTTTGTATAACTATTAATCTTTTTTCACTTTTTAGTTATTTAGTAGGTTTTATAAACTACATTAATGGGGAAAATGGAAAGCTCTGTAATTTATAATTTGTTCTTTTGAAACTGAAAAGCCTTTCTTTTCTCAAATATCATTTGAGCTGATGTTTTTTCGAGAAGACTAAGGCTGTTTCTAAATATATCTGTATTCAAAAGACTACGCCCAAGTTAAGACTAACATCTCTTCATTTCTATATAATTATTAATTTTGGTAAATTACAACCATTAATTAAGGAGAAATTAATATTAATGGATTGTTTTTCTACTTCACCATCTTTGTTCTTTGTATATTAAAAAAAACAAAGAAACAAAATAGAATGTTTCAAGGATATCTAATTCATTTGAAAATTGATCATTTTCTATGTTAATGAAGGAAAATACAACTAAAGGTATCTAAATTCAAAAGTGATTATTATTCTTCGATGATTTATTCAAAACATCTGTCAGACATATGTCTTATTTAGCTAACTCATTAGTTCTATTAATACACCACTTAATTACAGGCAACAAAAGTTTAGGGATGTTCAAATCTCATAAATGCATTGAGAAGATACAAATCAAGGTAAAAAAACAAAATATGAGGGATTCGCATGAAGTCCAAAAGGAGGGCACACATCTCCCACTAAAGTTGCACCATCCACATGGGTAATTCACACTAATGAAAGGCTGAAAAATTTTTTTTTTACATATGTATACTTACAAGATCTTGGTTAGGTTTACATTCGTAAGCCATGTTCCCTATCAGCTTGACCAAGTCTCTCTTTAAACAGTATCCTGCATGATCTTGATCAATATTGCCCATCTTAATTATTTTATCCACTCTGCTGAATAAATTATCTCCTTGTAGACCTATCTTATGGATAGCTTCAAGCAAATCTAAAATATATACATCTCAAAGTTTTAACTTTTTCTGTTATTGTTTTTTAAGCTACTATGTTAAGGTTTTTAATGTCTGATATTCTCTTTATTTTCGTTTTTGGAGGAGGGTTTTCAAAATTTATAATTTGATTGAATTCCTGGTGGAAGTCAAGTCACAAAAGTACTCAATATGCAATATATGAGGTGAATAATTAGACAATTTCTGTGTTACCAATGTTGCCTAGCTGTTATCATTAACCCTGTATCTTATGTTGGAATGCTGACAAATAATTGGACATACATAATATTCATTATGCACAGGTTTTCTCTTGAAATTAAGTTTGGAACACTAAGTTACAATACAAGTAAGGATAACCCATTATTCTAAATTAGGTATTTGTTTTATATTCTTCAAAAATTCAAGGTTATGTATTAATAAATTCTGATATCTGAACAGTATGACAATTTGCAGCTTATAAATGTACCGGTAAGAGTAGAACCACATCATTTTTGTTCACAATTTTATAATGATGATTTGGTAATTTCTGAATGAATTGTTTTAACAGTGTATGTGTGTGTGAAATAATATTGATGTACTGTGTCATAAAAATCTTTTCATATTTTGCACTCATACTATATACAAAAAGATGTCCATTTCTTTCCCCTTTGTGACAATTCTACTCATCATGCTCATTGCAATGTGTACAATGTCGTTTGCTATTTGCAACATCTCACATCCTTGGTACTATTGTAAACTACATGCATTTAATCAGCAGAGCTACAAAATCATGCAGTTGCAACATATTCAAATTCAAAGAATATTACTTAATGTCTGATGCTTACAAATAACACAGGAAAGCAAGTCTTTGTCTGTATTTATATCTGGATATAAATTGTGGAATGATGTTGCAATACCAAGAATTTCTATTTCTTTCACAATGACAACAGGATTCTGAAATTTCAAATTTTATGAGAACATTAAAATAACACTTTATAAATTTCATCGGTGCATAGTGCTTTTCTGGGCTTAGCAATAACTTATTGTTCCAATAAAAGTGTTCACACCTGTAGAATTTTAAGTGCACTTGACTTTCATATTATTCCATTTCAATTTTCCAAAGATCATTCTGCAAACAATTGCAAAACTGGTTTTCAAAATAATTTTTTGAAGGAACAGGGCCATCATTTACCTCAAGCCTCTTTTGAGTCAAAAATAGTTCATCTGGCAAAAATATGCTAATTTGGTATTAATTTTTTCCTTTTTCACTATCAAAATATTTTTTTCATTCTAAAGAAAATAACTCATTTTCAAATTACAGGTTTTCAAAAATACAAGTGAAATCAAGACCAATAAATTATTTTTTTCTTTAGAAGCAAGTTCAACACATTTGTTGTCAACATTAAAATCAGGATCAATATTTTGTTTTACAAAAATAAACATTTGATTCATGTTTTCTGTAAATCGTGTTTTGCTAATCATTATTAGGTGTCTCTAGTTTACTACAGATTATTTGTCTACAATAAATTTAATGTTATAGGCAAAAAAAACTCAAAATGTTCAAATAATAACATTACAGTGCCAATATAAACTGCTCCAGATGCGCATTTCGACAATAATGTCTCTTCAGTGTTGCTCAAGACCAAAATATTTGATAGTCCAAAACTTAAATCATTTAAGGGCAAAAAATCCTATAAGGAATCATGATGGTTGCAGTCAAGTTGGCATTTTTTGTAGGTCTTGTATTGCTATTTATTTTTGCTGTTTCCAGTTCAGGTCTATCTATGATTATTGAAATAATAGGAAATAAATGGGGAATGTGTCCATGGGACACAGATGATGCCCCGCTTGCATATAACGTTATAAAGGGACATAACTTAAAAACGGTAAAAGTGACACTACCCAAATTTGTACTTGATCTGAGCTTTGTGGTAATAAGCAATGTGTATAAGTTTCATAACATTTGGTTGAGGCAAACTTAAGTTAGAGAACGGAAACAAAAATTCAGCAATTTTTATATTCTGAAAGGGGCATAACTCTAGAATGGTGAAAGTGACACCACCCAAATTCAAACTTGATCTGTGTTTTGTGGTAATAAGTATTGTGTATAAGTTTCATAACATTTGGTTAAGACAAACTAAAGTTAGAGAACGGAAACCAATTTTTGGACGTACAGACGGACAAGGGTAAAACTTCATGCCCCCTACTCTACGGAATAAAAAAAGCCCTTAAATTGGTAAACACAAAATTTTAGTTAGAGGGCAATAACTCTAAATATGATATTTCTGATAATTTAAATAGAAATGTACAGAAGGTAGATCATGTTATTTCAATCATTCACACCTGTCAAATTTTCTCTACTTTTTATATTTTGATTAATTTGAAGGATATTAGATTAATGCTTGCATTTTACCCTTATGTCCTTTCTTTCTGCCAACACTTAAAAACATAGATATCTATGAAAAATATGACTAATTTGTTTCAAATTGGCCTGATAATTTCAGATGAGAGGGTTTTTGTAAGTTTAGCTAGACATTTAAATCTAGTAATGGCATTAAGAAAATTATTTAACTTGAAAGCCTTACAAGTAATATTACACAAAAACAGAATTTTTTTTAATTGCTAGAGGAATAAAATGCTCTGCAGGTCACAGCTTGATATATGACTGCAGAGGTCAAACCCTGAATAGTTGGGGCAAGTATGGACACAACATTCAAGCTTCATACAGCTCTGAATTTGGATTATGATTAAATATTTGACACAGAATGAATGTGGTCCAAGTACTTAAAAATTTAATAATGGGCATTTGCCTATTATGGTCCAATATGCAAAATCTAAATACATGGTCGGATTCAGCATATCAAAGAACCCATATATTCAATGTTTGTTGAAATGAAACAGAGTTTAATTTTGAAACTTGATTTGAACCAACTTGAAACCTGGGCCCAAAATCAAAAATCTAAATACATGTTTAGATTCAGCATATCAAAGAACCCCAAGAATTCAAATTTTGTTGAAATCAACCAAAGTTTAATTTTGAACCCTTTGGACCTTATTGTGGACCAATTTGAAAACAAGGCCCAAAATTGAAAACAACTAAATTCACAGTTAGATTCGGCATATCAAAGAATCCCAATTTTTTTATGAAATCAAACAAAGTTTAATTTTGGACCTTTTGGCCCTTAATTAACATTTAGGGCCATAACCCCCAAAATCAATCCCAACCTTCCTTTTTTTGGTATGGAACCTTGTGGTACAATTTCATAGAGATCCATAGACTTATACTCAAGTTATTGTCTGGAAACCTGAAAATCCTTGTTTTTTGGCCCCTACTTCCTACTCGGTTTGGGCCATAACCCCCAATATCAATCAAAAACCTTCCTTTTGAGGTATAGAACCTTGTGGTACAATTTCATAAAGATCCATACACTTATACAGAAGTTATTGTCCTGTAACAAGAAAACTGCTCATTTATGGCTCCTTTTTGGCCCCTAATTCTTAATCAGTTAGGGAAATAACCCCAAAAATCAATTCCAACCTTCCTTTTGTGGCATTGAACCTTGTAGTACAACTTCATAGAGATCCATTCACTTACACTCAAGTTATTATCAGGAATCCAAATGTCTTCGGAAAATTACAACCCTGACGACTAAATCGCTATACCATTATACAGCCACAAAAATTTGGTGGTCGTATAAAAATATACGGATAATAAATCTCTGTAGTTCTGATAAATTTAGTAAACATAATGTATATCCCTGATTTTAGTACTGAAAATATTATATTCTTTGAAATCTGAAACATCACTGCAAACATATGAATACCAGACCTTCTGTGAAGTATACACCCTGTATAAAGGAATCAGAAAATCAACACCAAGGAAAGGATAATTAACCATAGGAAAGAATGAATTGTCCTGTTTGTCATAAATTTTAGGAGGAACTTTAAGATTACCAAAGGATGGATAAATTGATTGTATGATGACTACTAAATTATCAGTGGCAAATATTACATCCTACTCAGGACTACAACACCTTAATGAAAAATGAAAATTTCTTGCTCTCTATAAGTTAGACCTGCATAGTCAAATTTTTAACATGCTAAACAGGTAATTCATCAGGTAACAGTCCATAGAAAGACATGTCACTCTACCCTTGACACATCATTCTGATTCTGTGCAATAAATATATCAAGGTCTAACTAAGGACATTGATCATTTGAACAATTGAATGTAGAGAGATCAAGTTGAGGTTGGTAAATTTCATTTGTATATTAGAAAAATTTGATTTGATCGAATCTTTAAAAGATAGTGATATAGTTTATGGAACATGATTTAGCCTAAATGCCATCAATGAATAAATTTGTCAAGTGTAAGCAACAGAGGAATTGAAAAAAGAACTCTTTAATTACCCTTTTTGTTCATTTTAATTCTGAGCACAGTTTATACATTGTCATTTATGAGAAGTACATTCAAATGATATCTCTACAAATAAGCTAATTTCCTGCATCGCCAGGTGCTGTGTGGTACTCCTTAAAATTATAAAACCATATGCTATTATATCACTCATTATAAAATCAACTAAAAATGCTCTTTTTTTTTATCTACTAACATACTTCTACTACTGTGTGGGTTTGACTTTAAAAACTTCTTATAAAACTGCAAAACACCCTTTCTCAACATATGAACTATAAAAATTACATATAAACTTCTCTATGTCATATTTCACATTTTTGATCACATGCTGATTTAACATTTCCCACAATGGCATGTTTCATGTTATAAATATAAAATTCTTAACAATAGTTTTTTTATGTCACTGATTTAAATCAATATACATAAATCAAGTAAAAAATAATGAAATTCTTAATTAATAAATCTATATGATATGTCATTACACCTGAAAATGATATAAAATATCATATACATCTGTTCTTACATACATATATTTGACATTAATAAACTGACTTATGCATACTTTAATAGTATTTAATGTATTATGTAAAATTTTACAAAACCATTTTGCGAATGTTTAATTACTTTTCACAAAATACATTGTTTTGATATTTTTGATGGATTGTGTCCACCTGCTTATCCAGACTGTAAAAATATGTCAATGAATTCTTCATTATTATTACACAAATAGAGGAACATGGTGAATAGTTCTGAAACTGCTCAGTCCTGTCAGTAGAATGCAGCCTGATTGAACAAAATGTTCCCCTCTCAAGTTAGTTTTTCAATCTTATTTTTAAAAATAGTTTAAAAGTCAACAAAGATACTAGGTTTTTAATTTTAATAATTCAGGCACGCATTTAGTCTACGAAAGACTCCTTAGTGACACTCAAATCAAGACAGTTTAAAGGTCAAGTCAATAACAAAGTAGAAGAGCATTAAAAACCAAACATTTCCAAAACCTCTGCCTTCTGGAAAGATTAGGATCATAATATTTAACGAACAGTATACTTACAAAAAAATGACCACATCAATGATATTTCATGTCAATATGGAGTACTGACTAATAGACTGGTGGTACCTTAAGGAACGAACCAAGTAATTGTAACAAGGCATTAGAATTTATACCATGTTTCAGTATACCAGTCACAAGTTTTATCTACACACAGTACCATTCAAGAGGACCAACTCTCCCACACCCTACACCAAGGAAAATGTCGGAGTCACTCCGAAAACTCCGATATTCCTCCCAAAATGTTTGGAGGAATTTAGGAGTAATCTCTCCCAAAATCGCGTAAATGTTTATTGTGATAGGAGCTCACTCCCTACACCGAGGAATTAATTGCCCTTATCCTACTTTGATCTCTACCGCACAAGACTGATAGGGTAATTGGATTACCTGACAGGTAAAGGTTGACGTAATAAAGAATTATATTTCCGGTCTACTGTACCAGTTTAAGTGTCAAAACAGGTGTACAATTTTAAATGTCTTTTATACTGGTTAAGTTTAATTTTGTGGTAATAATAAGTTAAAATATTTTCGTATTTCTTGCTTGCCAATCTAAAAATATCTTTACTTAAATGTACTTGCTTTAAAAAAAGGATTATAAAATATAGTGGAAAATGTGAAAACGCAATATTCTACTTCAAAGTTAAAGTCTTTATTTGAAAATTATGTGTCTCAAAGTTTTGTATATGCAAGTAAAAAGGAAAATTTATTCACCATTCGTTAGGCATAATAATTATGTAAGTCTACAGCATTTTCTTTTTACGATTATCTCATTGCTTGAATGAATAAAAGATTTAAAAGCAAAATGTTGTTGTTAATTCTTTCAATTGCATTAAAATTTTATAAAAAATAAAAACTGTACTTAATTTTGACCTCGATGTTTTCACCAATAAATTAAATATTTTATTTACGAAATGGACATACTTGTGTAAAAATAACCGGAAACTTCCGCTAAATTAATGAGAGCAGTTTTAAGAAAATCATAAAAATTACGTGTCACAAAGTTTTGTATATGCAAGTAAAAAAGAAAATATTATTCACCATTCGTTATGCTTAATATTTACGGCATTTTCGTTTTACGATTTGTTGGCATTACTTTAGGATAATAATCCGTTTCGGTTACAACAGGAATACTTCCACAGCTGCATTAACTCGTCTTTGTATAATATTTATTTTCGCACAATGAATGTAAATTTGTGTATTTTGAACAGTGATCTTAAAGATTTTAAAAATTATTTGCCGTGCGAAGACAATTCCACGATACACATGTCAGTTATCAACAGTTTGGGTTGAACTTGAACTTGACTTACTTAACAATGTTAAATGCTAAAATAGTTAACATTAATTTTATCCACAGCACGAGATTTTTAAAGGGCGGAAATAATATCACGTACCAGTAAACTCAGGTGACTTTTCTGGACGACCGTGGGAAAATTCATTCAGGTTTTAAAGATGCAGAACGAAATGTTTGTGCGTGCTTATTGAGGCTCTAGAAGGTCCTTTTACAATTGATTAACGGAATCTAAAATATAATTTTTCCGAATAAACGAGAACACATCTTCTTTAGCTATTTAATTTTTATGTTTTATCAGTCAAAACAGGACGTGACCTGAACATTAGTTATATGTCCATGGTCAATAATATAAATTTATGGTTGGTGAAATATTGAAATTATGATGGAAATTGTCCGGGGGGGATCAATTGTGTTCAAATGACAAACATACGATAAAGAACTGCCAATTGTGGGCGGTTGAGAAATTTTGAAAATGAAATTCTGACTTAGAACATTATGATGGGCAATTGAGGTTCAATAATAATTAAAGGATTAGTGACCTATCGGATGGCGATAAGCGGATTACTTATCATCACAACTTTTAACATCGTTTGTAAACGTTAAATGGCTGAGCGTCATAAACTTGTCAAAACATGTAGACAGGTAGAATTATAGTAATTTAGTGCGAACATATTTTACATTTCCAAATTTAAATGACGAAATTGATATAAAATACTTTCGTCAATTTGAAAACCGTTTAGTAAAATACGAAAATGACGAGCGCAAGCAAAATCGCTTGAAGTTATTCCTTTGTTGAACAGAGTTGTCACTTTACAGTTTCTTTTCGTAATTTAAATTATTCAAGTCTGTATAAATGTACCGAGGTGGTGAAACATAATATTTTACATTGCTCAATAAATTGAGTTTACTTGTTGATCCGATTAATAGATTGGACGATCTAGTTACCGTAAAACTACATCTTTTTATAAGCCAGTTGATTTTATATAATGAACAATTAACGCACGGATATTGCTTATTGAGTAAGTCATAAAAGATTCTAATGGTGGCAAATTCGTCTTTGTTGAAAGAACACAATGTATGACATGACCGGACTGTAATAGAAACACAAAATAACAAGTTTTTTCTTCATATTTTTTTTGTTTGTAAATTTATTTCAAAGATAATGGCATGGGACAAAAACATAAAAGATATAAATGATAATTTCACATCTTTATCTGTCAAAGAAAAGAAAACATTTGTTAAAATTTTAATACCGTGATTTTAAAGCACACCTGTGCAATCAAGATCGATTAAATGTACATAGGTAAATTATCTGGCTAATCCGATTATGTTGTCACGCGTCGTTAACTTTTAGTACATCCGATGACTAATCAGTTGGGTCTAAAGGTCATTATAGATTACAGGCTTATAATTTTAGTGTGCTTAATGTTGTCATTTGATTTAAATAGTTGGGGTTCATATATGAATAAAACAAAATAACTACAGAATAGTCAGTGTCCTCAACTGTTATACTGGACTTTTCAATATCAATTAAATTTCCAATAGGCACGACATTCCCATTTAGTAACTGTTCCATGCTATTTTTTAGACTTGTCAAAAAGATTTTGCTGTTGTGAACCTTGACAAAAATTTCATAATTTAACTCCAACCAGAATGGTGTGAGAAAAAATGTCAAAACATATTTGAACCATCAGGCATTCTGACTTTCCATGCAACTTGTTAGTGGTTTGGTGATGTTAACTTTTGACAGAAATCTCATTTAACCACAAAGAGAAACAGTGATGTTAGAATGCTAACTATTTTGATTTTCAGCTTCCATGGAGCATACTTTTTAGTTTAGTACAAATGTAGTAGCGTACAAAAAATAAACAAATGTGCTATGCAGTTTTGCTTAAATCAACTATAAATGATGATACTGACAGACAATTTAAATCCTTTTTACCAATTATAAAAACAGGGACTATGAAAATTACGGTTACCATTAATTAAGAATGAACATTTTCTAGATTACCCTATGATGATTGATTGTTACATAGCTTATGTCCACAAAGACCAATATGTGTTCAGGTTAATAACAACTACTGGACAGTCTGAACATAGACTGAACAGATATTGATTGACTGCAAGCAAAAAAAGTGTTAACAGAACTCAATTTTTACAGCAATGGATTCATCTGAAAATTGACTGAAAGACTGAAAACTACTTAATAATTCATTGTTCAGTCCTTTAAGAGCTGTTTAGATCAAAATGAACTGTTCAGGTCAAAACAAGTTTTTAGTGCATTCATGTCTGCCATCTTGTTTTCTTATTTTAAGCTCCTCTTGCTTTTTCCATTTAAAAACATAAGAAAATTTTGCAAATTTACCTTCATTTTCTTTTCATTCATGAAATACATCTTCAATGATTTATCATTATTTACTCAAGCTCTTCATCACTGCATGAGGATTTAATGAAGGTAAAAAAAGAGATGAAATCACATTATATATGAGGTCTTACATTGACCTATAATGGTTTACTTTTAAATTGTTATTTGATGGAGAGTTGTCTCATTGGCACTCACACCACATCTTCCTATATCTATTGAAAACTTTTGCATAATTATGCTCCATGGACATGCACTAAAACGTCTATTTATAAAATATGATACATGTATGAACTTTTCCTGCTTTTATTCTTTTGGCATGAAGACTTAATGAACTGTTTTAATACCTGATTTTGATGTTTCTCTAACAGAGACAGGATTGTATATGATTGAGATTTCATATCTTCAGCAATATACTGTAGATTGCTTTTTGAGGTCTGTTGGTCATTTTCACTTTTATCTAGATGGTCCAACATAACTTCATACACCAACAACCTAGTAATCAAAAAAACATTTTCAAAAAGTGGTCCATTATATTATACACGTAACACTTCGGCATTGGTAATTAAGCATAAAGAGCTTTTAAAATTCTAAAAGAAAAACCTAAAATTATCATAAAATTTGTTTTCAGTATGCTTTTACTAAAAATAGTACAATGTCATCAGTGGTTTATTATCTAATGTTCAGCTTACTATATGGTCACAATTATGGTGTGGTTTTTGTTCATTGTTGAAGGCCATATAATTACCTGTACTTGCAAATATCATTGCCTTTCTACTTAGTGATCAGTTGTCTAATTCTCAATAATGCCACTTCTAATTTTTGTATAAATTTAGCATCTCAAAACCTTTTAAAGTCATAAAAGTATTATTATATATTGTTTAGTTAATGCTTACTATACAGTATGGGTTTCATTCATTGTTGAAAGATATACAGTGATCTTAATTTGACAACATGCTTGTCCTTTCATTTCTGGTGGATAATTGTCTAAATGAAGTTCTCAATTATACCAGATCTCCTTCTCTTTATATAATAGTAGCATTCCAAAACCAAAATTTTGAGTTTACGTCTTAGTTTGTGACAAAAGATGACTTAGACACTCAGCATTGTAATCCTCTAATTTTATTCAATATAAATAGAGAGATTCAACTGTAGTTACCTCATTGACGTTCATAATGATAATCAGTAAGAAATTATTTTAAATGAATGTTTTAGTGTGTCCCATATGTAGCGGTATTAACATTCAGATTGGAAATCCAAAACAGTTGTTCCAAATATTATTAAAACTGTCTGAATAAAGAAAGACAACTCCAAACAATAAACAAATCTTAAGTTTCTATAATTTTTTTTTTATATTAAATCATCTAATAAACTGTTATCACAGAGATATGTCTCGCTTTTTTGTAATTTCAATAACGCAAATGTTGAAATTAAAATAGCAACACTTTAACATGTAAGTTTTGCAAATATTCAAAGTCAATTAACTATGACTGAAGGTACATGGCTAAACAATCTCCATGGAAATGAGATGTGCCAATGCTAATACAACTGCATACCAAATACCATTGACTTGTCATAAGAAGTTCCCTTTAAACAAACCTAAACACAAACTAATACATGTAAAGTAAGCAAAATTTCAAAGTCAATAAACCATAACTGAGTTGGCGGGGTCAAATAATCTCCATGGTAATGAGATGTGCCAAAGCTAATACAACTGCATACTAAATATCATTGACCTACCACTAGTGGTTCCCCATAACCGACCTAATCACAAACTAATACATGAAAACTAAGCGAAATTTTCAAATTCAATAGACTATGACTGAGGGGCAGGGCCAAATAATCTCCATGGAAATGAAATATGCCAATGCTTATACAACTGCATACCAATTACCATTAACTTACTACTAGTGGTTCCCCATAAACTGACCTAATCACAAACTAATACATGAAAACTAAGCAGAAGTTTCAAAGTCAACAGACCATAACTGAGGGGTGGGGCCAAATAATCTCCATGGTAATGAGATGTGCCAATTCTAATACAACTGCATACCAAATATCATTGACTTACCACTAGTGGTTCACCATAAACTAGACCTAATCACAAACTAATACATTGTTGACACTGCCGCCGCCTCTGACGCCAGAAACAGCATACCTATGTCTCGCTTTTTGACTCGTCAAGCAAGACAAAAAACACTCATAGTTCATATTATTGTTTAAAAAAAACAGGAAATAAGTGTCATTATAACATTACAACTTATCACTGTTGAGCTGCTGCATGACCAAATATGAAGTCACTCTGTTCAAGAGTTTCACAGAAAAGTGTGACAAAATTTTTTAAGTTCATTCAACATATTGAAAAATTGAAAGTATCTCCAAACAGAAAGTAGGTATCTGACATACTCATCAAGCTGCTGACCAAATATCAAGTCATTCTTAGTAATATCTGACCAAATATCAAGTCATTCTTAGTAGTATCTGACCAAATATCAAGTCATTCTTAGTAGTGCTGACCAAATATCAAGTCATTCTTAGTAGTATCTTACCAAATATCAAGTCATTCTTAGTAGTATCTGACCAAATATCAAGTCATTCTTAGCAGTATCTTACCAAATATCAAGTCATTCTTAGTAATATCTGACCAAATATCAAGTCATTCTTAGTAGTATCTGACCAAATATCAAGTCATTCTTAGCAGTATCTGACCAAATATCAAGTCATTCTTAGTAGTATCTGACCAAATATCAAGTCATTCTTAGTAGTATCTGACCAAATATCAAGTCATTCTTAGTAGTATCTGACCAAATATCAAGTCATTCTTAGTAGTATCTGACCAAATATCAAGTCATTCTTAGTAGTATCTGAGAAAAGTGTAACGAAAATAAATACCTGACTACATTATTGCCGGGCAAGCCCTAACTTCTAGAGTACCTTACATATATGAAAGTAACATGAAGCAAGTTTTGAGTAATTGCATATGCTAAAGATGCTTCTTCAAGATGAAAAGATTGTGGTATTGTAGATAAAACATAAGCTATACATATTAAGGTGTACACAATTTCCATATCTTTGAATATTTAAGAATATATATATTTCAATGTTTAACACATGCTTGACCTCATATGATGCTGGTCCTAAATTAATGATTTGTAATTCACAATAAAACTTTATTTTATTATTTATACACATTCTTTTATCATGTTTATCAAATGTTTATGCAATGTATACCTTTTTTTTATTTAATGATGCTGAATATTTAGGGAGACTTTTGTCACTGCATGATGTTGCAACACAATACACAGGAGATGTCCCTTCTGTGAGGGGACACAACTACATATATGCACCTTGCTAGAGCAATATATACATGTATGGGTAACAAGAAAGTTACATACTTTTCTGTGTCTTTTAATAAAGGAAACACTTTGGAAAAACTGCTGTCAACTTTGCACATACTCTCTATGAGATATACCCTGGAACATAAAAAGATCATAAAATTAACAATTATTAATCATGACATTTTTTATCGATTCACTTTTTGGAAATAGTTTTAAGCCATTCTAATTGTAAGCCTTTAAAATCTCAAAAGGACTTTTTTAACAATTGTTAAAATCTTTATAAAAAAACATTAGTTTAGAGCATTTATGGAATAAGAAAAAGTTACAAACAGTGTAAACCATATGAATATTTTAAATAAATTGTTTAGAAGTTCTGTATCATTTCAACTGTATCTGGTCATGAATAAAAATATTACAGTAAACACAAAATGATTAATTCAATTCAAAATAACCCTTGCTAGGGTTTTTTTCACAGGGAATTCTGGTAATGGTAGAGTTTAGCTTTGTATATTCCATATGTATTACATGTATATGACAAACGTCAAGGTAGTAAATCAGTGTTATCACCTTTAATTACCAATAAACACCCTGTGTCAGAGTGATTTACTCACCCCAAACCAGCAAGAGTTATTTAAACACTTTGTAAATGAATCACCTTACAATGTAAATGTACAGTACCTACCCCCATTCACAATCGCACTCTGTTGTGTAGCAGATCACATTTGTTAACATCTGTATTGTGTCTGGACTGATCCAAACATCTTGGTTGTCCAGGTTACCAGATAAACAAGTATGTGCAACCATGCAGGTATATATGCTGAGCTTTTCATCTGATAAGTCAAACAGCTTACTGAAAAAAATTATCACACTCTTGGGAGAATATATGTGGCTTATACTCTTGATACATACCTATGTCAATAAAAGAAAAGTTGTTGTTGTCTCTTAATCTGCTATCTGTTGTAAGCTGGTTGTATGGATAAACCCTTGTTCTTTTGTTTTATCGTGAGACTTTCAAGTTAAACACCTGACCTTGAAATTAATTGCATCAAGGATTCAGGTTTTTATCATAAACAACTTACAAAATGTAGTTATTTCTTTGTACTAATTCTTTTCAAGAGTAGATTTTACTGCCCTCTTAGGAGATAACTTTTCTGGAGATTTGCATAATCTTTTTATGAAAAGATATTGTGATGCTGCTTTAATATCTGATGATTTGATGATCTCTATAGCTACAAATGCTAAATAACCCTTCATGACTAATAAATTATTCATTAAATGGTAATAGTAATTACAATATCTTTTCTAAAAAAAAGGTGATGTTTATGATAGCCGAAAAACACTATTTGATAAAAATTACATTTTGAAATTGATGTTAACTATTCCTTTCTGGCTGAGAACTTAAATACCATAGTAATTCTTACTTGAGTTCTTCCACAAATATTTTCCAAATCAAACATTGATTCTTTTGATGTCCAACACTACAGTTCCCTAAAAATTGCACAATGCATCTCAATGTCACAATGATGTCTGAATCTTTACTGCTTTTGATCTGATTCATCAAGGCCTGTATAGAATCTTTTGAAGTTTTATATAAATGTTCTTGGTTGCTAAGTAAATCTTGGTTCTGTTCACACTCCACACACATATTTCTTAGTGTCCTGTAAACTTCTGTTAAACAGTTATTAGTAGAATGAACTTCTGTTTGATTTTCTAAACCATGATTACAAAGATGTATCAAATCCACCAGTGTTGAGAGGTTCTCAGCAGTAAGTTTAGTTCTGAAAAAAATTAGTTTATGATCTATATGTAGTTACACAGTAAACAAACAATTTTTCATTTGAAAATATCTGTTTATCAGCGGCCTTTCTACATTGTCAATACTGGTGATTGAGGAAATATATTTAAGATTTAATTTAATCTACTTCATATCCATTTTCATGTGTAATATTCCAAGGTAGGCATTTCTACATTTATAGAATATTATAAAGGTTGTGGAAGATCCTCATAAATGGGTACTATCCCATTGGCATTTATAGGGATTAAATGTATATCCAAAATCGGGTATCAATCTACAATGATAAAAAACTTAATAATGTATTTCCTCATAACAGCTTCATGAAGCAAACATTCATCTACATTTGTAAATGGCAACATTTTTCCTTTAAGACTATAGTTCAAATAAGAACTGAATACAAAGAAAATGGCCTCCAACTTTTAACATCTTGCAATAGTATTAAAACATTTGACATTTACACTTTACACAAGTATTCCCCATTCCAAACTGAAAGACAAATTGAAAGAGTTGGTCCTGCTTTGTTTCATAAAAAAGAATGGCCAACGCAGATACAAGTTTCTTGTCTTGGGGGATAAATCGTACTTTGTAAAAAATCACTCTGATTGAGTGAGTCAGATTCAAATAAAAATTTCTCTGAAACTGACATTATCAAGATGCTTGACTTCTTGATTGACAACATATTTGTTACGTTTGGAGGACGTATTTTTCAACAAACAATCGGCATTCCCATGGGGACCAACTGTGCTCCTCTTCTTGCCGACTTGTGCCTTTATTCATATGAGGCTGACTTCATACAGGAACTTCTCAGGAAGAAAGAAAAGAAGTTAGCAGTATCCTTTAACTTCACTTTCCGCTATATAGATGATGTTGTCTCACTAAATAATTCAAAATTTGGTGACTATGTTGAACGCATCTATCCCATCGAACTTGAGATAAAGGATACAACAGATACAGTTAAGTCTGCCTCATATTTTGTATTACATCTATAAAATTGACAATGATGGTCGGTTGAAAACAAAACTGTATGACAAAAGAGATGATTTCAGCTTCCCAATTGTGAACTTTCCATTTCAATGTACATTGCAGCAGCGCCTGCATACGGAGTTTATATCTCACAGTTGATACCATATTCCAGGGATTGTATTTCCTATCATGATTTCCTTGATAGAGGGTTGCTGCTCACAAGGAAGCTATAAAACCAAGAGTTTCAAGTAGTAAAGTTGAAATTATCCCTTCGTAAATTTTAAGGGGCCATCACGACTTGGTTGACCATTATGGAGTATTCCTTTCACAGATGACAACAGATATGTTCCAATTGTCGTAACTACAATCCCGTCCCCTTTTCCCCGAATGTGACATATCGAATAAGACTTATCACCAGGTTTGTACTAACATGAGCAACAGGAAGGTGCCACATGGAGCAGGATCTGCTTACCCTTCTGGAGCACCTGAGATCACCCCCAGTTTTTGGTGGGGTACGTGTTGCTCAGTCTTTGGTTTTCTAGGTTATGTTTTGTGTACTGTTGTTTGTCTGTTAGTCTTTTTCTTTTTTAGCCATGGCGTTGTCAGTTTACTTTCGACTTGTGAGTTTGAATGTCCCTTTGGAATCCTTTGCCTCTTTTTAATGACTTTTACCCAGATTATATTTCAGTCATGATGTCTTCGGGCAAAATGTTGTGATTTACCTGAATGTTTGCGTCATGACAGCAAATATCTTGAAATACAAAGTTTATATTTTTATCAATGTAAATTGATACCTGCTTTGGGGTACAATACATTTGTGTATGTACACATAAATGTGGATAGTACCCATGCAAGAGGATCTTCCCAATAATAATATAATTCTGTATTTATTTTCGCATTTTGTAGTGTACTTTTGATGTTCCGTGGTATATTTTGGTTGTTCTGCGGTTGAATATCGCTCCATGTTTTTATATTACTTACACAATCTTACATGGATCTGTTAAACATGTATTTGCTGATCTGTACTCTTAATATTAACCAGTATACTACATTGTATTACCAGCACTAACAGATTAAAGGACAAAAATAAGCTTGTATAGGCAAAGTTTAGTAGCACGGGAGGAAGCAAGTCAACTCGTACCAGGTCAACTTGTACCACTAAAAGTCAACTTGTACCACTAAAAGTCAACTCGTACCACTGCAAACTCGTACCATTAAAAATATACAAAATATATGCGATGTTTTTGCTATTCTTTATAAAATATCAATTCATTTTCATGAATTTTATTGAATTTGAGATTGAAAAAATATACAATATACGAATGTTTTATGAAAAACAGCACAAAAAACTTTACACAGCTTATGCTAATCTTTGACTGATTGACATTTGATGGCAAATGTAATAAAGTAAACTTCCAAATAGATCAAAATGGAGCAAGATTTGGATTAGCTTGGCTATGAAGACAAGGAAAGGGGGATTATAACGACTTTGATTACACATAATGGTCATGCACAGTCAAATTTGGTTAAATAATATGGTTAAATAATTTTAAAACTTTCTAAATTTTGGTCATAAACAATTTTAAACTTTTCAAAACAAGATAAACAAATTCTCTAAATAAAAAAATATATTTTTTAGAAACAAATTATAAATTCCAAAATGCATTCAATTTAACTAATTAATTTGTACTGATTAAGCATTAAATCAAATATTTATCAGTAAAAGTTAAATGATAGAACAATTCAAGGGAGACAACAAAGCCAATCTGCTACAGCATGTACAGTTTTCTACATCCAATCTGGGACTATTATACTAGTCCCAGATCCAATTAGCCAAGAAACAATCAGCTACAAATTGGTCATTGTGATTTCTAATTATATTCTTTTTATAGACTCACGGGTTATTAAGTAAAATTTAAATATTTATTTAGTTTAAACATATTTTATTTGTTCCAAGTACAAATTGGATAAGACACAAGTCAAACAGACTTATGAAGTCTTCTCCATTTAACATTTATAGCAATATAATACAAAATATATGTATGAGCATGCATGTATAGAATGGTATATCTATTTAATATATATATATGAATTTATGTCAAAAGACAGAAAAGTGAAGACAGAAAGAAAACAATAATACAGAAAAATAAATATATAAAAATAAATAAATGAATATTTAGAAAACAAAACAAAAATAAAATACAAATTAAAAAAAAAAAAAAAAAAAAGGAAGACTTTACTTAGATGATGATGTGTGAGATCATGGTTTGCTATCTAGACAATTAGAAATCTTTCCGAACTTTCAATAAACTCAAGACATTTTTGAAAATGGTTTGGTTTTGTTCTAGAGAAAGAAGATAACTACCGAGGTTAGTAGTTCTATGTTAATTTTACAATCATTTGGAAGCCAGCGCAGACTTTCAAACATTTTATTTCGTATGTCTGAATATAATATACATTTAAAAAGAAATGATAGGAATCTTCACGATTAACACCATAGCGGCAAGAAGGGTCAGAAATAATATTGACCCTATATAGATCATAGTTTAAGGATGATGCAAAACATCAAGTTGGGTTAGAATAATATTCAGTTTTCGAATTCCAAACTCATATTGCTTTGGTACAAATATGTTACTCTGAGGGTAAAGTTTTTCAGTTCAGTTTTAAATTTTTTATTGATTCCGCATCACGAGTTGAATCATCAAGATTATTCCAAAGAAGTATGGTTGATGGAACAAATGAATCATTAGTCAATGCTAGTCTGCAGAATGGAATAATGATGTTATTTCCATTATGTAGAGGACAGACCGTCATACTTTGGATTTTGGGGAATTAAATTTGTCAAATATTCTGGAACATTATTTTTTGTAATATTATAAAACATTTGAATTTTTCTTCTCTCTCTTCTTTCAGCTAATGTTAAATATTTATTCATCATTAAACACCATTTGGATGCTTTTAAATAAGTTGGTACAAGTTTGCAATGGTACGAATTTACCGTGGTACGAGTTTGCTTTTAGTGGTACAAGTTTGCAATGGAACGAGATAACCATAAGTGGTATCATACATTACATGCTGTAACAGAAGTAGTCATTGACTTAAAGATCATCACACACATCATCAAAGCTATGAAATTATTGATAATAACTGTAATAGAAAAAAGGGGGCATGGCCCAAAGTGCCTTTTGCTGTGCCACCAAGTCTTAAGGCTGAGAACTGAGCCTCTAACATATTCAAACCTTTCAGATTCCACAAGCATACAATTCTTTAGTTGAACTGACAGTTCATTTAGATGTTGCCATTCTGATAAGCTTGCCGGCGAACTGGAACAAGCTAATTTGACTGCGGAAAAGGTATTTTCCATTATGTTAGCGGGAAAAAAAATCGGACTTGGAATGTTGCATTCTTAATCTTCTCCCTTGCTGTGTTTTACTGTTTTAGTTCAGTAAACAATAAACTGAAAACACACGTTTAGGATTGCGCAACCTTATCCAATTTTTTCAGGATCTGGTATCTTTTAATAGAAATTAAATAACAAACCAGACCAAATCTATAACCTTATCGGCATTCCCGAACCCGTAACAAAGATTTCGAGAAATATGTACCTTAAAATCAATTTGTTATAAATATTATATGCTTGAATGATTGCTATCAAATAAGTTTGACTTTTGTTCGAAATAAGATAGACACTCTAGGAACAAGTTAGTGTTAACATGTGGTACAGTACTACAAATAAAAGACGAAGTCATGTGATCATTAAGTCATATTGGTGAATGATAATAATACCATAAGACCCTTACTAGTTTTGGACTTCTGATGATCCGAATTGAGTGTCTTGTATGCAAAAAAGTAAAACAAAAATACCAAACTCTAAAAAAGGGGAAGTCAATAAAAAATGACAAAAACAAGACACACTAATCGAATTCCTGTAGTTAAATTGGATTTTTATTGAGTAAAAATGACATATATCTCAAAATTATAGTCTTTATTGTCTACAAAAGCAGTTATATACCATATAAAGTAGTGTAATTTCTATCGGTTCTCGGGTTCTTATTGAGTTTTTTAGAAAACGGGATACCGTGATAATACCTATCAACGCCTAGGAAGTTACACTGGCAAAACATTTAATCAATTGGTTATCAAAGGTACCAGGATTATAATTTAATACGCCAGACGCGCGTTTCGTCTACATAAGACTCATCAGTGGCTGGTGATACCCTCTGGGACGAAACGTCCACCAGCAGTGGCATCGACCTAGTGGTGTTAACAGTTATCAAAGGTACCAGGATTATAATTTAATACGCCAGACGCGCGTTTCGTCTACATTGTCACGGAATAGAAGTTCCTTCATAATATAAGTTCCAAAAGGAAAAAATATTCTGGAATATTATTTCCACAGGAATAAATATAACAGTATTAGTTCCTAACGGACTAAATGGTATAGAATATTTGTTCCAACAGGAATAGATATTTTGACATTGTTTATAACAAAGTTTCCAGTGGAACTTCTGTTAGGCGGAACAAATATATGTTGACAACATAAGACTCATCAGTGACGCTCAGATCAAAATAGTTATAAAGCCAAACAAGTACATTGAGGACCCAAAATTCCAAAAAGTTGTGCCAAATACGGCTAAGGTAATCTATTCCTGGGATAAGAAAATCCTTAGTTTTCGAAATATTCAAAGTTTTGTAACAGGAAATTTATAAAATCGTCTACATAAGACTCATCAGTAATCAAAAGTTTGCATCTATGTTTTTTATGCAACTTAATAATCATACTATGTTGATTTCTTTATATACAAACATGTCTAGCTTTTCAAGTCAACAGGTATAAAGGAATCCTTGAAAACATAACGACTACGTTAACATATAGTATTCTTATCAAAATTCAAGCCTTTTGTTCTTACGGTTTTGTTCGTTCCAACTTAAAGAAGAGCGTAACTATTATATATATATAAAATGTTTTATCATTTACAAAAATGTAGTTAACAACATGCAAATTCCAAATTTTTTTAATAAAAGAAGGTCACAAAATTTGTTTTCTACTGCAGACTGTGTAAGATTCTTACAATTTTGAATTGATGGAAATGTGACTTACAGTTATCAACAATATATATGCATATAAATATACTTCTTTATGTCATGCTCTAAATCGTCCCGGGTCTATAATAATCTTGATACAATTGAAATTCAGCAATCAACACCAAATTTTCCAAATAACCAAAAAAAAAGGAAAAATAACTTGATACCACGAGTCAACCACTAACGTGGTTCCTGGATTTGGACAGAATATGGGTTTTTGGCGGGATTAGTCTATTCTTTTTTTTATTTAACGATTCTAGTTGCTGCTTAAATCGGCAAGTGGACTGAAAGCGTACATTAAAACATATACATATAAAAAAATCAATCCCGACGGTACACATCAATTCTAAAATAACTGTATAATAGATAACAAAATTACCAAAAAATAAAAAATACCGTACTAAAGAATGATCGGGCGCTGTCACCGAGTACTTAGCCTGATAATAAGAAATGATGGCATCCTACACTCTAATATCGTTTGCTGGACTTCAAAGAAAATTTCATACACCAACTTCATAAATAGTACAGGATGAAACTATGGTATGCAATGTAAAGAACAAACTAATAAAAAAAAAATTTTTCTAAATTTTGTAAAAATATTTGAAAACGCATCTTTTGCGAAAAGTAAGGAAATCCTTGTTCGCAAGCAACATTCGTTGAATTGTTCAGTGATCAGACCTCACACAAAGTCAAATTTGACAAAAGGACGTAATTCAAAGCATTTGTTGATATGTCTTGGCGATATTTCATGACATTCTCACCTGAAAATAATCCACTACTTCGTGATGGATAGAGTTAAACTTCTGTAGTTTTTTATATCACTTTCTATTGGAAGTGACGAAGGCGGACACAGGTTCTTCAAAATCGAAACGACTGCGGTGTGTTATCACCATACTTATAAAATGTAGAAATGTTTCTATTCAAAATTAGCTGGAAACCAAAATTAGCATGTGTTCACGAAACTCCTACCCCACGTTTTGCAAGGTGTTGTGTTGTTCAAACTTAAATTTTCTGTGTTGTATTTTGGAAACTGTTGGTATTTTTTTTTCTTTATATTTTGCCATGGTGATGTCCGTCGTACTTTGACGTAAAATTCACCCTTAGTATCATCTTTTTGTAAGTTCCAAATGGATCGTGAATTTTATAATTGGTCCTGACCCGTGTTTATGAGAGAGTTTGTCCGACAAAACATAGTTTTTTTATTATAATGAAATATACACATATATGCATATATGCATGAAGGGACATGTCCCATTAAAATGATTAGGTGCATGCACTACGGAAGGATAGATTGTTCATTTTTCGTACTTTAAGAATTTGTTTTTACAATATTTGAATATCTAAAACGAAAGTACAGAATTCAAAATATTTTCAGTTTGTCTTGAGCTAGTTTAATACTCTGTTTTTATGTTGCTCGATCATTTTGCATATATTATTATTGCCAAGACAAGCAATACATGTATTTGGAATTGCATTCTAAAATATACAAATTTAAATAAACCAAACATCTCATCTGCCTACAGTTTGCTTTATTCAATTTTTTAGCCATATATATAGTTTATTAATATTAAGTTTTTAAAAATATCTTTTAATCTTTGTGAATATACTCCTTTATATAAGCAAAATATATGATTAAAATGTGATTGATTTTGGTAACACGTGGATAAAAAAAAAGGCCGGCAAATTAAATAATACAAAATTGAAGACTCCCTATCCCTTTTATATCTAAAATCACAAAATTTTTACGTTATAAATAAATCTAAGTTTCACAAATATAAACGAGGCAAATTTATTAAAAATTTTATCGTTTACTTATTAAAATTGGTTACTAGCTCGGGAATGTTTTATTTATTTTATACTTCCGTCCAGCAACACGGAGTAAATTTTAAAATGTATCTTGATTGGACAAAAAAGTTCTGTAAACACATGTTAAGTAAACTTCGGACTTGCAAAATTCAAATATGCCAATTGGTAATTTAAAGGTGAATTGAATAATGACAACACAAGCTTATTGCTAAGAACGGCTTAAAACATATTCCCCATGTTGCACATTTATCCACTGTGCAAATTCTTACACTTTGCTTACCATAATCGCTATAACTTGACATTCCCATGTCATTGATCAAAAGTCTAAATGGTGACATGGTCAAGAATTGTATTGACAGTGTGGATTTATTCTTTTAAAAAGCCACATGTAGATACTTGCAAATAGAAAACATAGAAAATTTAATCTTGGTAAATTATTTTTTGCTCACCTGTGCCAAGGACGTATATGTCCTTTCCTGTGCCAAAGAGTCGATTGAGCTATTCCCGTCCCTTGGCATCCATGGGTGTTTCGTAATCTTTTACAAAAATCTTGTCCTCTGAAACTACATGTCCAATGTGAACTACTCTTAAACCATATGCAACTATTCCAGTTATAATTATGTTCCGTAACTCTGCATCATGTGCATGTTAGATCATGTTACTGGTTTAATTAGGATTATGTATATTTACGGGTTACCGTGTGACAAACGATTTAGAAAATTGAAAACTAGATACATTTGACCTTAGTAGACATCCATTCAAGGTTATCTTTTATTAATCTAAAATGATTTGGATTTTGATTTCTTTGCATTAAATGTATTGTCAACCTGTTTAGGGGTGGAATGATATTATTTACAACAAATAAGTTGAGAAAATTGATGATATAAAAGGTCCCATTGCAATTTTATCGAGTGTTAACAAAGAAGTTAACAAAGGCTGTGTGGTTATGGCACCTCGATTTTCAAACTTAATTTGAAGCAAGAAATCATATTTCTGAACTGAAATTGAGAACATATTTAACGGTAGATAAGGAAAATATAACGTGGGGTTGGAAGGTAAAATACACAATGTATAAAAAGTTATGTTCTTTTATTCATTTTCATTGATAAAACGATCGGCCATTAATGATAAACAATTGACTTGTAAAAGTCATGTGATGACCGTGATAGTTGGATATGACAATCAACATTGGGGTATAGTTTTATAAATGTGTCTGGTGAACCGTCTGCCAACCAATATGGCCAACATTACTAAAAATAGAATATAGGGGGTAAAAATACAATTTTTGTCAAAAACCTTGAAAAACACTAAATAGGGAAAATCTGACAGTTGCAGAAACTTTACAAAAGTAACTTTATTTGAGTTGTCACCCTTAAATGGTAAAGTTGAAAAAATTTATCAAGCAAAAATCTGTATTTATTAGAAACAGTTGTAAAAATTATAAAACACATTATTTTATGTATTTAGTTGAAAAGTTTTACAAATGAATTAAAAATTCTCTCACAATTTGACCATTTCATTGAAGATCTAGACCTGCTATTTGATGATCCATGATGGCTGAAGACACCGATCTACCTCAAATGACATTTTGAACCTATTTTTATACAACCGCAAAAATTAAAAATTTTTGGTCGATATTGGTATCACGTTGTCGTCGTCATCGTCGCGTCGTCCGCAGACAGATGGTTTCAGATAATAACTTTAGTATAAGTTTATAGAAATCAATAAAATTTTAACGCAAGGTTTATAACCACAAAAAGAAGGTTGGGATTGATTTGAGGATTATGGTCTCAACTGTTTAGGAATTAGGGGCCAAAGGGCCCAAATAAGCATTTTGTAGTTTCCAGTCAATAACTTGTGTTTAAGTGTATGAATCTCTCTGAAATTATACCATAAGTTTCCATACGACAAAGGGTGGTTAGGATTGACTTTGGGGTTAAGGCTCAAACCATTTAGGAATTAGGGGCAAAAGTGGGAAAAACAAGGTATTTTCTGGTTAAAGGACAAATAAGACAATTTTAAAAGAGTCTAAGGAGGTAATCCAATCCCATTTAAAAACAACAATGTTTGATTACCTCCCTTATTTGCTTGTTAATTATGTATTAAAAATGATGATTGTCTTAAGATGATTAGCTGTCAATTTATTTTAGAAGTTACTATTAATTAGTATTAATTTTAGCCATGACTACATGTGTGTATGTCATTTTATATTTTAAGACTTTCATGATGTATTTAAATGGGTAATTATGGTTGCCAAATTTATTAGAAATTTGAATTGAGATAATGTCTATATCTTGAGGGAAAGAATTTTTTTTGGAATAAGGGAAAGGGGGAGGTGAAAAAAATATTTTGGGGGGGGACTATTTTTTCTCATTTCAGATTTCAGAAATTTAAAAGAAAATTTCTTCAAATATTTTTTTTGGGGGTTAATATTCAACAGAAAAGTGTATTGCACAAAAGTAAAAAAACGGGGTAATTTTTTTCTTTGGGGGGAGGGGGATCAATTTGCAACAGCATAGTGTATTGCACAAAAGCAAAAAATTGTATATAAATTCAAATCATATAACCAATTTTTAAGTTCTTTGACTACAGTTATTCTGTGGCAGAAACCTATTATGTATCAAATATTTAATTACAATACAAATTCAAATCTGTATCAAGCGTGAATATTGTGTCCATTTTGGTCCCAACTTTTCAGGATTGGACAACTGCGGTTGAATCAAGCTGCGCTCATCAAAGGTGAACTTATCAAAGAAATATTGTGGCAGGAACATTGCAGACAATCGTTCTTAGTAAAATCACGCTTCACTGACGACAGTGACTTTGAGAAACATGAATTAGGTACTACGTGTCATATGAATTTCACAGAGTCTGAGAGTTGGACGAAGAAAGTTTCCACAAATACTGACTTTGATATGCAAAACGACAATAGTTTATATATACAGAAATTGGAAGAAATCAAATGTACTACTGGTCAATTGGGTGTATGTAGTAATTCCGTTTATCCAATTGAACAGTATATTTATTGCAGTTGAATCATTTGAAATGAAATATGAGGAACTTTGTGACAATATTGAGGCAACTGAAGTTGAAGTTGCAAAAGTTTCCGACCAAGAGATAGCTACGGTAACCTTGGAACTTCCGCGTGTTGAACAGCAGACAGTTATTACTTGTTTATTGACACCAGTATATGGAAAGGGCTTCACATAAAATGAAACTTATTGTGGAAATGACAAGTTCATCCAATTCAGAGAAAGCAACGTCTATGAAAACAGCTATAAATGTGATGTATGCTCCGGTGGATCGTTTATGTTACCTGAGGTGAACTGGAAAAAATGAAAAAGCAATTTGTCTTGATTTATCTTTTATTTCGAGGACGGAATGTTCTTGAAAAGAGGAGTAGTGTTGTGACTGTGACTTTGTCTACATGTCGGTGATTACGCAATACAGTGTTAATGTTGTTTCGCGTATTTTGAGGTTGTGTGATAATGACGTGAGAGGAGAGAGATGTTTTTGATGGGACTGTTGAATGAACAGAATAGCTGGAATGGTGTGAACTGTCGGAGTGTATGCCATGTGTTTTGTATTTTATGTGAACTTTGTAACGTCTGCATGTTACATGCAGTGGGAATAAATCGTGTTATTTTCTACAAAGATGGTGTTTATTTATAAATATTAAAGCTCGAATTCTCGTTTACAACACAGCAAATACATGTATTTGGAATTGCATTCTAAAATATACAAATTTAAATAAACCAAACATCTCATCTGCCTACAGTTTGCTTTATTCAATTTTTAGCCATATATATAGTTTATTAGTATTAAGTGTCTAAAAATATCTTTTAATCTTTGTGAATATACTCCTTTATACTGAGACTACTATAACAGTTATAGTAGTCTCAGCTTTATATAAGCAAAATATATTATTAAAATGTGATTGATTTTTGGTAACACGTGGAAAATGGCCGGCAAATTAAATAATACAAAATTGAAGACGCCCCTATCCCCTTTTATATCTAAAATCACAAAATGTTTACGTTATAAATAAATCTAAGTTTCACAAATATAAACGAGGCAAATTTATTAAAAATTTTAACGTTTACTTATTAAATTGGTTACTAGCTCGGGAATGTTTTATTTATTTTATACTTCCGTCCAGCAAACACGGAGTAAATTTTAAAATGTATCTTGATTGGACAAAAAAGTTCTGTAAACACATGTTAAGTAAACTTCGGACTTGCAAAATTCAAATATGCCAATTGGTAATTTAAAGGTGAATTGAATAATGACAACACAAGCTTATTTCTAAGAACGGCTTAAAAACATATTCCCCATGTTGCACATTTATCCACTGTGCAAATTCTTACACTTTTGCTAACCATAATCGCTATAACTTGACATTCCCATGTCATTGATCAAAAGTCTAAATGGTGACATGGTCAAGAATTGTATTGACAGTGTGGATTTATTCTTTTAAAAAGCCACATGTAGATACTTGCAAATAGAAAACATAGAAAATTTAATCTTGGTAAATTATTTTTGCTCACCTGTGCCAAGGACGTATATGTCCTTTCCTGTGCCAAGGACGTATATGTCCTTTCCTGTGCCAAGGACGTATATGTCCTTTCCTGTGCCAAAGAGTCGATTGAGCTATTCCCGTCCCTTGGCATCCATGGGTGTTTCGTAATCTTTTACAAAAATCTTGTCCTCTGAAACTACATGTCCAATGTGAACTACTCTTAAACCATATGCAACTATTCCAGTTATAATTATGTTCCGTAACTCCTCTGTATCATGTGCATGTTACTGGTTTAATTAGGATTATGTATATTTACGGGTTACCGTGTGACAAACGATTTAGAAAATTGAAAACTGTATACATTTGACCTCAGTAGACATCTATTCAAGGTTATCTTTTATTAATCTAAAATGATTTGGATTTTGATTTCTTTGCATTAAATGTATTGTCAACCTGTTTAGGGGTGGAATGATATTATTTACAACAAATAAGTTGAGAAAATTGATGATATAAAAGGTCCCATTGCAATTTTATCAAGTGTTAACGAAGAATTTAACAAAGGCTGTGTGGTTATGGCACCTCAATTTTCACTTAATTTGAAGCAAGAAATCATATTTCTGAACTGAAATTGAGAACATATTTAATGGTAGATAAGAAAAATATAATGTGGGGTTGGAAGGTAAAATACACAATGTATAAAAAGTTGTGTTCTTTTATTCATTTTCATTGATAAAACGATAGGCCATTAATGATAAACAATTGACTTGTAAAAGTCATGTGATGACCGTGATAGTTGGATATGACAATCAACATTGGGGTATAGTTTTATAAATGTGTCTGGTGAACCCGTCTGCCAACCAATATGGCCAACATTACTAAAAATAGAATATAGGGGGTAAAAATACAATTTTTGTCAAAAACCTTGAAAAACACTAAATAGGGAAAATCTGACAGTTGCAGAAACTTTACAAAAGTAACTTTATCTGCGTTGTCCCCCCTTAAATGGTAAAGTTGAAAAAAAAATTATCAAGCAAAAAATCTGTATTTATTAGAAACAGTTGTAAAAAAATTATAAAACACATTATTTTATTTATTTAGTTGAAAAGTTTTACAAATGAATTAAAAAATTCTCTCAAAATTTGCCCATTTCATTGAAGATCTAGACCTGCTATTTGATGATCCATGATGGCTGAAGACACCCGATCTACCTCAAATGACATTTTGAACCTATTTTTATATGACCGCAAAAATTAAAAATTTTTGGTCGTATATTGGTATCACGTTGTCGTCATCGTCCGCGTCGTCCGCAGACAGATGGTTTCCGGATAATAACTTTAGTATAAGTTTATAGAAATCAATAAAATTTTAACGCAAGGTTTATAACCACAAAAAGAAGGTTGGGATTGATTTTAGGGATTATGGTCTCAACTGTTTAGGAATAAGGGGCCCAAATAAGCATTTTTGTAGTTTCCAGTCAATAACTTGTGTTTAAGTGTATGAATCTCTCTGAAATTATACCATAAGTTTCCATACGACAAAGGGATGGTTAGGATTGACTTTGGGGGTTAAGGCTCAAACCATTTAGGAATTAGGGGCAAAAAAGGGGGAAAAACAAGGTATTTTCTGGTTAAAGGACAAATAAGACAATTTTAAAACAGTCTAAGGGAGGTAATCCAATCCCATTTAAAAACAACAATGTTTGATTACCTCCCTTATTTGCTTGTAAATTATGTATTAAAAAATGATGATTGTCTTGAGATGATTAGCTGTCAATTTATTTTTAGAAGTTACTAGTAATTAGTATTAATTTTAGCCATGACTACATGTGTGTATGTCATTTTATATTTTAAGACTTTCATGATGTATTTAAATGGGTAATTATGGTTGCCCATATTTATTAGAAATTTTAATTGAGATAATGTCTATATCTTGAGGGAAAGAATTTTTTTGGAATAAGGGAAAGGGGAGGTGAAAAAATATTATGGGGGACTATTTTTCTCATTTCAGATTTCAGAAATTTAAAGAAAATTTCTTCAAATATTTTTGGGGTTAATATTCAACAGAAAAGTGTATTGCACAAAAGTAAAAAAACGGGGTAATTTTTTTCTTTGGGGGGGAGGGGGATCAATTTGCAACAGCATAGTGTATTGCACAAAAGCAAAAAATTGTATATAAATTCAAATCATATAACCAATTTTTAAGTTCTTTGACTACAGTTATTCTGTGGCAGAAACCTATTATGTATCAAATATTTAATTACAATACAAATTCAAATCTGTATCAAACGTGAATAGTGTGTCCATTTTGGCCCCAACTTTTCAGGATTGGACAACTGCGGTCGAATCAAGCTGCGCTCATCAAAGGTGAACTTATCAAAGAAATATTGTGGCAGGAACATTGCAGACAATCGTTCTTAGTAAAATCGCGCTTCACTGACGACAGTGACTTTGAGAAACATGAATTAGGTACTACGTGTCATATGAATTTCACAGAGTCTGAGAGTTGGACGAAGAAAGTTTCCACAAATACTGACTTTGATATGCAAAACGACAATAGTTTATATATACAGAAATTGGAAGAAATCAAATGTACTGCTGGTCAATTGGGTGTACGTAGTAATTCCGTTTATCCAATTGAACAGTATATTTATTGCAGTTGAATCATTTGAAATGAAATATGAGGAACTTTGTGACAATATTGAGGCAACTGAAGTTGAAGTTGCAAAAGTTTCCGACCAAGAGATAGCTACGGTAACCTTGGAACTTCCGCGTGTTGAACAGCAGACAGTTATTACTTGTTTATTGACACCAGTATATGGAAAGGGCTTCACATAAAATGAAACTTATTGTGGAAATGACAAGTTCATCCAATTCAGAGAAAGCAACGTCTATGAAAACAGCTATAAATGTGATGTATGCTCCGGTGGATCGTTTATGTTACCTGAGGTGAACTGGAAAAAATGAAAAAGCAATTTGTCTTGATTTATCTTTTATTTCGAGGACGGAATGTTCTTGAAAAGAGGGAGTAGTGTTGTGACTGACTTTGTCTACATGTCGGTGATTACGCAATACAGTGTTAATGTTGTTTCGCGTATTTTGAGGTTGTGTGATAGTGACGTGAGAGGAGAGAGATGTTTTTTGATGGGACTGTTGAATGAACAGAATAGCTGGAATGGTGTGAACTGTCGGAGTGTATGCCATGTGTTTTGTATTTTATGTGAACTTTGTAACGTCTGCATGATACATGCAGTGTGAATAAATCGTGTTATTTTCTACAAAGATGGTGTTTATTTATAAATATTAGCGCTCGGAATTCTACGTTTACAACACAGCAAGATAAGAGATCTGCAATTATATCAACATGGCTGAAATTGTCAGTTGACTCTTTATAGGAGTTATTGCCCTCTAATGCTGATTTTTACCCTTTGTTTGCATATTATACATGTTATAGAAAGACTGTAAATAGATAAAGAAAAATGTTAACAGGAAAAATGACCAGAAGGAGATGATCTACAAAACAAAAATTTTTTAGTCATGAATTATGTTCTATTCTTCAATGGTGAAAATGCACATAGATCCAGGTGAGAGACACAGGCTCTCTAGAGCCTCTAGTATTGATTTGCCAATCTCTTTCAATGGTGTAATGGTAGCATATTCATCTCAAATCCAGGAGGTCCTTGTTGGATGCTAGGTCAGGTAAGTGGTACTCACCTTGTCTCAATAGATATGGACGTTAAGCCCAGTTATGGATTTTGTGTAGTCAGTGTTGTAAATCTAATTCCATTCAAACATGAAAAATTACTTCAATGTCATCAATCTTGCATTGTCATCCTGCAAATTACCAGATACTCCAACAAGTCTTTTTAAATGCAGAATTGAATCATACATGTCATAACTGGTTTAAAGTTCTTAGAATTGACAATGTGATAGTAGTAAAAATATCTGAAATAGTCGTGTTTTGTTGTTTAGAGTTATCTTTCTTTAACTACCCAGTTACTGGTATTTATTTTAATGAATACTCATAATTTTTGTGCAGTGCTCTAACATAGACCTAGCAGAAAGGTTATTTTATTATATCAAATTATGATATGCTTGATTTTTTTTTACATAATACTAGTAGTAAATTATTACAAGAAAACAAGATTAGAAAAACAAATTCAAAGTGATAACTTGTTGCAATATTTGGCAAAGTGCAGGATGGTGAAAATTCATTCATATGAAAAATATATTATATTGACCAACTGAAAGTTAAGGCATGTAAGGTTTCATTCAGTTCATGTCTAAGAGGTTTAAGATAAAAGGCAGATTTATTACCTTTGACAAGATGTCATACAAAAGTTTGTTTCCTTTCCTGAAGACAAGTTAAACCTGGCCACATGTTCATCTTGTCTATAGTAAGTCAGGAACCTTGTCAGTGAATGTCTTAGAAAAGGTTTGACTTTTGTTAACAATGGAGAACTAATATAAGAAAAGAATATTTGTTTCCTTTGTAACAATGGCATACCAAAATTAAATGCCAACAATGGCTTTGATATACAGTTTACCCCCTTTGTTATTGAATTTAAGAATCTCCATAACATTCACTATTTGTTATAGTCAAATATGGTATGACTCTTGTCAGTCGTCAAAGAAATCTAGTGTTTTGACATTACTCCAGTCAACCACTAATATATAATTGCTTGAAAAACCTGAAGGGGCTTAGTTTTATATTTTATGTTGTGATAATAATGTAAACATGAACATTTTAAATACAATAAGAGCTTGAAGCCAAGTGAGCACTAAAGATTTGTTTAGTGGCACAAAATGATTGCACCGTTGAATTGAATAGCATTATAAACTGATTTCTTTTAAAATTATTTTCAGGGGCTTGTGGGATTAGTTACTGGAGGGGCATCAGGACTTGGTAAAGCCACTGTAGAAAGATTTGTAAGACATGGTGCTAGAGTTATTCTATGTGATCTTGAGAAATCACCTGGTAAAGATGTTGCTGACAATTTAGGTGACAACTGTATATTCTCCCCTACAAATGTAAGTACATGTAGTGAATACAATGATATAGTTTGTTACAAGATCATCTTTAGGACATTTCCTGCTAATATTTAGACATTTTCATAAATGAAGTTCAATTATTTTAGATGCAAACATGGTTTAGAAAATAAATGACGGTCAAAAACTAAAAAATTCCACAGGAGAAACATTCGGACTTAAATAATGTTTCAGTGTTAGCAAACAAAATGTAAAGTACAATGAGACAGGGTGGTAAAAACAGAGGTATTTTTTGTCTTATGTTCTCTGACTTTTTGTCAAACATGTGAATAGGTAAGTTTAAAACCTCCTTCTGCATGTTCTGTGAGACCTGAGAAAGTAATTCATTATTTAATCCCAAAATTGGTATAAATTATAATGTTTCATCCAAATCTAGATTTGATTTTTTTTCAGGTAACATCAGAAGCTGATGTGAAAAAGGCTTTAGAAATAGCTAAAGAAAAATTTGGTAAACTTGACGTTGCTGTTAATTGTGCAGGAATTGGTATAGCCTTTAAAACCTATAACTTCAACAAAAAACTACCTCATAATCTGGATGACTTTGCTGAGGTTATAACAGTAAGTAATATTATTGTATACACAATTATATTTTTGTGGATTTAAGAAAGGGAGGCAAAAGATACCAAGGGGATATTTAAACTCATAAATCAAAAACAAACTGACAATGCCATGGCAAAAACAACAAAAGATAAACAACAGTACACAAAACACAACATAAAAAACTAATGACTGAGAAACACGAACCCTATCAAAATCCAGGGTGATCTCAGAAATCTATAACTGTAATAGTCAGGTCTCCATTTTGCTACTGATTTATAAGATTTGTTAGATATCCATTTCCTTAAAGATGGTACTGGTTATGTTGGTCATCTTGTTTTCAATTTTTTGCACTTATCTGGCCTTTACTTTCAAAAGCATTCAGCCCTGCAAAATTTCCTGATGTATGGAGGATTTGCACAGTGAGTTGTGTTGACCTGAATCTTGAAATCCTGTATCTTTATAGACTGAATGCCACAAAATAGGCATTTTAAAGTTATGAAATGGGGTTTAAGCTCATACATACTCACTCATTTAAAACCACCGCATACTACCGGTAAATTAAAAACACTTATGACATGTGACTGAGATGTATAAGGTCCTCTTCTGTTTTAAATTCCCTTGGAGATTTTAAGAAGTGAGCAGGTGAGCGCAGAAACAATTGCAAGTAACCCCAGTTTTCTTTTTATACTTTCACTGAATACACTTTATACTGCATCCCTGTAAAATCTGGTGAGTGAAAATATATGAAAATTCAGAGGAACTCCTGTTTTCGCCTCAATGTTTAGATGCTAACAGATCATGGCAATATATTTTTCAGGCTTTATATTACTTCAGTTGTAATTATCTTTCAGTATTCAATAACTGTTTTGGAACCTGGTTATTTTGAAACATACCTTGAAATTCCTTAAGACTTAACCTCTGTTAGACCATTTTATTTCCAACAGGAATTCCTTAAGATTTTACCTCTATTAGACCCTTTTATTCCAAACAGGAATTCCTTAAGACTTAACCTCTATTAGACCATTTTATTTCAAACAGGAATTCCCTTAAGACTTAAACTTAATTAAACCTTTTTATTTCAAACAGAAATTCCCTTAAGACTTGTCCTCTGTTAGACCCTTTTATTTCAAACAGGAACTCTCTTAAGACTTAACCTCTATTAGACCCTTTAATTTCAAACAGGAATTCTCTTAAGACTTATTCCTATTAGACCCTTTTATTTCAAACAGAAATTCCCTTAAGACTTGTCCTCTGTTAGACCCTTTTATTTCAAACAGGAACTCTCTTAAGACTTAACCTCTATTAGTCACTTTTATTTCAGACGGAATTCCTTAAGACTTGTCCTCTGTTAGACCCTTTTATTTCAAACAGGAACTCTCTTAAGACTTAACCTCTATCAGACTTTTTTATTTCAAACATCCTTTTTAAAATAAGTTGGTCTATTCTAAAACTTTAATGAGATACATATTATAAAGATACATCAAATTCTCAATAAAAATCATTAACTGTATTTCCTGGTTGACAACCAAATGACATGCACATATATAAATATCTTTAATAAAAATATCAAAATAAAAATATAAATGATATTTTAAAATTACATGGTATGAAGACATTAATGAGATTTAAATTGACTGGGAAAACAGCTGTTCTCAGGGTCATTAAATAGTACATAGATATAAAATCAATCATCTGGTTATGGTTTTATATAAAGATATTTATTTATGTTTTTTTCAACCACATGCAGAATTATTGTATCAATAATTTTATAACTAGATTGTCATTATTCTCAGGAAATGAAAATTGTGTATTGTGCAATTTTCATGAAATGACCCATGGAAATATCACACATAATTACTTGGCAGAGGGGGGGGTCTGAGATTTAACAGTAATTGGATAATTACCATCTCTAGGAATATTGATAATTTTAAATTTGATTTTTATTATCTTTAAATATTGCAGATTAAGAAAATTGCCAAATTACCATAGATTTAAAATTCATTATTTCTGTTAGTATCTAATTTAAAAAAGTATTTGTCAATGATATACATGTATGATTACTCTCAAGCAAATGTCAAGTGTAAAAATGTAATAATTTATAAGATTAATTTTTATTGGAGTTGCGTTTGTATTGATAAAAATATTGCAAGTTTATATTCATCCTTTGTATATTTCTTCGGTAATGAAAAGTACCTTGAATATAGCTTTAAGATCTGCAAGTTTTTTGTCCCACTGCAGGAATTTGAAAACCAATGAAAATATTTTTTGCTTGGCCATTGAATCCACAAAATTTAAAAAGTACTGTCCATTAAATTCCAAAGAGTGAATAAAATGTATTAAGTAAAGGAAAGTATTCAACAATTTCTTATTTATCAGCATAATTTCTTTGAACATCGATTTGTTTTCTGTCTATTGTTTAGGTCAATACCATTGGCAGCTTCAACGTTATTAGACTGGCAGTTGGACTGATAGGGGAGAATCAACCAGATGCAGATGGACAAAGAGGTGTGGTCATAAACACTTCAAGCGTGGCAGCATTTGATGGACAGATGGGTCAGGCAGCTTACTCTGCCAGTAAAGGGGCCATTGTTGGCATGACATTACCTATAGCAAGAGATTTGTCTAATCAAGGAATTAGATGTTGTACTATAGCCCCTGGTAAGAAGTTACAATCACAATAGCTTTATTTATCCATTGTGACCGGATTGTACAAAAAGAATTAGAAAGCCTAAACAGAATCTGTATTTTTTTTCCGTCCAATGCCTGCTAATTGATCTTTGATATTTTTCATTTTCACTGTTAAGGCCAATTTGGTTTTAAAATAAAGAAAAATTGGTATGTCTAGAACCCTTTTCTGAATTTGCCTTCATCAGGAACACCCTAACCCAATACTTTGAAAGCCAAGGATGTATAAATACTTGAAAACAGGAGGAGCTATATGACCAAAAGGGACCTACAAAGGAAAGCAAAAGCCATCTAAGTAAACTTTGCCCTCAGGGTGTAACACCACTAATTCGGGCCCAGCCAGAAAGCACATGCCAGAAAGTAGTACATATTTAACACAAAATAGTTCCTACTCATGGGTGTAACTTTCAAAATATGTAGAATATTTAGGTAATTTTGGTATCAAATGAAAACTGAATGACTGGTGATCATTGTAGAACACTTTTTGAGTTATAATTTTAAATAATAAAAAATTGCATGAAATTTAAAAAAGAGGGTACATTTTAACTGTTTGTCAGATCTGGAGTACCTGTTTTGGTACATCTGAAGTTCCAAGGAACCAGTTATTTCTTATATGCCATTAAAGGTATGTTGATTTTTTCAGTACAAGGCACCATAAAGTGTTGCAATGCAATGATTGTCACTTTATATGAACTTAAAACAAAAGAACTGTGCCTGCTTGAAATTGAGGAGTTTAACATAGAAAGCAATGGGGCCATGAATTAGTGGTGTACTTCCTGAGGAGTTTAACATAGAAAGCAATGGGGCCATGAATTAGTGGTGTACTTCCTGAGGAGTTTAACATAGAGAGCAATGGGGCCATGAATTAGTGGTGTACTTCCTGAGGAGTTTAACATAGAGAGCAATGGGGCCATGAATTAGTGGTGTACTTCCTGAGGAGTTTAACATAGAGAGCAATGGGGCCATGAATTAGTGGTGTACTTCCTGAGGAGTTAGGACCTTATTGTTTTAATACTCACAACCATTTGATATACTTCACATTTCATACTTTAAGTGTCAAGTGACTCAGATGAAAATAACATGAGTCATATAGACATCAAAATCAGTATTATGTTTTTATTTGTATTACAACAAAACTTTTAGAATAGATATGCTACTGGTGTCAGCTTATGGACACTGATTCTTCTTTAGCACTTTACTTCAAGCTTACAATTTCTAAAGACATTTCAGTTGCTACAAATCAAACGTTAGTACGGATTATGGCCCCTTCAGTCTTTTTATTGGAACATCAGTTAAAGTTGTAAAATGAGGCATTAGACGAATACCAAAAAAGTGGAACCTCAGAATGGGACAAATATTGTCAATGATATGATGCCTTGATTTAGTGGACCAACTTTATCATTGATGTGATCAACAGCATGTTCATTACAACTGGTAACTATCAATAATAGTAACAAATTATACTTTTCTTTTCAGGTTTATTTAACACACCTTTACTTGCCAGTTTACCAGAAAAGGTTCAGACTTATTTAGCATCAACAATTCCTTTTCCAAAACGTTTGGGCGATCCAGATGAATATGCCCACATGGTACAGACAATTGTAGAAAACCCATATCTTAATGGTGAGGTTATAAGAGTGGATGGTTCAATAAGGATGATGGCATGATTTGTGAAGAAAACAGAACAAACTTTTATTGAAATGTGTATTGTGATATTTTATATTGAAATGAAGAAATCATATTTGATGGTGTGTTGTTTTCATAAGCCCTGTCAGTACTGTCCTTCCTCAGGTGAATATTTGAGGGTCTGAGATTTGGTATTTATATAACATGTATAAACCAGCAAACAGAAATTGATGAACAAGTACTTTGACTATTTCTGCATTTTGCCAATGACTTCATTTTCATTTGATAGTCATTAATGCTGTCTGCAGGGCTGATCCCAGGTTTGAGGAAAGTGGATATAATTGTGGGTAATGTTAAAAATAGTATTGAGATTAGTGAGGTGAAATTCTTTTGATGACTTTATGCCAAAAAATGGTAATTTTTCTGATCAAATGGGAGATATAATTATAAACAACTCCTCTTGAATCTGCTACTGGTTTCAGCAAGTAAACAGACTACAAGAATTTATCAAATATGCTTGCATGAATTCTAATAATATTTTAAATAGATTAAAATATTTATGACCGTTCCACATTTGCTATGTAACATAATAATGTTAGTGGTATTCTAGAATATTATCACCTAAAAATGAGCTTAAAGTAAAAAAATTGCAATATTTGTGACCAAGTTACAAAGACTATAAAATTGAGAAAAAATTCCTCAAATAATTCCATAATAGCAGTTGTACAACTTCAACATATGTGCAATCTATCTATGAAGTTTCAGGAATCTGGGAGGAGTTAATGACACAAATTAGGGACCTGCTTTTCCCCACCAGCCTGCCTGCCAATCCATTAACCTGACATCACCATACTATAAGTCGGTTTTGGACTTTGTCCAAGCGGCCAAAAAGGGAAAAAAATCAAACCCAATATTAATTTGAATTATTACTTAGTCATATGATACATCATATTAAAAAAAAAGTGAATATGTTTTACAAAATGTATATACTTGAATGGGTAAGTATGACTACAACAAGTGTACATTTTTGTTTAAGAGAATTCTTAATCTAATCAAAATCTTCAGGAATGTACTGCTATTGAAGTACTCTAATTTGCTGATTATTTTTCTGTATGCACTGACCTTAAACACAAGACCTCTTGTTAGAACTTGGCAACTGCACAGTGCAAGTAAGAGAGAAAAGAACATGATGAAAGAAATCGTAAACAAGCGTGCACTGTAAGGTAGATAGTGTTATTGATTCTGAAAGAAAAAAATGAATACACGAAATCGTTTAACAACTGTTACAGTAGTTTAATAAACAAATGAAAACGCATAGAAAATAAATATAAACAATGCTCCATGATTTTGTGTTGATTGTTTACCCGGTTCACAACCTGTAAATTAGGCAACTAAACCCTAAAGTTAATTAGCAGCTAAAGTTTTCGATGAACAATCACTAAATGAAATATTTTTCTGTTGATTATAAGTTATGAATTCTTAATAAAAGCAAAAATATGTGCAGAGAGGACTTAGTATATATGCATGCATTGAATCAGTTTTTCCTTAACATTATAATAACAAAAAATCATATCAATTGACTTTAAATTCCTGAAATTTTCCAATAAGAACTGCTGGTGTCCTTTTTACACAATACATTTCAATACTGGACATGCAGGACATTTATAACCTGTGAAGAATGTATGGACACTAACATTAGTCACAAATCAACATTTACTGCCAATCACTACTTAAGGGATCATCCAATAGTGTTGGTCATATTGGCATTTTTGTAATTCTTGTATAGCTGATCGTTTGTGCTATTTTCAGTTTCTACCTTTTTATTTCGTCTTCAAAATATAAAAAAAAATAGTCAAAAAATGGTTTTAAGGGCAGCAATTCCTAAAAATACTCATCCAATGATTTCGGTCCTATTGGCTTTTTTGTATATCCTGTATTTGCTGGTCATTTTTCCTGTTAACATTTTTTATCTTTATTTGATATTTCTTGTGATAAGTGGCAAAAAACACGAAAATTCGTCAAAAATCGTAATTTATGAACCCCAACTCCTTACTGTAATCATCAAAAATACACAGCAATATAAAGGATCTACAAACATGTCAATGTGACCAAAAACTATTGGATAACTCCTTAAGGAATAAAGGTGAACATTAAAATATCAAAATGGCATGTCTTTACCAGGTGAGCGATTCGGGCTGTTGGTAGCCTCTTGTTGGCAATTATGTTGAAAAGCATAATACAAAGAAAGAATTTATAAGCAGCAAGATAAGATCTACAATAAATCATCATTATTAAAATGGTAATTTACTCCTTGTAAAGTAATTACCCTTGAATGACAATTTTTACACATTGTATGCATTTTTGAATATTTCTTGAAAACAATAATAATTATAGACAAAGAGAAAACAGCAACATTATCAGTTAGACAGGATCTACAAAGAAACAAACATAACCTTTTTAAAAAATGAAAATAAATATCTAAATTTAATATTTTTGCCAGATGAGCCATTCAGGGCCTAAGGAGCATCTTGTTTAGAAATCATAAACTGTTTGGCTTTTGTATGACGACTGTCATTAGCATTTATCTTGAATGATTATTCTTGTCTGATATATACAGCTGTGTGTGACATTTCGTTATATACTTTCGTTGGATATTTAGTCAATTTGGTTCAATCTTTCACATTGTTTTGGTACCTTATACCAGTGTTTTGTTTAGTTTATCCAAGGATTTGTATAGTGAGATCTCACTATACAAATCCTTGGTTTATCCAATGTCCCTTGATTATCACAGCCGGTACGGGATATTATAATCCTAGCATCAGTACTTTTGCGCAAATTGTTATTTTTACCTACGACGCCGAAGACGGAAGCAGGTCTTGTAATAACCGCTTGACTCCGTCCGTCCGTCTTCAAAGTTTTCTTGGCTTTTATGAAAGTGGATGATTTAATATTTGGTCTACAGCTTGATAACGTTGAGATGTAGCGAGAACGCAATTATTACATATGCCCTGTAGCCACTTCCTGTTTGCCGATGGTTTGAAGTTTAACAACACTTATTGTTCAAGGAAAATATTCGTCAAAGTTTTCTGTGCTTCTATGAAAGAAATTATTTAATATTTGGTCTGCAGCTTGATAAGGACCGATTATTTGGTTGTCTGCATATTGATATTTAAAAATATCAGATGCGAGTCACAATATAAAGTTTTTTGTCGAGTGAGCGCAGCGAACGAGTTCAAAAAGGCTTCCTATTGTGTCGAGCAGCTGATATTTTACAATATGAATATGTAGACAACCAGATTCTAGTAATCGATTTGTTGGGGGTGCGTATTTTGCATAAGTAAAACAAGTGTTTTCTTTGTTTCACCAGCAAACCGGAAGATGATTTGATAACTTCGGGTCAAACTATTTGTATGAAGCTTTTATTTCAGAAGGTAGAACACCTGGATGCTTCTTACCTTGTATGCAGATACCTTATGTTACGAAGTTTCTGTGTGTCATATGTCTATTGTCCTTGACCTCATTTTCATGGTTCACCGACTGCTTGAAAGAAAATTGTATTATTTTTGTCATGTGAATTTCTCACTTATTTTGAGAAATAGGATAAGTATATTTGGTATGTGGGTTCCTTGCAACGTCTACATGTCCGTCAGACAGGGTTAACCTGACCTCGACCTCATTTCATGGATTAGTGATCAAGGTTAAAGTTACATGAGTAGCCGAGCTCAGTTTCCCAGATACTATAAGCAGTAGGTCAACTATTTGGGTGTATGGAATGATTGTAAGATTTACATGTCTGTCTTGTTGGTATCATCTGACCTTGACCTCATTTTCATGGTTCGTGGTTCATTCTGCGATGTTAAGCTTTTGTGTTTTCGTCTATTTTTCAAATACTAATAGCAATAGGTCAGCTATATTTGGTGTATGGAATAATTGTAAGGTGTGCATGTCTGCCTGGCAGGTATCATCTGATCTTGACATCTCATTCATGGATCTTTAAAAATGTTAAGTTTATGTGATACATGTAGTAAAACCTTTATCTTTAAGACTTTCAATATAAAATCAATGGTCAGTAAAGCAGGCGAGACATTTCAGCGTGGTCACTCTTGTTACATCTGTCCTGTAGCCACTTCCTGTTCGCCGATAGCAGTTTTAAATTTCACAACACTCATTGTACAGGAAAATTTTCGTAAATCTTTTCTTGGTTCCTATTTAAGTGAATGATTTTGATATTTGGTCTAGAAATGATCAGTGATGCTCCGGTATACATGTTACCTCAATCAATTTCATGCAGCGACGCAGGTCCATGCAGACCCAGAATTGGTCTTGTTAAAATATATCTTTTGCGAAAAATTTTATTGTTATAAGGTATCAATAGCACCAAAGTTTTCTGTTTGATTCATAATGTCAGAAGTCCATTGCTAGAGTAATGGACTTCTGATAATTATGGATTTGTTGATGGAACATTCACGCGGTGTCGTCGTCACTTGCTTTCAGTTTATATGTTTTTCCAAAATTATTGTACAGTGTAAAATTAAAATAAGATTTTATCTAAGAATTTGCGCAATCGTATACTAATTTTTGGCGCAAATGATACTAGGTATTTCAAAACTATAGTAGCTCAGACGTATCATTAGAGAATATGAGTTGTGGCAAAAGGACTCATTTTTGACACAAACTGATTTCTCCGATAATCCTTAAGGAATGCTCTCGTAAATCTTGATTCATTGTTAAATTGGACTATATTTGTAAAATGAATAGTAAATCAATATGCTGAAAATTACTCAAATCTTCGTAAAAATTATCAAATTTTCTTTCTTCTTAATTCCCTCACCAAACCTCAACTTGCATAATTAGTTTGACGGCAATACAATTGCATAAAGTAAAGAGTGTCTTATCTGGTATCTTAACAAACAGAAGAGTTGTGTTTTAAAGGCTTTCACATAAAGTTGCATGGTAGTCCTATCAAGATGAGAACGCTAAACGCTTTCATTCTGGTCATTAAAAAGTTTAAAGATGCACTATAAATTATTTTTTTACACGTGTGCGATGTAACAGTGTTTTAAAGATCAAAGATGCTTCCAGGTCAAATGCAATCAAATGTTTTAATCAATTCCACTAGAGGCTGCTAATACCGTAGAGAAATGCCGAGAAAATAATCAGTAAAAGAGAAAAGCTACATCGAAAGGTATAATAATTTTGTCTTGAATTTTAAAAGCTTTCCTTGGAAACAATATTTTTATAATGAATTAGTTACTGCATTGGTTTAATCAACATGAGTCTAAATTGTTCAGAATGAAGCCTACGATGATGGGCCAATAGACGGCTTCAAACCCAATTTAAAGATACAATTAAATAATGACTCAGCAATTGTCAAGACGAATCGCGATAAATTTGAATATATTTATTTATTAGGTTATATTTTTTTTCTATTTTACTTTACTCCCATCCGAAACTCGTTTTTTTCTAGTTTTCCTTGGATATTTCACAAATCCGCTGTTCCAGGTTTTTCTGTTTTTCCTTTATTATGTACTAGTAGTTGTAGGGGACGTTCTATTAACCTACGCCCATTTGACTGTGCGGGGTGTATAAATGCACACCCACGTGCGAAATGCTACGTTCAGGAAGTTTGCTGGTGAGTTCCAAAATAAAAAGGTTCCATTCATTGCGCGGAAAATAGGATACATTATCTATACATTATGTATAGAGATTTTGTTCACTCATTAAAGAAAAAAGCCCGGACCAGGATTGGTTGGGTTACTTGGCAAAATCTTGTATTGCTACTAAATTGAATATCAAGACAAAATAATGAAACAAAGAGAGCCAACCTGACCTTGAATCCGATGTCTCTTATATCCTCGGGAAATTGTCATTCTTTTGCACGTCAAAGAACCATCAAAATAACTTTTTTAGGGGTCCGTATGTGACCTGTTGGAAGGCAAATATTTTGCATTTGTCCATTATACTCTCTTTTTTAAGCTGTAATATGAGTTTTCCACAAACTTTCCAGACCTTTCTCAAGTTATTCAATTTATTGTTAATTTGTTCGTGTCCAGAACACGCATTAAATATTTGCCAATGAACGTTATTCAAACAACAATCAATCTATCTTGATAACGCATATCTCACATCTAACGAAATTGTATTGTCCTAATATGAAAGTAAAATTGTTGTGTATAATCCCTCTGGCTCCCCCCCCCAAAAAACAATGCATTGCATTTTTGTCCATAATGATAGACTGCTATGTTTCTCAGTATTTATAAAAACACACATTTCAAATTTACTGCGGAATCCTTGTTACTTCAACTGCGTATTCGATGTAGTTAATCATTTCTTACAAAACATAACAGGATAAAAAAGTCTTCAGGCCTCCTTTTCCCACTAATAATTCTAGTTTTTTTTCCAAAACAAGCACAACTGTCTATATTTTGTACATATTTACCAATTAGCATCCTTATTAGAAAAATGTGACAGACATATTTTAATACATTAATATGTATCATTTCATTATATATAATGCACAATGTCTAAAGCCGGTCTGAACGGTTTCATCCGGTAAAATTGGCCTCTTTTTCATGCATCATTAATAAGAGTATGAGTTTGTTATAACTGGTTCTGTAATATTTATTTTTTGGGGGCTGTTTATTTTTTATTTTCGAAATAAATGGTCAGTTTTGAATTATAAGCTGAGAAATTGCACTCCGAAAAATTAATTGTATCGCATTATTTGTTTTTTAAGCATATGTTTCGTCTTAGCAAACCAGACTCTAACAACGTATGTCAATGACATTATCTCATTTCGCAAATATCTGGTTGAACGGGAAACCCATGAAAATGCTACAATTAAAACAAAAATCAGTTTTCACATCTCACAAATGTTTATTGCTGAGTAAAAACCGCGTTCGATCGTGTCACACGAACGGACTTCAAATAAACAAGGACAAGATGTAATACTTTAATTATTACTTCTAACAGTTAGTCTGAACTTCTATAGGAATAATATCTTTGCCATTATAAGAAAACAAAATGTAAAAATTCACTCTTGTTTGTTTTTATACAGTTTTGTATTCAAAATAAATTGAATTGGATTGGGCAACAGACTGAGTCTATGCAAGCACTCACCCAATAACAATATACAATATATTACATTCAAACAAGACAACAAATACACAAACTTATATAGTCATTTCAAAACTACAATTGCTGACTGGCAGATTGCTTCAAAATTTGATTAAGAATGGTACATTGTAGGTAAAAAAATATTGATAAACGATCACATATGTAACGTACTTGCATGAGATTCAGTATATGTACAAAGTGATGAATGTATTTGTTGCTAATTGAGTTCCATAAATAAGTTGTTTACTCTTGTATTTTCAGTTCTAACAATAAGCACACTATTTTTTACAAAATGGAGGACAATTTAAAGAGATAAAGACTATAGTAGTATATAACTCGTCCGAGAGGAGGTTTTTCGTGGTTGAAGCCACTTTTTTCGGAATTTTTATATCGCTTACAAAACAATGAAAAGTAAACTGAAACCCTTTGTTGTCATGTGAAAATCCCAAAGAACTTCTCCGCTATTTAACAATTTCTGGACCAACGCATGTTTTCGTGATTAAATGTTTTGTTTCAAGTTACTGTGTTTTGTCCAAGAACTAGCCATGTCAGATATAATTCATCTCTGTTTTAGTAACTTAGTGGATTTCGCATATCACATATCGAAAATAATTTATTAATTAATAAGAAGGTTTATAATACGCCCATTTCTAGGATTAGAAATAAACTTCAAGTTCCCGCAGAGAGTTTTGTGTTCGGGTCCGGCTGACAAAACAACCAACAATATGGTAGTGGTGTGAATTAAATACTACACGGAAGTTCTTAAGAATGAAATTACAAATTATGCTACATTCAAAGCCGTGTGCTCAACAGAGAGTCAGGTAGTAGACAATTATATAATTACCAAATATCAGCATAAAGTCTGTTCTGAACATTTGAAGGTAATTACTATGTTTTGGCTACCAGGCTTTGCGGTCATAAAACTTTCGAGCACGATTTTCGTACTCAAACTCAGAAATCAACCAATCAAAATCATGGATTTGGTGTTTCGAGCACAAATTTTGTACTCCGAGTACTGAGTAAAGTTTTATGACCGAGAGCCTACAAACTACAAAAAAAAAGTCAAATATCTTTTCATCTCTGCTTCTAATTCCAGTTTCTTGCATGTCTACAAATAAAAAACTTAGTATTAAATTGTGTTATTCAGCATATCTTTGGGCATTTTAGATAAATTACGTGCTGTTGGTGTTTCTTTCAATGGAGTTGACAATTATGATTTTTTTTTCGACTCTCTACACTAAACTCCCTTACAATCTTATCAATCAAAAGTTTTCTTATTAAATCAAATGGTCCTTTCAAAATTTGGTTGCAAATTCATTTGCTGCAACTTATATAAAGCCTTTTATGTAATGAAAAGGGCAAATATGCTAGACTCACTTACTGAAACAGTGATGAGATTATCCAAACTGTTAAGTTTCTCCCTGACAAAATCTATATGAAAATAAGGAGATTCGGTATGATTGCCAATGAGACAACTGTCCACCAAAGTTCAGAAAACAAACTGCCTAATTCATAACAAAACAATTTACGAACAACAAATATGACAGACATGAACCAACGGCAACTACTGTACTACAGGCTTCTGACTTGGGACAGGCACATAAAGAATGTGATAAGACTAAACATGTTTGTGAGCGCTCAACCCTCCCCTAACATGGGACACTGGTACATTTTTTTACTATAAAATTTATCAACAGGTTGTATACATTACCTTTGGGCACCAGTTGTACCATTTTAATAGCAGATCTGTAAATTCTTATTATTGTTATGAATCACAGTGTATGGCCAAATTCAGTATAGATTCGTTTTAATTCCTTTTAATAGAAAAACTGTGTAACACTTAACGATTACGTATTGCTTTATATATATGTAACTATACTCAATAACTTTTTAAATTATATTGCGGACAATTATCCAAGGATTTAAATAAATCTAATATAAACAGAAAAAGTTGTCCATTTCTAGATTTGTATATTAAAGCTTCACATGGAAGACTCTATACAACAAATTACGACGTTTCCTATTGTTAGTTTTCCTTTTTGGACGCTGATGTTCATTTGGTTCTTTCTTACGGCGGGTACACTACTCGTTCTCTATGCTCGTTTCTGCAGTGACGTGTTAGATTTCAATAAACGTTATATCTATGTATAACTGGTAATTTATTAAGACCACAAATTACTAACAACTTTTGCTAAATTCACTCATATAAACTTAAGACAGTTGCATATTTTTTACATCTTCGTCCTTTGGTCTCTGGTGGATAGTTGTGTCATTGGCAATCATGACACATCTCTTTATTTTTATATTTACTATCCTTTTAAAAAATTAATACATTTAAGGCTGCTAAAGCAAAATAATTAATACATGGGCAAGCTTGAACTTAGATAATTTTGGCTTTCCTATTGAGGCTTATATTTTGGCGATATAATTCTCTATGCTATACATATCTAGTTGACTCTCCAAATTTTTGCCGCGGATCTTTCGAGCTAGCGTACGTTTAAGTTTTACTTGTAAGCCGATATACGCATTTTCTTTTTAAACGTATTGGGGAAAAATAAAGATTTTTTTCTATCAATTTATTGCCATTTATAGTAATGAAATAAAAGATAAGTGATGAAATTTCTCAATTTATTCATTAGGTATTCATTTGGGTTTTATTTAATATTTAAGAACGGATGCATCATAATTGTGTTATACATTCTAGTGTCAATTTATGAACGTTTTAATATCACGTTTAAGTTTGAAATGTATGCATATCGTGCAGACAATGTTGAAAATGATGAACAATATTGGGTTGTTTTTGCCAAACAAAATTTATATTATCACATAAATCTTAAAAGTTTGTGCTTGTTCACTGTGACGCTGAATGCGCTAGACTTTTTATTTAAGATTCATTTGGTAATTCCGCCATATGTCAAATTTTACAAAATTATTCATTACGACACACAAATGCAATTCAATCTGTGAAGAAATACCACTGAGTAATAAGATTCGAACGCGTTTCAAGAAATTTGTTTTAGGTTTGTGTGTAAACATGAAGGAGGGTCTAGATGGGGGTCCTTCAATTCTGTATTCTTTAATTTTTTAGGCCATTTTTCTCTATTCTTTATACTTTTTGTCCATTATTCTGTATTCTTTATATTATAGCACATCATTATTCTCTATTCTTTATTTTTTGGTCCATTTTTCTCAATTTTTATATTTTTTATCCATTTTTTATTATTCTGAAAACCCCGATCCACACCCACATGAAGACGAAAATGATTAGATAATTATATTTCAAGAGAGTTCCACGTCGAAGATCTTTCACAAAAATTACAAATTAACGGTGATATCATCAGTACTTTGGCGAAATTTATCAATGATCATCAACATTTGAATTTTTCAAGACATTTGTGGATTTAAAATTATGTTGATTAAATTGTAAAAAAAATCAGTTATACTTTAATATAAATTGATGTATGATCTCTTGGCATGTAAGCAAAGGAAACAAACTTCTTAGGAAGGTATTCTTGTGTTTGATATCGCGCGACAAATTTTAATCGTCTGCTCTCATTTAAATACCGGAAATGATCAAAGCTAGGAGTTCTTTGTAAGCAAATACTAGATGATGATTTTAATCGCTATAATCCGAAAAATTTTGTTAAACCCAATTAACCCAATGACTGCTTTCTATTTTCTTGTAAAATTTAAACTACGCTTACTGAGAAGAACAGTTGTAGTCAAGATGGAAAGGATGAACAAAATTTTCAATGATGCTCTTGTTATAATAATTTTTTTATGTACAATCTTATTAGTGCACCAATTTCCGAATGATGTAGGAATTTCAAAGATAACGCATTTCTTCCACAATTATTAATTGATGATAATGCATGCATGGAATTTCTGTTTTCTATTATTCCAAAGGAAATATTTCATTTTTTAACCTTCTATTCGGTGGTAAAAATAATTACATGAAAGACATCGTCATAATAATATATGTAGTAAATAAAGTTTAGCAATAGATATTCTTAATTTTATATTTAAAAATAAAATATACTTCTAAACATTACAATACATACATTATTGTTATAAAGAAAATAAACCATAAGGTTCAATATTTACTTATTAAATATAATCAAAGTAAAATATTTATAACCGCAGCTTAAGAATTAATTTGATTATCATTTTTTCTTCAATTTTAGGAGCGAGCGATCCAGCCAACAACAAATTAATTTTGTGTGACCTTATTATATCAGTAAGAAATAATGAATACATGTCTTTTAGTGAAAATATTAAGATGAAAAATAAGTAAGAAAATATCTACGACATTAACTTGCTACATATATAAAAAATTATGTAGTATCCCATAAAAGTTAACTGGTGATATTTTATTTTACAGTTTTATTAACAGTTATTATACGTAACGCCTGTCTCCCGATGATGATCCCTCAATGGCAGATATCAATTTCATTTTATGTGAAATTTATTACAAAATAAAATCAAATCTATAAACAAACAAATACTATAAATAGACAGTACAGAAAGGTAACCGGTTTCAAGTGGCGTACACCAAAATCTATCAATTATAGTCCATTATTTACGGTGTTAAACCTACTAAAGGCTCACTACTGGCTTCATTTGCATAAAAAAATCCATTTCAACCAATCTGTGTTTCATGCTGGAATTCGTGTTACTTATTTTGACGGCAGATTCTTTTCTACGTTAGTTTTTTTCTGTATTTCTACTCCATTTGAACATTTTTTTATCTTAGTTATAAATTATTTTAAAAAGTATTAAATTGTCATTTGAAAGTAACATCGATCCAAAAAAAGATAGAAACAAACAATGAATAAAAACAAACAACAAAATATAGCAGATAAACATTATTTTATTGAAAATGAATATAATCAATTATATGTAGTATTAATACATATTTTTCACTTTTTCACATTTAGAACTACATATTATCTCATTTGTTTTAAAGTATTACTTTAAGCCTTGTTATCAAAAGTATCGTTTCAATTTGTCGAAAATTCATGTAGGACAAGTTCAAACTGATACTATCACGCGTTATGGAAATTATGGCCATTTCCATTGGACTTACAACTCTTTATTTGCTAACGTAACCGGTTTCGAAATGCAGTATTAGTTGAGTTACCAAATTAACAACTTTCTATTTTGGCACCATTTCACGGAATATATTGGTAACATAATGTACATTACTGGTATATACTAGTGGCATATATATGTTACATTTGTCGCTGGGGTGTAGCAAGAGATTATTATTATGCTCCCAAAACACACGCTAAAGCTTAAGTTCAATTTTTCATGATTATTTTAAGACGGGTAAAAAGTGAGAAACGCTGAAACAATGTTTTTTCGTCGAATGACCTTTTCCCCGTACTTCGTAGTATACAGTGTTCATAACCAGAGCCATTTACAATTGATTAAAGCAATATTTTGTCGAAGAAAAACGCTAATGAATCTAAATAAAGACGTCTTACAGGTTGATAAGCTTGATTAACATGTCTTAATCTTTTTCAATCTACATTTATTGCTTTCTTTAATTTGACAATATCGAACATAACAATAAACATTAACAGATTTTGATTCGGACACAGAAAATTAAACGCTTTAATCTCGTCTTAACTATCAGTCGGCATGAGAACAGTAAGGCGTATGAGAAAACCGGCATCTGCCGTCAATGGGCATATTGTTACATTAAGAAGGAAAAATCAGATGGAGTAAATCACTTCGTTCAACCACCCACAGTTCTATAAAGTTTAGTTAACTAAACCAATTCAGAAAACTCATATCTGATTTGAATTTTTAAAAACACTCATTCTACTTTTAATGTATTTATCAACTTTTAATTTGTTTTTATTGGATTAAGCTCACTGAAGTAACATATTCAAACATGAAAAGAAAATCAGCACCCCATGGCAAAAAACACGTGCAGTCACGCGAATTGTAACAAATATTATAATCATCACTTTTTTCTCCTATAATTGACAACTTAACAACACCTACAGATACAAATTGGTCATCAAAGATCCTTTCGAGAATGGCATACGTCCGGGCGCATGCAAGGAAACTAATTATTGATAATTGTTTATGTATTAAATTTTCATAGAGACCGTTCTTCAGATAGTCAATTCTTTGTGTGTTAGTGATTTGATGATTATAAACCCTTTGACAGTTTTCCCGAACCATTCCCGTATTTAGTCTTCTTTAATGACACTTACGAAATGTAGCAATGATAAATTATGAGAAGTTTCCGGAGTTTGTTGAATGTTGTGTTGTAGTTCGTTGTCAGTTTGTGCAAGTCATTATCTCAAAAACTACCAGATTATGATTAATTCATATAAATGAGACGATTAAGGGTCAAGCAGTCAGTCAATAAATAATAGATTTAAATCACATTTCAATTTGGTCCATTTAAAAGATAACGTTTTCATAAAAAAATCGTAATGTTGATATAAATCTTATATAGCAACTCAAAGATGTGCTTGTTGTGATATCAACCGCGTGTTAACAATGTGATGCAATAAAATACGTTATCTTTGCAGAAACATCAGAAATTTAATTAATATATATCCCTATCCAGGTTAGGGGTGAGGGTTAAGCGCTCACAAACATGTTTAACACGCCAAATTTTTTATGTGCCTGTCCCAAGTCAGGTACCTGCATTTTAGTGGTTGTCGTTGCATGGTTGCTGTTTGTCATTTTTGTGAGCGTCAAATTCTCTCCACACCTGGAACTAGGATGTTACAGCACAAAATAAGATCAATTGGGAAGGATTTGACTCGTCAGGTCGGCACGAAGCACACCAAAAATCTAACAAAACGAAAAACACAAACTACCGATCTAAGAGTTCTCACAGTTACTGAAAGCTAAATCAAAGCCAATTACAACTTAGAAATTATTCTAAAACAAATAAGTTACGCAATTTTCCCATGCAGACTAAATTATCAATCTGTGGACATCCAACGGATTTAGTATTAAGACATCATATGTCGTTGTTTTTGTTTTTTTTTTTTTACATCAGCCTCAAAAAGATGTGTGAGAACTTTCAATTCCATAATCCTACAGTATCGTCCCTTGATGCCTGTTGCAGTTAAACCATTACTAGTACGATTTCAAGCCAATATGAAAAAATCTTCACTAAGAAGACATTTGCCACATTTTAAGAGCAGTCATCCTTATATGTTTTCCACAATTCAGTAATTTGACTATTGTAATCTGAACTGAATTTGCGTGTGTCATACAAATGTTGTCTGAAGAATATTGCATGTTTTGATTTTATGACTTAAGTTTATTCGTTTCATGGGTATTCCACTCTGGAGAACTACTAGTAATTAGGAAAATACTGTATCGATATATAACCAAGCCTTCGGATGTCAAAAAGATATTTTTCATATGTGGAGCGAAAACAACTAAAAGACCCGAAAAGAAAAAAAAAATAGTTAAGGTTGCATATTTTTCAGTGTAATGAATTCTAAGATGAAATAAAAATATACATTGTATGTTTGAAATACTATACAGATCAATATAAAAAAGAAGATGTGGTATGATTGCCAATGAGACAACTGTCCACAAGAGACCAAAATGACACAGAAATTAACAACTATAGGTCACCGTACGGCCTTCAACAATGAGCAAAGCCCATACCGCATAGTCAGCTATAAAAGGCCCGAAATGACAATGTAAAACAATTCAAACGAGAAAACTAACGGCCTTATTTATGTACAAAAAATGAACGAAAAACAAATATGTAACACATAAACAAACGACAACCACTGAACTACAGGCTCCTGACTTGGGACAGGCACATACATACATAATGTGGCGGGGTTAAAGACTACTTACTCGCATTGATACAATGAGTGTCAACAAAATATGTCTGCTTTGATATCAAAAGCGCCCATAAAATATACTTGCCTACAACTATATATACCAATAAAGTTAATAAGACAGTAGGATTCTTAAAAAAATATATATATACTTACAATGACACAATATGCACGAAGAAGATAATTGCTATAAAATATTGCAAGAAGATAAAGCGCCGAGAAGACGTTATTTTCTAATTATAAGGACTATGATGATGGATATACATACCATAATACGTTTATGCATTTTTATGAGCTGCCAAAATAATGCTTGCATTAGTCCTAGGAGTGTCAAGGTGATTATGTTATCAGGAGTGTCTGACAATTCAAATGCCAAACAATTTTTGAGCTCTACCAAGATCAAACAACCAATAACGGTAAATTTAAAGGTATATGACACAAGCAAGGGGGAAATAGCGGACAATGATGACCTTTTTTTCTGAATTGTACTTGTTTGTTCAGTAAAATCGGGGGAAAAAAACACAATCAATGCATCATTAAGGCATTGCAATGCTACTGCAGATGTGGTTTTTATGTCATCGAAATGCATTTGATTTTTTTAGAGACGATATATAGAGATTTTGTAATCAGTAAATGAAACTATCACTTTATAGATTTCGTGCGTCCAAAGCGCTATTCTGGATTAACCTTCATTAGGAACAAAGGAACTTAGCACACAGCACTTTAGGACAAGATACCGTTTAAACAGTGAACATTTTTTTAGATTCCGAAATCCAGGAGACATTTAAGCCTAATACTGAAAGGCAATGCCTTTATTGGTTAGGTACAGAAATTTCCAACGGTCAACATGCAACGAAGAGACTTTTGAAGCATGCACAAAGTGTTGCATTCTCCAAACAATGGAATACGACCACAACCCAAACTGATACGAAACAAATGTATATCAAAGAGTTGATAATGACGTGTCACAATATCATTTTTGTAACATAGCCTTGATATCTAACATTAAACAATTCAATTGGAAATCTGATTGTCTTCGATATAGGACATTTTACTTTTTTCTTTTCTACAATTTGAATAAAGTTTTATGACCATTCCTGTCTACAGAAAGGAAAATGCAGGTGGCCTGACACAGACAGAAAAAAATGACCACCTTAAGGTTGAGACTGTAATATTACACCCTTCATTAACTTGTAATTTCCAATGGTTACGCATGGATATTTACACTTCTGAATCATACTGCACTGAAACAATAATCTGTTCCAACAAAAAAGCTCAACATTTTATTTCTCCTACAACATTAAATTATACCGTTTGCTTTACTCTAATACGTAGATCTCTCATCACACTGTCAGTAAGACGGGTATATTTACAGATGATCATGCAAATTCAGGGAACACTATTATACCCAATATGATATTCAAGATCACCCAAATTGTGGGAAAATTGTTGACTTTTATCTGCTGTTATTATCACGTTTGGGGTTTAAAGTGAAATTTTATTTCTTTTATATTAGACATCTGTTGTATAAAGCTCAATCATCATGTTAAATTTCAACAATTTGATACTCAATAAAATAACAAAATGAAATGTTTAAAACATGCGAAAACCTATTTCTTTTAATGCTTTGGTTCAGTTTATACAACTATCATAGCATAACGGGAAATATGTTTATATATTAAAAATACGGATATTGTGCTATTAAAATTTGCTGTTACAAATTTTTTGAAATTATCTAAAATCAAGGAATTTATCTTCTGCATGCAAAGCTTTGATTCCTCGTCAGGTTTTAGCTGTACTGTTTGTCCTTTATGGTTTATACATATAAGCTCTTCGTTTTTTGTTTTTTGTTTTTTTATAAGTTTGGACTTCCATATTTGTAGCCTTGAGCATCACTGAAGAGGCATTTATTGTCGAAATCCTCATCTGGTGTAGTAAAATTGGTATCGTTAATGTTGTTAACTTTATTTGGTGTTGTATCGATAGGAGTCATAAATTCTACGTATTCAATTACAATTTAATTGATATTGAGGTGATCTTCAACATGAAAAAGTATTCAAAAACACCGTATGAATATCTTTTAATATTGAAAATAAGCCACACAGAGAATTTGGTACGAAAATTTGTGCTTGAAACTTTTGATAAGCATTAAACAAGATTCAGAACATTTTCTGCAAGGTCATTGTTTTGTCCCTATTCAGTATACCCTAGCTCTTGTTCCAGTTTCATCAGTATATGAAAATAAGAAGATGTGGTACCAATGAGACAACTATCCACCAAAGTTAAAATGAAGTGGATGTAAACAATTGTAGGCAATCATACAGCCTTCAACAATAAGAAAAACCCATACCGTATAGTCGGCTATAAAAGGCCCCAACATGAAAAATATGAAACAATTCAATTAAGAAAACTAACGGACTAATTTATAACAAAACAATTTACGAAAACAAATATGATAGACATGAACCAACGACAACCACTGAAATACAGGCATTGTTGTTTATACTGAACTATCATTTACATAAATGTACTAAAACCACCATTAAAACAAAAGACAAAAATCTTATATTACCGAAAGCTTTGAGAGGGAAATCTAGTAAATCACATGACCAGTTTCCTTCCATTTATGCCAGAACAGTTGTCAAATAAGATCCTTCCATTTTTGAAATTGTAATTCGATCCTAATTTGGCAGTAAATGAAAATGAATAGTATCAGAACTACTTATTAGTGAAAATTGAAACTTAATTACAATTATGTTGTTATTTTTGTTTATTCAATCGATGTCATGTCTTATCTTTACTGTATATTTTATTTCAGGTACCGTTTAGATGGACTTCATATTTACCAATCATAACTTCTCATATTATAATTTACGCACATTTCTTTCCTATTGCATGATTCTAAATTGCACCTGTAACCACTATCTGAATATATAGTCCGTCCCAGACACTAATATTTGCAGGAAAGTATATTTCTATTAGACTATTTTCGTATTTTTGTAGTTTTGTTTTGCAGGTATTATATGCTCTCATCATTCCTGATAAAACACGCAGAAAAGCGTTTCGTAACAGCAATTGTTTTTATTAGGACAAGATACCGTTTAAACAGTGAACATTTTTTAGATTCCGAAATCCAGGAGACATTTAAGCCTAATACTGAAAGGCAATGCCTTTATTGGTTAGGTACAGAAATTTCCAACGGTCAACATGCAACGAAGAGACTTTTGAAGCATGCACAAAGTGTTGCATTCTCCAAACAATGGAATACGACCACAACCCAAACTGATACGAAACAAATGTATATCAAAGAGTTGATAATGACGTGTCACAATATCATTTTTGTAACATAGCCTTGATATCTAACATTAAACAATTCAATTGGAAATCTGATTGTCTTCGATATAGGACATTTACTTTTTCTTTTCTACAATTTGAATAAAGTTTTATGACCATTCCTGTCTACAGAAAGGAAAATGCAGGTGGCCTGACACAGACAGAAAAAAATGACCACCTTAAGGTTGAGACTGTAATATTACACCCTTCATTAACTTGTAATTTCCAATGGTTACGCATGGATATTTACACTTCTGAATCATACTGCACTGAAACAATAATCTGTTCCAACAAAAAAGCTCAACATTTTATTTCTCCTACAACATTAAATTATACCGTTTGCTTTACTCTAATACGTAGATCTCTCATCACACTGTCAGTAAGACGGGTATATTTACAGATGATCATGCAAATTCGGGAACACTATCATACCCAATATGATATTCAAGATCACCCAAATTGTGGGAAAATTGTTGACTTTTATCTGCTGTTATTATCACGTTTGGGGTTTAAAGTGAAATTTTTATTTCTTTTATATTAGACATCTGTTGTATAAAGCTCAATCATCATGTTAAATTTCAACAATTTGATACTCAATAAAATAACAAAATAAAATGTTTAAAACATGCGAAAACCTATTTCTTTTAATGCTTTGGTTCAGTTTATACAACTATCATAGCATAACGGGAAATATATTTATATATTAAAAATACGGATATTGTGCTATTAAAATTTGCTGTTACAAATTTTTTGAAATTATCTAAAATCAAGGAATTTATCTTCTGCATGCAAAGCTTTGATTCCTCGTCAGGTTTTGGCTATACTGTTTGTCCTTTATGGTTTATACATATCAGCTCTTCGTTTTTTGTTTTTTTTTTATAAGTTTGGACTTCCATATTTTTAGCCTTGAGCATCACTGAAGAGGCATTTATTGTCGAAATGCTCATCTGGTGTAGTAAAATTGGTATCGTTAATGTTGTTAACTTTATTTGGTGTTGTATCGATAGGGAGTCATAAATTCTACGTATTCAATTACAATTTAATTGATATTGAGGTGATCTTCAACATGAAAAAAGTATTCAAAAAAACACCGTATGAATATCTTTTAATATTGAAAATAAGCCACACAGAGAATTTGGTACGAAAATTTGTGCTTGAAACTTTTGATAAGCATTAAACAAGATTCAGAACATTTGTCTGCAAGGTCATTGTTTTGTCCCTATTCAGTATACCCTAGCTCTTGTTCCAGTTTCATCAGTATATGAAAATAAGGAGATGTGGTACCAATGAGACAACTATCCACCAAAGTTAAAATGAAGTGGATGTAAACAATTGTAGGCAATCATACAGCCTTCAACAATAAGAAAAACCCATACCGTATAGTCGGCTATAAAAGGCCCCAACATGAAAAATATGAAACAATTCAATTAAGAAAACTAACGGACTAATTTATAACAAAACAATTTACGAAAAACAAATATGATAGACATGAACCAACGACAACCACTGAAATACAGGCATTGTTGTTTATACTGAACTATCATTTACATAAATGTACTAAAACCACCATTAAAACAAAAGACAAAAATCTTATACAACCGAAAGCTTTGAGAGGGAAATCTAGTAAATCACATGACCAGTTTCCTTCCATTTATGCCAGAACAGTTGTTAAATAAGATCCTTCCATTTTTGAAATTGTAATTCGATCCTAATTTGGCAGTAAATGAAAATGAATAGTATCAGAATTACTTATTAGTGAAAATTGAAACTTAATTACAATTATGTTGTTATTTTTGTTTATTCAATCGATGTCATGTCTTATCTTTACTGTATATTTTATTCCAGGTACCGTTTAGGTGGACTTCATATTTACCAATCATAACTTCTCATATTATAATTTACGCACATTTCTTTCCTATTGCATGATTCTAAATTGCACCTGTAACCACTATCTGAATATATAGTCCGTCCCAGACACTAATATTTGCAGGGAAAGTATACTTCTATTAGACTATTTTCGTATTTTTGTAGTTTTTGTTTTTGCAGGTATTATATGCTCTCATCATTCCTGATAAAACACGCAGAAAAGCGTTTCGTAACAGCAATTGTTTTTTAATGATTCAGCTGGTATACTCTGGCTCTTTGGAACAATTATACTTTTATAGTCAGTTGTTCTTTTGCATCTTTCGGGTCTTGGTATTTGAAAACATGTCTAATGAATGATTTGTATATCCGAATTGCAGAATAATGAATGGATAATACATATATATTCGACTACTATTATATAGAACTTGGAAATTCCATTACGATCAATTGAACATGTAATAATTTTGAATCTGCTCTTCCAAAAGAAATGGTATCTGTTTTATCTTAGTTTGGGTTTATATTAAAATAAAATAGTCTCGTAATCTGAGAATATATAAATTTGCTGTAACACTAGTAATGATCAGCATGATGAATTTTCCTTTCTTTTCCAATGTGAAATAAATCGAAATGGGAGACAAACTCGGTTCTCAAAAACTGAGTTTATGAATTTTACGTACAAATAAAAGTTACAGTATATTCTTAATCAAACAAATTTATACCAGATACTAAGTCTATGTTCCTTTTTGAAACGGTCAATAGAACTTAGGACAACCCAACGAAACAAGGAAACAAGTGAAGAGACCCCTTGATGATCACAATGTTGTATTATTTATTTAACAATCGCATAAATTTCCTAAAAGCTATAATAGCTTTAAGTTTCATGTGATTTTCGTACTGTTCATTTCTTGCATTTAAAATACTATAAAAGAAACACCTAACTCGTTGTGTTGTAACTGTCACGAAATAATTGGGATGTTATTACGAAAAGTTGTCATGTTCAGTTCTACATCACCTCTATAGCACGTGTTATAGTTTCGGTGTCAAACGATATTAATTTATGACAGTTTAACACAAACTTTGTTTCTTCATTTATTACTATTTAATAGTAAAATTCATTTATTGTATAGCCATCAAAATATTATTCAATCAGTTTTCAACTTTGAGTCAAGAGCTATTGCAAATTAAGCCATCAAATAGGTATAAAAATCCCCTTTGTTAATGTCAACTCAATGGCTTTATTAATTTTTTCAAAGATAAAAACGCTCACCTTTTCTTCACGAAGGAAAAGAAAAATGAAGAAACTACCTGGGCATATCTTATAGTGTATCTTTTTATTCTTATCAATACAAATTTTGTCTTGATATCAGAAAACAAGCATAAAATCTGAACTGGTAGAATAAGGTCATACTCTATACCAGCGATCAAAAGGAACATATTTGGTCCATAGTACCTTTGAAATTGCCAAAACACACGCGATGAACAATAAATAAAAAAAAGAAAGTTTTACCTTCTGTAGTTTTTTTAACAGAATACTGTCTTATTTAAATGAAGGGAAATAAGAATATATGTTATGCATCCGGTCACTAATGAAATGATTGTTTGTAAGATTTACAATAACTCATCATAGATAACAGGCTTTAAGATGTTGCATGTCAGACGCGCATTTCGTCTACAAAAGACTCATCAGTGACGCTCGAATAAAAAAAGTGATAAAGGCCAAATAAAGTACGAAGTTAAAGAGCATTGAGAACCCCAAATTTCCAAAATTTTGTGAAATACAGCTAAGGTAATCTATTCCTTGGGCAGAAAATCTTTAGTATTTCGAAAAATTCTAAGTTTTGTGAACAGTTGATTTATAATTAAATATTAAATATACCTAAATATTAACGGTACAAATTTTACTGCACCAGATGCACATTTCGACATTTAATTTCTCGTCTATGATACGCGAGGCCAAAATATTTGAAAATCAAAAACATATAGTACAAACGACGCAGAGCTGATCTACAAAAAAAAAAACCAACTTTTAACCAAATTCCAGAGCTCTGCATGATTTAGATATATTCCTACATTTAAAATGACTTCAAAATTGTATAACAGCGAATTTCAACCAAACATTATCTGTAGTTTCATGCCAGTACAGAAGTACTAGCTAATGGACTGGTGATACCCTCGGGGACTTACTGTCCATCAACAGAGATATAACGGCAAAGTTGTAGTAGGAATATTTTCGGTTCCAATTTTGCTGCAACAGATGCTCATTTCGAACTCAGACTCAGAAATTAACAAATAAAATTGATGGATTTGGCGTTTTGAGCACAGTTTTTGTACCCCTAGTACTGATTAAAGTTTCATGACCGAAACCCTGATGCGCATTTCGACAATAAAGTTCTCTGCAGTGATTGTTCTTGGTTAAAATATTTGGAAATCCAAAACCTAGTGCAAACGTTGAAGAGTTGATCAAACCCAAAAAGAACCTATCGTATATCCAAAACTTGGACAAGGAACCAGAGCTTTGATGGAGATATATTCCTTTATTTGAAATGATTTATCAAAATTGTAAAACAGCAAGTTTCGATCAAACAATATCCGTATTTTGATAAAATTTAGAATCGGAGCAAGAGAGGGTTCTGTTCTTGTAATTAGACATTCAGCTTCTATCTAGGGAGAAAAGGATAAAACAATGAAGAGACAAAAATAGGGTACTATCTACGAACTCCTACTTTAAACTTTTCATCTAAAGGTCAACATATGCAGTATTCAACCATAGATTAAACTGTACTTTTGGTCACGCGTTTAGTTTGCATAAGACTATAGCAGGTTGCACTCGATTTAAAACAATTGGGAGGCCAAATCACTTACAAAAATTCCAAAAAGATGTGCCGAGTCTTGATATGGCCATCTATGTCTATGGTATGAACCCCTTAGATTTTCAAATGATTTCAACATTGTAGAAACAATGAATTGACTGCATTAATTAATCATATTTCATACTAGTACAAGTGTTCTTATTTCTGTATGAGTTTGTGTGTGATACGATCGGGGACATATTACCCACTATTTGATACAGCCAATTAATACAGTCTGTGAAACGATAATATTTGAAACTAATAAGATAATCCATTCAGATCATGTATGCGGTATACCATCTTTTCCGCAAGTCTATTGTTTTCTGTTTGGTATTAAATTAATAATAAGATCCATTTTTTACATCTGGTTATACGTTTATTTGGCAATCGCCAATGGCAGTCAGCAGGGTTTAAGAATATCAGTTGTTCGACCTGTTAGTCAAATGCGTTTTGTTTAAATATACTTTTTCACTTTTTTGGTCTTTTGGAAAATGTTGTTTGAGCTGTATTTAGACCCCCTACCAAGAAATTTGTTTTGCATGCACACGTATAAAAATTGCGGTTTTTATCCAACGCAATCATAGGTTTAAACGTTGTTTTCAATTTAGTCTTGTTTTTAATTTTTCGTTTGGGCTTGTATTATATTTTCCCTCGGGTTTATATGATCCGTTCATCCTATTTCGGCTCTTTAAAATTCAAGACTCTATCCTAAATTGAGGTAAATTATATGGCCTTCCAAATAGCGTTTCGATCCCTAACATCACTGAAGAGACATTAATTGTCGAAATCCGGATATGGTGTACAAATTTTTGCACCTCGTGTTTGTGGTATACAATCTTTTCCGCAAGTTTATTGTTTTCTGTTTGGTATTAAATTAATATTAAGATCCATTTCGTTAAAACTAGTGATCAATTTATTTGGCAATCGCCAGTGGCAGTCAGCAGAGTTGAAGAACATCAGTTGTTCAACCTGTTAGTCAAATGCGTTTTGTTAAAATATACCTTTTCACTTTTTGGTCTTTTGGAAAATGCTGTTTGTGCTGTATTTAGACCCTCTACAAAGAAATTTGTGTTACAAACAAGCATAAAATCTGAACTGGTAGAATAAGGTCATACTCTATACCAGCGATCAAAAGGAACATATTTGGTCCATAGTATCTTTGAAATTGCCAAAACACACGCGATGAACAATAAATAAAAAAAAGAAAGTTTTACCTTCTGTAGTTTTTTTAACAGAATACTGTCTTATTTAAATGAAGGGAAATAAGAATATATGTTATGCATCCGGTCACTAATGAAATGATTGTTTGTAAGATTTACAATAAACTCATCATAGATAACAGGCTTTAAGATGTTGCATGTCAGACGCGCATTTCGTCTACAAAAGACTCATCAGCGACGCTCGAATAAAAAAAGTGATAAAGGCCAAATAAAGTACGAAGTTAAAGAGCATTGAGAACCCCAAATTTCCAAAATTTTGTGAAATACAGCTAAGGTAATCTATTCCTTGGGCAGAAAATCTTTAGTATTTCGAAAATTCTAAGTTTTGTGAACAGTTGATTTATAATTAAATATTAAATATACCTAAATATTAACGGTACAAATTTTACTGCACCAGATGCACATTTCGACATTTAATTTCTCGTCTATGATACGCGAGGCCAAAATATTTGAAAATCAAAAACATATAGTACAAACGACGCAGAGCTGATCTACAAAAAAAAAACCAACTTTTAACCAAATTCCATACAAGGAATCAGAGCTCTGCATGATTTAGATATATTCCTACATTTAAAATGACTTCAAAATTGTATAACAGCGAATTTCAACCAAACATTATCTGTAGTTTCATGCCAGTACAGAAGTACTAGCTAATGGACTGGTGATACCCTCGGGGACTTACTGTCCATCAACAGAGATATAACGGCAAAGTTGTAGTAGGAATATTTTCGGTTCCAATTTTGCTGCAACAGATGCTCATTTCGAACTCAGACTCAGAAATTAACAAATAAAATTGATGGATTTGGCGTTTTGAGCACAGTTTTTGTACCCCTAGTACTGATTAAAGTTTTATGACCGAAACCCTGATGCGCATTTCGACAATAAAGTTCTCTGCAGTGATTGTTCTTGGTTAAAATATTTGGAAATCAAAACCTAGTGCAAACGTTGAAGAGTTGATCAAACCCAAAAAGAACCTATCGTATATCCAAAACTTGGACAAGGAACCAGAGCTTTGATGGAGATATATTCCTTTATTTGAAATGATTTATCAAAATTGTAAAACAGCAAGTTTCGATCAAACAATATCCGTATTTTGATAAAATTTAGAATCGGAGCAAGAGAGGGTTCTGTTCTTGTAATTAGACATTCAGCTTCTATCTAGGGAGAAAAGGATAAAACAATGAAGAGACAAAAATAGGGTACTATCTACGAACTCCTATTTTAAACTTTTCATCTAAAGGTCAACATATGCAGTATTCAACCATAGATTAAACTGTACTTTTTGGTCACGCGTTTAGTTTGCATAAGACTATAGCAGGTTGCACTCGATTTAAAACAATTGGGAGGCCAAATCACTTACAAAAATTCCAAAAAGATGTGCCGAGTCTTGATATGGCCATCTATGTCTATGGTATGAACCCCTTAGATTTTCAAATGATTTCAACATTGTAGAAACAATGAATTGACTGCATTAATTAATCATATTTCATACTAGTACAAGTGTTCTTATTTCTGTATGAGTTTGTGTGTGATACGATCGGGACATATTACCCACTATTTGATACAGCCAATTAATACAGTCTGTGAAACGATAATATTTGAAACTAATAAGATAATCCATTCAGATCATGTATGCGGTATACCATCTTTTCCGCAAGTCTATTGTTTTCTGTTTGGTATTAAATTAATAATAAGATCCATTTTTACATCTGGTTATACGTTTATTTGGCAATCGCCAATGGCAGTCAGCAGGGTTTAAGAATATCAGTTGTTCGACCTGTTAGTCAAATGCGTTTTGTTAAAATATACTTTTCACTTTTTGGTCTTTTGGAAAATGTTGTTTGAGCTGTATTTAGACCCCTACCAAGAAATTTGTTTTGCATGCACACGTATAAAAATTGCGGTTTTTATCCAACGCAATCATAGGTTTAAACGTTGTTTTCAATTTAGTCTTGTTTTTAATTTTCGTTTGGGCTTGTATTATATTTTCCTCGGGTTTATATGATCCGTTCATCCTATTTCGGCTCTTTAAAATTCAAGACTCTATCCTAAATTGAGGTAAATTATATGGCCTTCAAATAGCGTTTCGATCCCTAACATCACTGAAGAGACATTAATTGTCGAAATTCGGATATGGTGTACAAATTTTGCACCTCGTGTTTGTGGTATACAATCTTTTCCGCAAGTTTATTGTTTTCTGTTTGGTATTAAATTAATATTAAGATCCATTTCGTTAAAACTAGTGATCAATTTATTTGGCAATCGCCAGTGGCAGTCAGCAGAGTTGAAGAACATCAGTTGTTCAACCTGTTAGTCAAATGCGTTTTGTTAAAATATACCTTTTCACTTTTTGGTCTTTTGGAAAATGTTGTTTGTGCTGTATTTAGACCCGTCTACAAAGAAATTTGTGTTACATGCACACGTATAAAAATTGCGATTTTTATCCAACGCAATCATAGGTTTGAACGTTGTTTTCAATTTAGACTTGTTTATATATATATATATATATATATATATATATATATATATAACAAAACTACCGAACTCCCAGGTAACTTCAAAGGGGAAGTCAATAAAAACTGACAAAATCAAACGTTTATTAACTAACGAAACGAATGAAAAGCAACTGATATATTCCAGACTTGGTACAGTTATATTATCATTCACAATATTTGAAGTTTTTGCGACAATATAAAAATGACAAGAGTTTCGAGCTGTTTGCTACATATATATTTAAGGTTTTAACTACATTTTGAAGTAAATTAAAGTTAAGATAAAAACGTAAGAATCGAAACATGATGACAAATTTTACAATTCATATAATTGAAATGTTTTTCAGCTGCTATACATTATTGTTGAAGACACCTTTGATACAATATCACACATTTTACATGTCTTTGTAAAATTATAGACGGAAGGACATCTTAAACCAACATAAATTGATTGATTTTTGAAAGACAGAACAGAGCAGAATATAAATAAGAGAAGATATGGTATGAGTGCTAATGAGACAACTCTCAGTGCTTATTTCTAATAGATTATTAAGAAATTCCCTTTTATTCTTTTTTTGCGAAAATCACCTAACCATTTGCCAAAAATTATCCAAACAAAGTTTTGAACCACCTAAAGACCTTTTGAATGGAAATATGTTCAGAAATACACCTTAGTGTTGTTGGAACATCAAGTTCCCTTCTACTGAATGTGCAAGAAATATTTGCCACTGGACGTTTATCCTCGTCTCATGGGTTTTCGTGCTATTGAGAATGTATTGTGACGTCACAGTTTCCATTGAAAAAATTGAAAAAACATGCATAGTACGAATTCATATGACGTACGAAAACATATGATCTGACCATACGTTTATGATTTTTGTTAAGGTCTGGAAAACTTCTTAAGATAGGCCATCCCGTGAAATTAATTATTAGGAAATTGACCCTATTTGTATCTTTGATTACATATTTATAAGATTTAAGTACTGAAATTTAGATGTGAGGTAAAACAATTTTAATGCGTAACGCATTTTTTTTAATGAAGTATGACGTCAATTGCATGGCTGACGGTCGGAGTTATAAGCAGTTACGTTGCGCAATCGCAGACATTTCAAATGACATATTTTTATCATTTACGAGTATTGCATTAAAATATAAATACCTAAACAGTATTTGAAGAATTGTCATTGTCAATTTTAGATTGTAATGAAATTCGGCATGTACAGCCAATTCTAATTGGATAACGTCTGCCATCAATTCCACAGTTGACGGTCGGAGTCATTGGCAACAACTTTACAAATCGCAGTCGACGTTTACGGGATACTAGTATTTGAAATGTGTAATTTTAAACGTTTTAAAAGAATTGCGTTAGAACAGGAATAACAGTGCTGTATTTGAAGAGCTGACGCCGTCAATTTTGGATTTGACGGTGGCAACTCTTCAAATACAGTACTGTTATTTCTTAATTTAACCATGGCAACTCTTCAAATACGGTACTGTTATTTCTTAATTTGACCATGGCAACTCTTCAAATACGGTACTGTTATTTCTTAATTTGACCATGGCAACTCTTCAAATACGGTATTGTTATGTCTTAATTTGACCATGGCAACTCTTCAAATACGGTACTGGTTTGTCTTAATTTGACAATGGCAACTCTTCAAATACGGTACTGTTATTTCTTAATTTGACCATGGCAACTCTTCAAATACGGTACTGTTATTTCTTAATTTGACCATGGCAACTCTTCAAATACGGTACTGTTATTTCTTAATTTGACCATGGCAACTCTTCAAATACGGTACTGTTATTTCTTAATTTGACCATGGCAATTCTTCAAATACGGTACTGTTATTTCTTAATTTGACCATGGCAACTCTTCAAATACGGTACTGTTATTTCTTAATTCTCTAATTCCCTACCGACATAGAGATATTTGTGTCAAGAAATGTACCATAAGCATTTAATGTTTAAACATGGTCGTGTAACACTTCAAAAAAAAATACTCAACATAAAATGGCTATATCGCGGAGCATTTAAAAGCTGGGAAGTGCAGATAATTGTTTGTCAATCAGCTCAAATGTCTCTTATAACTTTCTATTAATGTGGTATATATCATCAGTGACATATAAATATAATATATGCCTCTGATACTATGTTGACGCTAAGTATAAACACAAACACGTTAATTATCTATTTTTTTTCTCGGGGATGTCTTCAGTATACGATATATGACTTTATATGACTTTCGTACATTTTAATCGTTTTTATAATAAATTCTACCGATATCTCTATTAAAGTTATTTATAAAGTGCCAGAAAGTTATACAAATGATTAAACTCTTGCTAAACGACATAATCTTTAAGATCAGAAGCTCTTTTCACAAAAAATCATTAGAGTAAAATTACTCGTAAGTCCTACTCATTTCAGTATAACTTACGATCAATTTCAATCTTAAGATTTTTCGTGAAAAGAGTCGCAGGATTGCAGGTTTCTCACCCCTGATTATTCTATTGGATACGCAATGAAAACGATTGATGTATTGTATCTTTATTTTATATACAATAACGTATATTAAATCTTAAAGCAGTTGTGTATTTTCGAACAATTCGGTTACAAAAATAGAATAATTAACATATATAAGTAAAAGTGCATTTTACGTAACTTTTCCTTTAAAATACTCCTACAGTAATTTTGTTTTTTCTCATGAATTTAAATGTGTAGCGTATATCTTTGATGAAAAACTTTCATTTTATGCATAATTTTAAACTTCAAAAAAGAATCATGCCATCTTCTAAAATTATTTACTCCCTCCCATTCAGACGTTGTGCTCATTAGAGATCAAATTTGATTTCTTTATGAAGGATTCACTTTGAAGTCCCATCTACATTAATGAGTGCCTAAGTTTGTTCAGGTTTTGCATTTTGAATTTTGTATTGAACTACAATTTTCGTTTTTATAAAAAAGAGTCCACCAAGTGTATTTTGCTTTCATTTATTAAATTCATATTTCTTTTTTTACTTATTTTCCTTAATTTATTTATTCTTAGTTTTGTAAACCAACACTTACTAATTTCATATTTTAAAAGAGTATCTATTTTTCGGGTTTTCAAAAAATCAAAGTGGTCAAATACTCTGAGGCTTTTAACTTTAAATGAAATCAATCGTGCATGTAATTTGGAATACTTGTAAACCCTCTTCGTGTAAAAATGTTCTATCTAAATTTAGTATAACATTTTACGTGGTCATATCTAAGATGTCATATTCGTAAAAGTAGCATATCACTTATTGAATTATTTAGTAAAAAAATATTAACCGAATTTTTAAAATGACAAAAAGAACACATATGACAATTATCTATATTTGGAGATATCGTATTTGTTTCCGGCTTTTAAGATGCGGAGCAACGATATAAAATCATCTCTTTGCTTGACTGAAGCGGATATAACATGGCATGTACTCCAAATAATGTTTCCAATTTAGCTGCTTTACCCGATATCAGATTTGGACCTTCATTGCAGCTCTTTCTTTTTTTTTTTTTATAGAACATGTGTTTAAACATAACCATATAATCTTCTGCTACTGATGAGCTATGAGATGATTTTATCAGATTTTGGTAGAAACCAGTTGAACCTGCATAATGAAAATACCCTAAAAGTTGTAAAAACCTCCAAGAAGTCACTGCGTGCAAATATTTATTCTATGTAGCATCTAATTTTCCAAAATACACTAATAATTCCATTATTATTTTTTAAAGGCCGTTTTAAGAACTACATGTTGGATATACGTCAATGAAATAAAACAACCAAACAACACACACAAAAAAGCAACCTATTAAATCATCTTTTATTTTAAGATTTTTTTTTAATTGTATTAAATTTGCATATCTTAAACTAGTCTCTCGTCTTCTTGCATGTTCTCTTGCAAAAAGCAAAATTCGTGAAGCATTTAGTAATAAAATATAGTAAAGAGAGCAAGGTAATGATAAAAAAAAGTAAGTTATAAAATCGCTATTTCTACGAATCTGTACATTCGCTTTACATTAAACAGCTATTATCAATTGTGAAGCAAACAATACAATTATGCAATCTTTCAACAGATCTGTTTTCATTATTCAAAAATGTATTACGTTTTAAAATATGTAAAACAAAATTAATTGCTGTAATGCATGTTCAAATGCCGTTAAGAGTAAAATAATTCGTTTCTTTGTGTGTAATAGCGTTGAATATATAATTCTGTTTTATTTTCATTGAAAGTAATTAAGTGTTCTTTATGCCAATTTAATGACAGAACATTAGGACTGTAATTAGCTACTAACAAGTGATAAAGAGGCCCATGTACATGCACATGCAAATATCGGATATCCGATTAATTTCCGAGACTTACAACTTAAGACAAATTCAAGGAAGAAATGATAACAAAATGTGTTCTAAAATTAATAAGAAAATGTTTAGGAACAAATCAGAAACAGATAATCAAGAAAATTGAACGATATTAGAAACATTTTATATTACGTGACGTCAGTTCGTTGTTTTACCGAAGGACAATTCGTTTTACATACCACATCCTGTGCAACACTTTATCGTGGTGTTGATTAATGGAAACGGTCGAATGTGAATGAAAGAAACTGTTGCTTGGTTATCGTTCAATGGCAAATATGTCATTCATATTGATGAGAATGAAGAAAATTTAAATTCCAAAAGAAATCGGTTAATTGACTTAATACAGTCTTTAAAAAATGACGAGTGTCTACCCTATATGTCTAGTTCTAAATCGTTTAGAGTCTAAAAAAACAGCTAATGGCTGACTCATTAGATTCGCCATCAACTTCAAATTCTTAAAAGGACTAAATACGCCAAAATATGTTTTAAAAACAACATCATCGATCTGTTTCCTGACTCGGAACAGGCACAAAAGTATGATGCAGGACGAAGCTAAGTTTGTTTCCTAAATCCAACTCCGCTCCCGATCCTTGTTGTATAACTTGTTTGAATAACAATAGGTACACACACCAAAAAAAAATCCCACAAAAAGACTTGACCCTGTAAATTGGTAATACAGAATTCACAGTTACAAGTAAAACAATTCCAACTGTACCTGATGTTAAGATTGAAAAGCGGGTTTTAATGTTTTTTAGTACTTATAACGAGCAACCATCTTTGCCAGTTTTACAAATACATATATGACCATCATGGTTTTCCGTTTTATCTTAGTAGACCTAGCTGTTAATTTTTGATATAAACCAGTAATTAGCAAGTATCATATACATGTACATATATTAACATGAACATTGAAAGTGGAAGGTTTTTTTTAGTATAAACGGAAACGCTAGAAGATGTAAAATGTGCATCTGTACTTCTGTAGAGGATGAATACCATTTTATTTTTGAATGTATTTATTAAAGGTATTCGTATGAAGTATAAAAACATTATTACTGGAGAAATTCATAAGTATCTGGTCGTAAAATAAATTTAAAAGAACTTTGAAAAAGTAGAAACTACTTATATATTGTCGAACAAATTCGCATTGTTGAATATGTATATTATTCTTCAAGAATTAGATTGTTTAGTAATGTCAATATATATCGTGCTCCTACATTGTTTAAAATTGTTTGAATTGTATTAGTGAATTACTAAATTGTGATGTGATATATGTGATGCATCCTACAATATTAATTGTGCTTGATACCTACATGTATAAGCTGTATTACTTTTGAATAAAGAATATAATACAGTCCGCCAAAAGTTAAGCACCACCTATCTTTGTTGCATCGAAAATTTTTCATTTAAAAAACAGTTAATCCTCGAAAAGAGAAAATATTCATGTAGCAATTTTGCTAACATATACCATAAACAAACCATAGACTTAAGTTTGGTCACTGATGCAGGTTCTATGCATTTGAATTTTGAGTTCATAGAAATAGTGAAAATTACACAAATCAGAAACAGAATTTAAGTTTTACTTTAATCTTATTTTTTTACAACAATTAATAACCCAAAATCATTAAAAATCATTAAAAGTCTCTTTATCAACTGATTTTATAGTTCGTTCTTATGTTGTACTGTTATATCACTGTCCCAGGTTAGGGGAGGTTGGGATCCCGCTAACATGTTTAACCCCGCCACATTATGTATGTATGTGCCTGTCCCAAGTCAGGAGCCTGTAGTTCAGTGGTTGTCGTTTGTTTATGTGTTACATTTTTTTTTTCGTTCATTTTTGTACATAAATAAGGCCGTTAGTTTTCTCGTTTGAATTGTTTTACATTGTCATTTCGGGGCCTTTTATAGCTGACTATGCGGTATGGGCTTTACTCATTGTTGAAGGCCGTACGGTGACCTTTAGTTGTTAATTTCTGTGTCATTTTGGTCTCTTGTGGACAGTTGTCTCATTGGCAATCATACCACATCTTCTTTTTATATCTACAAATAATCTTTGGTATGTTCGGCAAATTTAATGTCAATATTTAAGTCAACAGGATTTGTAACCACCTCTCTTCCGGTACAGTTCCATAACACGGCGTCTCATACTCTGTACAAGCCTTCTGAACTTTAGTTGAGCAAATTTATTCCATTCATCAACAATTGCCCCTCTTAAATCGCCAAGATTTTGCAAAGGTGGATCTCTGCGATTGAGATTTCTGCCAATGGCATCCCTGACATGTTCGATAGGGTTCAGGTCTGGAGACATGGAAGGCCAAAAGATAGTGTCAATGGCTTCTTGATCTTTGTAATCGGTTACAATCCTTGCCCTGTGTGGTCTAGCGTTGTCGTCCATGTACGAGGGTCTTGACGCAAGTTGGGGATTCTCAAAATGAGGGACTACAATGTTTCTAAGCACCAAATCCCTGTATGTCTGTCTGTTCATGTTACCCATTCAAAATATGCATACCCAGCTTACAACAGTATGAGAAGAAACCCCATACTGTAACACCACCATCAACGATTGCTGTCGTTGGGCAATTGTTGTTTTGGTGATAGGCAGTTTTATTTCCCCGCCAAACTCGTATTCTGCCGTCTATTGGTCGTAACAGAAACCAACTCTCATCTGACCAATGAATATTTTGCCAGGTTCTCATGTTCCATCGTCGATGGTCATTAGCCCTTTGAAACCTAATTATACGGTGCCTGGCTGTTAGGGCACGTCTTTTGACAACACGACGTGCTCTTAGGTAGCCTCTATGAAGTCGACGGACCAATGTTCGAACACTAACACGACCACCTGGAGGACAGTGGTGTCTAAGCTAAAGGGTAGGAGTAAATGGGTTGGCTTTAGCACGACCAATAAGTAGTCTGTCATCACGATAGGTAGTTAAACGGAGTCTTCCGGACCTTGGTCTATCATTTACAGTTCCTGTGTCAATATGACGTTGTAAAAATCTGACAATGACGGTGCGATTAACATTGAAATGGTTACCAATGCTCCTAGTGCTCCTACCGGCATTTGACATGTCAATTGCTTGTCAACGTTCAGTCACAGATAACTTACCGCTTGCCATATTTCACAGTGACTTGGCGAAGGTCAAATGTCACCTGTACGCGGGACAGTAGGAAGATAGGCATCGAAACAGTGTATTTGTAAAGTGCAGATGACCTTTAATAAAAGGTTGCTTGGCGAGTATATCGGAGTTTAATTTTTTGGTCGTAATGAATTTTCTTAGTGTATGCTATAGACAATTCATAACACGAAACATAAATATTTTTTCGCAATAGTTAAAAGAATATTGACAGTTATATTTAGGTGGTGCTTAACTTTTGGCGGACTGTATATATGGGGGTCTGGGTGGGGTTTACAGAATGAGAACAATGGACAAAATGTGCAGTTTTAAGGGCAAAAAAATAAAGAATAGAGAGAAATAGTCAAAAATAATAAAGAATAGAGAATAATGGGCAAAATAAATAAAGAATAGAGATTAATGGGTAAAGTAAATAAAGAATAGAGAAAAATTGTATAAAAAACTTTAAGAATAAGGAACTAAAGGTCACACCCCCCCACCCCAAATCCAGACTCTCATATATGGTCACTTTATGCAAGCTAATACAAGTAAAATTTACTGTCTTTGAAATCGAGAGACAGAGGTATGATTATATGATTTTAAATCTGAACATCTAAATAGGATTTTTACACTCTGCTGTGTTTAAGAGCATAGAGGAAAAATGGGAGGATGTACCCTAGTCATATCAAAAACCAAATACATAAAATATTAAAAAAAACCGACGGGCCTAAACAGAAAAAGACAATTTTGTCTAATTTCAAGTTTTCTATGGTATTTCTATCTGCGTTTTAGTACAATTACATAGATAAAAAACTGTGAATAGTTATAAGTTACGAGTGTACATGATGAAAGTTTTCAAGATTCACGTGCTATGCGTACAGACATCGATTCTTTTTTATTAAGCCAAATACCAAAAGCGGGATGCTTCGATGTCCATACGCAGCCGTACAGTAAAGAGATAGCAAATGATAAAGGTATAATAATTTTAATAAAATTGGACCATTTTTCTAGAACAAACTTTCTCATATACGCAGGACCAAACGTTTGAGATGCCAAATACATGTTGTTGTAAATAAAAGAGGGTCTGGATGGATTTTTTTCAGAATAGAGAATAATGGGCCAAACAAAAAGAATAGAGAAAAAGCCTTGAAAATAAAGAATAGAGAATACTGTTCTGCTACGATATAAAGAATAGGGGAAAATGGTCTAAAATTAAAATGAAGACCACCCCATCTAGACTCCCGTAAAACAAGTTTGAATGTGGGAGTTGCAACCTTCTAACAATTCCATAATGTTTAAACTAATGTATCAATGAAATTCATGCTATTATCGATGCACTTGCTACATGTCTGATGGTACAGAAATCTTATATACTAAAATATTTATAACGTTTATATATATATAAATTAACGAAAAATAACTAAACACATCTTTAAAAGTAAGCCAATATTAATTTGGCGCTAAAATGGACTATAATGTTGGCGCTTAAATGTCCATTAGTAGTTTTGATTTTCACGACTTTCGCAATCGTGGCCTTTTAAAATACATTTACAAACTCTTAGAAGTATCTTTGCCATTGTTGTAAATCCACACATGTAATTTATGGCTGTATGGACGACAATGCAGTTAGATTGAATTTTTAAACGAAGACTGTCTTGTTATATGTAAATATATAGTAAAAAGTTATATAACAAACTGTAGCTGCAGTAAATAAATCTATAAATGCACGTGCACTTGTCGAAATGAAATAACAAAAATGATGCAAAACTAATCAAAACAAATATATTGAAATTAATTATGAACACCAAAAACGGATATTCTGAACGATTATTTTACTGGTATTACATGTAAATCATTTTTAATGTTACACGTTAGGTCTTGTTTCACAGTTTTTGATAGAGTTCTTTTAACTGGTCAAGTCAGTATCTTACAGAATCTTGCCTTAAAATAGATTAATGTTCGTTTCGTAATATCTGCATAATACTTTTAGGAAATTAATTCTGTTCAATTAATTCGTAAACGATCCTATGAAGCGTTTAAATTATATTTAAAGCAATTTACCCTGGATAGATAGTGCAAAGTATCTTTTATGAAACCGTTTAAAAAGTATAATAGTTTGCCTGTTCTTTAATAATTAATTATACTTGTTTTCTGTCAGACGTTGTTTAAATGTTAATAGTTTTAACCCCGTACACACTCTTTTTGGTTAATTTTCATTATTTCGGAAATTAGTCGGAAATCCGGAAATTGCATGTTTCAATTATTATTTACTATTTGTTTTGTGAACGAAATCATTACTTTACAAAATTATATCTCATTCTTTCGTGTTCGTCTTTTTAAGATTACATTAAAATTTAAACAATCTCTATGAAGCTTTTTGATGATTTTATTTGTGGGTAATAGATATACAATTTACATCAAACACGAAACAGTTTCGGTTAATTTAACAGGTACATCGAAAGATTGAGTTGTCAATTTTACCTGGGGCAATCTCATCTTATTTCCGCTTCAGGAAGCAAAACATACTAAAGTTGTCATTTTCATGCCTTTAATTTTGCCGCATACACGAAAAGAAGTGGTCATTTTATAGGAAAATACGTATACATCTTGTGTCGTTTAAAGAAACAGCTGCAAGAATCTTATAAATTACTAATCGATTGTTTTTCAGTAGCCTATCGCTATTTTGTTTGAAATTAACGTGAAGAAAGTGTTGAAATATTAATGAACTAAGATCGTCAGAGTAAACTGCTTCATCTTATAACGGGCATAAAAGTTGATTAGAAAATCGCTTATTTTGATTGGTTGGAGAACTGGAAGCAAAGACGCAGGTGATGCAATGACAAGCCTCACGCGCATCGTTCCGCTGGCTTGATATAGTGAAACCGTGACATTTTGCCTCAGTCTGCTTTGATTGGATGATTAGAGAAGACAGTTCTTAGGTGAGAAAACTTTATTTAGTAAAAGAAATTGGTATTTGACAGATATTTTCCATGCAAAATTTTACTTAATTTCTAATGTATATCATTTTTTTTAACTTTATGTAATTCGTTTGAAACCTAATCATATTAGTATCCTAATTTATCGTAATAAAGATTGAAACGAATTGGCGTCTGATTTTCTTTATCGATACATTTGAAAAATATGATTGAAATTTAAAAGTTACATTAAAAGTTTATTTTTTTAGTTTTGATTTTATTGTTTTTTTTTAAATAATTAACAATTTAGCTTCTTATCGAATTAATTTATGGTTTATGAAGTGATGAATAAAAAAATGCATTATTAAAGGAAAACCATTAATATAGAGGTTGTTTTAACGTACCAGCTATAAGTTGTTCTTCGTATTATTACGATTATTAGGTTTTATTTTTAAATCGTATAATTCAATCAATTTCTTGTGGGCTTGCTGCTGGGAAAATTTGGGATAAATTAGAAAAACACTTTGAATATATAAAAAGTAAGAAGATGTGGCATGATTGCCAATGAAACAACTTTAAACTAGATACCAAATGACGTAAATGTAAGCAACTATAGGCCTTCGTATGCACTTTTGGGAAAGATAGCACATTCTATGATCTTCAATTCTACTTTTTTCATTTTGGAAAGATAACACACTGTGTGATCGTCTTTGGAACGCACGAATTTTATAACCCATTTCTTTTATATAACTCTTACTGTTTATTATACATCTTTGGTGTCAGACATTGTTTGGCGTTCATGTTAGAGGCTAGTCGAAAAAAACTTCGAATCCAGCAAATGAAAACTGATATGCTTCGTACTGATTATTATGGTCCTATTTTATCGTCACTGAATGAATGAGTAGTGACTTTGGTCAAATGCTATTTTTTCTAAAATTAAAATGATGTTGATCAGGTTAGATATTGCTTGGACCAACACTCGTGCATATAATATAAATACCAAGTTGTTTTCCCTATACTACATATCGAACTCTAATGCCATTCGGATGTTCCTGTTATTGCATGCAATACTTGAAAGTTTATGATGTTGTTCTCGTTGTGTTTTCTGCTTCAACAAATACGGGAAATGTGGAACTTTTCTAATTTCAACTTTTCATACTGTGTGTTCTAATGAAATGAATGACACGGGTATTTCTTTTCCCCAAGCCTATTGTTTTATTCCAGGAAATATTGGGGAAATAACTTATGTATAATTGATGGTAAAATCTAGTTTTGCGTGTGTCGGTCTAAATGTTGTCTTGCTTCAATTATGGAACATTTTATTTTGTAAAGGTAATTACATTTTGATATATTTCTTTTCTGTTGAGGAGTGCAGTTGGGACTACGGTATATTTTATTCGTTTGTACGTATGTATGGTCTGTCGCACTCGACCTTAAAGGGTCTTGTTAAACTTTCCGCATTGTGCGAGTTTACCCATACCGCTAATATCAGATATGTTTTGCCAACACTTTATATGGTTTTTTTTTTCATGTGTATATTTACAGCATGTCTTTTATTTTGTACCATACCAGTCGACTGTCAGATAAATCAGAAGCTCGTCCAGAAACTAAACAATAAGTGTTCAGATTAAACTAATCAAAATCAAGTTTCTTCAATCACTTTTTGAAGCATATTCAATTGGTTTTTGATTCGTGTTTTATATTATGCCTCGTTCACACGTACATTTAATTCGAATTGAATTCGAATCGAATGCGAATCGAATTCGCTAATCGCGTTCACACACTCTTCTTTTTTAATTCGAATTGATTCGAATTGGCTAATTCGCATTATCACATTCGCATTAGAAATGCGTTATTGTTAATACGAATTAAAAGTTAACGTCGTTCGGACAGTAAAGCGAATTTGACGCGCATTGCAATTCGAATTAGAATTTACGTTTGGACGTAAAACGTTTCGAAAGCGAATTAAACTAATTCGAATTAGTTAATGCGAATTGAATTCGAATTACGTGTAAACTCAGCATAAGTTGTTCGAAATATAGAAAAACTTCAAAACAGTTTGTTCTGAATCACGTTGGGTTGTAGATAATTAGAGGACAAGATACATCAGACAATTAATATGGCAACATTCATGGGTACATAGCCAGGAAAGGTGTAAAATGTTAAATTGAAAGACTTAAAAGGTGTCTGTTTCGATCAAGTCGGAATGTGAAATTTTTCTAGATCCGATATTTGAAACTACGCGAAGTTGAAGATGTTTTTTATTCAAGAACAGAAATTACAAATCCATTATCTATCAATTTTATTTCGAAAATCAAGTGTCTAAATTTAAGATTTCTAATTGAATATTTGAAATATCCAATCGCATATATTTAAAAGTATGATGACCAATCAAATTTCATGACATATTAGTATGCCAGTTTATTTAAACTTTCCAATATTTCTTTTGTTTCTCAACATTGAAATTATTCTGAAAAGTATTATAATTAATTATGATTATAATTTTAATATTTTGTTTAAATTTTTGAAAAAGAAGTTGGTTAAACATATAAGCCTATACATGCACCTCTAGATGTCTTTAGGAGTTTTGTGTCGTTTGGTTGCTGTCTCGTTATTATATACACTTACTTCTCTTTTTATTGATAAATAAGTCGTTAACCGAATTTATTACAGGAATGATCACTTAAGATATATTTAATATCTGTATAAATAAAATTTGATGTGAAAATAATAAAGTAATAAATGACTAAAACATACACAAAAATCATATCCATGTACGTTTTATTAGTATTTTTTTATCTTCATTATAATTTATTTTTTCATTTTCATATTTGGTAAAGGAAAAAGATGTTTTAGGTAAACTCATACATCGCGCCCTTTCAACATATTAGTATTTTTGTCTAGTGTACCAAAGATCTACTTTTTAAACGTGGTTTTTCCTTTTTTGAAGAAATGTGATATAAAATTTAATATATTCATTTTCCACTCAATTTCCTTTACATCCATTTTCAAAGTCTTGATTTATTTTTAAATGCATGAAATTATTAATGAAGTGCATTAATTCTTTATAGATGTTGCTGTTTTCATTATGAATATTAACTAATTTGTTCCAATATAAACCACATAATTGAGCTCATACATCAAAGTAACAAAATGCATCAACCCCACCCTGAATCACATAACTTTTACATATAATTATATTCAAAATTGTATTTATTATTTAAAATTTAGAATATTAAAAAAATGATCAAAAATCCAATTTGATCGTTTCATACTTATTATGTTGGTGTTTATCTCAATGAGGTACAGTGGCAGTTTCCTAATTAGATTTTCTTTTATTAATTGTATTACTCAGGTTGATATAGAAAAAAAACATGAATTTTCGCGCAAAATATTGCTTTATTTTGAAATTGACTGCGCTGGGTGCTAGTTCGGTTAATTTACTTGCATATTCAGTGCGGTAGATCCAGTCAAGGAAAATTCTTTCGAATCATCACAACTATAGCGAAAAGGGCACTTCCATGCATGCATATTAAATTTTCTTTTGTCTTATGTTATCACTTGTATTTTATTTAAATGTCGTAAATCTGCTCTGTCATCTACTTTTTAGTCCCTCTTCAAGTTAAGATTTTATAAGGATAACTACTTTTAAGTCAAAAGCTCACCAGTCTATCGTATGTTTTCATCCTCTAAAATCGTACATTATTGTCTTTGAAATCATTATCAAAACCCACGGTAATATCAAAGCAGTTAACAGCAACTGACAGAACAATGATTACTGTTTTATCTAATAAAACGACTAGATTTTTCCCAAATTCTTGCATTTTTTTGTTTTTGTTGTTTTTGTTTTTTGTTGCTATATTATTCTTTTTTTTTTGGTCAAATATGTATCGTCTAATTTTATTTTAGTTTTAAACGTAATGATGTAATAAAACCATGGATTTAAAAATCTTTAGTAATTTTGGTGCAAAAAAAAAAGATTTTTGAAATCAATAAAATTGCTAATAAAACATTTCGCCTTTTTGCCTGAAATCAGCGGTTTTGATAAGAAAACAACATTCTGTGGCTATAAGCCTAATAATACAATTTATTCGCTTGGCACCGGTTATCCAATTTCATCACATATGGAAAATGCATTGCCTTGTATAGTTTCTTTTGTTGACTAGTATATTTTACATGATAGACCATATGGTTAACCTTTCCAATGATGTGCAATTATTTGCCACTAAAATGCTATTTATAATTTTTCAAAGTGGAAGCATCAAAGTCAAAAACTATTGAATAAAAAAATTACTTAAATTGTCAAATCTCTATACGCTATGTCATTACCAATCGAACAGTAAGTTAAAGGCCATTCGAAAAATGATTTCCTATGATTTTCGAAAATGAAATTTTTATTAATCACATAATCAAAGTTTTTACATCTTTATTTGTTTCTTTGTAGAGCTTTCTTTACAGACTTCGTACAATGCCGCATACAGGTAAGCAATGATTTTACCCTTTTTATATAATTTTTTATCATTAATTTGTTTAGTTTCTCCCTCACCTTACTTAAAAATCACTTTATTTCTCTTTGATCAATAACCGTATATATTTTGATTTCTTCAAATTAGTTATGATAAGAAATTAGACCCTTTGACAAACAGTTTAATTTGAAGAAATCAGAGAAAGTGATTAAGTATAAAATAGTAACAATTTTTAAATTCACTGACACCGTTCAAGAAATTGATGCCATTACTGAAACCGCTTAATCACTGTGAAATAAGCTGTTGAATTTTAAAATTGAAAAAAAAGTGAACATTTTGCGTCACAGTAATTGCTTGCTTTTGACATTTTTTTTTCTCTTAATATCATGAAAGTGGCTTTTCTTCAGAAATGGAATATAATTGCGGAAAGATATATCAATTTGTAGTAATAAGCCATTAAAGAACTTTATAGATGTAAAATGTCTTTCTTAAAATGTATCGAAATTTTTAATTTGTGCTTTAATGGTTGATTTAAAAAAATTTTTTTTTATATTTTCTACATTGATTAAGACATTACCAAAGAATTTTATAAATGGATCAAAGCATATGGATTTATCTCGTCCGACTTTATCACATTGTCAAAACTCGAGTTTTATGCCGGTCTTTTTAAAAAGAGGGAAATGATAACAGGAGGGGAGTTTAAAACTACAATTCGAAGAGAAGACAAAGAGACAAATAATAGTCCACGAACCACTATACAAAACACTTAAGATTCAGCAACACAAACCCCACCAAAAGCGGATATGAACTCCGCTCTTAACGTAGAGTTTTTACGGTTCCAAATCCTTGTGATGCGTTTATTCTTGTGTGTAAGCACACAATCATATTTCGTAATGACTCAAGTTTGTTGCTTGCTGATGTTCAACACAACTTTCTTATTGGTCACCGAGTTTGATTTGAGAGTTTTTTTATATGATTTGAGAGGGGGTTGTTCCATAAAATGCAGCTTATAAAGAAAAGCTTGTAATTATCCACCATCGTTTGTAAACTTCTGATTGCGATGTTAAAGTGACGTAAAAACTGTCTTCTAATGTGTAAAACTTAGTTAAGAGAAAAGGATCAAGATATTTTGAAAATTGAAAGCATAAACTAAAACATTTCGGGGGTGGGGGGGACAGTAATTGTCACAAAGTATCTTGATATTTCAGATTTTTCGTGTAATATTTCCCAATCCTTTAATTCACAAATTTAGAGACTTTTCAATAAAAACTAAATAAAATAAAAATTATTATTGCTGAAATTTTGGCAGACAAATGTAGGGCGGTAGTTTTTAAGAATGACAAAGTATAAGGATACCAAAATCAGAAATTCAGAAAATTACAGGCACCCTGATTAATGGTATTGCACAGTCTCAACGCCTACGTAAATGACGTCTTGACCAATCAGTGACGTCTAAAACAATACCGATTCAATATCGTAGCGCATATTCCGATTTGGTTCATTACTTTTAGAAAATAAAGCATCAAAATGGCGTAAAGAAGTATGACATGCAGGTCGATTTTGAAATACATTTATCATGATCTATTCTGTTATAAAAATTTAGTATCTACAATTTATAATATTGCTGAATGGTGTAACCAGAGACATATATACACATGTGTATATATGTCTCTGGTGTAACATATATAATATTAATAAATACACATCCGCGTTGATTGTTGCAAATTTAGGACTTCTGAAGACTCATCGGGATGAGGTTTAATAAAAGCCATAAACTAGAATTTAAATCCCATCAAATTTAAAATAAAATTGATATTTATTTTCAACTTTTAATGACACTTTTTAACAGAATCATCGTTCTGTTTAAATCCTCGCTGAAACAGTTAATACTAGTATAACAATTTAAATCTGTCAAATGATGAACTGATGGATTTTTTTTTATGAATGCTTCGTTTGCATTGTGTTGAGTGTGAAGTTTAACAATAAATGCATTTCAATATGTTGAAAATTAGCATTTTTATGTCGTTATTGCCAACTTATCCTTAAATCTTAGTCACGCTTTACACATATCGAGCGATCTGTCTCGATTATTTTAAAATCCTAATTTTACAAAGGATTTTTAAACTATCCTAAAATTAGGTAGTTAGGATTTAGCATCAAAAGAAGATTGATTCAGTAACCAAGGGGCTTCTGTGGCCGATTGGTCTTAGTAGTTAATCTACCGTGATTACTAGCCTCTTAAAATTGGGGTTGCTGCCGTGAGTTCGAACCCCGCTCATAGCTTTCGACTCTGACCTTAAGTGAAGAAGTTTGCCACTGTTTGCCTATCCAGAGTAAAAACTTGCCGCTATGATAAAGCGAGGCGTGCAGAAAACGTCGTTTAACACCAACAATAAATGAATCCAATGGCCAATATTCAATGTATATTCATTATGGTTCATAAGAAGATTAAACCATATCAGCATCCTGTTAACTAGCGTAAAACTGTTTTCTTCTTTTTAGGCTCAAGAGAAAACACCAAATCAACCGATAGCGATCTTCAAGGTTATATTTTACTTAGATCTGATAGTTTGCCTTTCCCAAATTAAACATTTTAAGAGTGTTCTTTGTTTTGTTTGTTTTGTTTGTTTTTTTTTTTAAGTTATGGAAGTGTGGGAAACACAATAAAAAGTACGTCATTTTAGCGAAAATGGGGGTGGTCCGGTTTGACCATAGGCGCGTAAGGATATTAACAAAATAATAACAACAGCTTCGGCCAGTTTATAAAATATCAAACATTTGATGTGTGTACGTAGTTTTTTTGTTGTAGTTTTCAATTTTCAAAATTAATTTTGATTTTTTAATCAAAATTTTAATGTTACTTGTAATGAATGTTACTAATAGTATAATTTCGATTACTATTTGACTGGAGAAAGAATAAAAAGAAGAGAAAAACAACAACAAAACATGTCTTCAATACCTTGTTCAGAAAACTTAATCAAGCTTTTATTTTTATCACACTAGGCCAAACAGGTGTAAATCAACTTGGTGGCGTATTCGTTAATGGAAGACCCCTTCCGGATCACGTAAGACGACGAATCGTGGAACTTGCTCATATGGGTGTTCGACCTTGTGACATATCTCGACAGCTGCTCGTCTCTCATGGATGTGTCAGTAAAATTCTCACCAGGTACTACGAAACCGGGTCTATCAAACCTGGTTCAATCGGAGGCAGTAAACCAAAGGTATAGACATTTAACTATCTTTGTGATATCGCATGCACACAAAAACATACCATGAACAGTAATATTATCGCCTTACAGATTACTTGTATTTACACATGATACAAATGAAAATAAACAAATATTTTAGCTCAGATCTAGTCATGGAATAGTTTCGGATTCCAAATAAGGAAATGTTTACTCTTTCAATCCCCCATATCAGTCACATAGCACTCTTTCACTTTCAAAATATGATTGAAAATAAATCTTATTTTTTTCTCTGATGGGTAAAATTTTTAACTTGCTAACTGTTATGTATAAATTATCAAGATGTTTGTTCAATACAGCGAATTCTTGAGACATACTTTTGAGACAAAATTTAAAAAAATGTATTTTGTATTTTTGCATTTAAAATAATTGCATTTAATGTGAGAATTATATCAGTTTCAACAGATGTTTAGATGAGACGAAAGCTTTATTTGTCATTAGGAATATTTTATTATTTACATCATTGAATTTATATTTATATTATTTCTAAACATTGTTTCACTACCTTGTTGGTTAGATAGCTGTTTGTACTTTTTATATTATATAAAAATTTTCATTTTCTTATTTTTTGTCTTTCATATTCGTTCAACAACGGTATACAAGGCAAACAATGCTGAATAATTTTATACTATTTTTATCAAATTTGATACTAGAGGGAGAGATGGTTTTGTTTCGCCTTTTTAATTACTGTTTGATACACGTTTCATTGTCATAAATAAAGTAAATGACTGGTTTGGCACAAAATGTACTATTAAAAATTGCCCTTTCCGATATTTATATAGAAATGTTTGACATTAATTATATAGATTTATTTACATGGAGAATTGAAAATAACAGAAGTGAAAAGCATAAATATCGATGCTTATATCAAAATACCAATGCACTTTACGTTCAATGAAACGTGGGACTACTTATATATTAAGGAAAAAACAGGGACAACGTGAACAGAAATTATTGCAAACCCGGAAAATACATGTCAATATTACGGAAATTGTTAAGATTTTGCTTGAATATTAAACATTTTATGACATAATATTCATAATTAATGCCATATAAAGTACATGTAGTTGAATTACAATGAACGTTACAATCAATAATAGTATTAGTATTTCTAGTATACTAACAATCTATACAAAACAATAACAAGCTCTTCTCCTGTGAAAATGAATAAGAAAATGTGGTATGCAGGCCACTAAGACACCTTTCCACAAAAGACCAAATGACGAAGAAGTTAGTAACTATAGGTAACCGGTTACAACAACGCATGTATTAAAGCTTCTATAGTAGCATATATTCCTGATCGTCTGTATTTGCTTTAATGAATAGAGAAAATAGGTCATTAATATAAAAAATTGCCAAAAAATAAAGAATAGAAAAAATAGGTCAAAGAATAAGGAATAGAGAATAATGGGGTGCCAAAATATAAAGAATAAAGACTGATTGGAAAAATGAATAAAGAATACTGAAAAATGGCCAAAAAGTTTTAAAAATAGAGAAATGAAGACCCCTCCGCACACTTATACTTGAGAGTGTACAATTCAGCAACATTTTGTAGTTGCTGCTTTTTGAAATGGAGTATTCAATCTTATAATTCAGCCGTAACGATATGCTTCTATCATCTTTGTATCTTGGACAAGCTTCTTACTTTCTTAAAGTACAAATAAGCCCATTATAAAAAGGTAACATTTATAACTTTGGTGTTTGTCTTACAGCAAGTGGCAACCCCGTTCGTCATAAAAAATTCTGGAATTAAAGAGACAGAACCCGTCAAGCTTTGCCTGGGAAATCAGAGACCAACTTTTAACCCAAAATATATGCGATGAACAAACAATACCCAGTGTCAGTTCTATTAATAGAATCTTACGAAATGCTGGAAACTTATCGGGAATGTTTCCATACCAAGATTCATATCCTGTCATGCCGGTTGCCTATCCTATGATGACGTCACCACCTATTGCAGGAAGTGGAACATATCCATTCACAATACCGGGTTTATCGTATCCAAAAATTGTCGAACAGATTGATTCTAAAGATTCGTCAGACGAGAGCAATATGGAAACCGAAGGTGCTGCACAAATTAAAGGTATATATTTACATATGAAGGCTTTCTATCACAGTTTGACTTTGAATCAATATTGATAAAGATATAGACAGAAGTTGGAGATTTAGGCAAAAATACGATTTAAAGGGAGCAGTAGAATTGCTTTCTTATCGCAGTTTTCAATTATGATAACATAAAAGAATAATTTAGGACTTATAGTAGTATTAAGTTTTTTACCCATTTGAAAAAAATACCAAAGACTAAGTTTTGGTGAAAACATGATAGCTATCCAATCAAAAAAATGTGTTTAATTTTTAATCTTTGCCTTGTTACGCTCTTTCCAATGATCTTCAACTTTATAATTAATTTCGCCTTTTAACTTTTTTAATTCGAGCCTCTTTGACGAGTCTTTTGTAAACGAAACGCGCGACTTGCGTACAAAATTATAAGCCTAGTACCTTGGTAAGGATATTTTCACACACATTGAAATAACAGTTTGTTCATTTTTGTTTATAATACTTTAAATAGGAATGTCATGCTGACTAGATCTTTTTATTATTTGCGTCTTTCCTTTATTAGTACAACTCAAAATATGATCATGTAGTTTGCAAAGTGGTCACAAAATCAATCGGATTGAAATACAGATCATGTGACCTAGCTTTGCTCACAAGGATCTGAAAACACTCCATTCTACTTTCTGTTTTACAGACCTTTCGGTATCATCTGGTTTTGTCGGATTAATACACACCTTCACAAATGTGAAGGCTGAAATTTCATTGCCTAATGTAACACTTACCTGAACATGAAGTATACCCGTGTGTTGTCAGATCATTGTAGGCAAAGCTTGGAAACAGGATATTTATTCTAATCAGATTATCACAATATTTAAAAATTTTATCCAGAAGAAGCATAAAGCTATGGGCTAAATCTAAATCAGATAATCCCATTCGTTCATCCAGACTCCTTTCATTTAATAGATTACATATAAAACTGGTAAAGTAATCGTAAGAAGTATATAATTCGTTACTATAGACCACCCCAAAAAAGGACTGCCTTCTTTCAACTTCATTTGTCATTCGGAAATTGCCATTTCTCTTTTAGTTTGTGTCTTATCGTTATGGCAGTAATCAGAAGTTAAATGAATACGAAAATACAAAAATATTCTTAACCCTGCTATATAAAAGAGTTTCTATTCACAATATAATCTGTCAACCTGCTGATAGTTATTGCTTTAAAAAATTGAGAATGGAAATGGAGAATATGTCAAAGAGACAACAACCCGACCAAAGAGCAAACAACAGTCGAATGCCACCAATGGGTCTCCAACGCAGCGAGAAAATCCCGCACCCAGAGGTGGTCCTCAGCTGGCCCCTAAATAAAATTGTGTACTAGTTCAGTGAAAATGGACGTCACACTAAACTCCAAAACATATAAATGAACTAAAATTAAAAAACATACAAGACTAACAAAGGCCAGAGGCTCCTGACTTGGGACAGGCGCAAAAATGCGGCGGGGTTAAACATGTTTTGTGTGATCTCAACCCTCCCCTATACCTCTAGCCAATGTAGAAAAAGAAACACATAGCAATACGCACAGTAAAACTCAGTTTAAAAGAAGTCCGAGTCCGATGTAACTGATTGAAAGATTATGTCTTCATCATATGAAAATCAAGTACAATCCCTCCCTTAGGGGTTTAGTATCAAACAATCATAAAATATATGAGAAGAACATAACCCGTATCATGCCAACAACTGGTTTTAGAATAATAGTGTTTATACATGTATCAAATCTTTAATGAAATTGTAAGTATGCATTTGTTTAATTACATCTCCAATATAAAAGTTAGATTTCCATTTATTAAATGATTAGCATTTCAAAAGTATAAGCCTGTCGTTTCCTCTAGTATTTTAATTGAGGTCAGTGAAGGTCACTATTCGTCTTCGTATTAATGTGATAATTGTCGAAATTATATACGAGGATAACATATAACTGCGAGTTCTTTTTATTAAATAAAAAGCCATATAATTATGCCAAAGTGATAACCATGATAACATAAAGATATGATTGGGTTTAAATTTGACGTTGAAAGGAAGACAAAAATATGCTATGTTTAGTGTTCAATATTTATGTAGCGAGAAAGAGCAATGCCATTTACAAGTCTATAAATTTTAAGTTCGAGTTTTAAAAACGTTTAGATAGCAATTGTCACAACCAGTTGTAAACATTCAAATAAATAATATGAAGGTCTAGCAAACTATCTACTTAACAAATAATGAAAACCATATACAATGTCAAATAAAATATGTTTATAAAGTTTTGAAAAGTTAAGGTTATTTTAATAGCATTAAATTGATAGCTATAGTGTTATCTGATCTGAAAAAAAATGCAATACCAAAAATCAAGGTAAATTGAGGATTTTAGGGAATATATTTAGACAATCGAAGCGCTTTATTCGAAAGCTGTATCAGATATATAAAAAGTAAAGAATTGATATATTGGGATGTTTTAATGGACATCTTTCATAATCAGGAAGAAAAATCATTGTTTTTAATATGGAAAAATATTATTATTTCAAGTCTTGTACATTAGGAAATGAAATTTGCAAAACTGTTGAACTTATATTTCCTTCGAGAAAGTGCCCGGTCTCGCTCCTTTTTGAGTTCATTCGATTCCCTCAGTGTTTGTTTGTTCCCTTGATTTGTCTCTTCATGATAATTTATGATAATTGAAAAACGGTAAACTGCTGTCTTCTTGTCTTCATTTCTCTAATTATTCTGCATTTGTGTTCCCAATATTAATCCATTTCTAAGGTTTCTTTCCCTATTTACCAGTTCATATAACGTCTCGCTTTGTTCTTCAAATCTGAAACGAAAAATCGCAGATGTCCCTAATATCGTAATATTGAAATGCTGAAGCAATGTTGATACAATGTAGATAAAATGATTTATTAGTCACAATAAAAAAATAGATACGAATCTGACATATTATATTTGCTATATTAGTGAAATAAATTGTAAGATAATTGACTGTAAAAATCACCGTGAAATAGTACGGTGATGTTTTATTATATATTTATTACCAAATTTGCATACAATTAGATAGTATCAAGCTTCAGTAAAATGTCTTATTTTCTTTCAATAACTTACTCAGAATAAAGAAATGCCTAAAATGTATTTATTCTACAATTCTTGCCACTCATTGAGATTAAAAGTATTGATTGTGTCAACTAACCTCCCATTCACTTTGTATTTCGTTTTTTTTTTTTAATTTGAATGTCATGTCGAATACACCTTAGAAATGATTAAAAGACCTAAAGCCTTTAACATTTGATCTCAGAACTCGCGATAAATGTATTTTTCAATTTACAAGAAGGTAACACCTGCAAATAATTGTCAGTGAAAGTACAAGGGAAAAATTAAACCACAAACGAATAAAAAATAGTCTTATATGTACTTGTTTTACAAGTTTTCTTTGTAAAGTTCGTATAGTAATGTATAGTGTTATATACATATCAACCTGTGGTGGATAGCTTAGGTTTTCTTGCCGATTCATAAATGAAACAAATTAAGACTGTATATCTCCCAGTTATAACGATATTCGACGACTTTCCTGTTGTGATTTCCTTTTAAGAGATTGTTTTTACAAGGACTCCTAATGGTAGAGTTGGTCAACCATTCTAAATTGGTTCGGACACCATCTCGTCGTATTCATTATCACGTCCTTGTTTCCTAAGTTGTATCATACCAAATGTGCAAGTCATCATTGCACATTTACTTGTCATTAGCAACACAACGTATTCAAAAAGAGTAGTAGAAACTACTGACCCAACCGGATCACGCCTAATGTTTTGGTCTATGGTGGTGTTCGTGTTGCTCAGTCCTTAGTTTTCTGTGTTGTATATTGTTAAGTGATTGTTTGTCTATTCATTGCTTTTCTAATGACCATGGTTTGTCTGTTTCTTTTCGATTTATGATTTTGACTGTTCCTTTGGTACAAAATTAATCTTTTCTCCCTTTTTAAACACTATTTCACATACTGAACGAAATTCAACTTTCCACAACCAATTATGTCCCTTGCATATGTTGTACAAGATACATTTAACATATTGACTATCTAAACTGTAATAGTCATTATGAATATCTCGAAGATATATACGTTTTAAAGAAGAAGAAGTGAAACATAGTTAATGCATGCCCTCTCATTCTTTCTCTCTTCTTACTCATTTGGTGTATCCATTCATTTGTTTCCTGATTTCTTTGGTAAATATATTCCCTTTGTTCTTGATTTCTTTGGTATATCCATTCCCTTTGTTCTTTTATTTCTTTTTGTATATCTTTTCCTTTTGTTCTTGATTTCTTTGGTATATCAAATATCTGTGTTTTTATTTTTTTGTATATCTAATCCCTTTTGGTATATCCATTCCCTTTGATCTTAATTTCTTCGGTATATCCATTCCCTTTGATCTTTATTTCTTCGGTATATCCATTCCCTTTGATCTTCATTTCTTTTGGTATATCTTTTCCTTTTTATTCTTTATTTCTTTGGTATATCAATTTTCCGTGTTCTTGATTCCATTGGTATATTCATTCCCTCTTTTTTATTTCTTCGGTATATCCATTGCCTTTGTTTTTTATTTCTTCGGTATATCCATTGCCTTTGTTTTTTATTTCTTCGGTATATCCATTGCCTTTGTTTTTTATTTCTTCGGTATATCCATGTCTTTTGGTATTGACTTTTTTGGGGGTATATCCATTCATTTTGTTACTGATTTCTTTGGTATATCCATTCCTTTCGTTCGTTCTGTTCTTTATTTCTTTAGTATAGTTATTCTTTTTTCTCTTTATTTCTCTGATATATCTTTATTTTTGTTATTGGTGTCTATGGTATATTCATTTTTTGGTTATTGATTTCTTAAGTACATCCATTTATTTCATTCCTAATTTCTTTGGTATATCCCTTTTTTATTGATTTCTTTGGTATATCCATTTTTTGTTGTTCTTGATTTCTTTGGCAAATTGCTTTTTAATTCCTGATTTCCTCAATATATTTATTCAAGTTGAGAGACAAAATGCTAGAAACAAATTTCTTAGTTAAGGACGCTATGTCAGTTTTTTTGTATTGTTGTCGTTCCTTTATATATTTTTTGTTTGTTTGTTTGTTTTACCTTTATTCTACAATTATGAAGCACTATGACAGATTTTTTTTTAATGCCAGTTTATAGATCAAATTTTAATATTTCACTTTCTAACTTTTTACATCCTGATGTGGGAAATATTAATTTTTATAATACATTGATGGTTAGTAATATCCTTGAGTTTCTATCATTTTTTTAAAATATAAATTTCATTAAAATATAGTTTAATAAAACAAAGTCATATCTTCATCATCACAATAACTGCATAATCAAAATCTCTGACTTAAGACTGAGAATAATAGCATCTGCCCGAAACATTAGAGTTGATCAGTAGTGTCTCCCTTTTTTTATTTCTGTGTCTCAACCCATTTAGTTTCTGCTAATTTACATCAGGACATATCAATACACTTTAAAACAGTTTCCTTCATGCTATGAATAAAATGAGACGTTGGGTGTATGATCTAACATAGAATTAACAAAATCATTTCAAGTTGAGAATATACGTAAGATAAAGCATACCTATCTGTTGAAACCGATAGTCAAAAATAAAACTTGCACAGTTTTAATTTCAAACTATCCGTTTATCACTGGCCAAAAAGTTAAGACGATACGATTGCCACTTTTAAAAAGAAAACCACAATATATTCATTCTTTTTAATATTACATAATTAAATGAATGCAGATTTTTTATTGCATAAGTTTCCTGTGTTAATTTGTTTGTTTACTAACACAAAACATTATAAAATTATTTATTTAAAAATTCATTCCAAAAAAAAAATGAAATATATCGACGTTTTAGGTTTTGAAATGATGCTATAGATACCCTAAAACACTTTCATCTCTTTATTGGTTCAAGATTATACGAAAGCTACATTAAATCATCTTTAAAAGACAATATGGTATTTATGACATTTATGAGATATTAAGATAATATAATAGCGGATTTAAATTATTATGGTATCACAGTGTGTCAGGATTGAAAACCACTTCACCATGATGTCTCTATCATTTTATTTAAAGCAAAGTTACTAAAAAAATTCGAATGATAAATTCAATATAAATTTTATATCAACAAACGACCCCATTAGGTAGAATGATTTTTGAATGGATTTGGAGGCCCTGGTCACCGTATAAAAGCAAGGTTAATTGTACAAAATGCATTTTAATAACTTTAATAGTAATTGGACAAATTCATTTTTTCCATAGAACGGACATAAAATTATCCACGGCATTTTTCCCCTTTGAACATAATGGTACTATATGTTTCTTGATTTTTAAATGCAACTTTTAAATGGAATATCAATACAAATGCTTTCTTAATTTCACACAAAATCACCCGGCTTATTATAGCGATTGATAGAGAGTAAAGTTTTACCAATATTAAAAGCACGGACATAAATTTTGCTTTACGGTTAAAGAGCAGAAATAATTAAGAAGTCACAGTATGATTTAAATAATCATTTTTAATGGCCCTGATTAATGAAATAAAAATGTTTGGGATATTAACAGAACTGTTAAGTGAGAAACTCTTTTTTAAATTAAAGGATTCGGCGACATAAGACATTTTGAAATAATAGCTTTTAGATATAAAATCAATGATAAAATAGCTTGTCACTTATCAGATTCAAATAGAAAAAGCGGAAAATATCACCAGGTAATGGAATTTCAATAAGCAATGATACAACGAAATAAAAAATTTGAAATAGGTTTCTAAAATAATTTTGATGTCCAGAATCTTTGCTCGAAATATTAAATGTAAGACAGAAATATGAAACCTTCCTATTTGTTCCAAAATTCTATCCCTTTGCAAAGTCGTAGAACTTTTATGTTTAAAAACATAAAAATGATTATGTTTAAGGTATGGCTTTAAATGCGTATACCTCGTCTTTTCGAATATACATACTACCACGACTTTTCATGTATTTGACTCGGCTTTGCTCTCTTATCAACCAAGTTGATTCCGTGTTTATTTTCTATTTACGCTAAAAACAAATGAAATGTACCATTTTCCTGTTATTTTCCATGATTTCATTTTAATGGCGCTCTTATAATGAGATTTATGTTCGACGTCTTTTTCTTTTAATTGATTTAAAAGGATCCTTAAAGTCGCTACAATTGAACACTGATCTGTTTCAAAAACAGTATACGAAGCCCCAATTTAAAAGGATAAGATGAATATGAGTAAAATAAATGTCATCATTAATATTTTGAAAGTATGTTGATTTCGATTGAAAGGGATATTCAATCTAACAGAGAGATATACGCAAGATATATTTTAGTTTTCATATGATATTCCTTTCAGACAAAATGTGTTCCCTTTACATTTTCGTTCAAATATCATCGCAAATTCGATATATAAAGAAAAAAGAAATGAAATAGAGAAAATACCTTCCACACAAGGCATTCACATTTATTAAACTGTTTTAGATTAAGAGTTTATCCGAAGTTCATTTTTTATTTCTTCTTAAAAAAATAAATGTTACATTTTTCTTTTTATCTTCCACAGTTTAATTTTAATGGCGCTCTTATAAAGACATCCATATTTGACATCTTTTTTCTTATCTTAAATTAAAAGGATCCTTAAAGTTGCTACATTTTAATCGATTCACTTACACTCGCTCTTTATTCTGTCTTTCTTAATTTTAATGAAATTGCAAATTAATTGGAAGGACGTGAAATTGATATCACGCAGGTCACCGATCAAATGAACATGTCACTATTAGGAATGCAATGTGAAATTTAAAATGGGTGAATAGAGACATTTGAAGTGAATAATAATTATGAATTAAATAGCCTTCTTAAGAAACAAATAAACACTCAGTCTCCATTAAAATACTGTATACATATGTCATTTGCGAAATTCATGCTTTCTTTTTCTCATACATTTCACCAAAGCGGTTGTTAAATTTTACACCTGAGAGTGCTTACATTGTATTCATCAAAGCATGTCCCAATTTAACGGTTGCTTTAATATTAAATTATTCACAAGGTTACAAATAATTTTGCTGAATCACATCAACTGTAATGTTTGGAAAACTGCTACTGTCTTCACTTAAAATATATCGTAAATCATCTTCAAGGCAACAATTATGTTTATCTTTATAATAATAATTTCACTAGGTAAGTTTGTATATTAATTGTCATATATGGCCTACGATGCTAAGATAAGATGTAAACCTTCATATCTTAATATAATTTTTACGGTCATGAAGAAGCATTGAATACGTTATAGTGTCACCTTTCTCTGATTTTCACCCAGTACTGGTTGTCCCGTTTCGAGTAAAACCTATTAGATGTGAAATATCAATAAACATTAAAAAAAAATTCAACATCTGTGTTAATTTTACACAAGTTTGGGTAACGCTACCCCTTTAGCATTTAACAATAAAATATTTTTGCTTGAAAATTTAAAACATAAATATTAGTTAACAGACGATTCAGTATTACATTTAATTTGTAATCATAGCATGAGTTACAACATAATCAATAAGCCACTTTGACAGTTTTTAACGTATAAAATGTATTTCAAGTCCAGACTTTGAGATTAAAGAACACTTTGTATTAGTATAGAATACAATTAAGAAAGAATTAATATTTGAATCAAACCATAGAAGATATCAAATACATTTAAAATAACGCTCATTTGTTGCTAATGTACACTTTACATTTTTATTGGAATCAAACTTATCATCCAAAACTATACCAACAAGACACAATCACTTTCCATTGTGTATATAGAAATAATTTTGCACGGTATTATGGACTAAACAATTAACTAGGTAAGATCATAAGATGAATTACAGTTATAATTTGTCGAATATATTCAAATTTATATCTAGTTACCAGATTTAAAACATTATTTTTATATATTTTTAACGCACTAGGATATACAATAAATGAGTTTTTTAATATACTAGTATTTCAATTTAAGTCCGCCCTTGGCATTCAAATACTGAATACATGGTTAGTAGGACTTTGTAATTAATGTCTTTGTGATAATTGTATGATAACTCTATGCAAGCACGTTATATTTTTATAAATCAAATAAATCTGCCTGTGCTTTTCTTGTATTGGATATTTGTTCGAGCAATTATGTCTTGGTGTGTGGAGAGAGGTTATAAACATGTGATTGTACATTCAAAATTGATAAAATTACATAAAAACGCTTTTATATCGGTTGAGATACAAACAACAATGGAACACAGTATGCATGTTAAGTATTTGTGATAGATGCAAAATAAGAGACGAACATGAATAAGTTTGTATTTATTGTTTTATATTTGTTTGTAGATAGTAACTGTGAAAAACAAGCTAGCCGCAATAGTGAAGATCCGGAGGAAGAATTCCGTCTGGAGGACAGATTCCCAAGTTTAGTTCGCACGAAAAATGAAAACGAGGGGAAACGAAACAATCTTCAAGAAAACAGACTGAAATCTCTACCTTACGACTATGATTCGTTTTCAATAGCAAAACAATCTAGCAGGCTTCAATTGCAATCTCATCACCATAGTTATGACTTAGCTGCACACCATTTTTCTCACATGTCTGATCTTTATTCTCCAGAAACAATGAGAAGAAATTTACACTTCTTACAACGATTTCACACTAGTTGATTATTGGTTGAACTTGACCATGAAAGAAAATCAAAAGTGATTACAGAAGATCAAAAGTGATTTAAGAAAATCATAATGCTTGCATCGGTATCATGAACAATATAATAATCATACACGAAAAAAGACGTTTCATAATAAGAAGTTACAAAACAAATCAATCAGAACTGTGTTTCGTTGTTTATTTTTTATATTGTGTATATTCTGTAAGTTAATAAAGTACTCTCTTTTGTATCCTGTTTATTTCAAATCAGATTTAAGTGAGAGTCGTCATGTGCAATACATTTGATAGCTTCTAATAAGCTTGACCACACTGTCAGCTATAGGAATTAATTTTAGAGATTTAACATTCCATTGATACACATTCCTTGCATATTTTGATTCAATTTTGGTATATATGTTTCTTGTCCGGATTTGGCTTTACTTTTGGTCCTTTTTTGTTTTATCAGCTCTTCAACGCCTGTATTATGATTCGGATTTTCAAATATTTTGGCTTTAAACATAAATGCAGAGACATCATATATTTAAATGCGCATCTGGTGTAGTACAATTGATATTTCATTACTGAGACTGGGTCGATACCTCTGCCGGTTTAACTAGTAGCCAGTACTTTGGTAAATTTCATGAAATAAAGGATATTCTTTATTGATATTTGCTGTTATAAGATTTTAAATCTTTGTAAATTGAGGAATGTATATCAAATTCTTTCAAATTATTTATGGGTCTAGCATCCTTGAAAAGACATAAACTGTCGCAAATTGGGCATCTGGTTCAGTAAAAATATGTACCGTTAGTTTTATAACAGTGTATTTATACATTTAGTGATTTTGTAAAATCGTAGAATTTCACGAGTTTTGTATAATTACTGATTATCGAATTTATGAAAACCCTGATTATGACTAGGAATTTGACCAAATCCCTGAATTTATTAAGAAGTCCTTTTTTTAAATTCTCTGGTATAATTCAAGCTTAGGGATTAAGAATTAGAATTAAGAAGATATTATCTGTTATTTGGACTCTTTAAAATCAATTCCCTGTGAACTGAGCAAATTCTACATGGTAAAAAAACCAAGTTATCAATTAGTTGTTGTCTTATCAGTATGCTGTATAGTAAAAAGGGCAGCGAATTGACTAGACAAAAATACTTGGTCTTAGAAGTACATTTAATTGACAGGTTATCATCCAGACACAAATCTATCACTTTGACCATTTTGTTTGTTATCACTTACTTTGTACTAAAGTCATTACTTGGATACTTTTTAAAATCATTGAGACACACAGGAGAACCAGATACAGTCAACATTTCAAATAACTTTCTATATTTCATCCATTCTAGATCAAAATCAAAATAAGTTAAAAGAATTTTTTGTTTAATGTATAGGTGTGTTGTTTGAAATGTAAACTCATGCTCAAGAATAGCGTCCTTTTTGGCTGTAAGCGATGAATTAATACGCATCCCGTAATTTCAGAAAATTGGCCTTAGATCCGATGCTTTGTGTAGAAACAGTGCCAATATTTATGCACGCTGAAGAACCATTGCAACATTTTTAGAGATCTGAATGTGACTTGTTTTAAGGCAACATTTTTGGCCCCTATCTGACATACCCGATATTTCCATTGACAGTCTAAATTTTGTGCTCTTCAATCTGTCGACATGTATCGCAGAATTGACTTTTTTAAATTTTTTGGACAAAATCCCGGATTTAACTAATTCATTGTAATATAGATATCTTCTCCGGTTCTTGTCTACACCAGCTTCTGTGTTGATTATGTGGTAAAATGATATCATCAAATATGAATATATTAGACTGCATTCTGTGACTAGAATATATGAACTGAAACAAAAGTGCGATGCTTGATGTGATATCCTACGCTAATGAAAGACTACAGTTTACTTTGTTATATATTCCCAAGACTACAGGACTGGGTTGCTCAAAACTATGGCTAAATTTAGCCATTGGCTAGCTGATCCAATGGATAATTATCTTATCCAGTGGCCTACTATCCGTTGGCTATTTTTCTATTGCTCAAAAGCAAAATTGAAGAATGGTTAGTAAGCCACTGGTTAAGGTAACTTAACCAGTGGTTAACGGCTACTTTTTGCTCATCCCAAGTAACTATAATCCCCAAGTTATGTCACTAATCAGAAATAAACCGTAAATATTACATAACAGTGGAACTAAAGATTTCAACTGCGAGTGTTTCCCAATAGTGTTCCTAACCACAGGTACAAGAGGAGATTTTATTTAATGTAAACATATACCAAATACACTATAAAGTTAGTGTATTATGGCTATATATTTTACTAAAGAAAATCTCATCTTGTACCTTTGATTGTAACCGGTAATGTAAACTAACAAAGAAAAAAGGGTGCTCTCTAACACGACCGCGTTAATGTCTAAAAAAAGAATCTTTCTAAACCCGGAAGAAAATTATCATCACAGATTATTTTCAGCTCAGCATTGAATCGTATTTATATCATCAGTCATTTGTTTGGTATGGTGAATAAGATATCAATATTTTACTTAGATTTCCTTTTTATTTTCGGGGTTGGGGGACTGTGTATTTTAATTTATTTTTTTTGGGGAGGGGGGGAAGGGGGTATTAGGAAAAAGCTGGGTCTGTTTTGAATATTGTTTAAGAATTACGAAATCATTAAAAAAAACGACATTTATTGAATGTTATGTAAAAAAAAAGGAGACTACCGGCAAGACAACGTTAATTTATAGTGGGACATGATACTGGCACACGTAAAGGTATTTTATTTGTGGTTATGTTCCGGACCATATGAGTACCAGGACCATAAGGGCATATATTCGATTGGTTATTAACAGTCTGAATTTATATATACGAGGATTTAGACCAATATATAAATAGGTATTATGAAATAAATTCTAATTTTGTTCTCAGGGACACACTACTCGTTCTCTGAGCCAAAATTTGCACAAGTTTACTAACTGAAATCCTCTATATTTAACGTATTGTCTGAATCTTGGTTCATCTGTCGTTAATATGTTAAACCACGAGTATTTGGGGATTGGCCTTTTTTTAGCAGTTACCCCCGGTGTTTAGATAAGCTCGAAAGAAAAATAGTCCTCTAATGTTTATTTATTTTTGCACACAAAAAAGAGGGTCGTAATGGGGGTACCTTCATGACGAATAACGGTAAAAATTTCTTGCCAAATAACGTTATGGTAATTTTTGGTGCATGACAATAAAATGTACACTTTCTTTTAGACGATAAAAAGACTGATTTTGACGAATCACGTTAAATTTGTTCAAAAATAACGGTAACGATAATTATTTGAGGCCCTGACGAAACACGATAAGGATATTTTGACGAATCATGGTAAAATTTTAACAAATTTGACGCTAACGGTAGCCGAAAATGAACATTTGACGTCCTACTCTCATGGAGTAACTGCGGTTAAATAAATATAAGATCGCATGAATATGAACAATAGCACATTTAATACATGTTTGTAACTAAAACTAACTTGATTTGACTTAATATTGAATTTACCGAAAATAATTTTAGCAAAATTGAAGGAAATCACCAACTGCCTGTTATTAAAACAACTGACTTTTTGTTTAATTGTTCATTTAGATTTTTTAAAAGTTATTTTCAAAAACCGACATATTGTGATGCGTAAGTAAAAAGTCGATAATAAAAATTGTAAAATCCTTTTAATATAATTCTGAGTAGTTTTAACTAGTGACTAAAATTAATTTTGTCTTGTAATCATGTAATAATGATTACCATATGATTGAATAAGTCAACATTAAATTTTTTTAAAACGCCTAATTTCATACCTTATTCAATTTACAGTAGAAGAATCTATTCGGCGTTCGTCGTATTATTTACCCGAACCATACGCATATGGTCATGACCAAACAGCACCGCCTCCGTGGTCTCATGGGAGCATGTTCGCCTCGAGTGCGAGAGGTCGTGGGCTGGAACCCTGGTCGGGTTAAACCAAAAACTTTGAAATTTTAAAAACTGCGTCTCCGCTAGGCACGCGGCATCAAAGAGTAAAAGCAAAGACTGGTCAACTCAGAGTCTGAAAAATGTATTGAGGTCTTTCTGCGGACTATTACCTCGTGAAATAGCAAGTTAAAAATTTGGCTCAGCGAGTCAGTATAGTACAAAGCAGGGTTAATATTCATATTACATTAACATGTTCTTGTCCTGAATATTCAAATTAATTTGCCGCTGGACATTAAACAGCCATCCTTCCATCATCATTATCATGACCATGTGTGTATGGTCCAAATACTTCAGAACAGTTATATTAGGAACAAGCTTGTTCTGTATTTGATATTGTTTAAGACTGACGAAATCAATAAAAAAAAACTGACAAATATGCATAAGGACTTCGACATCCATTGAACCCAATTCAACAAAATAAATTTGGTAATTGTTTGCACTGTGAATTTTAAGTATACATACTATGAGCTGGCAAACAAATTATAAAATATCTAGCTGTGAATACCTATCCAGGATGTAAAAAAGGGGACATACCGACAAGATAACCTAATGTCAGAGTGGGATATTCTGCGTTAACCATAAACGTAGCTATCTAATTGGGGTCTTACAAGGTATCGTTACATTCAGCATATCAAAGAATCCAATATATTCATTATTTGTTGAAATGAACAAAGTTTAATTTTAGACCCTTTGACCTTAATGTGGACCAATTTGGAAACCAGGCCCAACATAAAATATCTAAATGTAAGGTTAGATTCAGCATATCAAAGAACCCCAACATTCAATTTAGTTTTGTACACTATGGACCTAAATGTTGACCAATTTGAAAACAGTTCAAAAATTTAAAATCCAAATACACGGTTAGATTCGGTATATCATATAACCCCAGTAATTTAATTTTTGATGAAATCATAATAGTTTAATTTTGGATCCTATGGAACTTAATGTGGACCAATTAAAAAAGGGAGCCCAATCTTCAAAATCTAAAAACACGTTTAGATTTGGCATATTATAGAACCCAAGTAATTCAATTTTTGATGAAATCAAATAAAGTTTAATTCGGGATCCTTTGAACCTCAATGTGGACTGATTGAAAAAACGGGTCCAAAATCCAAAATTTAAATAATACGCGGTTAGATTCAGCATAATACAGAAACAAAAGAATATAAGACTTTGATTTAAATCCAGTTGAAATTGGTCAAGAAATAAGCAATTTATACAAAGTATTAGTAAGCATTGCCCCGTTTTGGTCTCTAATTCTTAACAGTTAGGGCCATAATCCCCAAAATTAATCCAAACCTTACTTTTTTATATGGAACCTTGTGGTACAATTTCATAGAGATCCTTAGACTTACACTCAATTTATTGTCTGAAAACCAGAAAATCTTTGGTTTTTTTATGCCCCTGATTCCTACAAAAATAAAGAGATGTGGTATGATTGCCAATGAGACAACTATCCACCAAAGTTCAGATGAAGTTGAATAAAGCACTTATAGGCAACCGAACGACCCTCAAAAATGAGAAAACCCATACCTTATGGTCGGCTATAAAAGGACCCGAAATGAAAAATATGAAACAATTCAATTGAGAAAACTAACGACCTAATTTACAACAAAACCTAGACGGTTTGAACCATTATCCCAAAAAATCAATCCCAACATTCCTTTTGAGGTATGGGGCCTTGTCATGCTTGTGAAAATATTTCATAGAGATCTTATACAATAGTCATTGTCCTGAAACAAGACAAAAGCTTGTTTGGCACCTTATTCCTCAACAGTTAGGACAATAACATTCAAAATAAATCCCATTCTTACTTTTTTTTTTTTTTTTGTATTGAACCTTGTGGTACAATTTCATAGAGATCCATACATTTATACAAAAATTATTGTCGGGAAACCAGAATCCTTATTTGTTGATGCCCATAATTTCTAAACAGTTTGAGTCATAAGCACGCCCCCACCCCCAAATTAATCCCAACCTTTCTTTTGTGGCATGGAACCTTGTGGTAAAAATTAATTTCATAGAGATCAATTCACTTGTTTACAAGTTATATAGTCTGGAAACTAAAAGTCTTCGGACGACGATGACATAGCCATCCCAAAAAATGTCGGGCGTATGAAAAATATGGAATAATATATTGAGTCAATAATCGACAAAAAACACTTCCGAGTAGGAAATCCTTTTTCTTATCAGTCAGAGCTCAGACATAAACAAGTCGTTTTTTTGTTTTTGACTTACAGAAGTCAAAAAATGTATTTATTATAAAAATGTGTTTTTATTTTCAGACTTATTTAAGTCAGAAAATGACAGACTTGTTTAGGTCTATTTATGTTTATGAAAAGACTTAATTTCAATTGGTGGCCAAAGTGCACTACCTACATATATGTATGACAGCATAAACCTGTCTGAGAGTTCACAAGGACCTCACTGTCCTGAGCTGTCTATATTTAATTATCTAATTGAACATTTTCACTACACATAAGATTGTTTTCCTCATTTTGTGTGGTTATAGATGGTTGCATTGTAAAGTAAATAAACATTATCTCCGTTTTTTAAGGCTCTCATGCATATTTTTCTTTAGAAGACAAAGCATTGTTTTTCAATGTTGTCATAAAAATATAATTTCATGTGGATGCTCGACCTTTTTATAAATGTGCTTGGGTCTTGAAGTTGACCAATTTTTGGTAACTTATCGACTTCTAGGGGTCAATATTTGCAACTTTTAAATTCCGGTCAAATATTTCTTGCTTAACACTAACTGACTTATTGAAGTCATAGTTGGTCGTAAATTAAAGGGAGACAAATCTTGAAACCTACAAATTTAAACCTCTATGAGTCAAAAGCAGAATTAGACTTATTCATGTCTGAGCTCTGACTGCTTATTGTGTGCTTACCAAACATTGAACAATTTATATTTGAAAGATTATTTTCGGTCAAAAGTTACCAAAGTTGTAGTTCTGCAAGATCACATTTACATGGACTTCTCTTCACCCTCCTCATGTTTCATTAAATCTTGTTATGACTTTATATGCTGTGCTGGATGTAAAGATACACAGCCACGTCTTGTCAGAATGAAAACGTTAAATTCAATGCCTCATGCAGGCGAATGTCACTGTAGTGGTCTGAGTGATCGGTAGCCTGTTGCAAGGCAAGATTTATGTCCTATTCAACACAACCTCCTTCAAAAGAGGTAGTTTATATTTGTGCTAACAATTCTTGAAGAATTGTCATATTTTGTTTTTGTCCTAAATATGCATTAAATACGGCAATTACACGTGTATTAAACAAGAATCATTCTTTAAAAACGTTCTTTTATGCATAGATGTACAAGAGATATATATCATACAATTTCATCGTATTTTCGGCATAAACGCAATTATGACCACTATGATGTCGGTTAGAAAATCTTTATTCACCTATACTAGTATATAACGGGAAATATACATTGGCTCTCTTTCATCCAACTAAAAGTAAATTATAGCAATAACTTTTAAAAATGTTTCAAAAAATCTGTTTTAAGGGGGAAAATATACAAGAGCAATAGTGAAATTAATATTACTTAGTTGGAGCTGCTACTACTACTATTATAACATGAGGGGCTGCCTTGATAAATAATCTGGGAATGATTAAAAAATTTCAAAAAATGTGTCAAATATCTACGATAAAAGTTTAGTAAATACAAATTTAAAGTCACCTAAAGGAAATTTGGAAATTGAATCGTATAAATATTTAATAGGATTGGAACATTTTTGTAACAGTTACATAGTTGGTATCCAAACACATACTAAATTGAAACTAAGTATTATTAGTATAAACAAAATCAACAATGGTAAAGTGAAATATCATAGTTTTTGAGAACCTAGAATTATAGAAATGTTTTTGATAAAAATTTTTAGAACAAAGCAGGTACTGGGTACAGGGTTGAAGCATTTATTTTATACCTCACAGTAACGCGAACCTGATAGAAAGCATGGCAACGTGTAATTACATTGAAACTATGGATTCATATAATATCTACCACTGGTACAGACCTGTAGATTAAATGCGTGCAAATGTAATGAACCACTACCACTATATGTTGATAAAGTCTTGTTTTCTTAATTTCTGGACTGTAAATCGCAATGTGTATACAGTATATCAAATTAAAGAACAGTGTCCGTGGTAGTGACTAGTGTATATATTATAATATAGCCGTGCCATGCTTGATCATGCTTTCAATGACTCGGCTTTATAAATTGACATGTATATATATTATAATTTGTTGACTTCACAATTGCCATGCAAAACGCCACAATTAAGTGAGTGTTTACTGTGTATGACATACGATCGGAGTAAAGTGAAGAATTTTCTTTTTTTTTAGGGGGAGGGGGATGAAATTTACACCAAGATCAAATTTTCATGGGGTTCAAAATACCATATATGACAGATATAATGGTTGACGAGTTAGAAACAATGAAATTATCTGAAATTTCAAAATATGAATTTGAAAAAACCCATTGTAAATCAATCGCAATGCCGTTTTTAACCAATGGCTAAAACTTAACCAGCCAAAAAGTACCGGCTAAATTTATCCAGCGGATAGCACGTTTTATCCACTGGATAAATTTTGAGCAATATAAATAATCCATTGGTTTAAAGTTAACCAGTGGATAAGCAGTTTAACCACTGGCTAACACTATCCAACGTTTTGAGCAACCCAGTCCAGGTCGTAATGAACAAGAAAATGTGTTGTACTTACAATTTTCAGAGAAATCAATATGTATGAGTATTCCCAAACTACTTGAAACACGGTGAAGAGTCAGAGAATATAAGTATAAACATGGTTATTTTAGTTCGTTCATACACATGATTTAAAACTAATGGATTATATATTAACATCATATTATATATTATATTCATATATAATTGAAAACTGTGCTTGATTGCAGAAACACTAGTCATTAACTAAAACGAATCATCAAGGTTTTTACCATATACAGCTGACCATATATTCCTCAACTATAGGCAGTGTTTGAAACAATAAACCAAATTATGAATTATAATTATCTTATCCAGTGGCCTACTATCCGTTGGCTATTTTTCTATTGCTCAAAAGCAAAATTGAAGAATGGTTAGTAAGCCACTGGTTAAGGTAACTTAACCTGTGGTTAACGGCTACTTTTTGCTCATCCCAAGTAACTATAATCCCCAAGTTATGTCACTAATCAGAAATAAACCGTAAATATTACATAACAGTGGAACTAAAGATTTCAACTGCGAGTGTTTCCCAATAGTGTTCCTAACCACAGGTACAAGAGGAGATTTTATTTAATGTAAACATATACCAAATACACTATAAAGTTAGTGTATTATGGCTATATATTTTACTAAAGAAAATCTCATCTTGTACCTTTGATTGTAACCGGTAATGTAAACTAACAAAGAAAAAAGGGTGCTCTCTAACACGACCGCGTTAATGTCTAAAAAAAGAATCTTTCTAAACCCGGAAGAAAATTATCATCACAGATTATTTTCAGCTCAGCATTGAATCGTATTTATATCATCAGTCATTTGTTTGGTATGGTGAATAAGATATCAATATTTTACTTAGATTTCCTTTTTATTTTCGGGGTTGGGGACTGTGTATTTTAATTTATTTTTTTGGGGGGAAAGGGGTATTAGGAAAAGCTGGGTCTGTTTTGAATATTGTTTAAGAATTACGAAATCATTAAAAAACGACATTTATTGAATGTTATGTAAAAAAGGAGACTACCGGCAAGACAACGTTAATTTATAGTGGGACATGATACTGGCACACGTAAAGGTATTTTATTTGTGGTTATGTTCCGGACCATATGAGTACCAGGACCATAAGGGCATATATTCGATTGGTTATTAACAGTCTGAATTTATATATACGAGGATTTAGACCAATATATAAACAGGTATTATGAATAAATTCTAATTTTGTTCTCAGGGACACACTACTCGTTCTCTGAGCCAAAATTTGCACAAGTTACTAACTGAAATCCTCTATATTTAACGTATTGTCTGAATCTTGGTTCATCTGTCGTTAATATGTTAAACCACGAGTATTTGGGGATTGGCCTTTTTTTAGCAGTTACCCCCGGTGTTTAGATAAGCTCGAAAGAAAAATAGTCCTCTAATGTTTATTTATTTTTGCACACAAAAAAGAGGGTCGTAATGGGGGTACCTTCATGACGAATAACGGTAAAAATTTCTTGCCAAATAACGTTATGGTAATTTTTGGTGCATGACAATAAAATGTACACTTTCTTTTAGACGATAAAAAGACTGATTTTGACGAATCACGTTAAATTTGTTCAAAAATAACGGTAACGATAATTATTTGAGGCCCTGACGAAACACGATAAGGATATTTTGACGAATCATGGTAAAATTTTAACAAATTTGACGCTAACGGTAGCCGAAAATGAACATTTGACGTCCTACTCTCATGGAGTAACTGCGGTTAAATAAATATAAGATCGCATGAATATGAACAATAGCACATTTAATACATGTTTGTAACTAAAACTAACTTGATTTGACTTAATATTGAATTTACCGAAAATAATTTTTAGCAAAAATTGAAGGGGAAATCACCAACTGCCTGTTATTAAAACAACTGACTTTTTGTTTAATTGTTCATTTAGATTTTTTAAAAGTTATTTTCAAAAACCGACATATTGTGATGCGTAAGTAAAAAGTCGATAATAAAAATTGTAAAATCCTTTTAATATAATTCTGAGTAGTTTTAACTAGTGACTAAAATTAATTTTGTCTTGTAATCATGTAATAATGATTACCATATGATTGAATAAGTCAACATTAAATTTTTTTAAAACGCCTAATTTCATACCTTATTCAATTTACAGTAGAAGAATCTATTCGGCGTTCGTCGTATTATTTACCCGAACCATACGCATATGGTCATGACCAAACAGCACCGCCTCCGTGGTCTCATGGGAGCATGTTCGCCTCGAGTGCGAGAGGTCGTGGGCTGGAACCCTGGTCGGGTTAAACCAAAAACTTTGAAATTTTAAAAACTGCGTCTCCGCTAGGCACGCGGCATCAAAGAGTAAAAGCAAAGACTGGTCAACTCGGAGTCTGAAAAATGTATTGAGGTCTTTCTGCGGACTATTACCTCGTGAAATAGCAAGTTAAAAATTTGGCTCAGCGAGTCAGTATAGTACAAAGCAGGGTTAATATTCATATTACATTAACATGTTCTTGTCCTGAATATTCAAATTAATTTGCCGCTGGACATTAAACAGCCATCCTTCCATCATCATTATCATGACCATGTGTGTATGGTCCAAATACTTCAGAACAGTTATATTAGGAACAAGCTTGTTCTGTATTTGATATTGTTTAAGACTGACGAAATCAATAAAAAAAAAACTGACAAATATGCATAAGGACTTCGACATCCATTGAACCCAATTCAACAAAATAAATTTGGTAATTGTTTGCACTGTGAATTTTAAGTATACATACTATGAGCTGGCAAACAAATTATAAAATATCTAGCTGTGAATACCTATCCAGGATGTAAAAAAGGGGACATACCGACAAGATAACCTAATGTCAGAGTGGGATATTCTGCGTTAACCATAAACGTAGCTATCTAATTGGGGTCTTACAAGGTATCGTTACATTCAGCATATCAAAGAATCCAATATATTCATTATTTGTTGAAATGAACAAAGTTTAATTTTAGACCCTTTGACCTTAATGTGGACCAATTTGAAACCAGGCCCAACATAAAATATCTAAATGTAAGGTTAGATTCAGCATATCAAAGAACCCCAACATTCAATTTAGTTTTGTACACTATGGACCTAAATGTTGACCAATTTGAAAACAGTTCAAAAATTTAAAATCCAAATACACGGTTAGATTCGGTATATCATATAACCCCAGTAATTTAATTTTTGATGAAATCATAATAGTTTAATTTTGGATCCTATGGAACTTAATGTGGACCAATTAAAAAAGGGAGCCCAATCTTCAAAATCTAAAAACACGTTTAGATTTGGCATATTATAGAACCCAAGTAATTCAATTTTTGATGAAATCAAATAAAGTTTAATTCGGGATCCTTTGAACCTCAATGTGGACTGATTGAAAAAACGGGTCCAAAATCCAAAATTTAAATAATACGCGGTTAGATTCAGCATAATACAGAAACAAAAGAATATAAGACTTTGATTTAAATCCAGTTGAAATTGGTCAAGAAATAAGCAATTTATACAAAGTATTAGTAAGCATTGCCCCGTTTTGGTCTCTAATTCTTAACAGTTAGGGCCATAATCCCCAAAATTAATCCAAACCTTACTTTTTTATATGGAACCTTGTGGTACAATTTCATAGAGATCCTTAGACTTACACTCAATTTATTGTCTGAAAACCAGAAAATCTTTGGTTTTTTTATGCCCCTGATTCCTACAAAAATAAAGAGATGTGGTATGATTGCCAATGAGACAACTATCCACCAAAGTTCAGATGAAGTTGAATAAAGCACTTATAGGCAACCGAACGACCCTCAAAAATGAGAAAACCCATACCTTATGGTCGGCTATAAAAGGACCGAAATGAAAAATATGAAACAATTCAATTGAGAAAACTAACGACCTAATTTACAACAAAACCTAGACGGTTTGAACCATTATCCCAAAAAATCAATCCCAACATTCCTTTTGAGGTATGGGGCCTTGTCATGCTTGTGAAAATATTTCATAGAGATCTTATACAATAGTCATTGTCCTGAAACAAGACAAAAGCTTGTTTGGCACCTTATTCCTCAACAGTTAGGACAATAACATTCAAAATAAATCCCATCCTTCTTTTTTTTTTGTATGGAACCTTGTGGTACAATTTCATAGAGATCCATACATTTATACAAAAATTATTGTCGGGAAACCAGAATCCTTATTTGTTGATGCCCATAATTTCTAAACAGTTTGAGTCATAAGCACGCCCCCCACCCCCAAATTAATCCCAACCTTTCTTTTGTGGCATGGAACCTTGTGGTAAAAATTAATTTCATAGAGATCAATTCACTTGTTTACAAGTTATATAGTCTGGAAACTAAAAGTCTTCGGACGACGATGACATAGCCATCCCAAAAAATGTCGGGCGTATGAAAAATATGGAATAATATATTGAGTCAATAATCGACAAAAAACACTTCCGAGTAGGAAATCCTTTTTCTTATCAGTCAGAGCTCAGACATAAACAAGTCGTTTTTTTGTTTTTGACTTACAGAAGTCAAAAAATGTATTTATTATAAAAATGTGTTTTTATTTTCAGACTTATTTAAGTCAGAAAATGACAGACTTGTTTAGGTCTATTTATGTTTATGAAAAGACTTAATTTCAATTGGTGGCCAAAGTGCACTACCTATATATGTATGACAGCATAAACCTGTCTGAGAGTTCACAAGGACCTCACTGTCCTGAGCTGTCTATATTTAATTATCTAATTGAACATTTTCACTACACATAAGATTGTTTTCCTCATTTTGTGTGGTTATAGATGGTTGCATTGTAAAGTAAATAAACATTATCTCCGTTTTTTAAGGCTCTCATGCATATTTTTCTTTAGAAGACAAAGCATTGTTTTTCAATGTTGTCATAAAAATATAATTTCATGTGGATGCTCGACCTTTTTATAAATGTGCTTGGGTCTTGAAGTTGACCAATTTTTGGTAACTTATCGACTTCTAGGGTCAATATTTGCAACTTTTAAATTCCGGTCAAATATTTCTTGCTTAACACTAACTGACTTATTGAAGTCATAGTTGGTCGTAAATTAAAGGAGACAAATCTTGAAACCTACAAATTTAAAACCTCTATGAGTCAAAAGCAGAATTAGACTTATTCATGTCTGAGCTCTGACTGCTTATTGTGTGCTTACCAAACATTGAACAATTTATATTTGAAAGATTATTTTCGGTCAAAAGTTACCAAAGTTGTAGTTCTGCAAGATCACATTTACATGGACTTCTCTTCACCCTCCTCATGTTTCATTAAATCTTGTTATGACTTTATATGCTGTGCTGGATGTAAAGATACACAGCCACGTCTTGTCAGAATGAAAACGTTAAATTCAATGCCTCATGCAGGCGAATGTCACTGTAGTGGTCTGAGTGATCGGTAGCCTGTTGCAAGGCAAGATTTATGTCCTATTCAACACAACCTCCTTCAAAAGAGGTAGTTTATATTTGTGCTAACAATTCTTGAAGAATTGTCATATTTTGTTTTTGTCCTAAATATGCATTAAATACGGCAATTACACGTGTATTAAACAAGAATCATTCTTTAAAAACGTTCTTTTATGCATAGATGTACAAGAGATATATATCATACAATTTCATCGTATTTTCGGCATAAACGCAATTATGACCACTATGATGTCGGTTAGAAAATCTTTATTCACCTATACTAGTATATAACGGGAAATATACATTGGCTCTCTTTCATCCAACTAAAAGTAAATTATAGCAATAACTTTTAAAAATGTTTCAAAAAATCTGTTTTAAGGGGGAAAATATACAAGAGCAATAGTGAAATTAATATTCAGGTCGTAATGAACAAGAAAATGTGTTGTACTTACAATTTTCAGAGAAATCAATATGTATGAGTATTCCCAAACTACTTGAAACAAGGTGAAGAGTCAGAGAATATAAGTATAAACATGGTTATTTTAGTTCGTTCATACACATGATTAAAAACTAATGGATTATATATTAACATCATATTATATATTATATTCATATATAATTGAAAACTGTGCTTGATTGCAGAAACACTAGTCATTAACTAAAACGAATCATCAAGGTTTTACCATATACAGCTGACCATATATTCCTCAACTATAGGCAGTGTTTGAAACAATAAACCAAACTATGAATTCAACGATACGGTAGATAATCTGAATATCTACATCACAAATAGATAACTAGCAGAAAAATAGTGACAACTGGCTAGGGTTTCTTAAAATAGATACAGCAATCTGTGGTGGCAATAAACAAGTTATGTGACTACGCAACTGTTCCATCTTGACTAGTAGCCGAACAAAACAAAACTTAAAACAAACCATGAAGTAATAATTCAGAACAGGTACATTATCATTCAAACATAATTAGAATATTACAAAAACAAATACAAGACATAAGAATAAAATGACGATGTAAGATAAACATCAGTTAGTTTAAAATTTCTGTTAAAATGGTTTCACATGTTTAATGTCGGGGCCTTTTATAGACGACTGTACGATATGGATTTTTTCATTGTTGAAAGCCGTACAGTGACCTTTAATTGTTTATATCCACTTCATTTAAACTGTGGATAGTTGTCTCAATGGCAATCAAACCACATCTCCTTATTTTTATATCAATTACAACACAGCACAACCAACAAAATATAATATTCTATTACATCAAAACCGTAGACGCTTTTAGTTAGGATGTGAAAAGATTCCGAATATCTGCCATCAACAACAAATTCCTTGATGAGGTAAAAAAACAATACACTTAAACATGAACGATAACTAAATTATAAACATTGCAGAATAAAGCGATCGTGAAAAAGTCTTATTTACCTATGGCGATGTAAAAACATCGAGATTTTACTTTTATATCAGATATCTGGACCTATGAAGTTGTAACAAACATCGATATACTGCCTTTATATTTAATATATGGATCTATGACGTTAAAACAAACATCGATATACTTCCTTTATATTTATTATATCACCTTGATGGTTTCATCGTAGCGTTTTCGCCTCGAGCGAAGAAGGTTGTGGATTCGAACACTGGCCGGGTTAAACCAAATTGGTATTTGCTGCCTCTCCGCAAATCACGCGGCATTAAGAAGTTAGATCAAAGACTGGTCGACTTAATAATGTATCCGAATTAGTTGACAATTCTTCCCGCGGACTGTTACATAGTGAATTAGCACGTTACAAATCCAGCTCAGCGTAACGGTCTTGTACAAATGAGGGCTCATAATTGTTTCGCGTTAACATGTTCCCGGCCTGAATATGCATTTAATATACCGCTGTACGTTAAACAGCCATATATCCATCCATAATATTCAATATCTGAACCGATTACGTTGTAACAAACATCTGTATACTGGCTTTACATAAAACGACATGTTAACTATGTATTTGCATTCAGGTATCACAGATCAAATTTATTCCTTCATTGTGAGTTAATTTACGTTTTTTGATTGAGTGAAGCCTTCCAATTGATAAATTTATAGTGTGTCTTTTTATGTTGTGATGTTATACTATTGTTTCAGAAAAGGGAGAAGGTTTGGTACCATTAAAACGTTTAATCCCGCTGCAAATGTTTGCACCTGTCCTAAGTCAGGAATCTGATGTACAGTAGTTGTCGTCTGTTTATGTAGTTCATACGTGTTTCTCGTTTCTCGTTTTTATATAGATTAGACCGTTGGTTTTCCCGTTTGAATGGTTTTACACTAGTAATTTTTGGGGCCCTTTATAGCTTGCTGTTCGGTGTGAGCCAATGCTCCGTGTTGAAGGCCGTACCTTGACCTATAATGGTTTACTTTTATAAATTGTTACTTGGATGGAGAGTTGTCTCATTGACACTCATTCCACATCTTCCTAAATCTAGATCTTTAGATACCAGAATAGTCGTCTAATTTGTAATGTTACCAGTTGTGTTCTATTCCCGATTGTGATATTTTGACTGAGTGAGGATTCAGTTTTATTTACAGCCACTGGATCGATGCCACTGCTGGTGGAAGTTTTTATCCCTCGAGAGTACCACAATAGTCAGCACTTCTGTATTGACATGAATTATCATTGACACGGCAATAATTAAAAATTAACTGTTGACAAATCTTTGAATTTTTCGAAAAACTAAGGATTTTTTTCTTCTGGAATAGATTACCTTGGTTGTATTTCTCGTAACCTTTCGGCATTTTGGGTCCTCCATACTCTTCAACTTCGTATTTGGTCTTTTTAACTTTTGTGAATCGAGCGTCACTGATGAGTCTTTTGTGGACGAAACACGCGTCTGGCGTACAAAAATGGTATACTGGTATCTTTGATGAGTTTTATTTACAACCGCTCGGTCGATGCCACTGACGGTGGGAGTTTCCTCTCCCATGGTATCATTAGTCCTGTAGTCGGCACTTCTGTATTGACATGAGCTATCATTGATATGGTTAATATAATAATAAAATAACTGTTCACTAAACTTTGAATTTGTCGAAAACTAGGGATTTTCTACGCCAGGAATAGATTACCTAGCTGTATTTGGCAAAACCTTTTGGAATTTTGGGACCTCAATGCTCTTCAACTTCGTACTTTTCTTCGGTCATTTTAACTTTTGTGAATCGAGCGTCACTGGTGAGTCTTTTGCAGACGAAACGCGAGTCTGGCGTACACACTTTTAATCCTGGTATATATGAGTTTATTCACATTAAGGGTGATGCATGAATAGCATGAGACGCTTACACTGTCTCAGTCCTTTTGGGGTTCATTCGATTCCCTCTTATTTTTTTTTTTTTTTTTACTTTGATTTTTCTTTTATTGATTTATGAGATTTGATTATCGGTAAACTGTTGCATTTGTTTAAATTTAATATACTGACATTGTAAGAAACTGCATTACTACTTTATCTGGACAAATGACGTTGTAACAAACATCGATATACTGCCTTAATATTTAATATCAGGACCTAAAAAGTTGTAACACACGTCGATATACTGCCTCTATATTTAATATCAGGACCTATAAAGTTGCAACAAACGTCGATATACTGCTTTTATATTTAATATCAGTACCTATAAAGTTGTAACAAACGTCGATATACTGCCACTAACATAGGTATACTGCCCTAACATATGATATATCGAACTACGATGTTGTAACATTCAGCGATATCTTTGCTGCATTCATATACAATATCTTGACCTATGCCGTTGTAACAAACATCGGTATACTGCTTTGAATTTTCGTTTTTTAGTACGCTTTAACTTCTTATTTGATTTGGTCTTCCAACTGTTCTAGCGCCACTGATGAACCCAATGTTAACGAAACGCGCGTCTAGCATACCAAACGTTTTGCCTGGTATTTTTGATTTTTTTAAATATGTAATATCTGGATATATGACATTGAAACATTCATCGTAATACTGCCTTAAAGTTTATATTTAATATCTGGGCCTAAGACGTTGTACCGTACATCGGTATATTGTCTCCATTATCAATATCTGGATTTATGACGTTGTAACATCCAATGGTATACTGCCTTCATATGCAGTATATAGGTATTGATGATATCGATATCAGTCACGGTTGCAAAGGCTTTATAACACCCCTAATTGGTATAAAGTCACGTAATCGATATCAGTCACGGTTTAAAATGCTTTATCAAACCCCTAATATATATTACGTCATGCCTCGTTAAAACATCTAAATTAGATGTACTGAAGGTACATGTATATACTAAAGTGTATATGATTTGGCCTTTTCAATATCACAAACGGTATCAACACTCACCCAACATAATCCCTCCAACTCTTGGGATTATATTTGGGTGTCGGGTTGATACAATTGTGATATTGGAAAAGCCATATGATATTCTCTATATATTGCCATTATATTTAATATCTGAATCTGTCACATATATCGGTATATTACCTTTTGTCTTTATATTAAATATCTGGACATATGACGATGAATAAACATTGGTATACAGCCTGTATATTAAATATCTGGACATATGACGTTGTAATAAACATTGGTATACACCTGTACCAAACATTAGTATAATGCATTCATAATTAATATATGGACCTATGACGTTGTAACAATTATACTGGTCATGAAGCTTAAGTTTTAGAGCCGTCAGTTGATAAAGTTTTAAATGCGTCAAAAAGAAATCAATTACGGAAAATAAAAACATATCATGTTGGATTAACTGTTTTATCATGATATCATCGTTGAAAAAGATAACGTATTTAGCCTTTAAGTACAGACTAAATAGTTACTTTATACAATGTCTGTAATATATGTGGAAATATGGAAGTTGTGAGCCCTTTTATATAAAAATATTCCCTTAGTTTCTGTGTGTTACCTTGAATTGTCTCTTCCTAATCGATTTACGAGATTTTAACATCAGTAAATTACTGTCGGTTTAATTTGTAATAAGAGGCATAACTCCTATTGAAACAAACTATATTTCTACAGGAAATGTATTTCTATTGAGACTTAAATGAATTTGGTAACGTAGAATTTGAGATAAAGTTTTAAAAGCAAAAGGAACGAAAATGTGTATTTTTATGGGAAATGTGAGAGTCAAAACGAAAATCTACCAAATAGACCTTTTGATATAATATTTTTACATTCGAAACTTTTTGTTTCAAATATCTGTACATCTTGAGCCAGTTGCGTGTTTTAATGATAAGACTATGTAGGAAGTGACAAAAATCTAATTTTGGATCTTTATCAAGGTATTTTTGAACGAGAAAACAAACTATTATATTACAAAACATTAGATGAACATACCCAAAAATACTTACAAAATAATATACATTTTGATAATCAGCCGTAAATTTCAGGTCTGTACTAAATATTTATTTTGCTGTATGATCTCTTCACAAAAACTATTTGGACAGTCGTTCACTCAATTCCTTTCTCCTTTGGTAGTTACATCAGAAAGGACGATGACAATTTTCCATCTTTATACTGGATACTGGATACCTAAATTTTACAAACATCCTTATGAAGAACGATGTATAGCGGGATCGTCAAGATGTTCGTCTAAAATACTTAAGTTCTCACCACCCTGCTCTCTACAGTAACAAGTGGCCCTCATAAACAGAACTTTTTCAAGAAAACTGGGAATTGGTTGACCGATACAATGTGTCTGTTTCTCAATTCATCAAACGATATGTTCTTTGGCTCTTAAATCTTGAGATAACAAATAATTCGTCCTATTTGTAATTTTAACGATCGTGTGCTATTCCCGATTGTGACATTTTGACTGAGTGGGGATTCATAATGCGAGTGGTGTATACATAACCGGAGACGCTTATCCTGTCGACACTCCGAGTCTACCTCCTTTCGGAGTTCATGCGATTCCTTCCGATTTTGTTTGTTACCTTGGTTCAAGTCGATTAATGAGATTTGAACATCGGTAAATTACTGTTGCTCTTACTTACCAGAAACACAACTTTGGTTCATTTTAGTTGGGTTCATGTTGCTAAATCCGAAGTTTTTAAGTAGCGTTTTTGAGAAATATTGTTTATCTTTAAGTTATTTAATTTCTAAAGTCTATTGTTTTGTCTTTCTTTCTTCGATTTATGGTTTTGGTATTTTCTTACTATTCACCAAAAACTCGAAGATTTAAATATGAAATTTATTATACTTTTCCTTAGATTTATCAACTATGACTCATCCACTGTCCGACTTTTAGCAGTGCTGTAAATATAAAACAAAAGTATTGCTTCATTACTTAAAAAACTGTTATCTGAGAATTGTCTTGGTTTCTTAGGAATATGAATAAGAAGATGTGGTATGAGTGCCAATGAGACAACTATCCATCCAAGTCAAAATGTGTAAAAAATAAATAATTATAGGTCTTCAACACGGAGCCTTGGCTCACACCGAACAGCAAGCTATAAAGGGCCCCAAAATGACTAGTGTAAAACCATTCAAACAGGAAAACCAACGGTCTAATCTATATAAAGATAAACGAGAAACACTTATGAAGCACACCAACAAACGACAACCCTTGAACAACAAGCTCCTGACTTAGGACAGGTGCATAAAAATGCAGCGGGTTTAAACATTTTAACAGGCGCCAACCACCCTAACCTGAAACAGTGGTGTAACATTACAACATAAAAAGACACACAATAAAATATCATTTGAAATAGCTTAACTCAACCAAAAAGACAAATCACAAAACAAGTAAATATACACTGAACGAATAAGTTTGATCTATGACACAATATAAATAAAAAGATGTATCAATGTAAAAAGACAACTTTAACCTAGGACAAAATGGCGTTAAATAAAGTAACGTACACAGGTAAATTTAAATATAATAATTTTGTTGTTAGGAGTACCGAAACATTTTTTACAAAATATATTTGTTGTTCATAGTACGAGTACAGAAGTGAAAATTTATCGTTATACTAAATACTTATCAAAGGTGTTACATATTAAAAATTGTAAAACGAGATATAACACAAAATAAGTAGACATTGAATAACAGAAATGCATTACAAGTTGTGTCAACAGGTCAAATTAACACGAAAGTACGATTTGAGAGTACTCGCAGTTACTGAAAGCTAGTTAAAAGCCAAAAACAATTAATAATAAAAAATCATTCATCAGAGACTAAAACCAATTAAAACACATCCCAGGCAGGGATTTAGTGTTTGAACGCCATGGACAGTCAAAGAAGACATGACTTGTGCAATGCCAAAATAAAAGTAACGACAGGCAGTAGGATAGTTAGGATTTAACCTTATAATAAATATGTATAATGTTATATATAGATAAAACAATTTCTAAATAGAAAATAAAAGTGGATGTGTATATATACATCAAAAAAAAACATTCGAAAAGAATACAAATTTAGTTATGTTTTAATTTGTTGATGACAAAATCGATGTTAGTGCTAATGAAAACAATATTCAAAGATCTTATTACAACATAAATAAGATAACTTTTACTAATAAGTTTGTTTAAAGGTTCGATAAGTTTACAAGGATCACATAGTGATTTCCGCGCCTTTAGTACAATATTACCGTAAAATTTAGGATGTGAAATACCGTTTATAATAAGTTTTCTACAGGTACAGCCAAATTTACAAATCAAATCTTTGTATCTATGAGTGAAGTTTATATCATAAAGTATCACATTCCATGAATATCTTTTCAAATTAATCTAATTCTTTGATATATTGCTGATACCGCATCTCACATTTTTCAAAAAGGCAGATAAAGCAGTGTTACGTTAAATAAACTATCTTAAATACGTTTTTGTTATTTCATTTTACAGTGCAAAACTTTTAATTGGGATGAAAATATCACAAAACTTCTGTTGTTATTTATTGAACGTCAAAATATCATCGTCAGCTGTCTTCTTATATCATTAATGCTGTAAAACTGGTTTAATATCATACTAATACGCATCCCTTTCACATTTTTTGCCTATACACAATTTGTTCAGATAGAAATAAATGTGCTAGTATGCTCTTGTTCGTTGGAACAGTTGTTTAAAATGGTGAAGATTATACTAAAGATGAACGTTAAAGTTATTATCTTTTCTTGTTCTCTGGACGCGTTGTTTATACCAAGTCAATACAAAATGTCACAGATATTTCAAATGAATTTCTGCAGAATAGATTGGATAAAATGGAAGCGTCACTTAGTGTTCTGGAGTCGACTATCAACAACATCAGCGCAGGTAAGTCGAGAACACTGTCATACAATGAAAAGATAATTGATAACCTTAACTTTTATTTAGAAAATGTAATTGTTTACATATTTCACACTCAAACCACACAAAAGTTTACAATTATATGTGACCCAAAATTGGACATATCCAGGCTAATGGGGTACAACGTAGAATTTACAAAATCTAAACCTTTCTTCATTTGTACAGTTTATAGACCACCAAATTCCCCTCAGTCCTGGATAGATCTTTTTGAGGAGGAATTTAATGCAGCTCTTTCAGAAAACAAAGAGATCATTTTAATGGGGGACTTTAATATTGACTTGATAAAAATTGAAAATAAAAAATGGATGAATTTCATAAACCATTTTAATCTTCAACAACAAATTTGCACTGCAACACGTATTTGTGACAAATCAGAAACTCTTATTGATCATATTTACACTACTAATCCTGAAAATATTGCTCATTGTCATGTTCCTTCATATGCTTTAAGTGACCACTACCCTGTATGTTTAAATAGAAAATTCAATATAAAGGTAAAGAAAGAAAATCATATCGAAATAAAGTATAGGTGTTTCAAAAACTTTAATGAAGATTCCTTTTGTGCAGACCTACATCAAATCCCTTTTCATATTGTTGAAATGGAAGAAGATATTGATATTTCTGTCGACAAATGGTATGAACTTTTAATCAAGTTATTAACAAGCACGCACCAATGAAAACTAAAAGAGTAGAAACATTTAAACAAGCCGAATGGTTCAATGAAGAAATTAAAAATTCCATTCAATACAGAAATATGTATCATTCAAAAAAAGATTGGGTAAAGTATCATTCAAAAAAAGATTGGGTAAACTTTAAAAAGTGGCGTAATAAAACAACGTCGTTAATATTTAATGCAAAAAGGGAATATTATCAAAACGCTATATCTAGTTCCAAAAATAGTAAAGAACTTTGGAATCGCATTAAAGAGTTAAATCCAAAAATGGATAACATTTTTCCACCTAAAATGCAGTATGAAAATCAAACTGTTTATAACCCCAAGATATTGTTAATACACTAAATGATCATTTTTCTTCCGTAGCTAAAAACTGATTGGATTTTTCTAAGCTACAAACTTTACTAGTAAAAATTAAAGGAAACTGAAAATTTTAAATCAAAACTCATTTCTGTTGGAGAGGTGTTCACAACTAAAACATCTGAATATTAATTAATCCGCAGGTTTAGATCGAATTGGTCCCAATTTTTAAAGCTAAGTGCAGAGATAATATCGCCATCACTAACTTTTCTAATAAACAAAAGTATAACGTCGAATCGTTTTCCGCAAAAATTAAAACTTGCAAGAGTAACTGCTATACATAAAGGAGGACCAACAGATATTCCCTCCAATTATTGTCCAATTTCTATTTTAAATACCATATCTAAAAGTTTTGAGAGACATGTATAAACACAGTTATATGCATTCTTAAATAATAAAAAAATTGTTACATATCGCTCAGTCAGGTTTCAGGCAAGGTCATTCATGTCAAACAGCGCTGACTAAACTAGTTGATGAATGGTTAACATATCTAGATAATGGAGAAATAGTTGGTACTGTGTTTTTAGATTTCAGTAAGGTTTTTGACCTTATTAACCATGCCATACTTTTAGAAAAGTTAAAATTTTATCATATCGGAGAACATACGATAGATTGGATAAAATCATATTTGTCTGAGAGACAACAAGAAGTTCAATACGCTAACATTAAATCTGATAAATCGTTTGTAAAATATGGAGTGCCTCAAGGTTCTATTTTGGTTCTCTGTTATTTTTAATTTATATAAATGATTTACCACTTCATGTTAAACAATCCGACATGGATTTTAATGCTGATGATTCAACATTGCATTTTCATAATAAAACATTGAAAAATAAACAGCATATTGCAAAATGATTTAAATGCTATACAATCTTGGTGTAACAATAACAGTATGAAAATTAATGCACAAAAACAAAGTGTATGAAATTGGGTTCAAAACAAAACTTACACAACTATCAGAATTATGTATAACCGTCAATGAAACATGTATTGAAAATGTCCATTCTTTCAAATTACTTGGAATTGACATTGATGAAAATTTAAGCTGGGAAGATCATGTTGATCGTATATGTAAGATTATCTCATCTAAAATATCACTTTTGTTTAAACTTAAAGTATAGTTGCCTATACACACAAGACAACTATTTAATAATGCATATATTCTACCATATATAGACTATTGTAGTTCAGTTTGGGAAATTTATTACAAAAGATTCAGATAGAATCATAAAACTTCAAAAAAGGGTAGCAAGAATTATACTTGAATGCGATATTTCTGTTCAATCTAATTTTATGTTTTCATCTTTAAAATGGCTATCTTTTACAAAAGAATAAAATACCAACAATCAATTCTAATGTATAAAATTGTAAATGGACTAACACCTGATTACTTAGCAATGCTAAATATTAATGATGTGCAACACCACAACTTACGATCTGTCTCTAATAATGATCTATTTTTCCAAGACCAAATACAAATTTTATAAAAATCTTTTCATTATTCTGCAACAAAAGGTATGGAATAATTTACCACTCAAAATAAAAATTGTTGTAATTTGGAATTATTTAAGGAAACATTGTTATAATCATTTTCTTGAAAATTCTGTGCAAGTCGAATAATTTGTTTTCTTTCTTTTGTTGTAAGAATAAGAAAATTTAATCAAAACTTTACCAATTATTGCCATTTATTGCCATTTGTATGTTTGAATGATTGAATTGTGTATATACTAGTAATATATATTGTATTTTAATGTATGAATGTATTAATGTTAATTAACTGTATACATGTATTTTGTTTGAGGGCCTCAATGAAAATTAGACTACTTCTAATTGAGTTACCCTCTTTAAATAAAGAATTTATTATTATTATTATCATTATTATAACGTCAGTGTGAGAAAAACGTCGTTAACTATGAACATGACGTCAAATTTTATATGAGCTTTATTGGGGTTTACTTCAATATAAAATGTAGAAACTGGTTGAGTCTTTTTTAAATAAATATGAAATATAATTTAAAGTATTTTGCTCAAACATAGAATTAATCGTATTCGGCAACATGGACTTGGGACATTCTGCCTACTTGACTTCTTTAACTATATGTCTCAAATTGTGAAAAGCTTCATATAGCACTTTTTCCTGTACATGTTTCATCGTTTAAACTATTACACCAATTTCTTATGCAATTGTATAAATTTAGTGAATTGAGAGAACTACTGCTTTCTTACTTTCTTAAATAATTGTTTTGTCTTTATTTTTATTAGATGAACAATTTCAGCAATTACTAAGATATTTTTATAACTGTTTTTCTTTATCCTGTATGAGTACCCCAAATTGCCGTGTGATAAGTAATTCTTTTATTTGAAAATCTCTAAAGATTCATCTTATATGATTTAATGAACAAAATATTGCAATAGTTATTAAAGCTGCACCTGCAATTTTTCTTTTACCTAAGATATGAAAGAATTGCGTTCTTTTGATGGAACATTGAAAAATATATGTGATTTTGTGATATACAAAAACTGTTCATTGATATCCCCTTTTCTAAAATATTTGAGTTGATCAAATATATTTGACGAAAGAATTAAAAGTTAATAAGTTTATTGGTTCATTTTCTTTCCAAGTTGCATTTCAAGCATTATATATAACGATATGAAAGTTTATTATATATTAAGCAAACAATAATAGAATATTGCATAAATACATTTTGTACAGTTATACACAATTTACATACAAGTATCGCCTCGTGATTTTAATAAGTTATTGTGTTAAAATCAGATAAATTGATGTTTTACTTATTTTATTTATTTTATTTTATAAAATCACTTTAATCATTTATATGCCTGTACCAAGTCAGGAATATGACAGTTGAAAATCCATTCGTTTGATGTGTTTGAGCTTTTGATTTTGCCATTTGATTAGGGACTTTCCTTTTTGAATTTTCCTCGGAGTTCAGTATTTTTGTGATTTTACTTTTTATATTTCTTTCAGTTATTATTATTTTTATAATAACCTTTTAATGTTCATCAATTTCCAAAACGGGTATCAATATTCAGTTTTCAGATTAAAAACTGTATGGCCTTATTTATGCATAAAAATCTGGAATCAAAAGATGATAAATTAGTCCCAGTAAAAACAATTAGTTGAATTATGTGATGTTTAATGTCCAATGGCAAATATTGCATGAATATTCTGGACAAGAACACTTCAATGTGATGTAGATACGATCTCTGTTTTGTGCTAGACAGATACGTTGATTCGTGTGATTTTATTTGTTAGCTCACAGGGTAACAGTCATGTGTAATCACATAGGCACAAAATATTCTGATTCAAAGCCGACTAGCCTCTGCCCATATTCCTTAACTTTGCGTACTCATTAGAGAAGCTGTAAACTTCATTTTGTAGCTTGCCAGATATCAAACACACAACAAGGCGAACATTTTTTTAGTTCGTTATGAAAATGTTTTTTAATTATCCACGGCTTTAGCTATGTTTACTCATGATCACTGATATAACACTTGTTTCCTATAATTACAAAATATATTCACCGATCGAATACATATACAAGTAAGTAAATATTTTGAATATCAGAGAATCAGCATTTCATTGATGCCGCGTATAGCGAATGTGTACACAGATATGAATTTAATATAAAAGTTGATTGAAAAAAATTTCCCCCTAGTTTATTGTATTGTTTTATAGGGACATGTTTTGAAGAAAAACGTAAGAATTTTCCTGTTTCTGTCAGGCTTTTTATGAGATTTTTTTAAGAAGAAATAAAAAACTACCATAAAGTAATAGAAAACAATTTGACATAACAAAACTAATGAAGAGTCAATGTGGTCTGTTATACAATGCAGTTGCAAAATTATGACAACTTTTTACAAGATATAACACCTTATAACATTTATTAAATCCACTTTGTTGGTGTGGAAAAATAGCTTTCTGTTGCCACAAAACGGACTAAACATTATTTGTAATTGCTTTGAAAGAATCTAAATTGTTTTGTGGGTTTTTTTCAGATAAAAGGAAGATGCAGTTATGTTCTTCGCAATAATAAAAAGCAGAAATTTCAACTTAGAAATGGAATCTACAGTCGTGTTTGACACTATTGTTATAAATGAAGGCAGTCATTATAACAACTATGATGGAGTATTTGTGGTTCCACGTGATGGTTTATATTTATTCTCCTGGACAGTATCATCTAATGGTGCCAGCTTTGTCATGACGGAATTGGTTGTAGATGATGAAGTCATCACATCTACAGGAGAGAGAGATGCTGACTCTATTAGTTATATGTCAGCCTCAATGACAGCGATATGTAGAATCAAGAAAGATGTCCATGCTTGGATAAGAACAACTGGTTATAGTAGTCCACATTATTTCTACAGTCATGACAATTATCCAAGAACCTCATTTCTTGGTCTTCTGGTTCGTGCTGAGTAACACAAAAAAATGGAAAACACTCTATACTTAGAATGAACCTCACAACCTGTTTTTTTTTTTAACTTAAGCAACCACATTTTATTCATCATCCGACATTTCATAGTTGCAAAGCTGTCAGTTTCATTCGATAAACACGTCATCGTGGAATAATTACCTAACAAAGTAAGATCTGATTGGATTCTTTATGATGCTGCTTAGATTCTATTTGCTATAATGCGTTAAAGAACTGAAAAACATTTTACGGAAAGAAGAAAACATTGTACCCGGAAGTTCCAAATCCGGAATGAATAAACAGACAATACGGATATTCGAGACTCTTTGACAACATTTGTGTACGTTTTGGCAGTAAAATTGATCAACAGTTTGTTGGTTATTCCAAGGGCGCCAACTGTGTTCTTTTATAGCAGACTTGTTCCTGTATTTTTATAAATCCCAGGTTATGGAAATTCTCAGAAAAGTTGTGACTAAATGCTATTTGATTGATACATTCAACAACACTTACTGTAACATAGATGAAATTTTTGCGTTAAAAATCAATAATTTTCTAAATATACTTCAAAAGATACCCAAACAGAATTTACTTTAAATCAATCTATTTTTATCAGCAAGAACTGTCCTTTCCTTGATTAAGATATTTTCCTTTCACACATGAAACTCTATGGAAATATATGTTTGTGTATTTTCCTTTTCTGGACGAACGTTCCTTTGGCCCCATCTTATGGTGTTATATATCTAAGCTTGTCCACCAAGGGCGTGCCTGCCGTGATTTTATAGACTTCAATGACCGTAATCTATGCACTAAAGGCAAATTATCAAGGCATGGTTTTCGTATCCACTAATTACAAAAAAAACTGCTACTAAATTCTTTCATAAATACAAATATTTGGTTTTGGAAGTTTCGTTGTAAAAACTGCTGAAAACTTATTGCAAACGGGATATCGCATCCTTATTTTAACAGTGATGTTGTTTATAGCATTTGTAACTTCAGAAACGATCCATGTAAACTTATCGATCCTTTGAAAAAATTATTATAAAGATTATCAATTTAACACTGTAATAACATTTTTGAATGTTGTTTTTTTATCAGTACAAATATTGATTTTGTTATCAATAAATTAAAACATAACTAAACGTGCATTCCCATACAGTTATGAACACTTACGATCCTACAACCAAGATCATGTTTTCTCACACTGTTAATAAAGTCTTTATGACGTCATTACACTTGGATGTGTACCGATATATTTTAGACGAGGAAATATAAACAAATAATTCAGTAAGTAGGTTTTGCAGGGTTGGTCAACAGTGATTAAAAGGCATGAAATTTGGACTGCAACTTTAAACCAATGTCAGAGAGCATGACACTCTCTCTATATGAGGCATTTAACTTAACATCCCTATTCTGACCGGATGTGACTAGCGAATTTATATATCATGCGCAATCAAACTGACGTCCCTTTCCTTTTCGGAACGGGTTTTACTGTCGGTCAAAAGAAAATCAAAGAAACATATGTCTACATCCTAGTCACACTTAGGGATGGGTTTACGTCAATGAGACAGCAATACAATGGTACACAAAAACAAAAGACATATAAAGAACTTTAATCGACTGTTTATTAGTTCCAACAGGAAGGTATAAATATATCTTTTTAATTATTTTTAATTATTTTGCTTTGAACTAGATTTTAGGAACTGAGCGGTCTATTTTAAGATCGATACCTTGTGTTTTTGTCTTTTTATAAGGATTATGTGTGTGATCAGTGCGTTTATGGTGAAGTCATTTCCAACTGATTTCATCATTTATTCTTATGCTGCGCTGTTGTACCACTGTTTAAAATAAAAGTAGGATTAGGCGCTCACAAACAAGTTTAGCCCCTATTGAACCCAGACACATTCTTTATATGCCTGTCCTATGTACGGAGCTTATAATTCAGTGGTTGTAATTGGATGCTGTCTGTCTTATTTGTTTTTCGATTGTTTTTTTAGCATTAATCAGGCCGTTGGTTTTCATTTTTGATTTGTTTCACATTTTTGTCATAGCGGGTCTTTCTATAACTTGGTATATGGTGTTGGTTTTCCTCGTTGTTGATGGCCCTACAGTGTTATATTGTTGTGTAAATCTTGACCTCTGGTGAAAAGTTTTCTTCATAAGGAAATGCCTGTACAAAGTCAGGAATATGACAATTGTTTTCCATTCGTTTTTGCAATTTGATAAGGGACTTTTCGTTTTGAATTTTCCTTTGAGTTCGGTATTTTTGTTATTTTACTTTATTCTTCAAGGGAAGAATTAATATACATGCACGCATTGAGAAAATATCACCTTAAAGAGCTCCTTTTGCAGTAATAACATAAACTAGAAAAGACAAAACGTATAGCCAAACCTTGACAAAGAATTAAAGCTGTGAAAGAGGGCAAAACATTCCTTAATTTCAAATGTTTTTTTAAGCTTTCATCACCGAGTTTGATTCTTTTTTTTTTTGCGGTTTATTTTTGGGTGGTTTTTTTTGGGGGTTCTTATGGTAAGGATAAAAACAAAAGTTTGACGTTTTAAGTAAAGATTTAAAACAAGAATGTGTCCATAGCATGTACACGGATGCCTCACTCGCACTATCATTTTCTATGTTCAGTAGACCGTGAAATTGGGGTCAAAACTCTAATTTGGCATTAAAATTAGAAAGATCATATCATAGGGAATATGTGTACTAAGTTTCAAGTTGATTGGACTTCAACTTCATCAAAAACTACCTTGACCAAAAACTTTCACCTGAAGCGGGACAGACGGACGAACGGACGGACGGACGGACGGACGAACGAACGAATGGACAAACGGACGGACGCACAGACCGAAAAACATAATGCCCCTAGGTGGGGCATAAAAATCAGCATATCTAAATACTCATTGGGAAGGCAAATCTCGTTAGTTGGTAAACTCATAGAGGTATACTGCGGTAACCGTTTCATTTATAGACGAAACGAGCGTCTGACTTACAAAATCTAATCCTGGTATCTATGACAAGTTTATGCATGCAATATTTGCAACTGGACGTTAGACACAAATCTATTTCCATACATCTTTTTATTCATAATGTATGAAAATAATTCACGTAAATCAAATGTCTTCACACTGTAAAAAAATATAACGTTGTTAAAGTCATATGAAACCAGTTTCTTGTGATTATACTGTTAAGGACATTTTTAAACCAATGCATGAATATATACTAAATTAAGACCTCTATTCACTTTTTGACATTTATTGCGAACCTATAATGTATAATCGTCAAAAATATATTTCATTCAGTAAGTGTTGATTGCAAACTTTAAATTTAATCTTCGGGTTTGTTGCCGAGTTTACCGGATCGTGACATTGATAAACAATCAACACAGAATCCTGGAGTACGTGAAAAATAAGTGAGTTGATAGAGCTATGTTATTTTTGTTTTATATTTTCCATGCGTTTCCATTTATTAATAAAACTTTACCATAACAGTTATTAAATGACTTGAGTATCAAATTGTTCTTCCAGAATCAATTAACACCATTTACCTTCCGGTGCACGTTTGTTTACATTCTTTTAATCACGATGTTTCCCTCGCACTTGCTCTGTGCGGTTGTCGAAGTTAGGCACGGAAGGTCGCGTGGTTAAGGTCACTGCATACGAAAAAGGTATGGGCTAATTAGAGAACGGGAAGACAATAATTCAATAACAGTAAATTTCTGAAGATTTTGATAAGATAGTTTCTTGAACAAAAAAGTCCATGAACACTTGTTTATAGTCAAACTTAGCCATTCAAATATATGAAACATATTCAACTTTTTTCAAGTTTGAAGTTTCATTTGACTTTAATTATATGTAAGTCTATGATAATTTTCAATGGAACATATTCAGCACTTGTGTGTTAACATGAAACTTCATTGATGTAAAAATAGAAGATGACCATCCTGTGTCCATTTTATGATAATTTACTGGTTATAAAATGCATAGATTACCGTATTTGGCACAACTTTTCGGAATTTTTGGTTTAAATGCTCTTCAACTTCGTATTTGATTTGGCCTTCGAAATGATTTGGTTCGAGCGCTACACACGAGTCTTATGTAGACGAAACGTGTGTCTGGTGTATTTAATTAAAGGCCTTGTATCTTTGATTAAGGTTTTTAAAACCTGCTATGATAATCATCACAAAGTAAAAGTGCTTCATAATATCTAGTCTTTCAGAAGAATAATTTTCTTTGTTCCACTACAATATCTTTACTGGAATATTCGACAATCTTCAAAATGATGTTTATCTTTTTGTCAGGGTTTCTGTATCATATGGTAAAAGCTACATTATGACTGAGTTGAATCTAAAATATTTCCATCGATTAAAGAGAAGACTATTGCGGGATTAAACATCTTCGCATGGGGCTATGACCATCCTGTGTTCGATGAGGAAAAATCAACAGACTTAGATAAGAACGACTTGTTATTGAGAACTTCACTGTATGCACGCACAATCCAAAGAAGTAACCGACGTCGTCCTTTCCTGTGTATACTTGTTTATCGAAACTAAACATTTGCCTTTTTGGCAAGATATAGGTATCGTGGTGATATTTTTTAAAGTTGTGTGATAAAAGGTGGAAGTCCATCCAACATTCAGATCTTAAATAAGCTTATTTTTTAAATTCAGTGTGTTTACATTGTTATATATCGCTATATTTTTCACAAAATGTGTTCGTGCCTTATTTGGTGGTCCCTCATTTTTTAAGGGGAAAGAAGAAATTATCTGTGATAACATCATTTTACTGTGAATTATTCATAGAAAACTTAATTGATTGAAATGTAAATCGATATTTTCTCTGTCTGGTCTTGTTATAAACTGCTACATCTTACAAGGAGGGAGGAAGTTAAATTTGATAAATTTATGACATCTTATGTGATAAGTTTTGAAGTTCATTGTTACCTACATACTAAAACTAATATGTTTTTCCAAAGTTTATTAAGGTTTTGACAAATAAATGTTAGTTAATATCTATAATGTGATAATGTATAGCTTTAAATCAAGTCTGTAAAAACGTGACTTTGTACCAACTTTTTCTAAATTTTTTACGTACCTTTTTAATACTTCTCCTTTGCCTTACATGCTGTTTGTAATAACCTTTAAACTTTCATAACTTTCTTATTGCAAAGTTATTAAATATGATGATTAAAAATATATTTCGAGCGCCAATTTAAGTTAATCCTTGAAACATTGCTATCCTGTTGAATATTTTGAAACCTGATATTTCGTAGTTCGTCGCATGATAGTGTTAAAGTACTTTTTATTTTTATTCTGCGTTGCTCAAATATTCTGGCAGTAATGGTTGTCGTAAAAGTTGGGAGCGCAATATCGATAAAGAATGATACATTTGACGAGGATTCCATGTTATATCGTTTGAACAGAGTCGAAGCCCAACTTCTTGAAGTTGAGACAACTATAAGAGGACTAAATGCAACTTTAAGTAAGTTTAGTTTTAAAATTAGTATCTAGTTTAATTGCGCCAGTACCATCACTTCAAGAAGCGTAATGCCTATAGACGGTTAGGTAAGAAAAAACTGTAGCACAGAACTTCAACAAAAGGATCAGTTTTGATAAAAGTGATTTCAGTAGAAAAGATCACAAACTAACTTAAAAGCTACTGGGGTTTTAACGACCTTGACTGGCTATTAAGCCCTCGCACGGTCGGTAGTAACTTAAAAGCAAAAATACTTTCAACGAATGAAAAGTATCTAGCAAAAACATCTAACAAGTTTATTCAAAAATTCATTTTGAGCAGTAGGCCTCGTGTCTTTAATTTGAAATCATAACTTTAAATTGTTGCAAAGCAAACTCAACACACAAACATCATTAAGACCAGCTTAAAGAGTATTAGGATAATCTAAGTTTTCTTTAAATTTTGCAACTTATCGGGAACACAAAATGTGTGTAGTAATATAAAGGATTAGAATATTACCATACTAGTAATACAAAATTCGGTATAACTGTTATTACAGTTTTTTTACAAGTTACCAAATTAATACGAGTTGATTACAATAGCTCCTTCTTGATGTTTATTTAATATGATGCATCGTCTGCCTCATAACTATTTTTTGTGATTGCTATTCAAATAACTGAGATAAGACGAATTTCTATAATTAAAATTATTGAAGATTCAATTGCCATTATTTAAGTCTATAGTCTACGTTTCTTTATGTTTTCGTTTTAAAATAACTCATCTTAAAGATACTTTCTATGTAGCACTTTTGTCAAGGTTGAAGGTAATTGTTTGCATCATGTTTGCAGACGCGCGACCGATATAAGACCGGTACAAGTGGGAAGACTGACATTTTACCAAGGAGAATTTCATTTATTTGTTTAAAAAGAACTTTCATTCCTTGTGAGTTCAAATTCTTAATTACATATTAATATTTTTGCATGAGTTTTTTATGTAGTAAGTTAACAGACAATTTTAAATATTCTTGTCTTTTATCACAGAATCCACATACAAACATCCTGTTTTGTTTTTGCAATTATTGACAGCCGGGACTTTAGTCTAAATGTAGATTCAAATGTTGTGTTTGAGCGGGTCAAAATAAACGAAAGTGGACAATATAACAACTTTAATGGCGTGTTCGTAGCTCCACAAGACGGTGTTTATCTCTTTTCTTGGACAGTTTCTTCTGCTGGTGCAGACTTATGACAGAATTGGTTGTTGAGAACAATATTACTTTATCTACTGGAGAAGAAAACACGGCTTCTGGGACGATCCGTTTGTCGGCCTCAAAGACGACTTTTTATAGAATGAAGAAAGACGAGCATATCTGGATTAGAAATACTGGACGCGGATCTGACCATTATGGCATTACAGTGGTTTAAAAATTGGACTTTACACGTTATAGATAAGAGCTCTGATGTCATGTTCGTTTGACGCTTTGTGTTTATTGTTCCTCAAAATCAATTTTAGTGGGCTTTGATGTTTCGTTTTCTTTCTTTTTTGTTTTTGTTTTGATTATTGCATTATATTTAATTTAATAAATTGTTATTTGGAATGTTTTATTTTTCTTTCTGTCTATTTTAAACAAAAGATTCTATTAAACTATTGATTTCAGCAAAGAATGGTACTTGTAGTGAGTCTTTAAATGTATAATGTGCGGCGAAGACATTAAAGAAAGTTTCAATATAATTTAGCATAAGTGTTCTATCTATGAATAAAATCGAATCGCGAAGAACAAGGATTATTGTCCATCTGGAGAAAAAAATTATCCGATTTAGTTGAATTTATTAAAAGCTTCAATTGCATACTTGTTTAAGAACTCCGTTGTGTTTATTATAACTCCAAATTTCACTTGAACGTTAATAAACCGAAATACAAATGGTTTTATTGAATAATATCATATTTAAATTTCAGTTCTTCTATATACAAAATGCACCTCATATCTTTTCAGATTGAACTGGAAGGTATTCAAATAGATGAGTACTCATTTCATTATGTTTATACTACTTCTGTAACAATTGCGTGTCAAATTAAGAAAAATCAAAATGGTTTGTTGAGAAAACGAGAAGTAAAAGATCACACTGTGTAGCAACTAACAGAGTGAGTTACTCATCATAGATATCAGTATTAAAATTGTGTACGCTTGTCACGCGTTTCGTCTGCAAAAGACTCATCTGTGACGAATGAATCAAAAAAGTTATAATTAAATCATAGAAGTCCTTGGCTTGCTTTGGGTTATACCAAGAGTGTGCATTATTTTCGTTAAAATTTGACTCCGAGTTCAGCTCTAAAAAGGACTTGGACCAAAATTGTACAAAAATAAGGTTTTCCCATTGTAGAGTTGAATACAAACCAAGAGCCTTATACATTATTTCGAATCTAATATTGGAAAATATAAATAATTAATAACATTGATAGGAAGTTTTTTTGTGACGTCGATTGGAATGACCGTAATATATATAGAACTTTTGGCCCTTCATAAGACATTTCCAGCACCTTGTTTTAGAATTTTACGTAGAATTCATCTATGGAATATTCCATTCGTATGTCTTGTGCCATGCATGAAGAAGTTTTGTACGGCAATATAAAGATTCTGCCAAGAAAAAGGGACAAATTACAGGACAAAAATTTGCGCAGAAAAGTAAATATTGCGCAACAATAACTCCTTACAGAATCGGTGTTCAAATCAGGTGCTAGCGCATGCAAGATGAATAATTCCTGTTTCTCGTAGGCCATCCATTGTGTGGAATATGACGAAAAAACCATGTTCGGTGGCATATTGCATTCATAAACGAGAAAAGGAGAACTTGAGAGTACAAATTGAACATACTTGTAGTCATCTGTGACACATATATTAGAAAAACAATCAACCAAATTATATTGACATCCGTATATGTCGAAGAGATGACAAATTCTTTAAAAACCTTTATAAGCAGCAATTTTATTAAGTAACATCTTAGTTTGCTGACCTCTTTGTAACCGAAGAGAAATCATCGTATCAATATAACAAAATTAGTTTGGCTTAGTGAATGGCAAGCTGGTATGTTATTTAAATAAGACTACTAGTATCTAAGTAGCTACCTTTTCGCATTGAAATCATAATAGAAAACGCTAGCCCTTGAATTCCGTATCACCTAAAAATATGAACAGTATATGCAAATGTTATTTGAATCGTCCTACATTAAAATAGAAAGACGACAATGTGAATATGAAGGTCACCTATTCTATATGGGTGATTTCCTTTAATTGAAACATTTAAAAATTGACTTTTCGTTCGCATCTATCCGATTTAATTTAATGATGGATGCCACGGATAGAATAATAATAATTGAGAATGGAAACCGGGAACCGACCAAAGAGCAGAAACAGCACAAGGCCACCAATTGGTCTTCAACGCAGCGAGAAATTCCCGCACTCGGTGCTGGCTTCAGCTGGCCCTTAAACGATAATGTATATTAATTCAGCAAAATGGACGCCACACTAAACTCCGAAACATATAAATGAACCAAAATTAAAAAGACATACCAGACTAACAAAGGCTAGAGGTCCTGACTTGGGACAGGCGCGTAAATACGTCGGGGTTTAACATATTTTGTGAGATCTCGATCCCCACCTATACCTCTAGCCAATGTTGAATATTCAAACACACAGCAATACAACAGTAAGACTTAGATTAAAAGAAGTCCGAGTCCGATGTTAGAATAGGTAACAGAAGAAACTAAGCAAAATGACAATGATCAACATAGAATAACAAAGGACTATTAGCAGTTACTGACATGCCAGCTCCAGAATTCAATTAAATTGATCGAAATATGTCTTCATCATATGAAAATCAAGCAAAATCCCTCCCGTTAGGGTTTGAGTATCATGCCATCATAATTCATTCGAGAAGAATATTTATAACTCGTATTAGTCCAACAACTGGTTTCAGAATATTTTTTTTATTTTTCGATGCAGACTTTTTTTGTATTTACGAATGATGTCCTTGTACCGATGATGAAATTTAGTTAGAAAAAAACTGCATTCTGTGACTAGAATATATGGACCTGAAACAAAAGTGCGATGCTTGATTTTATATCGTACGCTAATGAAAGACTACGTTTTTCTTTGTTTTAGTCCCAAGACTACTGGTTAACCAGACGGGTCTTAATGAACAAGAAAATGTGTAAGACTTACAACTTTCAGAAAAAAAATCAATATGAGTATTCCCAAACTATTTGGAACAAGCGTATCCCCTCCTTGATTATTTTCCTATGAGAAATTGGTTACGTATGTCATTCGTCTCTTGAATTTGTTCATACATTTATAGAGTTAGCGCGATTTAGAGTTCGTTGTACGGTGTAGCCACATGTTCATTGTGCGCGGCCGAACGACGGGTCATAATTGGTAATTCTAGTTAAAACAAAACAAGTCTTCATATTAAATATTTGGACATATGACGATGAATAAACATTAGTAAACAGCCTGTAAATATCTGGACATATGACATTGTGAAGTTGTAGCAAATTTTTAAATGCGTCTAGAAATCAATTACGCAAAATAAAAACATACCATGTTAGAGAAAGAGTTTAACTGAAAACTGACATGTAAAATAACGTATTTGGTCTTTAATCACAGACTAGAAATTACTTTAAACAGCGTCTGTAATATATGTGGAAATATGTTGAAAAGTGTGAGCTATTTTATAAATATACCATCAGTTTCTGTTTGTTATCTTGATTTGTCTCTTCCTAATCGATTTACTTGATATGGGCATCTTTTTACAACTGTCTCATTAATGTTTAATAAGAGGTACAACTCCTGTTGAAACAAACTAAATTTTATCGAGACTTACATAAAAAAAGAACACAGCATGAGATATGTTTTAATAGGTTATATATCGTCCAAATGTTGTACTTTATGATCGATGACATATTTTGGTGCATTGATATTTCAACAAACGGCCGGTTTTCTGATGGGTCCTTATTGTGCACCACTATTGGCCGACGGTTTTTGTAATCATGTGAAGCAGATTTCATACAGCAACATCTAGCAAGATTCTTTAATTTTCCTCTCGGATATATTGTTCATGTTCACGCAATAACCCACATTCCAGTGAGTGCTTGCATCTCATATATCCCAGTAAACTTGAGATCAAGGATTCTACCAAAACTAGCAGGTCTGCTTTATATCTTTATCTTTTGCTCGATATTGACTCAGGTGGATGACTTCAAACTAGAATCTATGACAAAGCAATGAGTTTAACTTTCCAATTGTCAATTTTCCATTTCTGAACGGTACTATACCATCTGCCCAGTCGTATGGGGTTTATATATATGTTAATATGTTCCGTTCGTGCATTTTCACACTATACGGACTTCATGCACAGAGGTGTGCCCCTTACTCAGAAACTACTCCAACCGAGTTATGAGGAGGGACGATTTAAATCGATACTACATAAGTTTTACAGTCACCATCACAAATTGGTTGACCGATACGATGTGTTTGTGTCTCAACTCATATAGCGACATGTTTTATGGTCTTAAATCTTTAGATAACAGAATACTTCTGATCTTTAGAACTATTGTGTCCTATTCCCGATTGTGACATTTTGAGTGTGGATTTGCATTTCTAAATATGCATACATATTAGGAGACGCTTACCTTGTCGACACTCGCGGTCTGGCTCTTTTCGGCGTTCATGCGATTCCTTCACATTTTGTGGTTTGTTATCTTGATTTGAATCGATTTGTGAGATTTGAACATCGGTAAACTACTGTTGCCCTAATTTACCCGATTAACCACTTGACTTCTTTCAAGTTGGGTTCATTTTGCTACATCCGAATATTTTCTTATGTTTTTTTTTTTTGAAATATTGTTTATCTTTTCGTTATTTAATTTCAAGTGTCCATTGTTTTGTTTGCCTTCGATTTATGGTTTTGTTATTTTCTTACTTTTCCCTAAAAACTTGATAATTTAAATGTGAAATATTTTACACTTAAGATTTATCAACTATGACTCATCCACTGTCCGACTTTTCGAAATGATATAAATTAAAAAGAATAAAAAATTGAATAGATGTCATCGAAATCACATTTCATGAATATCTTTTCAAAATAAGGCTATTTCATTGATATATTGCTGATAATGGTACGTCTGATTTTGTTTTCTTCAGAAAGGACAGTTAAAGCAGTGTTTATGTTAATAAAACTATTTTAAATACGTACATTTTATTTTATTTAACAGTGCAAAACTTTTAATTTTGATCAAAACCCTCTTGTTGTTATCATAAATGTTACCTCAAAGTATCATCGTCATCTACCTTCTTATCATTAATGCATTTTAAATGTTTTAATAATATACTAATACGCATTTCTTGTTTCCATATAATTTGTTCATCTGAAAGTAAATATCACTGTGCTAGAAACTTCTCGTTCGATAGATCAGTTGTTAAAAATGGTAAAGATTATACTAAAAATGAACGTTATAGTCTTCATCTTTTTCTTGTTCTCTGGACGCGATGTTTACACCAAGTCGATACAAAATGTCACAGAACTTTCAAATGAATTCCTACAGAATAGATTGGATAAAATGGAAGCGTCACTTAGTGTTCTAGAGTCGACTATCAAGAACATCAGCGCAGGTAAGTCGAGAACACTGTGTTGACGTGACTTATCATAGATATGGTCATAATTATGAATTAACAATTTACGAAACTTTGAAGTCTTCATAATTCTACCCCAGTAATAGATTACCTTAGCTGTATTGCCAAACTTTTCAGAATTGTGGGTCCCCAATGTTCTTTAACTTCATACTTTATGTCTCCTTTTTAACTTTTTGGATTCGAGCGTCTTTTGTAGACGAAACACGCGTCTACAAAATTTGATCCTGGAATCTATGATGCATACAATGAACAGATAATTGATAACGTTAACTTTTATTTTAAAAAGTATAATTGTTTACATATTTCCAACTCAAACCACACAAAATGTTACAGTTATAGGTGACCCGCCATGACATTTCCAGGCTTATTTGGAGAAAATGTAGTTTACTATACACATAACGTCAAATTTTGTATTAGCTTTATTGGAGTTTAGTTCTATATAACATTTGGAGACTGGTTGGTTTTTTTAAAACTATATATGAAATATGATTCAAAGTCTTTTGCTTAAGCATAAAATTAATCATATTCGGCAACATGAAGTTGGGTCCCTCTACCTTTTTAACTTTGTTTTTTAGCTCTTTGTTTCAAATTGTGAAAAGCTAAATAAAGCACTTTTTACATGTTTCGTCGTGTAAACTACCACACCAATTTCTTATACAATTGAATCAATCTAAAGAATTGAGAGAACTACTGCATTCTTACTTTCTTAAATGATTATTTTGTCTTTATTCTTATGAGGTTAACAATTTTTAGCAATTTATAAGATACTGTTTTTTTTTTTTTTTTTTTTATTTTGTTTCCTGTTTGAGTACTTCATATTGTCGTGTGATAAGTAATTCTTTTATTTGGAAATCACTGTAGTTTCATTTATTATGATGTTATGAACAAAATATTGCAATCATTGTTAAATGCTGCCCCTACAATTTTTGTTTACAAGATATGGAAGAATTGCGTTCTTTTGATGGATCATTGAAAAATATATGTGATATACGAAAACTGTTCATTGATATCCCTTTTCAAAAATATTTTATTTGATCAAATATATTTGACGTAGGAATTAAAAGTACATTAAATTATTGGTTCATTTTCTTTTCAAGTTACATTTCAAGCACTGTTATAATATGAAAGTTTATTATATATCTAGCAAACAATAATAGGAATACATTTTGTACAGTTATACACAATTTACATACATGTATGGCCTCATGATTTTAATTGGTTATTGTTTTAGAATAAAATAAACTGATGTTTTACTTATCTAATTTTATAAAATCACTTTTATAATTTATATTTATTTCAATTATATTTATTTTCATAATTACCTTTTAATGTTCATCAATTTCCAAAATGGGTATCAATATTTAGTTTTCACATTAAAAACTGCATGGGATTATTTGTAAATAAAAATATGGGATCAATAGATGATAGTCCCAGTAAACCCCAAATAGTAGAATTATGTAATGTGTAATGTCCAATGGCAACTATTGCATGCAAATTCTGGACAATAACAATTCAATTTGAAGTAAATACGAACCTTGTTTTGTGCTAGACAGATACGTTGATTTGGTTTTTTATCTTTGTTAGCTCACAGGGTAACAGTCCTGAGAAATACATGTGTAATCACATTGGCACAAATCATTCTGATTCAATGCCGACCAGCCTCTGCTCTTACTCCTTAACGTTGCGTACTCACCAGAGAAGCTGTAAACATTTGCTTGCCAGAAATCAAACACACAACATCAGCACTCAAGGCGAGCTGACGAAAACAACGACATGGTTTGATTTACATTTGTGTAGTTCGTTATAATATTTTTTTTTTAATTTTCCTTGCATTGTTTTAGTAATTATTTTTCTTGATCTTAGATATAATATTAGTTTCCAACAGTTAAAATATCAATCCACCGATTGAATACACTTACACAAATAAATGATTTATGTTTATATAAAAAGTAGATTGAAAAAAATCCCCCTAGTTTATATTATTGTTTTATAGGGACATGTCTTGAAGAAAAACGATGAAAATTTTATATCAAAATGCGGAACTTTTTGTTTGTGCTTGATGCATTTATATCTAAAAGACAGAAGCAATACCAGTGCGTACTTATATTTGCTCCTGCTAAATAATCCGTTACGTTTCCATACGATTCCGAGCGGTTTTCACTGTTAATACAGCAGACGACCCGTAGTAATCTAAAGAATATTCAGATCTACCGGTACAAAACAAATTCAAAGCGTTATTACCGTTTGTCTTTATTTTCAATCATCTTTAGAGACACGGCAATTATGATACTTTATATTATATAACAATAATTTTGGGTTAGACAAGGTTGTCTTTCTTACATTTACTCTTTTCTTGCGTGCTTATAGTGTCGATTTTCCTGTTTCTGCCAGGCTTTTCATGAGATTTTTTGTGGAAAAAAAATGTCCAATTTTAATACATTTTACCTTTCTTCTACTGTCGCCTTACGCAGTATTATCGTCTTCACACACTTGTTTTGGTTTGTTTGTGTCGTTGAGCTGCTGTCTTATTGATTAAAACACCCCATATTCATAATAAAACAAAACTACCAAAAAGTAATAGAAGACGATTTGACATAACAAAACTAATGACGAACCAATGTGGTCTGTTCAACAATATAGTTTCAGAATGATGACAACTTTTTAAAAGATATAACACCTTCGCCATAATAGGCTCTATTGTCCGGAACTGCTAACTGTGTTTTAGCTCGCTCTCTCTCTCCGTACTCCATTGTCAACCAAACATCATTGTACACATGTGTTAGACTAAATCTGTATTAAACAAGTGACATTCAATTGCAGTTAAGTAATGACTTAATGCCCTTGTGTAGTTTAATCCTAAACTGGCGCTTATAACAATATTCAATACGCTTTGTTGGTGTGGAAAATAGCTTTCAGTTGCCACAAAACCGGTGAAATAAACAAAATTAGTAATTGCTTTGAAAGAAACTAAATTCATTTCGTTTATTTTTTTTAAGATAAAAATCAAGATGCAGTTATGTTTTTCGCAATAATCAAAAGTAGAAATTTCAACTTAGAAAGGGAATCTACAGTGGTGTTCGACACTATTGTTATAAACGAAGGCAGTCATTATAACAACTATGATGGATTATTTGTGGCTCCACGTGATGGTATATACTTATTTTCGTGGACAGTATCATCCTTTGGTACCAACCATGTCATGACGGAATTGGTTGTAGATGATGAAGTCATCACATCGACAGGAGAAAGAGATGCTGACTCTGTTAGTTATATGTCGGCCTCAATGACGGCGATATGTAGAATGAAGAAAGATGACCACGCTTGGATAAGAACAACTAGTTATAGTAGTCCACATTATTTCTACAGTTTGAACGATCATCCAAGAACCTCATTTCTTGGTCTTCTAGTTCGTGCTGAGTAACACAAGAAGTAGAAAACACAATTGCTATATACAGCATTATTCGTTTGGCTTCTTCTGACACTTAAATCCATTCTATATTCATAATGAACCTTTCAACCTTTTTCTTCAGTGTTCTTTAACTTTAGCAATTACATTTTATTCATCATCCGACATGTCGAAGTTGCAAAGCTATCAGTTTCATTCGATATACACGCCATCTTGAAATAATTACCTAACAGAGTAAGGTCTGATTGGTTTCCTAATGATGCTGCTTAGATTTTATTGGCTATAATGCGTAAAAGAACTGAGAACACTTAACGAAAAGAAGAAGACATTGTACCCGGAAGTTCCAAATCTGGATTGAATAAACTGACAGTACGGATATTCGAGACTCTTTGACAGCAATCATATACGTTTTGGCAGTAAAATTTATAACAAGCTTGTTAGTTATTCAATGGGCGCCAGTTGTGCTCCTTTTATAGCAGACTTATTTCTGTATTTCTATAAATCCCAGGTTATAGAAATTCTCAGAAAAGATCTAACTAAATGCTATTCAATTGATAAATTCAACAACTCTAAATGTAACCTAGATGAAATTTTCCCGTTAAAAATCAATAAACACCTTTCATAAATACAAATATTTGGTTTGGAAGTTTGGTTGTACCTGCTTAAAACTTATTACAAACGGAATATCGCATCCTCCTTTGAAAGGTGATGTTGTTTATAGAGTTTGTAACTTCAGAAACAATCCATGTAAACTTGTCGATCCTTTGAATAAACTTATTATAAAGATTATTAATTTTAGGAACTATAAACAAATAACTCAGTAAGTAGGTTTTGCGAGGTTGGTCAACAGTGATAAAAGGCAGGAAATTTGGACTGCAACTGTAAAATAATGTCAGTGAGCATGACACTCTCTCTAGACGAGGCATTTGATTTAACATCCCTATTCTGACTGGAGGTGACTAGCGAACTTATATATCCAGCACAATCAAACTGACACCCCTTTTTGTCAAGGGTTTCACTGCCGGTCAAAAGAAAACCAAAGTAACATATATAAAAATAAGGAGATGTGATATGATTGCCAATGAGAAAACTATCTACCAGAGTTCAAATGAAGTGGATGTAAGCAATTACGGGCAACAGTACGGCCTTCAACAATGAGAAAACTCTATACCGTATAGTATGCTATAAAAGGCCTCGAAATGAAAAATATTAAACAATTTATGTCTATGTCTACATCCTAGTCACACTTCGGGAATGATTTTAAGTCATCAATCGAATGTTACAAAGAACGAAAGACATATAAGGAACTCTAATCGTCTGTTTATTAGTTCTCACAGTTTGGTATCTATATTTTTTTTGAATTATTTTCAATTAATTGGATTTGAACTAGTTTTCAGGAACTGCGATTTCTCTTATAGATCGATACCTTCTGTTTTTTTGTGGGGCCCGGTGGCCGACTGGTCTAAGTAGTCGAACTACTGTATCACTAGCCAGTCAACACTGATGTTGTGAAGTCGAATCCCGCACGTGGCAGGTGCACTCGACTCATATCTTAATTGACTAGGATTGTCAGTTTTCCTACCGAATTTCGGTGGTTCTCTCCGGGCACTCCGGCTTCCTCCACCAATAAAACTGACCGCCACAAAATAGCACAATAATGTTGAAAGTTGCGTTAAACACCAATCAATCAATCAATCAATCTGTTTTGTCTTTTTATTAGGGTTAGTTGTGTAATAAATCTGTATGACGTCTTTACACTTGAATGTGTACTGATATTATTTTGTTTGGCACAACTTTTCGGAATTTTCGGTTTTAATGCATTCTGGGCCTTGTATCTTTGATTAAGTTTTTACAAAATCTACTATGATAATCATCATAAACTAGTAGTAATTCATAGTATCTAGTCTTTCAGAAAAATAACTTTCTTTTTTCTTTGTGCCAATATCTTTACTGGAATGTTCGACACTCCCCAAAATAATGTTAATCTTTTCGCCAGAGTTTCTGAGTCATATGGTGAAAGCTATATAATGACTGAGTTCAATCTAAGATTATTTAATATAACGAAAAGAAGACTATTTCGGGATAAAACATCTTCATGTCAGAGGCTATGACTATCCTGTGTTCGATACGGAAAAATCCAATTTAGATTAGAACGGCTGGTTACTAAGAATTTCACTTTTTGCACAATCCAAAGAGTTGACCATTGTATTCCTTTCCTGAGTACACTTGTTCATCGAAACTAAACGTTCTTGTCAAGATATAGGCATTATGGTGATTTTTTAAAGTTGTGTGTGAGGAAAAGGTGGAAGTCCACCCAATACTCAGTTCTTAAATAAGCATACTTTTAAAGTTCAGTGTGTTTACGTTGTTATATTATATGTTATTCGGGTCTCAGACAGGGTATATAATGTGACATTCCCGGCTTAGAATGTATATTCCCTGAGCCGTAGGCGAAGGGGATATAACCCCTAAGCCGGAATTGTCACATTATATACCCGGTCTGAGACTTGAATTACACATATATTACGGATTACCCCTGCCTTAATGTTGTTTTTTTTTTCAGTACAAGGTATTTGTTAAACATTCACAATGCAGTATATATATTCATTACCATGTTTTTTTTTCTTAATGTTTTGGGTAATTCATATAAATGCACTTTTTTTCATCTTGACAAACATTTTTTTCAACAAAGTTTTTAGATTTCTTGTTTACTGTTTGTATGTTTGCTGGCTATTTTTCATAACAAATATAAAACTCAACCTGATATTTTCCGTATACTTGAAGAATTTTGTTATTTACTGTGAAAATAATTTTATCGTGTATGTAATAATTTATAATTACACTTTAAAACATTAATTTTAAGTATTTGGAGTGTAAGTTGCGTGATTTTAAATTAAAAATGTATTATTGACGGATGCACATCATTATTTTCCCTCTGTGAACCTCTGACATTATTGTAGTGTTCTGTGTAGCTTTAGACTACGTCACATACTAACAGGTGTTATGATGACGTTTTTTGGGTTCCAATTGGGGTAAAAACGTCGTATATACCCCGACAGTTTCCTGAATATATATTGACATCTCTGTGTTGTTATCCAATCACAAAACTCGACACATTTGTAATCCGTAATATATCGCTATATTTTCACGAAATGTGTTCATGTCTTGTTTAGTATGGATTAAAATGGAAGTCACTGTCTGTTCATGTTTTAAACTGATACATTTTTAGGGGGAGGGAGGAGGTTAAAATTAATAGATGTATGACATCTTATATGACATGTTTTTAAGTTCATTGATACCTACATATCAGAACTAATATATTATTCCATTTCAACATCTGAATGTTAGTTAATAATATATAATATGACAATGTATAGCTTTAGATTAAGTTTGTAAAAACATGATTTTGTACCAACTTTTTCTTAATTTTTTAATTACCTTTTTAGTATTTCTCCTTTACCTCACTTGATTTTTGTAATAACCTGTAAACTTACATAACTTCCTAATTGGAACGCAGTTAAATTTGATGATTGAAAATATATTTTGAGTGCCAATTTAGGTTAATCCTTGAAACATTATTATCCTGTTGCACATTTTCAAACCTGATACTTCGTAGTTAATCTCTTAATAGTGTTATAGCAATTTTAATTTTTGTTTTGCGTTGCTCAAATATTCTGGCGGCAATGGTTGTAGTAAAAGTTGTGGGCGCGATATCGATTAAGAATAATTCATTTGACGAGGATTCCATATTGTATCGTTTGAAAAGGATGGAAGCACAGCTTCTTGCAGTGAGACAACTATCAGAGGACTAAATGCATCTTTAAGTAAGTTTAGTTTATTAGTAAAATTGAGAATGGAAATGGTGAATGTGTTAATAATAACAACCCGACGAAAGAGCAGAAAACAGCCGAAGGCCACCAATGGGTCTTCAACACAGCTAGAGAATCCCGCACCCGGAAGCGGTCTTCAGCTGGCCCCTAAACAAACATGTGTACTAGTTCAATGAAAGTGGACGTCACACTAAACTCCAAAACATATAAATGAACTAAAATTTTTAAAAACATACAAGACTAACAAAGCCAGAGGCTCCTGACTTGGGACAGGCGCAAAAATGTGGCTGGGTTGAACATGTTTTGTGAGATCTCAACCCTACCCCTATACCTCTAGCCAATGTAGAATATTAGTACCGAGTTTTATTGTGCCAGTACTATCACTTCAAGGAGCGTAATGCCTATAGACATGAAAAAATGTAGTGAAAGAACTTCAATTGATTTCCAATGATCAGTTTTGCTTAAAATGACTCAAGTAGAAAATATCACAAACTAACTTAAAAGCAAAAATAGTTTTAACGAATAGAAAAGTATCTAGCAAAACCACCTATCAAGTTTATTTTGAAATTAATTTTAAGCAGACGCCTCGTGTCTTTAATTTGAAATCATATTAACTTTAAATTGTTGCAAAACAAACTCAACACACAAATGTCACCAAGGCCAGCTTAAGGGTTTTAGGATAGTCTTAGATTTTTTATCAATTTTGCAACTTATCGGAAAAACAAAATGTGTGTAGTAAAGGATTAAAATATTACCGTACTAGTAATACAAAATGCGGTATAAGTGTTATTTCATTTTTTTAACAAGTTACCAAAATTAATACGATTCGATGCTTAGTACACATAACTCCTTGTGTTTATTTTTAAATATGATACATTAACTGCCTCAAAACAAGTTTTTGTGATTGTTATTCTAATTACTGATATAAGACGGATTTCCATAATTATGATTATTAAAGATTCAATTGCCATTATTTAAGTCAAAAGTATGCGTTTTTTAATGTTTTCGTAGAAAATTAACTCGTCTTAAAGTTTCTATGTAGTAATTTTGGCAAGCTAATTGTTCGCATCATGTTTGCATACACCCAGCCGGTATCAAACCGTTATGAGTGGGAAGACTTTCATTTTACCAAGGAGCAATACATTTATTTCTTTAAAAAACTGTCTTTCCTTGTTAATTCAAATTCTCAATTAGATATTGATATTTTGCATGAGTTTATTATGTAGAAAGTTAACACACAATTTTAATTATTCTTGTTTTTTTATCACAGAATCCACAAACAAACCTCCTGTCTTCTTTTTGCAATTATTGACTGCCGGGACTTCAGCCTAAATGTAGATTCCAATGTAGTTTTTGAGCTGGTCAAAACAAACGAAGGTGGACATTATAACAACTTTGATGGCGTGTTCGTTGCGCCACAAGATGGAGTTTATCTCTTTTCTTGGACAGTTACTTCTGCTGGTACAAGCTATATAATGACAGAATTGGTTGTTGATAACAACATTATTTCATCTACTGGGGGAAAAAACACGGCTTTTGGAACGATCTCTATGTCAGCATCCATGACGGATTTTTGTAGAATGAAGAAGGACGAGCATGCCTGGATTAGAACTACTGGACGCGGAGGATCACATTATTTGCACAACCATAACAACTATCCCAGATCATCATTCCTTTGTTTGCTCGTTTACCAAGAATAATCATCATTGCATTACAGTGATTTTAAAAATTGAACTTTACACGTTATGAATAAGAGCTCTCGTATCATGCTCGTTTGACGTGTTGTGTTAATTGTTCCTCTAGATTCATTTTAATGGGCTTTGGTATTTCGTTTTTAATCATATTTTATTTTATTTTTTTATTATTGTATTACATGTATATTTAATTCAATAAATTGCTATATGGAATGTTTTATTTTTCTTCTATCTATTTTAAACAAAAAAATCTATCAACCTATTCGTTGATTTCAACAAAGAGTATTAGTTGTAGCGTGTTTTAAAGTACATGATGTGTGTAGAAAACATTAAAGAAAGATTCAATTAGAAAATAATTATTTGCTAAGATAGGAATGATAATTCAATATAACTTTGAACTACAACAACCCTTTTGTTGGCGTCTTTGTTAACTTTTTTTGCATTTTTGTTTGAATTTTTTAGTCAGTTGTGTTTTAATTCTATGATGAAAGTTTACACAGTTTTGGCTGCTGAATCCCAATTATTTTCACATCAACTTATTACGTCTGTTTGGTTTGCTCGCCAAATTTTGTCAATATAACGGAACTATAAACAACTGTCATATAATCGGGAGGTTTAACAAGCTATAAAACGAGGTTTAGAGGTATTAAAAAATTCTATATTAAACAAAAGTTAAAATGGCTTGCTTGCAAACTTTGTTTGGATGTTTGCTTAAACATTGTAATTAAGATTGACACCTAAATTCAATGTGTTCAATGCGGAGTAACAGTCTGTTTACTATATACAAATATTTGATTGGACAATGAATAATATCATATTGTTTCCAGGCAGGCACTTGAAAGATAAAAAGAAGCATATCTTATAGGGGCACGGGAAAAAGAAATAGTAAGTTAAATGTGAACCAAATTTAAAATGAATTAAAAACGCCAAGCAAGAACAATTTTAATGTCACATTTTAATTTTTAAATCTACTGTTACTATGGTGTGGTCAAATTATGATTTCTTGTAAATAATTACGTGAAATTTTGCACTTTTATCTAACTGTATATATTCTAAAACAAATTTTAACTTTGGATTGCTTTGTTGAAAACTTCTTGATTTTTTATGATTTGAGAAATCAGTGGCTCGCAATGCTTTCAAGGTCAATGCAGAAGTAGTAATAAAGAAAATCAAACAAGCAATATTACAAAGGCACTCTTCGACAAACAGAAATGATAGTGAATTTACTAACTTGTGTATTAATACCAATCGTAACAAAATTTTTAAAACTCATTCTCTCATTTTTCTTATAGTATGCAACAAGAAATGACACCGTATATTCTTACCACAGTATTAAATATTTGATATTATTTGAAGTTCCCATCTGGAAAATGAATGGTTTACAATTCTCATTTCAATTTTAATGATGACCTAATTCTTTAAACATTTTGGTGAAAAATGAAATCTATATAGTTTCGTCATTACGATCCAAATAATGCGAGAAATCCGATGTAATTTTTAGGTGGTAGCATTTTTATGGGTAGAAAGATGAAGGAGAAACATGATTCTACGAAAACAAAACACACACACACACAACTTAAATAGAAAAATCAATGCTCATCCAGTAATATCTTGTTTACCTGTTCGTGTAAATTGTATTGATGGTATTAATAAATTAAAAGTATTTATATTAAACATGATGATAAATGATGATGCTTTATCTTCCATTATTTAAAAAAAAACAATTTGTATGCACGAAACCTTTCAATATCATACCAAATAAAACAGTCACCCCATCAAATCTTGCTTTACTATAAAACTTGTAGTATTATTAATTAGTTTTCAAGATAGGTTCACATTAACTAACTATTTCTTTTTCCCGTATCAATTTTAACCTATGCTTCTTTTTATTTTCTCAAGTGCCTGGCTGGAAACAATGTGATAATATTCATTATGCAATCAAATCTTTGTATATTGTAAATAGACTGTTACTCCGCCTATTCATTGCATTTAGGTGCCAATCTTAATAACATTCTTGAGCAAACATCCATACAAAGTTTGCAAGCAAGCCATTAATATTTTGTTTAACATGGTATTTAATAATAGCTCTAACGTACTATTTTTGTTTCTTCGGAAAATGCCTGTACCAATATAACAAGAAGATGTGGTATAATTGCCAATGAGACAACACTCCGCCAGAGACCAAATGACAAAGACGTTAACAACTATAGGTCACCGTATGGCCTTCAACAATGAGCAAAACCAATACTGCATAGTCAGCTATAAAAAGCCCCGAAATGACAAATGTACAACAATTCAAACGAGAAAACTAACGGCCTGATTTATGTACAAAACAATGAACGAAAAACAAATATGATATACAGCAACACACGCCAACCACCGAATTACAGGCTCATGACTTGGGACAGGCACATACAGAATGTGGCGGGGTTTAACAAGTTTACTGACGCCCGACCACCCCCCTAACCTGGTACAGTGGTGTAACAGCACAACATATGAACAAACTACAAATCAGTTGAAAAGGGCTATAAGTCAGGAATATGACAGTTGTTTTCACTCGTTCCGTTGGTTTATAACGTTTGATTTTGTTACTTTTTATGGACTTCCCCTATTGAATTTACCTTGGAGTTGACATTTTCAACTGATTTGTATAGAAATAATAATAATATATCTTTATTTCATATCTTTCATATATAAAATACACTTCATATCTTCTCACATTGAATTTAAAGGTATTCAAATGAATGAGCGCACATTTCATTATTTTGTTACTTACCCTTCAAGAGCACCTGAGATCACCCCCAGTTTTTTGGGGGGTTTGTGTTGCTCAGTCTTTAGTTTTCTATGTTGTGTTTTGTGTACTGTTGTTTGTCTGTTTGTCTTTTCTTTTAATTCGCCATGGCATTGTCAGTTTATTTTCGACTTATGAGTCTGAATGTCCCTTTGGTATCTTTCGCCTCTCTTGTAGCAATTACCTGTCAAATTTTAAAATTGTAAAGAAGAATATTTTGTTGAGAAAAACGAGGAGCAAAAAAATAACACTGTTTAGCAATTAACAAAGTTGGTTAAGAAATAATTCATGGAAACTCGTGGCTTGTTGGTGATTATTCCACGATTGTTAAAATTTTACTCTGAGCCCAGAGCATCAAACGACTCTAGGGGGAAATTGTACACATGGTAAATTCGAATACAAACCACGAGCCTTATACATTATTTCGATTCTTATATTAGAAATTTAAAATGTAACAAAAATATAATAACGTTGTTCGGAAGATGCCATTTCCCAAAAACATGACGTTTTTTTGTGACGTCGATTTGTGATGATCGTTATTTATATAGAGTTTTAGTTCGGCCCTTCATGTGGGTCTGAATGAGGTTTACAGAATAAAGAATAATTGTGGAAAATATCAGAATTAGGTTATATAATACTGATGACAGAAATGAACGATATACAGAATAAGGAAATCATCAAATTAAATAAAACTATAACAGTAAAAGAAGGTCTCTTCCAGTTCTATGTAAAAGTTCATGTCTCTGGCTACTTAAAATAACAAAAGTAAACATAAAAAAAATGTAGTTAGATGTAGATGTCTGAAATGTATAACAAAAACAAATATGTTTTCATTCTTTTTCAAATGACGTATCATATAAGGTAATTTCCAAAATGTTTTTACGGGATCTAGAATTTTTTGAATCAAGATTTCATGACAAGTACTTTCATTACAAAAAAAAATTTAAAAGATGAAGAATATGAAAAGATCAGTAAGAAGATATAAAGGAGGCAATGAAAAACTACAAGTCGAAGAAAGTAAGGCAACAAAATGACTAGAAATGAAAAGGCCGAACTACTGAAAAAATTAGCACAGAAAAGTAAATGGTGTGGGAGTTTTCCGAACAAACTCGGTAATGAACTCTGGTGCTCGTGCATGGTGAACAGTTCCCATTTCTCGCAGGCCATCCATCGTATTGCACAAGACAAGGAAACAAATATTCAGTGACATATTCCATTCATAAACGAGGAAAGGAGAACGTGAAGTACAAATAGAACCTATCTGTAGTATTCTGTGACTCGCATATCAAATAAAGGTTAATCAAATCATATTGGAGTCCGTTAATTTCGAAGAGCTAGATGTTAGTAGCTACCTTCCCGCATTGAAATCATGATAAAAAACGCAAGCACTGAAATACCATACACAATGAAGCAATTAATTGCATTAGCTGAACTAAAGAACAAGTACTTACTAGCACAGTACATTTACTTTGAACTAAACAAAATGTATATAGACTTGAAAATTGTTAAAAGAATCCTTAAAGTATAAAAATTGTATTCAACAAAACAAAGTTAAGTATATGTGCGTTACTTCTATCATAATAGTAATTTGTTATTAAAATATCAAAATATCATGACGTTATATAAATAGACACACGTAGCATTTATTGTATTTTAAAAACAAATTTAAATTATTGATATGTTGCTGGTAATGTTATCTATCGCTGTTGCTTTGATGGAGAGAAAAAAAAATTAAAGCATCGTTTGCGTAGACAATTCTGTCAAAAATAAGTATATTTATTTGTTTTACAAATGTAAAGCTTTTAACTTTAATGAAAATGTATCAAAATCGTGATGTTGTTATTTCGATGTAACGAATAAATATAATTGCTATATTCTTCTCAAAATTATTTTTTTAATAGTATGCATGCTATTGCGCATCCCTATTAACAGTTTCTAGTATATATATACTAGTTATCTGTTCGGTTCAAAGAAATATATTTGTGCAAGTAAGTTCTTGTTCGTGACCTGGACAGCTCTTAAAGCAATTGTTATAGGAGTATTTTCTGACTATAGTATACTTTTAAGATGAACGTAATATATTTTATAATTTTTTGTTCGGTGTACACGGTAGTAATACCAAGTCAATACAAAATGTCACAGACATTACAGTGGAAGCTCTGCAAAATAGATTAGAAAAAATGGAGGCGTCACTAAGTGTTCTTGACTTGAATATCAAGAACATCAGCGCAAGTAAGTTATTAAGTCAATAATACAATAAAAGGACAAGTGATACTGCTAACTATCATGAATATGATAACAGATTAAAGTGTATTTGTTTGACATATTCCACTTTCGAACCACAAAAAAGTTAATATAAATATATACACTTGCATTTTACGTTTTGATAGATTGTCAACATTTTATTTGACAGCGTTTCATTTTTATAGTAATAAACGGAATTACCAGTCTCTTGTCCTGGGTCCATTTTCCATCCGTCCGTCCGTCCGTCACGGTCAGTCCGGCAACATTTCGTACGATAACTAAAATTTGCTTTAACCATGTTATTTTAAAATAACATTAGGATTGACGGAAGAAAGCTCCCTTTATATTTTTACAGGACTTCAACCGTTTGATTTAATGCAATTTTTTCACACATTTTTTGTTTTTGTTTTTTGCACTAATTCCATTATTCCTATATCAATTGCCTAAAAACTTTATATTATTATTGGGATTGATGAAGAAAGCTCCCTTTCGATTTTCAAATTTTCCGATTCGTCATTCCAGAGTAACGGGACTTATATAGTCAGATTTAAGTAAGTTTTTTTTCACAAATTGTACCATAACTTGTGTCTGCTTGAATTGATTTACTGGAAATGTTTCATAACTGTTGAAATTCGTGAACACCGTTCGATAACAAAAATCTGATATGTTATTCCAGAATTATGGGACTTTGACCGTCAGATAAATAAAAGGCATTTTTTTTTAAATGCCACTTGCTACGGTTACATTGAAATGTAACAATAATAAAAAAAAGTTATTGTTACATTGGAGACTAATTGCCGGAATGCAGGGTTGAGTAAGGAACTGATTAATTGCGAATGTAACAATAATACTCGTGTCTACGCTTACGTTGTGTTATTGTTACGTTAGATTTATTAAACTTTAACCTTCAATAGTTTCGTTGCTTAATTCTTCGATACGTACTTGATAATAATAATAATAATAATAATAATAATAATAATAATAATAATAATATTCAACAAATAGTGTTTTTAAATAGTTTTAAGTATAAATTGTTTTAATGTTCTTCAAGATACTACTACAGTTTAGTAGTGCCGAAAAAATATAGTTCTATAGATCGATGTTAAGAAGAAACGTGTTCACTTCTATGTATTTAACTGCACACCTACCTTTATTACTGTCAGTATACTTTGAACAATGGATGAAGTGATTCCTATTACAAAATTTGTTTTGGGTGAAAAATTTAAACTTGGGATGCGTTTGAATCGAAACTAAAACAATATCAAGACTCAAATTTTATACAGTTATACAAACGCAGTTCTAGTTCAAACACGGATATTGCAGAGTGGAATTGAAAAGTCTGCAAAACCGACGTGCACATTGCTGCATCACTCGTTTGTGATGGCTGCCTATAGAGTGGTTTCACCACAAATGCGTCGGACTGAAACATGCTTCCAAAACAACATACTGGATGTGTAGAAACTGCCATTGTAAATAAAATTTTAAAAATTGTATGCAATATTGTAAAATTCAAATAAAAGTTTTCAAGTTTTATTTTAATACATATTACAAGTCCCAGCATACATTGAAGTGCATTAACGTAACAATAACACAATGTAACCGTAGACACAAATATTAATTAATCGGTTCCTTACCCAACCCTGCATTCCGGCAATTAGTCTCCAATGTAACAATAACTTTTTTTATTATTGTTACATTTCAAAGTAACCGTAGCCAGTGCCTTTTTAAATATCATTCACTAGCTCTATCGTATCTTTCCATCGTATATGTCAAAGTGAACTTGAAGTTAAGGACGCAACTATCACTTTACAAGTTCGTCACAATTTCTCTGTTTCTTAACTTAATGAATCTCATTCGTGCATAGTTCTAATTCCTTTCAGGGGTTCGGCTTTATTTTTTGGTTTTATCACTTCTTCAGCATTTGTACTATGTTTTGGATTTTCAACAAATTTGGTCTCATCATCACTGGAGAGAAGTTCGTTTTCGAAATGCGATTCTTGTGCAGTAAAAAATTGATACCGTTAATGTTGAAACGCACACATTCAAATCGTGTCATTAATCCTACATTGTAAATATGTATCGCTTATCGGCCATTATTTCCTATTTTTTCATGTTTCTGGTCTTTTGGGGGCATCGATGCCCGAGTGGTCTAAGAAGTTATACTACTGTACCCACAAGCATCTCAACACTGAGGTTGTGAGTTCGAGCCCCGCACGTGGCAGGTGCATTTGACGCCAATCTTAATTGACAAGAAATGCTAGTTTTCCTGCCAAAGGTGGTTCTCTCCGGGCACTACGGCTTCCTCCATCAATAAAAACTGGCCGCCACGAAATAGCCAATAGTGCTGAAATTGGCGTTAAAACACCAAATCTCAATCAATCAATCCTGGTCTTTTGCACTTACAACTAGATTGACTTTCGAATCGTATAACAGGTGGTAAAGCATATTAGGAGGCTGTTTACTCTGTCCACGCACCGGGTGTCTCTTTTGGGGTTAATGCGATTCCCATTATTTTCATTCCTTAAACATATTCCGGTTGACATCGGTTTTCAACCTTTTTATTTTTGATAGGCATGCATGTGTTCTATATGTTTGAGCCAAGTAAAATCTACAGACCCGTCGAAGTATAGGGAAATTAAGATAGATACCGTCAACACAAATTATATTATATTAAATTTCCGGATTTTTGTTGTTTCTAGTCTTGAATATTATTCTAATGTTCAGAGACAAGCTTTCAAAAGACAAAAAGTAAAGAAAAAGTACACAGTTGACAAAATCAATGCAGATTCAAAATGGTCTGTTCAAAATAGCAGTTCACATGATTTTTACACCTACTGAAAAGAATAAAACTAATCAAAAATATTTATTCCACTTCGTACGGGAGAACCATTTTAATAACTTGCAATACAACAAAAGGAAAACAATAGGAAAAGTGTATGCATCCTTTGTGACACATGTGACATAAGATTGCGTTAAAAATTTCAAATTTTTTTGCAGGCAAAAAGGACGATGCAGTGATGTTCTTTGCAATTATCAAAAGCAATTCCTTCAACTTAGAAAAAGAATCTACAGTTGTGTTTGACACTATTGTTATAAACGAAGGCAGTCATTATAACAACTATGATGGTATATTTGTGGCTCCACGTGATGGTTTATATCTATTCTCCTGGACTGTATCATCTAGTGGTGCCTCCTTTGTCATGACAGAATTGGTTGTAGATGATGAAGTCATCACATCTACAGGAGAGAGAGAAGCTGACTCTGTTAGTTTAATGTCGGCCTCAATGACAGCGATATATAGAATGAAGAAAGATGGCCACGCTTGGATAAGAACAACTGGTTGTGGTAGTCCACATTATTTCAAAAGTTCGGACAATTATCCAAGAACCTCATTTCTTGGTCTTTTGATTCGTGCTGAATAAAAACAATGAAGTGAATAATACATATATGATGTATACATCATTATTTTAATTGATTTTCTGACTCTTAAATCAACTTTTTGGTTAGAGTAAAACTTGAAATCAATCAACAGATTTAGACCATCATGTCACAGTCATATTGTCATATTCGAAATGCGAATGTTGGCAGTGACAATCTCGGATTTCAATGAGTGTTATATTTTCATTGATTAAAAAAAAGCATTTACAATAAGAACACCAGTGTCGTAAGTTGGTAAAAGGCTTTTACTTAGTTTTTTTCGCAGATGTAAGTTAAGGTATGGTAGGACTGAGACTGTTATAGTAGTCTCAAGGTAGAATGAGTGAATTCAACTGTTGAAGTCCAAGTTGAGGAAAAATAGTCATTCACACCCAGCTGTTGTCCCTGTGGTCTTTCTTTTTTCCTGGGTGCCATTGCTAATGGAAAATTAAAATAACGTTTTATAGATTTGGTGCGTCCGAAGCGCTTTTCTGGATTTACCTTCATCAGGAACACACAAACCCTAAATAGAAAGTTAAGAATGTATAAATATCCGAATTTGTCAAGTTGTGAAGTAATGCGTGCGTTATGGAGATTGTGTGTGTTTATTTTTTATTTTTTATTAATTTGATTGCAGTTTTGAACACGACTGGAGTGTTGTTTTAATTTATTTTCTGTGTTGAAATTATTTGCATAGGCCTACTAAAACACTCGTTCGTTTTTCTGCACTATTGAGAACGATTTTGAATCAAATATATACGGAAGTACAGTGGGGTTTTGTTTTCTATTTCAGCATATTGAACTAGCATTGCGTAGCTGTGATCATTCTATGACACAATGATGTTTTATGTTGTTTTACTTGTGTTTGAGTTGTCTACGGTGGCGATTTCATACTACTAAGTTTTTTTCTAAGCTGGTTTCTAGTTCTGTACAAGGATTTCTGTATGCCTATTATCATTTCTCCTTTCAAAACGGTGAAGGTTTACCACTGGACCTGTCGGGGACATTGTCGCCTTGAATGTGTCATGCTTGTCATCCTCAGCCTAAGCAATTTGTTACTGTAATTTGAATTTCAAAATGACTGAGTGACATTTTTTCGACGCACTGGTCAACTCAACCGTAGTGAATCACATGATTTTGACATAATCAATAATATATTACAGTAAATACGAGCGAAAAATATCTTTATAAGTAAAGAATTTTCGCATAAAAATTAAATACACGGGAAATGGCAAAGTTCACGAAGTCTAGTCTGATTAATCATTTTACAAAAAAAAAAAAAAAAAAGTGCAAGCAAAAAGGGGGGGGACGGACGCCCTCTATGCCCCCTCTGGATCTGCCACTGTGATTATATAATGACCTCTTCATGAAGTTATTCGGCATTGACGTAATACTGATTGAAAACTTCATTGTTTCAATTATATAGAAGTACAGTAATTTGACGGGTTTGGGACATAATTTTTTAGAGACCTGTTTCATACAGACCCTACGAAATTTAAATTGCTCAAATGTCACTTCTAAAAAATATTACAAACTGGTTATATTAAAAAAAAATCTTTTGCACTGACATATTAAAGAAGTGTAAGAAACATATAAAATAAGTTTTCAATAGAGAAACAAAATATCAGTAAACCAGTTTTGTCTGAAAGAACATTTTTTGTTTTTTTCGCAAGTTGCCTCCGACTTTGATTAATAACATTATGGTACCAATTTGTCTGCACCAAATGTGCATTTCGACAATAAATGTCTCTTCAGTGATGCTCGAGGCCAAACTATTTGAAAATCCAACGCTTATTAAATTAATAATTCTATATAAAACTCAACTATGTTTTAACTATGTCGCTCACCTAGGGCTATGTGCACAATCATCAATGGACACTCTCCAACATTGTAGATTATAATATTCTTCTTGACTAAAATCTCTTTTTAATTGAACTTGTACTAATGGTCATTTTTTTCTGTTTACAGTTTCTCTCTATCTTCTATAGTGTTTGCCAAATACACAAAAAGGGTAAAAATCTTCATTTAAAGACAATTACTCTTATAAGAAGACAACTGAAATATTCATCTACATGTATACGGACCTATTTTCAGATCTTGAATTGCTGATCATTTTTGCTTTGTAAAGTTTCTATCTATCCATTTTAGTTTTCAACATCATAGGCAAGGACCCTCATGGGTAGTCAAGTTACCCCTTAGTAGTAATAGGCAACAAAAAAAAAATTGGTAAAAATCATCATTTAAGGTCACTAACAAAAAATTTACCAATGATTTCAGAAGTATCAACGTATGTGTAGATCTTGCCTTGTGGATCATTTTTACTCTCTAAAAATCCCTTTATCTTTTATAGTTTCAATAATAATAGGCAAAACAAAAACAAAAGTTGTAAAAATCGCCATTGAGGGGCAATTACTCCAATATGGAACCGACTGATGATTTCAGCCACGAGATTTATTTGTAGATCTTGTCTGATGATGATGACAACAGTTTCTGGATGACAAGTGATGACAAAAGCTCACACCAACCCTTTGGGCCGGATAAGCTTAAAAGCATATCCCTGAAAATTCCAATGTAATCTGGTACATTTTTATTATTAATAAACTGTGGACACAGAGATATGTCTCAACTTTTTGTAATTTTGATAGAATAATGTAAATATTGAATCCAAATGGCAATACTTATACATGTAAACTAAGCAAAACATTCAAAGTCAATGAACCATGACTTGAGGAGCAGGACAAAAAACCTCCATGGAATTGAGAAATGCCAATGCTTATGAAACTACATACCAAATACCATTGACGTATCATAAGTGGTTTCCTTTACGATAACCTTAACACAAACTTTAACTTGTAAACAATGTTAAGTTTTCAAAGTCAATTAACCCTGATAGGTGTGGGGCCAAAAAATTTCCATGGAAAATTAGACTTGCAAATGCTAATACTATCATTGACTTAACATTAGTGGTTCCTCTTAAACTGATCTAATCACAAACTTTAACATGTAAACTATGCAAAACATTCAAATTCAATAGACCATGACTGAGAGGCGGTGTCAAATAATCTCCATGGAAATGAGATGTGCCAATGATTATGCATCTGTTTACCAAATATCATTGACCTATAACAAGTGGTTCCCCTTAAAAAGACCTAATCACAAACTAATACATGTTAAGGAAGCAAAAGTTTCAAAGTCAATAGACCATGACTGAGGAGGCAGGGGCAAATTATCTCCATGGAAATGAGATGTGACAATGCTAATACTAAGAGTCCCATATACCATTGACCTACCACTAGGGGTTCCCTACAAATTGACCTAATCACAAACTAATACATGTTAGGGAAGCAAAAGTTTCAAAGTCAATAGACCATGACTGAGGGGTAGGGCCAAATTATCTCCATGAAAATGAGAGGTGCCAATTCTAATACAACTGCATACCCATTATATCATTGACCTACCACTAGAGGTTCCCCATAATCTGACCTAATCACAAACTAATACATTGTTGACGCCACTATCGTTGGAAACAGCATACCTAATTCTAGCTTTTTGACTCTGTCAAGGCGAGACAAAAACCTCCAGGAAACCATAGCTATCTTGATATACTTCTATTTACTATAAGAAAGTCAAACAAGACTAAAAACTAAATTATTTATTCATGTCAAGATTTTTGCAAACAAAAACACAGGAAAGTGTCAGTGAGTACATAAACAGACACAAGAGGGTGATGCATGTTAGTAAACTATTCATAAAATCAATTCAACAATTACTGTAAATTCAGAAATTTTTGCCATATTTTCATTATTGCGAGAATTGCAACAGGATAGATTTTGCAAAAATAAAAACTTGCATTCTTAATTTGAAAGCATAAAATGTATGAAAAATATGTTGAAATTGTAATAATTAATCTAGCATTTGTGTCAATTGTTTAACAATAGTAATAATACATGCACACAAAAATATCTGAATTTACAGTATTCTAATGCTAAAGTCAGTAGTTATAGCAATAATGTACTTCTAAATGAACGAAACTGGCAGTTAAACACACAAACACACAAACACAATTCTTACAAAACAAACAACAAATCAACAACTATCATATTATGAAATAATGATTAATTTTGTATTTGTGAGTGATTTTAATGAGCAGCATTCCTTTGATCTAAATTTCATGAGTAAAAGCAATAAAACACAAAGCATGTAAAATAAAGAATATATGGGATATATGTCCATAAAACAGCAACCCAACAATTAAAAAAAAACATGAAAAATAAAATTAAAATTTATGTACTTGGATCAAAATAAAAGAGAAATATATAGGATTAAACTTGAAATAAATGTGATCGACTCAGTATAAAAATAAGGAGACATTGTATGAATGCCAATAAGACAACTTTTCACCAGAGACCAAATAACAAGATTGTAAGTCTTGTCTCAAATTATGAAATGAACTAAAATTTTATAATTACTTTTATGATAAAAGTCAAATAATCAACAGTTAAAAATGATCATATTTAAAAATGGCACTAAAAACTTTATTTGTAATAATGTCTTTTAAAAAGCATTTTCATTCATATTTAAGCAGCCTTTTATACATTCATGATCAAAATTTTTTTAAGTAAAACATACTGAAACATAAAATAATTGATGAAGTAAAATTTGATGCTAAATGGATAAGTGGTCACCAAGACATGGTTGTGAATGAGTTCCAGAAAATCAAGTTAAACAAAAGACCTGCATTCCCAGTACATTTGAAAAACTAAAACACCCTTCATGGACATACTTATTACATATATATATATATACAAAATGTGATAAAAGTTTGTTGAGATTTATGATAAAAAAGTTAAAATGTGAAGTTACATGAGGTGTGATGGAATAAATAGGTTTCAATATGATGTAGTTTGAGTTATTTCCCTTGGTCATTATGTAAAAGGTGTACCTGATTGATTTTCTTACTTGACTAACCAAATTGAAACATGTGGTAAAACAAGTCTGATAAAATATCCTTTCTAAGCAAGGCTTAAATAAATCAAAATTGTTCAGAAAACAACTTTTTCTAAAGTCTAGCAATCAGTATAACAAGTTGAATTAGGCTGATTTATGAAGGAATTTGTGCACTTTAACCTCCAACATTATGACAAAAGGGAAATAACTCTTGCTCAAATTGTCAATATACATAAACTATCTAACTCCATGGCAGTGTTTTGCTATGATGAAATATATAAAGCAATGATAATTTTACCATTGAAATCCAAAATTTATTTGATTTTTATAAATTTCAATCAAAATTACTATGATAAAAACTATAAAATCAATAATACTCATAGACCAGTGTTTCATGTTCTTACAAGCTATTTCAACCAAATGTTGATGTCATGTGTAATGCAATACAAGTGCATACTGTTATTTCTTCCAATTTGCATGAAATGTACTTTTTTCAAAACACATAAACAAATCTTTGTTTTTATGAGTTTATTTTTGAACAGTGCATTCAACTTTTCATTTAGCACAATTAAAAAATAGAATTTCTCTTCTTTTTGAATAAAGCTAATTTATTATCATATCCATATCAGAAGCAACTTCTAATAAATTGAAGTGCAATTTGAAAACATATGGATGATTTTCATAATATTACAAAGAAGAAATGAAATTGGTCTTACACAATGATATGTTAATAATGAGATACAATAAGATGATTAATATTTGATAGGGTTTTCATGATTTGTGGAGGAATAAAAGTTATAAAAGTGAATATTACATTCATCATCTTCATTATTTTAATATAAAGGTTAAATAGTGTTTTTAAAAATATTTTCAGAATTATAATTATAATTGGTAAAATTTATTTTAAAAGTCTTGACTAAAATACCCTCCCATGAATAATAAATCTTAACCTTATGACCATATAAAAAATACAACAATGTGTCTACTCTATCCAATTTTTTTTTTAATTATATATCTATAATCTAATAAATTGATCTCTATATTCGTGTTAAAATGATATTAAAAACATTCCTACTTTACAAAGTCTGAATTAGGTTTATGTTGTACACCAATTACGATACACTGCTTGTGAATCAAACAGAAATTTAACAAATAGTGCAAAAGAAACATGAAACATGTGTGGGGGTACAAGTGTACTTAAAAATCACAGCTCCCGATGAGCCAGTCATCTCCATACAGAGTATGACTGAAACAGAATCTTCTGTCAGAAGGGAGTAATCATTATTATCATAAAAAGTCTTTTTTTTTTATGTTGCATATAAATCTTTTGATTCCATTCCTGTTCCATTAGTTTGAATCTCTTTCAAAATCTATTTACAGTAGGCAGAGTAGTTTCGTCAAACAAAATTTGAAATTCTTTGTAAGCAGCAAAAAAGTTTTGCTTTTTCATTATTAGACTGTCCATTAAATTTGGTTACACTTATCGTTTTGTTATTTTTGATTATGTACTTATTTGTGAATTTTTATCTCCTATTTAGATTTAATATTTTTTTCTCATTTTTTACTTTACTAATCTTTTAGAGTATATTGAACTTATTTTTACATTCATTTTATCAATTTCTTTTTTTTTTCTTTTTTTAATGACTTTTTACATAAAACAACAATTATCTCCCTTTGGCAGCAGAATATCACAGATCATTGTTTTCCTATTTCAGTTAACACAGCCACTTTTTGATGAAGCAGAATCTATAGATTATACATCTATACGGGGTTATATATATATATAAACATCTTCATGTTTGTTAATGTAAACTTCACAAATACATAAAAAAGAAAATTGGTGCATCTATTCAGGGATTAAGAGAAAATACATTTCCAAATGGAAACATAAAAAAGAATACTCTTGCATATTTAAGGAATTTCTACAGGCATCCTGTTTACCTATCTAAAATACAATAGCAAAACTAGGTTCATTTAAGTAATATTCCTTTAAAAGGGGAAATAACTCATTCACTTCCGATCCTGTAAGAATCATTGTGTCAAACACTTTTGATATTTCAATGTTATTAATGAATGGAAAAGTAAATTTTTGTCTAAAACTAACACAGTAAAGTATATATAAAACTCATGTACAAAATTCAAATATTTACTCAGCAGTAAATAAATCTTAACAAAACAATGTTCATTCTTTATACATTCAAAGACAAAATTATATTCATTAATAGATTTAAACCAGGCCTATACAATTATTTTTATTCAATAATTCAATATTTCTTTTATTTCTATTGTTATCTTTTTGTTATTTATTTTTTTTTTTTTGGGGTGTATTTATCTTATCACACAAATTAAGTTATAAATTACACCATACAACAAATAATGTGGATTTTTCATTGTTTTCTTCTCCAGTAGAAAGAATACTGGATAAAATACAGTGACTTAAGTTAAAATATAAGGCAGAAATTTACAGCTACCTTTGAATAAAATAACAACCAAGCTCTAAAAAAACAACCAATATTTAAATAAATTCAACAGCTGATTGTTCATTGAGTAAAATATAATTAAAATAAAAAAAATAATAATAATAAAGTTTGAAATAAATGTACTACCAAACAAACATAACAAAGAACTGATTGTTTCATAATGAGTCTTAACACAACATTAACAATCTATCTTGTATATATAGGATTAGTACCTCTTATAAAACAAAATACAATAATGTCATCTCACGCATTCCTTAGGTTCTATAACTAAATAAAAAACCAACTCCTGTCTATGTGGTAAAATATAGAAACGATATTCCAAGGAAATCTCTCATTTCTACATGTTAAAGAAAAAAAGCTTGTCCTTTTCACGTCTTACATTTCCATTTCAAAGATGTATCTCATTCGTACTTGGTTTTCTTGGTAGACCAAGTATTCACTCTGGCTAAAGCTGCTTTTGTTTGCAAATGCACTCTGGCTGATAGGCTTGCCTTGTGGTACGATTACTTTTTTTCCATCTAATGTTAAAAATGTGTCTTTTGATGGATCTGTAATAAACAAAATATGTATTAAATTATAACAAAGTTACGAGGAATGAAAACAACACTTTATAAATTTCATGCCTCCGAAGAGCTTTTCTGGATTTACCTTCATCAGGAATGCTCAAAGCTGAACATTTAAAAGCCAAGGATGTATAAGAACCAAAACAGTTGAAGAGATATTTGACTAAAACAGACTTAAAATTAATAGCCAAATCCATTTAAGGTCAACTTTATATAAAATACAGTTATATATACACTGATGTTGTTATGAAGCTAACTGTGATAATTCAATTTTAAACATTTTTGACATTACTATTCATAGGGCAAGCTGAGCAACACACTTATCATAATTTTCTCCCCAAGATACTTATAACATTTTCTCTCTCTTACATTCCACTAGTTCAGTCTTATTATCATTTTCTCTCCCTTAGATTAGAATCCACTATTTCAGACTTTTTATCATTTTTTTTTACTTCAACTCCACTATTTGAAACTTATTATCATTTTCTCTCTAAGATACTTATAACATTCTCTCCCTTAGATTCCACTAATTTAGACTTATAACTATTTTCTCACTCTTAGATTTAATAGAATCCACTATTTTAGACTTTTGCTAATTTTCTCCTTTGGATATTTCAAACTTCTTATCATTTTTTTCCTTTAATACCACTAGTTCAAAATTTTCATATGCAATTAGCATTGCACATCTCTTAGCAAGAAGAACTTTGGCACTTCATGGAAAATATGTGACATCACTTGCATTCATATAGCTTAAAACTTATTCCAATATTAGAGCTTAGCCATATGTTTTGACTTGGACACACTGTTGAAGGCCAGACGTTACCTTGAGATGTATATTTTCTGCTGGATTTAGTGAGTTGACATTTGACAACTATTATATCACCTCATTTGCATATGGTTAAACTTAAGTATTTGTTTTCTGATTTGGTGTCACAGTAATAGGAAGGGAAATAACTTTTACCTGGTTCAGTCCATCCTTTAGCAACAACACAATCAAAACCGCTTGGAGCTTTTGTTAGTGACGAGTCATCCATGGAGATATGTTTCTCTTTACCCAAAATAGCTTCATTCAAAAACATTATGCCTCTTTTTCCTGCTGGTCGAGCTAAATAAACATAAAAATTTTCAATATACTTTTTGAAGAAAAAAAATATCTCATTTCTTCATCATGTATTTTTCAACAAAAAGACTGCTCTAGGTCAGTCTCTTTGACAATATCATAACCAGCCTGAATAGCAATATTTCAATGCTTGTTTACTGTGTGTGTTAGTTGAATCATTAAAAGGATGCACAGCTATGCAAAAATGATCACAATCAAAATACATCTGCCATTTTATTGTTCATTTATCAATATCATCCAGAACATGCATGGAATATTTGCCACATTAAGCAACCAACAATCAATCAATCATTTATGAATAAAAAGATGAATTATTAAAGATGCTCAATTTCATTCATTCAAGACACAGGGTATATGAAAAATATCTGTTAACTTAGAAGTGCTCATACTATTGTATGTAAAAAAAAATTCTAAGCAGTTGGTTCTGAATGTGCTGAAGTTAAATGTTCAACAAGCTGTAGAAACATTCTTACTTAAACAAAAGGAATGGTCTTAACTGAAAACTGAACTTGAAATGATCAGTTAACTGAGCATTGATATTCCTTTTCTACGTAGAGTCAAATAAAATGTATTTCAGTCCAAATGATATTTATGTCAAAAAAAATGTTGACACAGATGATACCCCCGCTTGCATATCATATAGTTATAAAGGGACATAACTGAAGAACGGTAAAAGTGACGCTACCCAAATTTGAACTTGATCTGGTAATAAGCATTGTGTGTAAGTCTCATAACATTTGGTTGAGGCTAACTTAAGTAGATAACAGAAACTAAAAATTCAGCAATTTTTCTATTTGTAAATACGCATAACTCTAGAATGGTTATGTATAAGTTTTATAACATTTGGTTGAGACAAACCAAAGTTAGAGAACAAAAACAAAAAATTCAGCAATTTTTATGTTTATAAAGGGACATAACTCAAGAATGGTAAAAGTGTCACCACCAAATTTCAAACTTAATCTGTATTATGTAGTAATAAGCATTGTGTACAAGTTTCATAACATTTGGTTGAGGCAAACTAAAGTAAGAAAACGGAAACAAAAAATTAAACTGAGTTTTGTGGTAAAAAAGCATTATATATACATTTCATTACATTAATTTAAGACAAACTCAAGTTAGAGAATGGAAAAGAAAAATTCAGCAATTTTTTCATTTGTAAATGGGCATAACTCTAGAACAGTAATCAAAGTGCTTGTAAGCACTGAATGGTAAAGATTGCTTTAAATTATCAGTAGGAAGTAAAATTGAATATTGCATTGTATAAAGCATTGGTTGTAGTTGATTCAACTACCATTATGCACGAAGAAAGATAACTCCAATTTTCAAAGAAGACTTTAAAAATATTTTTAGAAATGAAGGGTAAAAATTGCTTTAATTTATCAGTGGAAGGTAAAATTAAACATTGCATTTTATAAAACATTGATTGTAGTTGATTCAACTATAATCATGGTCAAAGAAAGATAACTCCAATTTTAAAAATACTTGATATTTAGAAAAAAAAAAAATTTCCATTTGTAAAGGGCATAACTCTAGAACAGTAAAAGTGACAGCACTAAAATTCAAACTTGATCTGTATATTGTGGTAATAAGCATTGCGTATAAGATTCATAACATTTGGTTGAGGCAAACTTAAGTTAGAGAACGGAAACAAAAAATTTAGCAATTTTTCCATTTGTAAAGGGGCATAACTCTAGAACGGTAAAAGTGACGCCACCAAAATTCAAACTTGATCTGTATTTAGTGGTAATAAGCATTGTGTATAAGTTTCATAACATTTGGTTGAATCAAACTAAAGTTAGAGAATGGAAACCAACTTTGGGACGTACAGACGTACGGACGTACGTACGTACAGACAGACAAGGGTAAAACTTAAAGCCCCCTCCGCTTAAGTGGGGGGCATAAAAATGTATGATTGTTTTCTTTATACTATAAATCTTAAAAACTATTCAAAAGAAAACATCTTGATTGAAAACTGAGAAGTAAGAAGTAAAGCAGACAATTGAATATTCTATAAACTGTACTTTTTTAAATGCCATAAATGAAAATATATTGTTAACGTTGACAACCACTAACAACTCTGCATACATATGGTGACAGAGATCCAAAATGTTAATAAGTCAATTCAATTTGACTGTTAAATTGACAGTTAATATAAAAATAAACAGCTGCACCATGAGCGCATGATACGCCCGTTGTTTTATGCAATAATCATAAATAGTTTCTGAGATACAGCGTGACATGTGAAAACACACCTTTTTTAACAAAAAACTCAATAACTCTTAAATAAAATTTTGAATCATCACCAAAAAGTATACAGATCTTGAGATTAATATAACTAAGAAGTGTGTAAAGTTTTAAGCAATAATCATATATTGTTTTTGAGATACAGTGTGACATGTGAAAACACACCTTTTTTAACAAAAAACTCAATAACTCTCAAATAAAATTTTGAATCATCACCAAAAGTATACAGATCTTGAGATTAATATCACTAAGAAGTTTGTAAATTTTTAGCAATTATCATAAATCGTTTTTGAGATACTAGGCGACAAGTGAAACCAACCCCCTTTTTTACAAAAAACTCAATATCTCTAAAATAAAATTTTGAATCAAAATCAAAAAGTATACAGATCTTTAGATTAATATAACTAATAAGTGTGTAAAGTTTTAAGCAATAATCATAAATCGTTTTTGAGATATGGCGCGACATGTAAAAACCCCATCCCCCTTTTTTACAAAATACTCAATAACTCAAAAACAAAATTTTGAATCATCACCAAAAATTATACAGATCTTAAGGTAAATATAACTAAGAAGTGTGTAAAGTTTTGAGCAATTATCATAAATCGTTTTTGAGATACGGCGCGACATGTCAAAAAAAACACACCCCTGTTTTAGTTACAAAGTCCCGTAACTCAAAAAGTTTTAATCTTATTTTCACCAAAAAGTATATAGATCGTTTGACCATCATAAGGAATAACTGCATTAAGTTTCATGAAATTTGGATGAGTCGTTCTCAAGTTACGGTGTGACATGTTTACGCCGGACAGACAGACGGACGGACGGATGCCGGACATTTGTATACCATAATAAGTCCCGTCAAAATTTTGACAGGCGTATAATAAGGAGATCCACCAAAGTTCAAATGAAGTGGATTTAAGCAATTATAAGCAACTGTACGACCTTCAACAATGAGAAATACCCGTACCATGAATCTTGTTACTTACTATATCCGGCAGACTTTCCATTCTCTGAGGCAAAATAAATTCCTCTTCCAACTCGGCCTCCACTGTGAGGCATGATACGTAGTCCACTCTTCAAAATAGCAGCTACTACAGCAACATTTGTTCCATGCCACAATAACTTCCTGTTGGTAATTTTATCATGTGCTTTGACTCTGTCTCTCTGAAAAATTATAAACTTTGTCAAATACGTTCAAGCAAGTTTTAATGCAATTCATCCTCATTCTTATACTTCTACTTTTCAACAATTTTGGCAATGATAGCAATTGATAATAAAATTTCATATAGAAATGATATTAATTTTAAGAACAGAAGCAAGGATGGCAATAAATGGAGGAAAGTACTTCAAATATTAAAAACACACATTTGGAAACTGTTTTTACTATATAGACAAGACATTATTAGTTTGGAAGCTGACACTTTGCAACATGGATATATTTTAAATTGGTCGATCAAGGTTTCAAATGTTTATCCTTAAAATGTTTCGCTTTATGACAGAGTGATATTTTCATAAATGCTTCGAGGGGCCCACTGTCTCGCCTGCTACTGCTGCTGTCAGTTTAAATAGTGTAATATAACTAATGGGTTTAATCAAAATTTAAAGATACCCTTTCCGAAGTAATGCAGACTACATTATAATTAAGTGTGAGACATATATGGACTATTAAGAATTGTTCAGTGATGTCAGCCTACCTCAGAGTGTCTGTTCATCTTCCATACATGCTTAATCTTAACTGGTCTCCATCCAGCACATTTGGTATTATCTGTATAGGTCTCCAATATCTGATGATAGAAATAAATTTAAAATAAGACTAAATATGAGTAAAAAATAATTAAATGTGTAGAATAACCCTATAATTTGTCTAAATCCTCCATTAATAAAGAAATGGGTATGGGTATACAGACATTTTCCTTTCTGAAATTTATAATTCCTCAGCTTACTTAATATTTCATGTTTAAAATCTGGTATTCTTCTCAACTTTTCATTGATTGAATTCACTTCTTAGGGAAGATCTTAAGGAGTGTGGGTTTAAATTGTGAGGCTTCTAGCTACTAAAATTTGAACACTTGTCACCTGTGATAATTAAAATGTCTTCCATATTTTTACTTACTTTATATTCTTTACTCTTGGGGTCAACTCTCTCAAGGTCACATTTCAGTAAATTGTAATTGACATCAAGAGGATGAGCAGGTTTGTCTTTATCTTTCTTTGAACCCTGAAATAAACCAGCAATTTATTATTACATACAAAACAAAAAAATCATAAAACAATCACGAAGAAATTCTTATTATTCAAGCTAAGGCCACAGAGAAGCTAATTTCTGCTTTTGAGCTACATTGAAGGTTCGTTTCTTGATACCAAATTTGAAATAAAACAAAGAATAATCATTGTCAATAACATAAAGAAATAGATATTAACTTTTATAGTTTTGTGGTTTGAGCATGAATGCCATAATTTCTAATAACATAACTTTCTTTGTTATGTGAATTCTAATTGAATAATGCAACAATTGTGTTACAATCATACATTCAATGACAATGTAAAAAATAATGACTTAATGAATTTGTTTGTATCACTGGGTAAACATCCTCGTCCTTTGGTCTCTGGTGGATAGTTTTTTCGTTCACAATCATACCATAACTCCTTATTATCATATCTAGGTTGTCTCATAATGACACAGTTAAAGAATTTTTATTTATGTTGTCTCAGTATTTCTCACACTTCAAGAAACACATTCCTTAGATATCAAAGTTTGAAAAAATAAACATCAAACTTACTGCCATCTTGTCTCTCTCCTTCTCCATTTCCTGTGCCAATGCAATGTCTCCAAGAACCTGTAACAAAAACATAAACATGTCTTAATATCATATACAGCTAAGTGTTATACAATTTTATGTTGTTCTCAGGAAATAAACATTTTCGTTGACCAAATATTGTAAAATATCTAGAAACCGATTGCTTGATTGATTGATGACAATTTTAAGTGGAACATTACACATGGACAATATTGCAGCGAATAAACTAAATGACCAGAAAAAACATCGACAAAAATAAAAGTAGACAGTAAAATACAACTGTATTTTTAAAAAATGATCAAACTTTAATAATACTCAAATACTTTGTAATGAAAATATCTACTTTCGTTATTTTAAATTGATTAATTAATAAAAAAAATTAGAGTCTATTCTTCAAGTCATTATTTACATATTAATGTGGATTAATTATTATTCAAAGAATATCATTTTTTCCCCTGCTTCACAGACCAATGGCTGCCTATGAAAATTTCTTCCCAATGTATAGGGTCAAATTAAGTAGATTTAGTGGGTATAGGTAAACCACAAATTTAAGTGTAACAACGAAGTACACTTCTAAAGGTTTGTGTACAGACTTAAGCAAATCCAACAAATCAAATATCCACGAAAAATACAAGTTTCCTCAATCCACAAAAAATTGGTATCCCCTTATAATAAATAAAATTTCAGAAAAACACAACCAACAAAACACTGACAGAAATTCTTACCAGAAGCATGTCCATCTTAGATCTGAGTGTTTCAAGAGTGTCAATGGTTGGTGGAATACGACGTCCAAAGTCATGTGGTATCAAGGTATAAAATGTAGATGATAGAGCTGTTAATGTATTCTTAGGTTTTTTAGCATTGATAGCTTTTTCTATGTCATCCAAACATTCAAATCCTTTAGCAATCTGTGACTTGCCCAGTTTCCCTAAAGGCATTTTCTTAACATCTGTGAAAGAAACAGAAATGTTTTCAAATTTCAGTGGAATACTATGATCTATAGTTATCTATATACTAAATAAATATACTCAGTTACTAGAAAAATGCTAAACCACGGCTTTGTGATACTGAAATTCATAAATTATTGTGATGTTTTTATTTTTGTGAAAGTTAACCGAATAGGTTATCCTATTGTGCCCTTTGAACTTAATGAATAAAAAGTAAAATCACAAAAATACTGAACTCTGAGGACAATTCAAAAAGGAAAGTCCCTGATCAAATGGCAAAATCAAAAGCTCAAACACATCAAACGAATGGATAACAAGTGTCATATTCCTGACTTGGTACAGGCATTTTCTTATGTAGAAAATGGTGGATTGAACCTGGTTATATAGCTAGCTAAACCTCTCACTTGTATGACAGTCGCATCAAATTCCATTATATTGACAATGATGTGTGAACAAAACAAACAGACACAATAGGTAAAAATGTCAAAAATAGGGGTACAGCAGTCAACATTGTGTTACCATCTTAATCACTATAAAAACAAACAAATGTAACGAAGAAGCACAAAAAGGCATACATCAAATTTAACATCCTCATTTTGCTTTTTTATTATACGATCTAATTTATCTATGTAAAATCCACCCATAAAGGATGGAAGGTTTTAAGTACTGGCATAAAATCGCGCGTTTGAAATTCGCACAGGTAGACATAAAATAATTATGTTGTTCAAAGTATGACGGGATACATAAGTATAGAGTCACATAAAATGGATATCACAATAACAGACTTAACAGTAAAAGTAATATTAATAAATAAAATAATTATGTCGTTCAAAGTATGACGGGATACATAAGTATAGAGTCACATCAAATGTATATCATAAAAAACAGACTTAAAAGTAAAAGTAATATTAATAAATAAAATTATTTTGTCGTTCAAAGTATGACGGGATACATAAGTACAGAGTCACGTCAAATGGATAACTCAAAAAACAGACTTAACAGTAAAAGTAATATTAATAATGACAAATAAAAGAATACTATAACACGTTATTAAGATGATAAACAACATCAGTACGCAGAATCTATACTTCAAAACCATTGTCTATTATTTGTGAAGTTGATACGGAATATTTATCAACAAGGTCTTGGTACCTTCCGATGAACTTTTTTAGAAAAAGGACGAGACGTTCTTTGACATACCCCTGGTTCATCAACTTTCTGCTCAGACACTGGTGACGTTTTACAAAGTCTGAGTAGGAGCTGCAAGCTCTTGAATACCGAATAAGTTGGGAAATGTATATCCCATATGCAGGTGAAGTTGGTATATTGCTACTAAGGTGGAGGAAATTGAAATCGTCTCATTTGTCATAGATTCTGGTACTGAGATGACTGTGTATGTCAAATTCGAGGTATAAGTCTAAAAATAAACTTTAACATATAAACTTTGATCAAAAGGAAAAATTACATCTTTGTAAGTTTGATATTCTTGGTAGTTTTGCTAAATTCCATGTGCCTCAAAAATAGCAGATGAAAAAACTGAACAAAAAGTTTTCCTATTTACAGTATACAAATATACATACCAATATCAAAACTTTTCATTGCATCTTGGAACATGTCATGGTCAAATATCAGCTTCATGAGGGACTGTGTTGGAGCATCTAGAGTACAGGCAGCTGTTGGTCCAGTTGGAGTTTTAACAGTTGGTGCCTGTAAAAGAAATAACAATATTTTCTAAAGTTATTCCTTTCATTGTTTTTCCTTATGTATTTTATATAAATCAATAAATTGAAGTAAAAAAACTTGAGCTAATTTCTTCTCTGATTTTTATGAACTTTTAACTAATTATCTCCGAAATATTTGCATTTTTTAAAAGAAGAAATTCCTCAAACTCATATATTTACAATTCCGATTTTCAAAATACATGTAAACTCCTGCAAGAAACTGTTTGAGAATGTAAGCAGATGTGGGGTAAACATCAATGAGGCAGCAACCAAGCATCACAATTTCACTGAAAAAAAAACATCGAGAGGTCATCATATAATGTCAATCAGACTGTATGGCATGCTCTATATTACCCAGAGGCCAAATAAGTTATGAATTCATTTAACAAAGACTATCAAAGATTTGACTATACAAAATTATCAACACAGACTTAAAAATAAAGATAACATGACAACCCCTGACTATGTGGATTCAGGTTGGGGCATAGCTGCCGAACCATAGTTCTTAGGTCTTTATTATATTTTTTGACAATTTGCGGACCATGGATCTGGAAATTGTCAAAAAATATCATAAGGACCTAAGAGTCTGGTTACGCAGCTAGCTGCAAAAAAGAAGGCATACCTACCAACTCTTTTTGATAGAAAAATCATTTTATTGCAAAAAATGTCTACAAAAATTTGCCTCTATAAATTCACCAATACTTTACCATTATGGACAATGATGCCCCCCTCCCCTCTATCTAGCTTAAACCCTGGATCAAACTTTGCTTACATCTACTTCATCTTCCTCTTCTCCTGCCATTTCTATCATTGTGTATTTGCCTGGCACTGGTTTAAAGCTAGCTCGATCTGCCCACTTATTCTTGGTTTTGTCTCTAAATTTCTTCTCAAAATCTTTAGTGGCATCATTGACATTTGAAAATGCCTTTTGCGCGTTTGTACCAGATTCTCCCTATAACAGAGTAAATCACAATAAAAGGTACTTCAAGAAAATGTCTGGAAACTTGATCATGAGTTCTGAATTTTACAAATAATGAGAACTGAAAGTATTTTTGATTTACCTGAACGACAGAAAAAAATAAGGAATTAAAGAGAGTCAACTTCTTTGATTTGTGCTCAAGAATTTGTATAACTTATTTTATTACATATAAAGGATTGTATCTCAATTATATTTTTTTTTAAAGATTTGAGGTTAAAGGAGAATATCTACACTGCTAAATGTATTGTGCTTGGAACAATACAATCACTATTGAATAATTTTCTCATAAAGAAATATTTAGTTTTCTCGACCTGTTTATCATTTACTGACGCCATCACAAGTTTTGACCATTATAAATCCGAAATATTTACCAACCTCTTTTCCCGAATGTGACCTACCATATTAGACTTATTACCTGGTTTGTACTAACATGAGCAACACAACGGGTGAAACATGTGGAGCAGGATCTGCTTACCCTTCTGGAGCACCTGAGATCACCCCAGTTTTTGGTGGGGTTCGTGTTGCTCAGTCTTTAGTTTTCTATGTTGTGTTTTGTGTACTATTGTTTGTCTGTTGGTCTTCCTTTTTTTAGCCATGGCATTGTCAGTTTATTTTCGACTTATGAGTTTGAATGTCCCTTTGGTATCTTTCGCCTCTCTTTTAGTTAATTGATGAAGAACTTGCAGTGATTTGAACCCAAATTTCCAAGAATTCATATATTTTCTTTTTCAAATAATGTACAATCAGCATAAAACAGTACCAACGGCCTTCTTTCTACCTTAGTATGACCCTTTTGAACCCTTCCTTTACAAAAATGCTGGATCTTGCCTGGTTTATTCCTCAAATACACCAGTTCTAAATGTTGAATACTATAGGTGACTCAATAACATATAAGCCAAAAAAACTTGAAGGTTGACATCAGTTTCTATAAGGAACAAGCATTCTGTGAGTATTGCATGGCAATACATAGTCCCCTAGTGGTTTAAAATTCATTGTAATGGAACGAAATGGTGTTAACTGCATAAAATAACAAACAAACCTACCACTAAATTCTTCAAACAATTTACTAAAGAAAAGGAATCCAAAATGAGTTATTTCCCTTTGAACAGAAATCTAGTAATTACTAAGTATTTCAAAAATTTAATTCTAGGGAAAGGGCTTTAACTGAACAAGGAGAAAAGCTAAAATCGTGAAAATCGAACTTGACCTGTAACTTGTCATGATAAAACAATACACCAAATATCAAATCAATATCTTCAAGCATGAGGAAAAAAAGTCTGGAAAACTGATTTGACAGACTGACGGATGGACAGACGGACAGACAGACAGAAGGACAGGGTGCAAACCTAATATCCATTCGACTTCGTCGGTAGGGGACTAATAAATAGGGAAACATGAAACAGGTTTTTTTTTCTTTTGGTCTTAAGTTCAAGATTTAAACAAATATAAAGGGCTAATAAATTGGTTGTCATAGTAGTAACTTACAACTCGACCCCATCTGTTCCATGTATAGTAAGTGGGTCCCATCTTGAGAACTTGAATGACATAGTATTTGTTGTTGTTATGTCCAATGTTTGTCTGGTTCAACATACAATCATAATCATCATAAACCTGGAATTAAACAAAACACGATATATTAAATAGATATGAAAAGATAGGTTTCGATATGACACAATTCAAGTTTGAGTTACTTCCCCTTGCTGTCATTTTGGAGGAGTAAATGGTTGATTTTCTTATTTGTCTATAGTTATAACCAAAGTGAAACATGTGGTACAACCAAATCTGATAAGAGATACTTACTAGATTATAGTGATGAATCAAGCAAGGCTACAAGAAATTAAAATTGTAAAGTCTAGTGTTGATTTGACTGATTTATGAAGGAATTTGAGCACATAGACCTCAAACTTAGTGACAAATGGGAAGTAACTATTGCTCAAATTGTGTCAACGGAAACCTATCTATTTTGTGTGTATTCACACGGAAACCTATCTATTTTGTGTGCATTCAAACTGGTTCTGACAGGTTTGATAAATTTTGATATACCACATGTTGATTAAATTTGTCAAATATAATGTCCTGCCATATCCATTCGAAACATTTGACTTTGCACTTTCCTTTAAATCATTACAGAAACAGATTCTACCACTTCACCCCATGATAACAATATGTATTCATTCTAAATTGTTAAATTTTCAAAGTTTTACCTTTTTCTAGTGAACAAATTTCAAAATCAAGGAGTGCTGTGGGAGATTCTACATGTATTGGCAAAAGTAACCTCAGTACATGAAAATAAAATAGCAAGAATTTTACAATGACAAATAATTTTTAAAGTTTCAAAGAATCCAAAACAAGCAGCAACACCAAGAAATCTAAGAAACCCACTGGAAAAATTATTCTGGTGAGGAATATCTAAGCTGGTGATATCTCACAAAGGGGGTCTGACGTTAAATTTTATACATATCCAATTTTTTTAAAAGTCACAAAAAAGAAGAGAAGGCAAAATAGACTGTAAAACATGTCCCACTTTTTTATGTACTAACAAACAGAATTTATAAAAATATTGGGACTTAATTTTGAAGCTTCATACACAATTTCATTAAGAAATAACACATTGGAAAAAAAATTCTTTAATTACCTCACATGATGCTGCATAAGGAAACCTATCATCTGGTTTATGTTTCTTTTTCTTGCCAGCATCAGCAGCTTTCAATGAAGCTATATGATCATGTACTGTCTTTGGATCCTCTGCTTCCTCCTCTTTCTTGGCTTTCTTCCCACCAGCAGCTGCTTTCCCTGGGGCTTTCCTTTTTGGTGGCATCTGTTAAAAAAGTTGGATGAATATGAATTAAAATTAATGCACAACTGTCATCAACATCTTATAATATGGTGGATTCATCATCAATCGTTGGATACCAATTTATTTTGAATTTCATGGATATAGGTAAACCATGAATTTAGGTGTTTAACGAAGTTCAAATTTTTCTACTGGCATATATACACTCTTTGGCAAAACCATGAAATCAGATATCTACGAAAGTACTATTTTCCCTCAATCCATGAAAATTGGTTTCCACGAATATAAATGAATCCACACTACTTGACTTAGTATTTCAGATTAGCTGCTTCTATACCATTTAAATATTAGAGATCATAACCTCAGTTCTATTTGCTTCTTAGTAACTTCATCTTCAATACCTGTTAATTTTTCTCATATGCATTGCATGGATTATTTGAAGGTTAAAATTTCCCCACTCAAAGCCTAGGCTAACATCCCATACAAATCTTTTTTCCTTTTTTGGGGATTTTGTTGAGAGATTATATATAAGGGTTTTGTGTCATGAAGTAATACACAATATTCCTTCTTTTCCTCTGAATTGCTAAGGCCAGGTGGAATACAATTGATTCAGGTCTACTGTCGTCACATAATTTTTCATGATGTTTCATTTAAATTATTTAAAATTTAAAAATATAGGCTTACAATTACTTTGCCAAACATTTTGAGACCGAATAAAGTTTTGAAAATTTAACTTCACAACAATAATTTTTTTTTTTTTTTTAATAACATATATATTGATTTGATCATTTATATATTTCTAAGACATGTACATTATAATTTGTGGTACTCGGAATATGTAATGAAAATAGATTGATTGTTGTTTGCTTAACATCCAGTGGCAAATATTTAATAAATATTCAATTAACAACTGAAACAAATAAATCTAATAGATAGGCATGCTATACATGTAAGTGGTTTGACAAGGATGAAAGTCTGAAAATTTTGGCTGGCACAAGAAAATTGTTGACATTTTTGGATAGTTGCACATATTTAGCCTTGCAAAATACAATCTGTAGACCCCTGAAAGAGTTGTTAAACCGGTACTTTAACTTGCTGTGAGATTGACACATTCCTTACACATTAAAGGCACCAGATTTACAATCCCAATTTCAAAAGAGTATTTAAACATCTCACTCAATCAAAGGACAATTCTTGTTGGGAAGTCCTCCTCAACACAGAGAAACTGGTTCATATTTCTATACCCTGGGGTACCTTCGGGACATGTTTAGAAGTCCACCTACCACCTCCAAACATCCACTCTATTTAACCCTTTTTGCACAACCTTTTGCAGTTTTGATGCTTGTATCTATGCTATTAATTTTTTACTGATGATCAAAATGGCAAGCATATATCCATTCTCAGTTCTTTGGTCACCAACTTGCTTTTAAAATCTGTAACAAATCAAGTCAATAACATATTCTTCTTGTGCATGGGGTAGCACTTCCGCATGCCACGCCCCCTTTTTGTCCGACAAGTCTTGCTATTTATGTGTTTATCTGTGTGTTATGGGATACAGTTTTGTTTACTTGTAATCGATTGTTAATCAATGCACACGATAATGAAATGCAAGTATATTATCACCATATTAAATGCAATCTAATATTATATACACGTATAATGTATTAATGAACCATAATAATAAATAAAATGTAAAGTTTGCAAAATAGCAAAGAAATATAGTATGATATGCTATACTTTTACCTCTTTGGCCGATCGTCTATCAGAAAATCATTACGTTAGCAGATTTTTCTTCCTATTTATACTAAGACGCCGGTGAGTGTTCGGCCAGACCAATCATCTCGTTCATCCCCAACAGGTTTATACTTGTGTCATTTGGGGTCTCTTGGTTTTCTTCATTACATCGGATGATAAATCATAATTCTGAGTTGTCTCCCTTCTAAATTCGCGCCAAAATTTCACAGTGTATCTTCTCCCTACTTGAACAGACTGTGTCGATGAGGGTGTGAACTTTGTATAGGACTAGAGATAACAAATAATCGAACTAGATAATAAATGAATATATAATCTACAAGAACAACAAAAAACTGTTAACCTTAGCTATAGTAAATGCCTCTTACTGGAAATATGTTCGTTTTAGTAAATATTAAAGTTGGATGTGACTGATTTGCCTTGTTCAATATGGACAAGGAATTGTATATTATATGGAGCACGGTGAGTTATTTGTTCGTCACCACTCCTGTTACTGACACTTTATGCAAATTAAACGTATTGTATTGTTTCTATTTATGGTTTATAACTGCGAGAACTGTCACACTTCCTGTTTGAATTGCGAATTAACAGATGTTCTAAGTTAATATGCCGGGTAACCGGCTTCTCTGGATTCAACATGGTGATGCAATGCGGCCTGAAAAAGCCCTTCGCTTTTGCAACAAAATAAAAAGTACTATGCAATCATAAACAGTATTTTTTAGCATTACCGTGAAAGTGCAGGGGTAAATGTATCTTCGCTATATGTTTATATATAAAAAATATGATATGCTAATCATTAATCCGTATTCTCCCAACTATTTGTTTCGTATTTATAAAGGAAAAAATCATACGGCTACATTTGGGAAGAGTATAACTGTCCAAGACTATATGCCAGGGCCGTTACTACATTGAGGCAAATGAGGCAAATGCCTCATGTTGAAAATTTCGAAAAAAAATGATAAGTTGAAACAAAAGCTTGTCTTCATATCAAATTGTTTTCACGGCGAGTGTCTTGCAAGAAGCATTTAAGTTCTGTTCACCCTCTGACGTCGTCCCCTGTTTTTCGGGATCCATATTCGTCATTTATTTTTAGTTTTCAGTGTTGATGGTCTATTGTTTGTCGTTGTGTGTCTTATCTGTTACCGGGTTTGTCTTTTGTTCGTTTATTGCCCTTCTTCATGACTATTGTCTTAGTGTTGAATTTCATTTGTAAATTTAATTTAGTAATTTTGTTTTAAACTTGAGTTTTATTATATTTAAGGACCTTTTGTCTAATTTTAAAACCTACTTTAAATTGTAAAAATATTTGAAATTAGCTCTCGCTTTTTTGTTACGAGGCAGCGTTAAGCGAACACCAACCAATCAATCAATCAATCAATCAATCAATCAATCAATCAATCAATCAATCAATCAATCTCAATCTTTTGACTAACGCTTCAGTTGTCCAATATTAAGCTGTTGTTGATTCTTCTCGTAACATCTGTATGTTGTAAACGTTCATTCTCTGCTTTGAGTAGACTTAAGACTTGGGAAAGATCAACGATGACGGGTGAAAGGTTGTGTGGTTTGGCAATGTTGTATGTCCAACGATGTCCAGATATTGTTCGAAAAAATGGTTTGAGAAGATTCGATGCTACCGGACATAGAAAAATTGGTCGTTTTTTCATGGAAAATTAAACTTTATATTAAAGAATACAAGACTGACTCTCTTTTCTGTAAATAAAACTAAACAGCAGACATGGGTTAAATTAAAGTGAGACAAACAATCTCCCGGAATCAAATCATTTAAAAAGAAAAATCATGTATTGCCATACGACCTTTTACACTGAAGGGCTAAACTTGCATCAAGCCGTGTTCAGGTCCTTAAATAGAAAATGAAGGGATATGGAGTAAATGTGCATGGGAATAATCGCACACACTACATAGAAAAAGTACAAATTATCAATGAACAGGGTTTTTATTCCTGTTCTTCATCTTGACAGTCGCTTGAGGGTCTTCAACAATGAAAGAATCATTCATACCCTATAACAAGGTCAAGACGGTCCCTAGTGTCGATTTAAGCGGTACTTAAAGTATTGTACTGTGAACAAATTTCAAAGTCACAAAAAAATACACCAAAGTCTAGACACAATACAAGACCAGAACAGACAGATCCGACATTAATCAGCCGGTATAAAATGTAGCAATGAGGCCTAAGAATAGTTTTCCTGAGTCTACCCTGAGTGTACCCAGTTTTCCTGAGTCTACCCTGAGTGTACCCTTTATCCTAGTTAGGAACTACATCAAGTTGTAATTGAAATGCGTTATAAAATCTTAATTCACATAGTTAAATAAATGATAATCAGCCCCCTCTTAACTTGATTTGATTAAAAAAAATGACAGGTATAATACGTTTTCTGCAAGCCGAAACTCAATTAAAAAAAAAAAAAAAAAAAAAAAAAAAAAAAAACAGCAGCTAACACTTAATTATGTGAAATACGATTTTTGCTTAATTCTACTTATCGGTCTTTTGATGTTGTCCCTAAAAACTAAGAGTCTTACAATGAATCTATATATTTTGCTTTGAGACCAGAATATTGTCGAAAACATAATTAAAACAAAACTTGCGTTTCAGATTAAGAACGGGTCCGAGAAACGCTCAGAATGCACAATTTTGCGTCATTTTTTCCAGAGCTTCTGGGGGCCTTGAGCGGCCCCTCAGACCCCTCGCCGAAATTTTTTCGACTCGCTTCGCTCGGGGAATATATTTTGCCTCACTTTTAAAAGAGGCTAGTTACGGCCCTGTATACTAGTAGTTATTTTAGAAGTAAACCTAATCCACAAAACCACGGAGCTAACACCGCCACCAAATTAGTATATCCATGTTTCTGCATTCTGTGACATTCGTGGCAGACGAGACAATAAATTAGAACATTTAGTAGATAAACAGGTAATCCGCAAATACAATGCGACCAATTCTGTTAGGCAATGCCTTCAGCATCATTTGTGTCATGCCTTGTTCAACATAGTCAAAAAATGTCAGACATTTAGACGGATTTACTAATCATCATTGCAAGTATGTTGAAAGTCTTTAAGATACAAGTTTACTACAACTATCACATAAATTTAACATTTTCAATTATCCATATAAACGAAATGAACCCTGCCAGACGGGCATGTACTCCTTACAATCATTCGATACACCAAATATAGGTAAATTATTGCTTATAGTATCCGAGAAACGAAATGAACCATGAAAAGTAAACTTTGACCAATAAACCGTGAAAAGGAGGTCAAGGTCAGGTGAACTTTGTTATACACCTTACAATCATTCTATCCATCGAATATAGTTTTTGTTAACCATGATATGAGGTCACTGTCAAACCATGTCTGAAGAACATGTAGACCTTGCAATGAATCAATATACAAAATATAGGTGTCCCATACTCAAAACTGTCAAATTCATTTTTAAAGAACAAAAATGCACACAGATATCACATAAATTAAACATTACCGAAAAAGTGCACACACTGCAATGTCTCGCCTGCTTTACTGATCATGATTGATTTTATGTTCAAAATCTTTATGATAAAGGGTTAACTAGTACTACAAGTATCACATAAACTTGACATTTTCAAAGATTCATATAAATTAGGTCAAGGTCAGATGAAACAGACATGTTCACCTTGAAGCCATTCTATACCTGATATATAGTTGACCTACTACTTATTGGATCTGAAAAACGGAATTATAAACCACGAAAACATCGAACCATCAAAATGAGGTCCAGGTCAGATGATACAAGAGAAACAACATATTTTACAATCATTCCATACACCAACTATGGTTGACCTTTTGCTTATAGTATCTGCATGAGAACAAACTTCACCAGGAAATCTTTACATTGACCAATGAACCATGAACATAAGGTCAAGGTAAGATGAGACTTACCAGACAGACATGTACACTTTACAATCATTCCATATATACACCAAATATAGTTGACATATTGATTATCATTGCTAAAAGTATCTGAGAAACAGACCACCAAACATTGACCTCTGAACCATGAAAATGAGGTCGAGGTAAAAAAAAAAAACGTCAGGCGCACATGTACACCTTACAATCATTCCATACACAAAATATATTTGAGCTACTGCTTGAAGTGTCTGCGAAGTTGACTGTATCACTAATCCATGAAATGAGGTCAAAGTCATGGGAACCTTGTGAAGCGTACATGTAGACCTTGTAAGGATCCCATATACCACATATCATTATCCTATAACTCCTAATAAGTGAGAAATTCACATGACAAAAGCCGGACTATAGTTTTTTAAGTAACCGCTTAACCATAACAAGAGTGCAAACGCTGAAATGTCTTGCCTACTTTACTGACCATTGATTTCATGTTGATAGTCCTAAATATAAAGTTTTACTACAAGTATCACATAAACTTAACATGATCCAAAAAAATGAGGTCAAGGTCAGATGAACCCTGCCTGACAGACATGTACACTTTACAATCATTCCATGCATCAAATATAGTTGACCTATTGCATATATAGTACCTAAGAAACAAATTTAATCAGGAAAACTTAACATTGACCAATGAACCATGAACAGGAGGTCAATTCCAGATGACACCTGCCAGTTGGACATTTACACCTTACAATCATTCCATACACCAAATATGGTAGACCTATTGCTTATAGTATCCAAGATATGGACTTTACCACGAAAACTTAACCTTGTTCACTGATTCATTGAATGAGGTTAAGGTCAAGTGAAAACTGTCTAACAGACATGAGGACCTTGCAAGGTATGCAAATACCAAATATAGTTATTCTATTACTCATAAGAGAGAAATTAACATTACAAAAAATCTTAACTTTTTTTCAAGTACCGGTAGTCACTGAACCATGAAAATGAAATCAAGGACAATGGACATATGATAGACAGAAACTTGATAACATAAGGCATCTATATACCACACATAGTATGAAGCATACATATGGTATATAGATGCCTTATGGAAGGACTTCTACCTTCTGGAATATTAAGCTTTTAACCAGTTAGTTAACACTGCTTTGCCAAATCACTATCCCTATGTCTCACATTCTGCAACAGAAGTCACAGTCTCAACAAAAATGAGACCAAGGACAATGGACATATGCCAGACAGAAACTTCGTACCATAAGGCATCTATATACACGGTATAAAGCATCCAGGTTTTCTACCTTCTGAAATATAAAGCTTTATACAAATAGTTTAAACAAATTAATGTTGACCAATGGACGATGAAAATGAGATCAAGGTCTGATGAACCCTGCCAAACAAACTTGTACAACTTACAATCATCCCATTTGTCAAATGTGGGTGACCTACTGCTTATAGTAACTAAGAAATGCACCTAATTATCAAAGATTCATGCTAATTAGGTCAAGGTCAGATGATCCATAACAGACGGACATGTACATCTAACAATCATGACAAATACAGCTGGACTACTACTACTTTAAGTATCTGAGATTTTGTCCTAATAATGTAAAGATATAGATATAGATAAAAATATTAGGTAGGTAGAGTTCAGAGTTTCAGACAGGTATTGCTGTTACATTAGAACAGAAAAGTTGCAATTAGGCATGCTAAGCTACACCTGGGAGATAGCTAGGAATTGTAAATAAAGAACCTTTCAACTGTTCTAATATAGCAACTGTTTCATCTATACATAGATACAACAGTTCTGCCAACTTTTAATAATGCAAATGCATGAGATTTGGCCAAAATCGTAAAGATCAAAGAGAAAAAAACAATAGATCAAAGGAAAATGCCGCCAAATAAGCATGAACATGCATGAGTCTCACGCTAAATGCGTGAGACTTGGCAGCCCTGGATACAATCAATAAATACAACATCAATAATATGCAGATGACTTGAAATCTTTAAGGACTTGTAAGACTCGATTATATTTCGATCTACAAGACAATAAAATTGAGAATGGAAATGGGGAATATGTCAAAGAGACAACAACCCGACCAAAGAGCAGACAACAGCCGAAGGCCACCAATGGGTCTTCAACGCAGGGAGAAAATCCCGCACCCGAAGGTGGTCCTCAGCTGGCCCCTAAATAAAATTGTGTACTAGTTCAGTGAAAATGGACGTCATATAAATACACATATAAATGAACTTAAATTAAAAAACATACAAGATTAACAAAGACCAGAGGCTCCTGACTTGGGACAGGCGCAAAAATGAGGCAGGGTTAAACATGTTTTGTGAGATCTCAACCTCCCTCTATACCTCTAGCCAATGTAGAATAAAGAAACACGTAGCAATACGCACAGTAAAACTCAGTTTAAAAGAAGTCCGAGTCCGATGTCAGAATAGGTAACAAAAGAAACTAAGCAAAATGACAATGATACATAAATGAACAAAGGACTACTAGCAGTTACTGACATGCTAGCTCCAGACCTCAATTAAACTGATTGAAAGATTATGTCTTCATCATATGAAAATCAAGTACAATCCCTCCCGTTAGGGGTTTAGTATTATACCATCATAAAATATATGAGAAGAACATAACCCGTATCATGCCAACAACTGGTTTTAGAATAAATATGTTTATTTCCGATGCAAAGACCCTATGAGTGAATCAATATTAATACCAAAATATGCAATCTTTAATGACAAGCATTCCTAACACACAAGACTAGTGGTGGTCATTCGAAAACTGGTATTTACATAAAGTGTCTTGTCATATATTACATTAATAAACATAATGAAGTAACTTAAGGGTTTGTTGATGTGCTGGTAAGTCATAGAACCTGTGACCTGTATATATTAATCTAACATCTAACATGTTTATCAGTTAACTTTTTATTATTTACTAATTTTCTATTGTAGATTTTGTAAGTTAATTTTGTTAAAGGTCTGCAACTATTCTAGTTTCATTATGCATGTATGATTGTAAATGCTCTTTTGTTCCGACGTTGGAAAGTTCCGGGCGGAAAGAACTAACTAGCGAAAAGTTCCGGAGGAACTTATTAACTAGTTACTTTGTTCTTCCTCTGGTTTAAAAGTTCCACCGGAACAAAGTGACTAGTTGAAAAGTTCCAACGGAACATATCAACTAGTTAGAAAGTTCCTTTTTGCCAAATTAGTCAAAACCGGAAATAACAAACTATCCCAAAAGAAGTTCCAACGGATCTTATCAACCAGGCAGAAAGTTCCATTTGGAGAACTGATGCAAAGTAAAAGCGCAACATATTATATTTGAACCTTTCAAAGGGAAACCAAGATACTGATTACAAAAGTCAAAAGGAACTTATCAACTAGCCACAAAGTTCCTCTTTGGCAAATAAGTCAAAACCGGAACTAACAAACTAGCCCATAAGTTCCAATGGAACTTATCAACCAGTCACAAAGTTCCATTTGGAGAATTGATGCGAAGAACCACATGAGGAGGGGTATTCTCCTCTCTTGAGGATACTATGAATACTAAATTTGCATGATAATGCAACTTATTCCGTTTTATGTGAGCTATGAAATACAACTTAAATTTTGCATATTTGTCCCCAAAGAAACCCCTTTCAGTGCGTTGGGTTTTCTTGTAAATTAATGATTTGCTCTTATATATACTGATACTCATTCTTCCCCCTCTTTCTACAAAAAGGACGAAATATGGTATATTCGGAACGATGTAACTAGTTGTTCTGTTCCGCCAGAACTATTCAACTAGCTACATTGTTCCGGGACTTTCAACTAGCCCGTACTTTTCGACTGCACTCGGAATAAAACAACTAGTTGGAAAGTTCCATCGGAACGAAATAACTAGTTGAAAAGTTCCGCCGGAACAAAGTAACTGACGGAACATAGTGGCTGTTACATGATTATTGTTCACAATATAATTTCTCATGTTCCAGAGTAAATAAATTTATATATTTCTTTCACCACTGTCAATTCAAAGTCAATGAACCATGACTGAAGGTACAGGGCTAAATAATCTCCATGGAAATGAGATGTGCCAATGCTAATACAACTGCATACCAAATACCAAATACCATTGACTAATCATAAGTTGTCCAATAAAAACAAACCTAAACACAAACATTAACTTGTAAACTATGTAAAAGTTTCAAAGTCAATGAACCATGATGAGGGGGTGGGATTATATAATCTCCAAGGAGATGAGACTAATATCAACATTAGTGGTTCATCTTAAACTGATCTAATCACAAACTAGTACATGTATACTAATCAAAAGTTTCAAAGTAAATAGACCATGACTGAGGACTAAGGACCAAATATTCTCCATTGAAATGAGATGCGCTAATACTTATACAACTGCATACCAATTGTCACTGACCTACCACTAATGGTTCCCCTTAAACTGACCTAATCACAAACTAATACATGTAAACTAAGCAAATGTTTCAAAGTCAATAGACCATGACTGATGGGGCGGTCAAATATTCTCCATGAAAATGAGATGTGCTAATGCTTATACAACTGAATACCAATTAGCATTGTACTACCACTAGTGGTTCCCTATAAACTGACCTAATCACAAACTAATACATGTAAACAAAGCAAAAGTTTCAAAGTCAATAGACCATGACTGAGGGGCAGGGCCAAATAATCTCCATGGAATGAGATATTCCAATGATTATACAACTGCATACCAAATATCATTAGTGGTTCACCTACCAATCATAAATAGTGGTATCCTATAATTTTGACTGACCTAATTATGCACAAAACCATGACTAATACAGTGAGATGTTCCAATGCTAATACAACTGCAACCTGCCTACCATTGACATTATGAGTATTCCAACAAACAGACATAAACACAAACATTAACTTGTTAACTATCCCAAAATTTCAAAGTCAAAGAACCATGATGAGTTGCAGAATAACCTCCATGTAAACAATACTTGCAAATGCCAATAAATTAATACCAAATATTTTTGGTCCCCAGTAGCAGTTCATCTTAAACTGATTAATCACAAACTAATACATGTAAACTAAGCAAAAGTTTCAAAGTCAATAGACCATGACTGATGGGGCGGGGTCAAATATTCTCCATGAAAATGAGATGTGCTAATGCTTATACAACTGAATACCAATTAGCATTGGCCTACCACTAGTGGTTCCTTATAAACTGACCTAATCACAAACTAATACATGTAAACTAAGCAAAAGTTTCAAAGTCAATAGACCATGACTGAGGGGGCAGCGCCAAATAATCTCCATGGAAATGAGATATTCCAATGATTATACAACTGCATACCAAATACCATTGACCTACCACTAGTGGTTCCCTATAAACTGACCTTATCACAAACTAATACAGTGTAACCTGCCTAATCCGACACCTGAGTATTCCAACATCCTGCTTTAACCGACACATTTTTTCTGGTCCCAAAATATGCCTATCCTTGCAGAAAAAACCTGAGTATTCTGACACCCTGCTTAATCCCACATATTTTTCTGGTCCCCCAGTGTGTCAGATTACACAGGTTACACTGTACATGTAAACTAAGCAAAAGTTTCAAAGTCAATAGACCATGACTGATGGGGTTAGGTCAAATATTCTCCATGAAAATGAGATGTGCTAATGCTTATACAACTGAATACCAATTAACATTGGCCTACCACTAATGCTTCCTCTTAAACTGACCTAATCACAAACTAATACATGTAAACTAAGCAAAAATTTCAAAGTCAATAGACCATAACTGAGGGGGCTAAGCCAGGTAATCTCCATGGAAATGAGATTTGCCAATGCTTATACAACTGCATACCAAATATCATTGCCCTACCACTAGTGGTTCCCTATAAACTGACCTAATCACAAACTAATACATGTAAACTAAGCAAAAGTTTCAAAGTCAATAGACCATGACTGAAGGGGCAGGGCCAAATAATTTCCATGGAAATGAGATGTGCCAATGATTATACAACTGCATACCAAATATCAGACCAACCACTAGTGGTTCACCATAAATTAGACCTAATCACAAACTAATACATTGTTGACGCCGCAGCCGACACCGGAAACAGCATACCTATGTCTCGCTTTTTGACTCCGTCAAGGCGAGACAAAAACTATGTCAAAAGCCACTGAAATGTGACTAAGGAACAAGGCTTCATATACATGTACTGTAAAAACATGAGATGCATGAATGCTACTGCAACATCATACCAAGTACAAATAGTCTTTTGTAAGTACTTCTTAATAATTACACTCAACCAGATAACATTTCAACAAATAATATCTGATAGCATCAAATTCAGAACAGTGTGATAATTCTAAACAAGAACATAACTAGAAGGCAAACACAGGTCTCGAATCTTGCCTTCTCCTACAACTCTGGAAAATGGGACAAGTTCCCTAGAATGAGAATTTTTAAGCAATATTAACATTTCTTTTTCTCAAATCTCAAACCCTGTCAAAGACTTATCTTCTTTTTGTTCTCTAAAATTCAAAACAAAATAATATACTACCATTAAAAGCACTAAAAGCTACCTTTAACATTTAAAAATGATAAGATAAATCTATGTAGGTATTTTTTATTATTTTTCACATGCATATTATAACATGACAGTGCTAGAGTAATAACTGCGACATAGAACAAAAAATAAATATGAGCACCTCATACAAATGTTTTACAACGGCAGTCTTCCAGCTATATAAATGGATTTCATCCTTACATCTAGGGAGGCAAAGTATAAATGGTACAAACAGCAATTTCTCATTCAAAGAAACATTTATCCATCAAATGCTACCTCTTTCTTCAATCATTTATAAATCTTTGTCATCTGATGGTAATGAATTTACAAGTATTTTTAGAAATTTGTTGGCCTCAATCTCCCAACTTGTATACACAATAGTCATATATGATTTTCCAGTGGTAGGCATAAAGACTAGCATTTCAGCTAGTACTATTAAACTGATCCAACATAATGAAATAAATGTTATGATAATCATATTTTTAATAGAGGCCAACATTCTATTGCACTGATTTTCTACAAATTATATTATTGCATGTTGACATCAAGAAAAATTGGGTAGCTGGGAAAATTAAGTTTTTATCTCCCCAAGTTTTTATGCCAAAACATTATAAAAATTGCCAACTCCCTCTGTTGTCTTACTATCGTCTCACAAAAACAATTGTATAATATTTTTTTCTATACTCTCTATCAAAATTCAAAAGCTTCCAGTTTGCAACAAAGGTATATAGCTAAAGGTATATAGCTAATGTATTAATAAGGATTTGTTGAAACTCAAATAATATTGTAACTGCCCACATGTCTGTAACCATATAAACTAAAATTGATGTATTCAATATCAGATAATAATTATTTGATTAAAAAAAAATTATAAACTGAAAAATTACTTCATAAGTTTAACAAAATTTACTAATAGAAAATCTGTAGATCACTCAAGCCTCTTTTTTGAACAAGAGACAAATCAATTTTACCTAATACAAATCAACTCCCCAGCAATATCCATGCCAGTCTGTGAAAATAAATTGTTCACTGTTTACTTTACCTGATATCCATACAGGAGACTAAAATTATTTTTGCATGAACAATTCAAGCACAAATATTTTCTCTATTACTGCAGGTCTGATAAAAATTTATATATATATTCATAAAACATACAAATACATGTACCGGTATACCATTTATAAGCAATTACCTCTGCACTCAAAACATTACTGGCTTTGAACTGAGGTATATAAATAACTTTTGTGAGAATAAGACTTTGTGTGATTCAGGCTATTTATATAGACTTTGAATCTCCTGATACCTATACTACCCACATCATTTTGAGTCTAATTAAGAGCCTTTTAAAGGAAAAAAATTAACTGGTTTTTTCCTGCATATGTGACTTTAATGAGTTACTTCCCCTTTCTATTACTCTGTAAATAATTGATTGTTATATGTTGTAACATACTCCAAATTTTACATATCCATATAAATTTGTCTCAAGTTTTTTTTTTAACTGCTGGTTTCACTATCCACTAGAATAATTCAATGAACCAACCACTTCTTTATCAATATAATTTTGATCATTAAAGAATTAAATAAATATTTCCTGTAGTGTTAGGTACCACCTTAAGAATTAAATAAATATTTACATCCACTTGCACATTTCATTATGTACACTAATTGGAGTTATCAGTATATAAAAACAAGTAAGTCATGTGATTGTGCTTCTCTTGAGGTATAGTTCAAACTCTTTCACTTTTTAATAAGATATATTCATTGTTTTCCATTCATGTATTTATAATTAAGGGCTGTTCCAAGAAATCATATGAGGAACTCAGAAAATATATTAAAAAATATACATAACATTGCTGAAATCATTTGCATGTCTTTTTTTACGTTTAAATGTGTGCATGATCAAATCACAAAATTTCTTCAGACCTTGATCATGCAAATGTTAAAGAGAAAATACTCTTTGTTTATATAGTAATAATTTAATTTTGGATGTAACGCGTCTTCTGATTGGCTGACGTTGTTTTGTTTATCAGCTCATAGACATAATTTTGTCATGTGACCATGGCGTCATCAACGTTTTTCATGGTTTATTCGGTTTAAAATGGAATTTAGAATTAAATTATAAGAAATGACTGTAATATTTTTCTGTCCATTCGAAATAACATAAAATGTTATTCAGTGTGCACCACATTTTGATGTTATTCTTCATAGACAGAAAAATATTACAGTCATTCATAAATAACATATGGAAAATCTAGAACAAAGATATGTACGTGAAATCATACATAATTTACTTTATTATTAATGTAAACAGAAAACAAGAGGCTCTCAAGAGCCTGAATCGCTCACCTGTATTTCAGAGGAGAAGATTTTTAAATGTTAGCAAACTTGATGAACAACTTGTGTAAAATTGTCTTTAAAGGGCAATAACTCCTTAAGGGGTCAATTGACAATTATGGTCATATTAACTTTTTTGTAGATCTTACTTTGCTGAACATTATTGCTGCTTACAGTTTTTATATATCTATAATAATATTCAAAATAATAACAAAAAACTGCAAAATTTTGTTAAAACTACCAATTCGGTGGCAGCAACCCAACAATGGGTTGTTCATTTCGTCTGAAAATTTCAGATCCGATAGATCTTGACCAATTAAACAATTTTACCCCTGTCACATTTGCTCTAAAAGATTTAGTTTTTGAGATATAAGCCAAAAACTGCATTTGACCCTTATGTTCTATTTTTAGCCATAGCGGCCATGTTTGTCGATGGATACAAACTTGGATATAATTTATAAACAAGATACCCTAAGGAACATTTAGTTAAAGTTTGAAGGTAATTGGCCCAGTAGTTTCAGAGGAGAAGATTTTAAATGTTAGCAAACTTGATGAACAAATTGTGTAAAATTGTCTTTAAAGGGCAATAACTCCTTAAGGGTCAATTGACAATTATGGTCATATAACTTTTTGTAGATCTTACTTTGCTGAACATTATTGCTGCTTACAGTTTTATATATCTATAATAATATTCAAAATAATAACAAAAAACTGCAAAATTTTGTTAAAACTACCAATTCGGTGGCAGCAACCCAACAATGGGTTGTTCGATTCATCTGAAAATTTCAGATCTGATAGATCTTGACCAATTGAATAACCTAACCCCAGTCAGATTTGAGCTAAAAAGCCATGTAATCTACAGCCCTTAAAATTAAATTTAAAAATATAATATAATAAAAATTTCTAAAAAGAACAAAAACATCTTTTTAAAAGGAGTATACTCCTATGAGCATGACTTTCCTGTCAAATATCAAATTGGGTTTATTTTGTCCAATATGTGTACATGTGTAAAAATTATTTTTAGATTCATTTTTGTTGATTATATTCAGATATAATACCTTGATATATAAATGTTCAAATCACATGAGAGGTATCAGCTGCAAAGCAGGATATCCTTACTGCTCTTAGGCATCTAATATCACTCAAGCATTTGTTGGGAATCCGAACTGCACAATGTCAAAAGCTTTAGTTTAAGATTTTCTCTGCCCATACATAACTTTCCTTATTGGTATGAACAAATGTCTTTTTCAAATTTTAAGAAGTTTCTGTTTAATTTCATTGAAGAGACCGAAAATTCCACTAATATTATTCACTATTTCAATATAATTCCATACATGTCATTCTACAGAGGTAAATATTACATCATTCATATCTTAAAAACAACTATAGCTAAATTGAAATCTTATAATAACAAATATTTACCAGAACACAATCTTCCATCAAGTATGATATTAGTTTAAATGAATTGTTGATAATGAATTATAAATGCTTGTATCTTATATATTGCACATTTTAGTAAAAATTAAACAAGAAGTAAACATCTTGTATATGTAGCTTTACATATACTTATTCATGCTGCAATCAGTCATTTTTTTCGAGACAAAAATAAACCTGATACACAACAAAAGTACACACACATAATTATTTCTGTCTGTAAAATGTCACTAATGCAACAGTAGAGACAAAAATGAATCTAGCATTTGAACTTGCTTAAGTTAAACTCAATGTGTTAATCTCATGTTTCCTCAAGACAGTGCTTTTGAACAGAAAAGTTGTTATTCCTATTGCAAAAATAAAGAGACCATGTAAACACCCATACTAAATTTATCTAATATTCTTTGAAAATTGTTTTCACATAAAAACAGAATAAATATTGCAAGCATTATGAATACTTTAATTGAAGGTACTAAAAAAAATCATCACAGTTAAAAAAATTAACCTATTTCTTATGTGAATGAGTTACGTCTTATAAACTAAATATTTTATCTTTATATAATCTATATAAACAAGTTGACAAAGGCAAGAATCTCACAAATTTCTTCATTATCCACATGACCCAGTAAAACTCCAAATACAACCATGTGACAATAAAATTATCTGTTCTAGTTATTAAGGCTTCTACTATCTAGAACTTATGCTATATGGACTTTTTATATAGACTAGACCGTTGGTTTTACCGTTTGAATGGTTTTACACTAGTACTTTTGGGGCCCTTTATAGCTTGTTGTTCAAGCCAAGGCTCCGTGTTGAAGGCCGTACATTGACCTATAATGGTTTACTTTTATAAATTGTTATTTGGATGGAGAGTTGTCTCATTGGCACTCACACCACATCTTCCTATATCTATTATAAGTTTGAATAAGAAATCAAAAGTTCTGTTCTAGGATAGACATATTTTCTTGTAGAAAAACTTAAAATGTTCATTATCAAACTGATGTTTTGATGACTAAAGAATATTAGTAAAACATAAATTTATTAAAGGTCAAACCTTGAGAACAGTAAAAGCTCAGCTATATAGTATATTAATATTATCATGGTTTCATGAGCATCAATGATGTCCCAATACATTTAAAAAGCTAACTAAACCAACAATCTTGAAATCATCAATATCCCTTATTTTCACTTTTCCCAGAGGCAGGACTCCTTCTATATGCTGCAATGCTTAAAATAGGGCTTCTTTTTGTCTGTCCATCTATCGATTTCCAGATAATAAATTTTCTTCTGTGTGAACTTTACCATTTTTTGGCATATGTACTGTTGACAATGAAATACATATAATACAGTTCCTATTTCACAATGCTGCCATGAAGGAGCTATGCCTCTTGAAAATGGGAAAAATCTGCAAAATTGATGAATTTCAGATTTATTTTAGTATTGCTTGATATTTTTGGATATAGCTAATTACCATAAAAACATATCTTCAAAGTAAATGTCATCAGAGAAAAAATATGCTAAGACATTCATTCCTCTTCAAGAACACTAAATCTTAACAAATATGTTTCTAATAAAATATTTAATGAAACACAAAAACATCGACCAATTGTTTTCTGAATAAAAAAATCCTTTACTTATATATATACAACCTTAATGAACAATCACAGACACAGTTTATCACAATGTAATTTATACAAAAATTGTTCTCTATACATAAAAATATCATTCAATTGTTTACATCACCAGAACTAAACATATGCTTGAGAAATATAGCAAAAGTATTATTTAGAATTGTTAAAACAAGTGTTTAGTTCCAATGTCCCCTGCATTGCACATATTTTATCTATCCAAGGTACAAGGACAATAACTAAAAATATACTTTAAAATTGTTCAAAAATATCTTAGAGAAATGAATGCTTCAGAGCAAATTCAATGTGATTTCGATATAATTAATATTTCCAAGGGGCATAACTTGTTTAAAATATTTGATCAACACATATTTTTGAAAGTGTCAAAGACATTGCTGATATAAACCTATGATATAAGTTTCGTAAAAATTCTGGCAAGAATTGTACACATGAGAGCACTTATGATGCAATTTTCCATATAATAAATATTTCCAAGGGGCATAACTCTTTTAAAAATAATTGATCGGCACAGATTTTCGAACTCATCCAAGACATTGATGATATAAACCTATAATATAAATTCCATAAAAATCTAGTAAGACTTGTACACATGAGAGCACTAACAATGCAATTTGCCATATAATTAATGTTTCCAAGGGGCATAACTCTTTTAAAAGAAATTGATCGGCACTGATTTTCGAACTCGTTTGAGCCATTGCTGTTATAAACTTACAATACAAGTTTCACAAAAAAACAGGCAAGAATTGTTCACGAGAGCGCTAACAATGCAATTTTCCATATAATTAATGTTTCCAAGGGGCATAACTCTTTTAAAAATAGTTCATCGGCACTGATTTTCGAACTCATCCAAGACACTGCTGATATAAACATAGGATATAAGTTTTATAACAATCTGCCGTGAATTGTACATGTGAGAGCGGTAACAAGACCGGACAGAAGGACGGATGAACGCCCAGTACTTCTAAGTTCCCCGCAACACGTTGCGCGGGGGACAAAAATGCAACCCCAAAGTGTCTTTTCATACTGTATAATATTACACTGAATGAAATAGAACTTCCAACTAAATGTTGCATGATTAATATGTTCAAAAAGCTACAATTTTCTTACATCTTATAATTACATATAAAAAGATTGATTGTTATCTTTTCACTGCTGAAAGAAGTAAAGGGCCAAAAACTTGTGAGTATTATCTATAAGTAAGTGTCCCCCCTATTTGACATTGTTGAAATCTTGTCCGGTTTTGAATTTGAAAATGACTTTTCTAATTTCCTGACCTTTTTCGCTTAGTGCATTTTCTGTTTGGCTGTAAGAATATGAAAAACTTCAAGGAAATGGTTTGTTTGTACACTCATCATGTAGTCTTTCAAGAGGGTCTGGATGGGGTTTACAGAATAAAATAAAAAATAGAGAATAATGAGGTGTTTAAATATAAAGAATAGAGAATAATGAGCAAAAAAAGATAAAGAATAGAAAATAATGGTCTAAAAAAAAGAATAAAGAAATGAAGGTCCCCCATCCAGACCCTCATGCAAGGTATAATCAGTTTCTATACAAATTCAAACATTTATACAACCATATTTTCATAAAAGATCATTTGACTACAAAGAAATTTCTTACTTCTTTTGAGTTTTGAGATGCATATCAGGGAGTTATGTATCTTAGTTAAGGCTATATTTCAAAGACAAGCTTATTTTAACAGTGAAAGTTTACTAAACCAATTTTGTTTTAACTGCTCATTTATATATTTTTTTTAAAGAAATCTAAAAGCCTATAAATTTAAGACAAGATCATACTATAAAAGAACAAATCACAGTATACATAGTTCATAAAGATTTCAGAACAATTTGAGTTGTAAAAATTTCACTTTCAATAGCTAGGTCAATTAAAAGAAATACTCATCATTTTTTTTCTTTTCTCTACATACATGGGTATAATCTATTTCTGATCATTTATGTTATTAATACTGATGGTGACATCAATTTAAAACAAAATCTATGGAGACTAACGATGTCAAGAATCTGTCTGTTCTGTCATAGGAGGTTGCTCTTGTTCTGGTTGTGATTCAGTAGCCTCCGCGGGACTCTCTCTCTTTTTACGAGGTAGTGATGATTTCTTCCTTTCTTCTCTTCTTTCTTGTTTCTGAATCAATTTCATTCTATTATGAGTCTGAAATTAGAAACAAGTATATTTGAAAATACAAATATTCAAACTGACTACTTTCTTAAGTTTCAATTTCAACTACTTTATCAAATCAATAAAATAATGTTGACTGATGGCTGCTTAATGTCTAGCAGCAAATATTACATGCATATTCAGGACAATTACATGTTAATAAGACTTGAACATACCCTGCTTTGTATTAGATAGATAATCTGAGTGGGATATTTAATTTGACTCATGAATTCCCCAGGAAGACCTGTCACTTAAGCCTACACGTTATTCTGAAACACAAGAGGACTAGCTTCCTTGCTATTACTGCTTTGTAGAAAAGCAGCAAATCTTTGGTTTGACCAGCCTGATAATTAAACCCTTGACCCTTCCTCTCAAGATTTCTACTACTAATGTTATATTAAATTATGTTACTGGCATTTATCTTGTTATTCAAATACATTTAGTCTAAATTAAAGAATAGTGCTTCAAAAAATATGCAACCGTTTACTTTTTATATTGTGGACCGAAGGAGGTTTAAATCGCTGTCCGACAATAGGAAACTAATTAAATGAAATACTTTTTTACATATTTGTGACTAAAATAGTAGACTAGAAACAACCTCAATACAGAAAACATTTCCCTAGTCAAGCTTTTGGATCTTTAATAAAGCCTCCTTACCACATCACTTAGCTGTTGTTGTAACTTTTCTTTATCATTATTAAGTTTCTCTATTTCTTCTTTATAGTTCTGCTTTTTAGAACTTGTCATTTCTAGCAGTGCAATGTTAGCATCTTTTTCACTCATGGCAGCAAGAATGGCCTCTTGTCTACAAACAAATAATTACTCTTTAGTTCTAGACCTTGTTGAAATAACTTCTGTGACCACTTAATATTCAACAGTTCTGTAAATTCAGAAATTTAATGTGATGCTTTTATGAATATGTAAAATATGACAGGATGAACATTGCAATAATTAAAACACATTTTAATTATGGGTTGTAATATTCTTCTAAAATATATGGAGAATCAAATTAATCAATCTTGTATTGTTGTCTTCTATCCAAATTTTGCAATAACAAATTCACTAATTGAATTCTGAATTTAAAGTATTCCTGTGATCAAGTAGACATGTTTCAATTTAATTGCAAGTGAAATCTCTTTGAAGTTATTTTGTCAACAGTAAAGGCAGAACAAAATTTAACCCAAAACATTTCATTAACATGATCCAACTTAATGAATCAGTATATATGTAAAACAAGAATGTGTCCATAGTACACGGATGCCCCCACTCACACTATCATTTTCTATGTTCAGTGGACCATGAAATTACGGTCAAAACTCTAATTTGGCATTAAAATAAGAAAGATCATATCATAGGGAACATGTGTACTAAGTTTGCAGTTGATTGGACTTCAACTTCATTAAAACTACCTTTACCAAAAACTTTAACCTGAAGCAGGACAGACAGACGGACATACCAACGGATGCACAGACTGAAAAACATAATGCCCCTCTACTATCGTAAGTGGGGCATAAAAAAAATCGTCACTCTTTGCACTATTTTCTGACATTTTAGTTTTATGGCAGCAGAGATATGCCCCTAAATGGTGGGGAAGATTAAATTTGAGTTTCTGTTCAATATTTTGGAGTAAGCTTCAATGAAATTATTATCAATTTCACAACACTGTTATGATTTTGATTTGACACATTTCTTACATCCATTTTACAAATAACTTGGGTAGCAAGCCCAATCATCTGTCTGGGACGTTCATAATGGTCCATGGACACATTAATATTTTTATTTTTCTGTGTCAAATTCAAATTCAACTAGTGTCAAGTAATTAGCAATATTGTGATAAAATTTAAAATAATTCCATAGAAGCATATTCAAGTGACTTACTTCATTTCAAATACTTCTTCCAGATGTTTATGTCTCTCTGCATGCAATTTTTTTAACTTGATATCTTTTTCTTCCATAATTTTTGTCATTTTTTCCACTTTTCCTGAGTTATCAGACTTTGCCTTGACTAGATCCATTGTAAATTCATCCACCTACAACAAAAAGTGACAGTCTCAAACTTGAGTGGTAAAGTCCACTTGACAAAGAGTACTTCACATTTTAGAAAATTCTTGTTATCACATGATTTTATTCAATAAATATGTGCCACAATTTTAAAATATAACATGGAAATGATAGATTACACGTCAATCTCCAGATCTGAATATTGACTGAAGACTTGATTTATCAGTTTTTAAAGAAATAAAATTTGATGCCAAAAATTGCTACTGGGGAAAATTACTCTGTTCTCATACAAGTAAAGGCATTTTAACCTTTTTCAAAAATATTTTTGAAAGGATTTTTGGTGGATGTAAATAAGTCATAAATCTCAAGAAATACTCATTTACTACAATATTTCACAGGATCAGTGCTTTTATTTTTGTTTTTCATTTTGACAGTCTTGGTAAATATTGTGTCAAGTGCATTAAAATACACAAATCAAACGAAATGTTGTTTCCTAGTATATTACTCTGAAATAGATACTTTTGTTCATCTGAACTAGAGGCCTACCTTGTGTGATCATACTTTCACTTGGCCCTGAGAATCATAACATGTTCAGCAGACAAGGGTTCTCACTAGGCCTTTTTTAGGTAGGAAGACATTATTTATACATAATTTACTGATTATTTCTGTTCATAATGTAAACTGATGAATGCATTGATTGATTGATTGATTATTGGTGTTTAACACCACTTTCAACACAATCATATTTCATGCAGCCAGTTTTTATTAGTAAAAGAAAGCCAGAGTGCTAGGAAAGAACCAAAAACTTTAGCAGGAAAACTGACAATCTTAGTCAATTAAGATTGGAGTCAAAGCAACCAACATGTGCAGGGTTTTACCTCATAAGGTGTCAACAAGCTAGTGTTATAGGAGTTGAATTACTTAGACCACTCATCCACCGAGGCACCTGAATGTAAATCCACTCAATATCAGTTCTTTTTCTTACAACTTGGTCTCCAAGGCTTGTGAGCATTGTAAGACTACTAACTGCTACTATCTTACAATTCTAAAATGTACACCTACCTTTCTCTCAGCCTCTTCCAGCTGTGTTTGTAAGTCCACCATCACCATTTCTCTTTCTGCTGTTATTTTCACACTTTCCTTCAGAGCTTCCTCCAATTCCTCTATTCTATCATTCTTAGATTTCATATGGTCCTAAAGAAAAATTATATGGTTGAAACTATTTCTGCATTATAAAATAATCTGATAGCACTTTACTAAATTTGACTTCTATTTCACTGAATTGCCCTAACGATGTTATGAGAAGTTCTTTCATGTATAGCCTCAACATTTTTTTATTATGACACCTTTTATTTCAAAATAAGTCAGTAATATTACCAGTAATGGTAGAAAAACAGCATTTTATATAAATTCAGTATTTAACATTTGAAATCCTGCTTGGGCAACCTTATATATATTTAACAATGAAGATTTACATCTACAAGTATAACAATGCAAGTAGTTTGTTTATTTCTTTAATGGGAAGCAAGTTTCATCTTCTTACAGCAAAGTGTGCCTTTCAAACTGTTCACCACCAACCTACTATAAGACACCCCATTAGGAAGGTGACACGATTTCTAAGATAAAATAAAAATAGATAGGTCTGCCAAATGGTCTTAACAACTGACTGAAGCATTTCTTTCAGTTCAAAAATCTAATCCATTCCATTTCACAAACCTCTAACTTTGTAGCATCATCATACAAACTGTCTTCTCTCTTTCTAGCCTCTTCAAGCATGGTAGCACTGTTCTTTTTCTCCATGCTTTGTTTTCTTTTCAAAGTTCCTACTTTCTGTTTGTACTCCTTCAATATTCTATGAAAATAAAGGATAAAATAAACAAATGAACAAAATCATTTTAAGTACAGTTTCATCCAAGCATGCAGATTGATTGATTGTTGGTGTTTAATGCCACTCAGCACTTTTGGTCAGTTTTTATTGGTGGAGGGAGCAGAAGTGCCCAGAAAAAGAACCAACCTTCAGCAGGAAAACTGACAATCCTATTAAGATTGGAGTCAAACCCACCTGCCACGTGCAGGGTTCAAACTCACAATGCATGAAGATTGAATAGAGTAAAACCTGAATGGCTACTGTTGGTAGTTACCCTATCTACAGAGATCATTTTGCCATCTTTGGAACGCTTATGTCATGATGAAGTTTCAAGTATACAATTAGAACTCTTACACACAAATTATGGCCTGTACACAACTTCAAACACCCAGATACATACTGAGTCAGTGTTATATTTAACTGATATTATAATTTCTGAAGTTATCATGGATTGGTGAAATACGGTGAGTGTGTCACAAATTGCTAAATTTTATTATCCTGAGTACGTTCTGTTTTATCCATACCACATCGACTTATAATTTGCTTTAACAACTGGGCAATATGACATGTATGTTTTGACAGGAGTGTATATTACCCATTGGTTTAGTTCTCAGTGTATGCTGTATGTATACATTTTGGAAATCTTACATTTGTCTTTTTGACTTTGATTTTTCCTGAATTTCTGTTTTTATTCACATTTCTAAGTAATTAGTGAAACTTCATCTGTTAATTTTACTGTATATTTCAGTTTATAATTGATGTAATTGAACTAAAGCTGTTGGTGAACAAATGGTCTCTGAGAATACCATCATACATAAAAATAGCAGTTTTTCATGAAACAAAAGGTATAAAAAATCATTTAAAACCTACTCTTGTAATTCCTTGATTTGGTTTTCTTTCTCATTTTTCTCATTTTCTGATTCCTTCACAGTTCCCAGAAGTCTATCTACCTCCTCCTGGGCTTTGTTAGCATCATTACGGGCTGTTTCCACCTGACTAGATAAATCACTTATTTGTTTCTGCAATTCCTCTGCACTCTTTGTTTCTGGAATAGCACCTTTTAACTGAAACCAAAGAGAAATGGAAATTAATGCTAAGTTTTACAATAGTCTTTTTTTCAAACTTTATCTGGGTTCAAGAAAAGGCTTATTATTATTCTCTCAGTGTTGACGTTTAAACAATCCAAAAGTTTTATCTAACCCTGTTTGATGTTGAACATAACAGGAATTATATTACAGTTGTAGTTTTATATGTTGACAAAGCAAGATTGCATTCGTTGTTGTATTAGAAGTATTGGAAAGCAGAAAGTAGGTGTCCAACAGATCTGAAAAAGGCTCATATGTTACAAACCATCACCAAAAGGTGCATACTAAATATGAAGTCATTCTGTTGGCAGGACATTGAGAAAAGTGTGATGAAAAAAATTTAGTTTTATTTAACATATAGAAAAATTCAAAGTATCGTCAAACAGGAAGTAAGTATTTGACAGATCTAAAAAGTGCTCTTGCCTTACAACCCATCACTTTCAAACTGCTGACCAAATATGAAGTCATTCTGTTAAGTAGTAAAAAAGTGTGACCGAAATATTTAATGTACTAAAGGGCAAACTGATGATCAAAATGAATGCAATATATATAGCCCCAACTTCTAGAGTGGAGGTACAAAATGTGGACATAGGATAAGAATAATAGATTTATCTAGGTCTGTTGTGGATGAGAATTTTGTTCAATAGTTTATCATAGTTGATAAGAATAATTCAATTAGAATCTAAGTATCTAAAAATATTATTGGGTAATTATGCAAGTCACTAATTTTGAACATCTTACAAGACCTACATATAACAGATAACATACCTCCTCAATACGAACATTAAGTTTCTCCACCTCTGATGTCTTATCATCAAGACTACTCTCCAGTTGTCTTATCTTAGAATCTGCCTCGAACTTGACTGATTGTGCTTCTGTGGCGTGTTCTCTTAATTCCACTAACTCTGTCTATAAAATGTTAAACAAGACCATTGTATACTTTGAAACATGAGTTCTGCTTGTCCCCTTGATAAATTCTTCTTTTTAATATTTGGTTTGGTTTTAAAGTTTCCTTTATTGTATTTGATAGATGTTTTTATTGATTATTCTAGTACTGAACCCTATGTTGACCTATAGTTGCTGAAATCCGCTTCATTTTGATTCTGTGAGATAGTCATGATAGTTGTCTTATTGGCAATCTTACCACATCTCCTTATATTATATATATCTTTTTTTAACAACTGTTTATTTTTCTATTAAATTGTGAACATTTAATATAGTGTTGGAAAATTTCATATTTTACTGATGATATCGAATAATCTAGATGAAACTAGATGATTTATATGCAAGTGAAAATATAAAGATACCAGAAACTATTAATTAAAAGGACAACAAATATATATTTATATTGATTTCTACTTATTTAATGTAATTGTTACTTGTTACTGCCATTTATAGGAAGCTATGACTAACACATTAAGGACATAAATCATGATAGAAAATTTCTGTTTTACAATTTTTTTCCTATTCAAAGGTTTTGGAAAAAAAAAAAATGAAAAATTCAGCAATTTTTCCATTTGTAAAGGACATAACTCTAGAACAGTAAAAGTGACGGCACCAAAATTCAAACTTGATCTGTATATCGTGGTAATAAGCATTGTGTATAAGATTTATAACATTTGGTTGAGGCAAACTTAAGTTAGAGAACGGAAACAAAAATTTAGCAATTTTTCCATTTGTAAAGGGTATAACTCTAGAACGGTAAAATGATGCCAAAATTCAAACTTTATTAAGTGGTTATAAGCATTGTGTATAAGTTTCATAATATTTGGTTGAGGCAAACTAAAGTTAGAGAAGGGAAACCAACTTTGGGACGTACGGACGGACGTACGTACAGACGGACAAGGGTAAAACTCAATACCCCCTCCGCTACGGCGGGGGCATAAAAATATACGAGTACATACTATAAAGCCTGATTAAATACACTGCTTCTTGTCAGTGCAAAACTTATTCTTAAAAATATCTTGACAAAGTTAGACTATGCACTGTGGTACATCTATGCATGTACAGAAGTTGTTTACCTGTTTTTCATTAAACTCTAACTGCAATGAATCCAGTTGAGTCTTAATGTCCTGACTAGCTTTAGAGTAGATGTCTAATTCTTCTTGATGCTCTTTTTCTGACTTAATTTTTTGTTCTTTCAATCTGAAAAATAAAGGTTTCACACATACACAACAATTGGCCAATTTGAACAGATAAATTGGTTCAATGTTTTAGATCTGAAAGCCTTAACCCACTTATTTTTTTAACTTTTATAACAATGAAAGGTGGAAAATGGGTAAATACTCTTTTGCCAGTACCAAGAATCTTATAGGAATTTTTCTCCAGCTCTCTTTCTCTTCCCTTAATTTTAACAAGAGTGCACACGCTGAAACGTCTGACTGCTTTACTGACCATTGATTTTATGTTGAAAGACTTAAAGATAAAGGTTTTACTAAAAGTATCTTACATAAACTTAACATTTTTAAAGATCTATGAGAATGAGGTCAAGGTCAGATAAATTTTGTCAGACAGACAAATACACCTTGCAATTTTTCTAACACCAAATATAGTTGACCTATTGCTTATGGTAATTGAAAAACAGACCAAAACACAAAAACTTAACATTGACCAATGAACCATGAAAATGGGGTCAAGGTCAGATTATACCTGCCAGACAGACATGTACACCTTACAGTTATTCCATACAAATATAGCTGACCTTTTACTATAAGTATTTGAAAAACAGACCAAAACACAAAAACTTAACATTGACCAATGCACCATGAAAATGAGGTCAAGGTCAGATGAAACCTGCCAGACTGACATGTACCCATTACAATCCTTCCATACACCACATATAGTTGACCTACTGCTTATAGTATTTGAGAAACAGACCTAATCACGTAACTTTAACCTTGATCACTGATCCATGAAATGAGGTCGAGGTAGGTGAACCCTGTCTGGCGGACATGTAGACGTTGCAAGGAACCCATATACCAAATATTTATCCTATTACTCATAATAAGTGAGAAATTCACATAACAAAAATAAAATGCTCCGCTGGTGCAGCTTGATACGACCGCAGAGGTCGAACCCTGAACAGTTGGGGCAAGTATGGACACAACATTCAAGCTTGATACAGCAATGAATTTGGATTGTGATTAAATATTTGACACAGCATAGGTTTCTGACACAGAATGAATGTGGTCTAAGAACTTAAAATTTTTAATTTACCTATTCAAACCATATCATTATTATTTCCTTTTATATATAAATCAGAAATAACCAATTTAAAATGGAAAATTTTAAAGAAAAAAAAATGAAAAAAAAATCCCCCCTCAAATTTTTTGAACCCCCTTATGATTCATCACCCCAAACTCAATCCCAGCCTTCCCTTTGTGGTATGGTACCTTGCAGATCAATTTCAGAGAGATTGGTACACTTGAACACAAGTTATTGTCTGGAAACTAGAAAAATGCTTATTTTTGGCCCCTTATTCCTAAACGTTTTGGGGCAATTACCCCAAACTCAATTCCAGCTTTCCCTTTGTGATATGGAACCTTGTAGTACAATTTCAGAAAGATCCATACACTTACACACAAGTTATTGTCATGAAACTAGAAAATGCTTGTTTTTGCCCTTTTTGGCCCCAATTCCTAAAATTTGGAGGCAATTACCCCAAAATCAATCCCAGCATTCCCTTTGTGATATGGAACCTTGTGGTACAATGTCAGAGATCCATACACTAACACACACGTTATGTCTGGAAGTTATAAAATGCTTATTTTGGCCCCTTTTGGCCCTTAATTCCTTAACTGTTGGTACCATAATCAATCCCAACATTCCTTTTGTGGTACCATAACCCCAAAATCAATCACAACCTTCCTTTTGTGGTATTGAACCTTATGGTAAAATTTCATAGAGATCCATTCACTTAAACTAAAGTTAGAGTGCGAAAACCAATGTGTCTTTGGACGACGACGACGATGCCAACGTCATACTTATATACGACCGCAAAATTTTTTTGCGGTCGTATAAAAACTATAATTTTTTTTCAAGCAGTCGCTGAACCATGAAAATGAGGTCAAGGACAATGGACATATGACAGACGAAAAACTTGGTAACATAAGGTATCTGCATACAAGATAAGAAGCATCCAGGACTTCTACCTTCTGAAATATAAAGCTTTATAAAAATAGTTTACGCTGTCGCCTGCGGATAGTAATACCTTAGTCTTGCATACTGCGACAAAAGACCAAGTTCACAATTTTACATATATATATATATATATATATATTTACCAATTATCATACTATATAGAAACAATATGTAATATATAACTATTCAATATAAAATCTCAGTGACTCAGTTTTATCTTTTGCATTCAAAATAATTTCTAAAATTCTTGCATTTTATTTCATAGGTAGAGGCAATACTGTCTGTCAGTCTTCAACTATAAAACCTATCCATATTTTTGCTTATTTAAGGGCAATACATAAATCAATTACATTGTTTCTGTTTGTCTGGGGTTTAAGAATATTTTTTATAAATTTTTCCCTTTTTACTCAGATTGTTTCACAAAAAAACCTTCGTCTTACCTGTCTATTTGCTTGTCCTTTTCACTAAGAGATTCTTCTAACACCTGTATTTTATTAGCAGAGTCCTGAGATTCTAACTTTGTAGTGGCTTCCCTCAATTGTGTTTCTTTTTCATTAACAGCTGACTCTAGTGAATCAATCTGAAAGGCAGTATATTACTTAATGAAAATAAACAAGTCTAAATTGAAAACAACGTTCAAACCTATGATTGCGTTGGATAAAAACCGCAATTTTATACGTGTGCATGCAAAACAAATTTCTTGGTAGAGGGGTCTAAATACAGCACAAACAACATTTTCCAAAAGACCAAAAAAGTGAAAAAGTATATTTTAACAAAACGCATTTGACTAGCAGGTCGAACAACGGATGTTCTTAAACCCTGCTGACTGCCATGGCGATGACTTAATGAAAATATATATAGTGATACTTCTTAAAACCTTAGAATGACATAATCTTGCTGTAATTTCGGAAGTTTCAGTTCGTTTTTGAAGACTTTCTGGCAACTTACAATATGAAGTATGACAGTAAAAATTAAAACATTTCTTTTGACACTTAAAGAGATTAGTCTTATAAACTGTAAGAATGAAGAAAGTATATACATCCCCAAGAGAGGAATACATAAAGAATTTTCCCCTCAATTCTTCATTGTATTTTTGTCTAATTAGATTCATTTCATGCAATACTCCTCTCAAACTGGGTATTACAGGACCAATATTTCAAGCCAAAGGAATATCAATAAAAGTAAAATTAATAACTATTAGAAATTTCATAACAATATTTTTTTTTCACATGAAATTTATGGTAAATGTCATGAACCAAAAATTCCCTTATTCTTTTCGTCACTTTTGTCCAGGTTATTTCTGTTACTGTACTTAAAAATCGTATACTATCTGATTTGAATAGTTTGATTTTACAAAGTGGTTACCAATGTAAAATTTTGATATTAGAATTTTCATAGCTTGTCTTCTCTTGTTACCTTTTACATCACTATAGGATGATTAAGTTACAAGTGTTAGTGAAGATCATGTGTGCTTCCTGTGTTTATCTGGGTTACTGCCTTACTGTACATATCGTCAAATTTTCTTGCCATGCTAGGTTTTAGATTGGCTTGCAAGATCCTTATTTGCAGAGATTTAACTGAACATTTTTTTCAAATTTCAGATATTATATTCAACCTCCTTCCTTTTATAGTTTCATGTTTTCAAATTTTGTGTTTTTATTCTATGATCTAGCAATATAATTTTGTGTTTTATTCTATGATCTAACAATGTAATTTTGTATTTTTATTCTATGTTCTAACAATGTAACTTTGTGTTTTTATTCTGTGTTCTAACAATGTAATTTTGTGTTTTTATTCTATGATCTAACAATATAATTTTGTGTTTTATTCTTTGTTCTAACAATGTAATTTTGTGTTTTTATTCTATGTTCTAACAATGTAGTTTTGTGTTTTTATTCTGTTTTAACAATGAAATTTTGTGTTTTATTCTATGATGTTGTGTTTTTATTCTATCACTATGTTCTTGTGTTTTATCCTATGCTCTAACAATGTGATTTTGTGTTTTTATTCTATATTCTAACAATGTAATTTTGTGTTTTTATTCTATATTCTAACAAAGTAATTTTGTGTGTGTGCAGTGTACTCTACCTGTGTTTGTAAATTAGATATTCTTCTGTCTTTAATTTCTATTTGTTCCTTCAGGTCGGAGACCTCAGTTTCAATCTTACGTTTCTCTGACTGAAGAGACTGAGATTTCTGAGCCTTTCTGTCAATGGTGGAGTCCTTATCTTTCACTCGGTCTCTCAAATCTTCTAACTAAAATCATAATAATACATGTACATAATTTAATGACAAAAAAATTCCTAATCATAACCTTTCTATTGAAAATTGCATTCACATTGGATAGGTGTATACTATAGTGTTATTAACTGGCTGTTTCTGTATTGGCCCTGTTATAGATTCGAGGTTAGCTGTATTTGATCCAAGACTCGAAGAGTCGAGGGCCAATACAGCTGATCCAGAATCTATAACAGGGCCAATACAGAAACAGCCAGTTCATAACACTTTTATTAAATGATTTTAATTCTTTCAATTAGAGAAAACTAAGAAACTTACTGTGTCGTGAAGAAGATACAGAATTTCATATCTGAACTTGTCTTTTCGCATTCACGTCCATGGATTTTTTGTCAACATTGTCAGATGTAATTTCTGATTTCTCGTCCAAGTATTTAATATTATGCTATTACAATTCATTTTATCAAGCAAATATAAAGTAGCTGGGAAGAATAAATCAGATAGTTTAACTATTCTTACTCTTGGATCGTCTGTGTTCTGATGATTGATCAACGGAAATGAAACAGTGTCAATAATCGAAAGTCTTACTCAAGAAGTTAAAATAAATTGCTTAAATTGCTTCATGGCAGCTGGATACGACCGCAGAGGACCAATCCTGAACAGTTGGGGCAAAAATGGACACAATATTCGCGCTTGATACAGGTCTGAATTTGGATTGTAATTAAATATTTGACACATAATAGGTTTCTCACACAGAATAACTGTAGTCAAAGAACTTAGAATTGGTTATATGATTTGAATTTATATTCAATTTTTGCTTTTGTGCAATACACTGTGCCTGTGCAAATTGACCACCCTCCCAAAAAAAATAAATAAAAATAAACCCATTTTTTTTTTGCTTTTGTGTAATACACTATGCTGCTGCGTATTGACCCCCGCCCCTTTTTTTGCAAAAAAAATATGCGAAGAAATTTTGTTTAATTTCTGAAATCTGAAATGAGAAAAATTGAGCAACCCCCTCAAAAAAAAAAAAAAGAATGTTTTCCCTCAAGATATAGTCATAATCTCAATTCAAATTACCAATAACAGTCTTAAATAGATCATTTAAAAGCAGTGTAAGAGAGGTAATCCAACATTGTACAACATTGAACAGTTTTGTTTTGGATTACCTCCTTACACTGCTTTTAAATTGTCCATTAACCAGCAAACCCTTGTTTTTCCCCCTTTTTTGCCCCTAATTCCTAAACGGGTTGAGCCATAACCCCCAAAAGCCAATCCTAACCATCCCTTTGTGGTATGGAAACCTGTGGTATAATTTCAGAGATCTATACACTTAAACACAAGTTATTGTCTGGAAGTTACAAAATGCTTATTTTGGCCCCTAATTCCTTAACTGTTGGTACCATAACCCCAAAATCAATCTCAACCTTCCTTTTGTGGTAATAAACCTTATGGTAAAATTTCATAGAGATCCATTTACTTAAACTAAAGTTATTGTGCGAAAACCAATGTGTCTTCGGACGACGACGACGCCAACACGACCGCAAAGTATAAAAATATAATACAAATGTTTTTTATGCATAACGATACGTCCAAAGTTAAGTAAGGTGTAAGAAAATTGAAAGCGGAAGTGAACGTCCTGTATTAGCCCATGGGCCAATACAGCTTTTTTTTTTCGTATTGGCCCACTTTTTCCATATTGGCCCTGTCAGAAAAAGCAATATTAACTCTTGATTTATATCGACAGTGCAACGTCATCAGTATTGCACATGCTGATTTATCCGTATTAGGGCTGATTTGCTCATATCATTTAATAAATGTAGTTTCAGCCAAATTTCATAAATACATCTTAATCACTCTATCATTTAATTCAAATATGTATCTTTGAGCATACATGATTAAAGTATATCAGAGAAATATAGGTCTAACACAATAAATATTCATATTTTGTGGCATTCATACATTGGTTTCATGAAAATGCGACGTCATCAAACGTCATCTTTTAAAATTAGCAAATACAATATGAAATATGTACATCTTATATTATATAAAATGAATTTTCTAGTTCTGAATCTTTAATTTGAATATAATTGTTGTGGTTTTTTGCCTGTGTCAATTTTTGAAAAGAATAAAATGATAAAGAATGTAGAAATCAACATCACTAAGCATAAAACATAATGATCCTAATTTCATGTTCATTGACATAGTTTCCTCAGCTGACAGCAAAGACCTGAAGAAATAAAAACATTTTGAAGTGAAGCCTCCTTAGATAAAACTATGTATATGATAGATTTTTCTTTGAAAAAAAAATATCTAAAAACTAGTGTAAGTGAACATGTTACCAAGGGCACAACATAAAATCAACTTCAAGATGTTAGTATAGTTCTTGTCCAATGATCCCTTTTTGTTGATCAATATCTTATTTTCCACATCTAAATTGGTCCAAAAAATTAGCTCTTACATTTCTTCCCTATACATAACCCAAGTCCTGTCTTTTTATTCTAGGACCACCCGAGAACTTAAATGCTACCTACATCACTCTGTAACATGACAACTTGTTGATCTTTAGCAGTAATTTGTTCCTTCAGAAGCTGTATGTACTGTTGGTGTTCAATCTGCTGGTTTTCCAATGTTTCTTTCTTCATGGTTAGACCTAACAGCTCTTTGTCTTTCCTGGATATTTCCTTCTTATACAGATCTACCTGCAATCATAAAGTACAGTTTCTGTAACAAATATCAATTAGATAACCTCATTCTAATTATCTAATTATTCGTGGAATACACATTTTTGGTGGATTTTGTGGGTAAAGGTTAACTGAATTTAAATATTCAACAAAGTACAATTTTTCATAGGCTTGATTGCCAACTTTGGTAAGACTATAAAATCAAATATACACCAAAAATTTAAATACAATTTGTTCTCATTCTACAAAATTAATACCCACAAAAATAGATAAAAAGATCTTCTTTGAGTTGTAATAAGAATGAATGGGGATGGATATAAATAAGACAAAAAATAAAAATCTCAATAAATATAAATGTACTAGTAAATAACCATCATATCACAGGAACAGCTTTGTTATGTTTGTTCTTCATCTTGACGGAATCCCTGTTTTTATGTAAAATAACCAAAAGAAGACAGGGTCATAAAACTTTCTTACTTGAATGGAATGTCTATTGAAACCCTATAAAACTGCCTCGAACTAAATGATCAGAAAGACTAAGATTATTACTATATATTTCCTCACCAGCATTGAGGCAGACAAAACTCAACAAACCAAATTTTAACAAGCATTCTGTGAGTATTGCATGGCAATACATAGTCCCCTATCGGTTAAAAATTCATTGTATTGAAACAAAATTCTAACTAGATCTATAACTTGTCATGGTGTACAAACTATACAACAAATATCAAGTCAATATCTTCAAGCATGACGAAAAAAAAAGTTGAAAACTGATTATTAAAGTGAATTTTCTAAGTCCAAGGACCATAACTCTGCACAAAATCATCAGACCGGAACAAAACTTGAACTTGATCTGTAACTTGTCATTATAAAACTATATACCAATTTTCAAATCAATACCTTCAAGCATGATGAAAAAAAGTGCGGAAAACTGATTATTTGAGTGAATTTTCTAAGTCCAAGGACCATAACTCTGCACAAAATTATCAGACTGGAACAAAATTTTAACTCGATCCGTATCTTGTCATGATAAAACTATATACCAATTGTTAAATCAACATCTTCAAGAATAAAAAAAAAAAGTGCACAAAAATGATTATTTGAGTGAATTTTCTATGTTCAAGGAACTCTGCACAAAATCATCAGACTGGAACAAAATTCGAACTTGATCTGTAACTTGTCATGATAAAACAATACACCAAATATCAAATCAATATCTTCAAGCATGAAGATAAAAAGTGTGGAAAACTAATTTGCCAGACTGACAGATGGACAGACAGACGAAGTGCAAACCTAAAGTTCCCTTGGACTTTGTCGGTAGGGGACTGATAAACAGACCAGGAAAACTCAAAAGCTCATAATTACCAGTAGATTTAATGGAGAAAATTTACAATTGATTGAAAATGATAAAATGGAAAATCTAAAGGTTGAAGAAAGAAACGATATAAATTAACAAGGAGAATAAGTTTTCTCTCTAAATATTTAATAATATGAAAATTTTGAAATGAAATTATTTCCAATACTTTTTTTTATTTTGATACTTGTATCCGGTGTTAATAAACTAGGTTAGTACCCCTAGCATGTTTCAATCATATAAAACAATCAAATTTCTGACACAAATGCCTACTTCCTTTCTGATAAGGAAATATAGGCACCAACTTAAGTGGGGGAAAACCAGTCTATATATTGATTCCAGTATTGTGTCGCTAGCTAATGACTTACAATTATATAATATCTAAGTAGAGTTGAAGAAAAATAAGATTTATAATTGATCCCTGTGTTCACGATAGAATCAGCAATTTTTTTTTCAAATTTGTTTGTTCATACTGATTTTCTCATGTGTTATTATTGCCTGAAACTTTAATAAATTTTCAGATATATATGCAAGAAGCTGACAACCTTAATCCATCATATTTCCTTGACAATTAAGCAGGAAAATGAGATATAAACAAGTGTTATTGATGCTTGTTTGCTTTAAATCAACAAAATTTTGGCCTTTCTCTTGTAGTAATGATAATAAATATCTGTATTTTTATAGGCAATTTAAATACTGTTTTGAATCTGAGCATATATAAATTTGTAATATGCTATAGACATTGGGCAAGTATTGTGTAATTTTTAAAAACAAGATTTATATTTTTAACTGACTAAGATTGTCTCAACAATCCAACAAAGAGTGGACAGGTAATAGAGCAGATAGTGGATAGTAGTCAGAAGATGGATGAGAGAAAGAAAAGAGAAAAAAGAAAGAGAGGCAATTTACAACTGCAAAAGTTTTAAGTACGTAAATCAAAATGAAACTTGTATACATTTGTATAGTGTGTAACTCATTATTATACAAATACAGCTCAATAGCCGCAATGAAAGCTTAATATGGTGTAGAAAACTGTTATCTTTAGGACCAAGGTTAGGGTATGAAAGGGAGCCAATACATGAAAATATGGATATATTCAAATTCAAGACAGGGTTTACATGTAGGTCTATCGAACATTTTTTTATACTTCTAATTTATTACTTATTTTTTTTACTATAAAAAAAGTACAGAGGTGGGAACATAAACTTTCTAATGTTAACAGCCATGTTTAAAGTACGTTAAACAAAAAGGTTGACTGGAACAAATATTTGCTATTCATCTATAACTGCTTGTTACACAATTTTTAACTTTTGCTGTTGGATGTTAAGTTTCCATTAATTTAAAAGTCAGATGAATATTTACAAAGAAAAGCCACACAATAATTAAACTACTATTTTGTATGGTTACCCTTAATGTTCTTATTTAGAAACAGTTGCCATGTGTAAGATCAGCTTGAACAACAGGAACAAGTTTCAGACTAATCAAACCAACACTGATTTTTCCCAAGTTTCATTTCAACTGGTACAGTGATTTCTGATGGGAATTTCTTTTAGAAATTTACAGATGAAGGCAATTGCTCACATGGACCATACATGCCATATGGGCCAGATGAGCTGAAAAGAAATGAAATATCAACATTTTTTAAATAGTATACAAACTGTTCTTACAATACACAGTATACAAACTGTTCTTACAATACACAGTATACAAACTGTTCTTACAATACACAGAAAACAAACTTGGGGGAAAATTCTGATTATGATAAAGTTCTTACTATAGGCTGATTCTTTAATCTTATTTTGACATACAATTTAACTGAGGAAAAAATCTGTTGTTACATTTGTCCTAATTATGTTTGCTTCAGGTGCAATTTACACTTCCTACACTGTATGATTATATTTATTTATTATACAATCTTGTATTACCATTAGATAATACCAGTAAACACAACCCTATTATTATTACATTTTATCTTACTAGTTAAAACAGATGTCAGCATTAGGTTCGGCTACTGAAAATATTTACTTCTTAAAAGAAATAAAGATTATCTTTAGTGAATACTATACTTGTGAGAATGAAGCATCAATGTTTTGCACTTGACTTAAATTCTAACCATAAGAAATTCAAAATTTCATATTTTGATTAATATATAGAGGAAAAGTTCACACTTTTAAGTTGACTTGCAGAAAAGTTTATTTTTCCAATATGAATATCTGAAGGCCTGAGTGTGTACTGAATAAGCAACTTAGATTAAGCTTGAAAGCAAATGCGGGTTTGAAATATAAGGTCTCCTGCAGATTTTTATGCAGGCAAGCAGAACTCAAATTCAACTTTCCCTGGCATGGCCAGTACATGTAACAATAAATTTCATTGAGGGAAGGAAGTGCCCACTTGAAGAGGGTGAGAAAAATGTGTAAGCTGACACACTTGGATATACATGATGTTAACAAACATTTCTCCTCTATTTGGAAAGCGAGAAGTAGTGGAATGCCTATCGCTAGAAGTTGACTAATGAGTAAAAGAGTACTATTACAGATTTGTTACTGAATTATTTTTGTATCACTGTACATATCTTATACAAACTAAGATATACAGAAATAAATGGGGAATATGTACCCCCGCTTGCATATAACATTATAAAGGGACATAACTCAAGAACGGTAAAAGTGACGCTACCCAAATTTGAACTTGATCTGAGTTTTGTGGTAATAAGCATTGTGTATAAGTTTCATAACATTTGGTTGAGGCAAACTAAAGTTAGAGAAGAGAAACCAACTTTGGGACGTAAGGACGGACGTATGTACAGACGTACAAGGGTAAAACGCAAACTTAAGTTAGTGAACAGAAACGAAAAATTCCGCAATTTTCCATTTGTAAAGGGGCATAACTAAAGTTAGAGAACGAATTTTGGGACGTACAGATGTAAGGACGTATGGACAGACAAGGGTAAAACTTAATGCCCCTCTGCAATGGCGGGGGCATAAAATTTGATAACGTCTACCTAGATTTTCATTAATTATACCACTGGGATCAATAAAATCAGACTAATAATTTCAAACAAAATGTCTGTAATATAATATATTTTGAAAACTGATCAGAGAGATTTTAACTATGTAAATGCTTCTTATTAATTGTGCCACTGCTATTTGTATCTGTATCTAATTACTGTTACTAATATCAGAAAATACATTTAAATTATAAATTTTTCATTTGTTGATGACTTCAGTTGTTGCAGTAAATTGCATGTTTGTGGTTTCAATTACAAATATCAACATAAAAATATTGCATCTACTTTGTTATTAAATTTTGATTTAAATGATCCATGCCATCCATGTGAATTGGACACCGTACAAAACAAATGTGAAAGTCACCAGACAACGATTTCAGGCTTTATTATGTTAACAGGCATATAAAGTTTAAAAAGACAAAATACCCTGAAAAATAGCCAAATGAGAATGTCAGGATTTGAATGAGTTTACCAACCTGTGTGTACAGTAGAATTAAAACACCAAGTATACAAAGTGTAATTTTCATTTCAAAGTCTAAGGCCAGACATATTGCATTGACAGCCATCTTTTGTTGAAGAATGTATGTTGCCCACTTGATGTATTTAAATTATTTTTGTTGTTGTGTTGCCGTCTCATTGATGCTTAGCACACGTCTCCTTTTATTCATTGAAAAATTAAAATATTCTGGGAACTTTAACATGTAACAAGAATATGTGTTGATAAGGCACCATGCCTAGCTCACACGATTATATTTCAATGTTGGTCAAAATCCTAAATTGGCAAGTATTCTAAAAATTTCCTTTCATAATGAGCATGTGTACTAAATTTGAAGTTGATGTGCGCCACTACCTGATACCCAAACTTTAACGTGAAAACCAACAGACAGGCTTACATGTAACAGAAAACATAATGCACCTCTACTGTGGTAGTATGGTGGAATAATAAAACCAACAGACAGGCTAACATGTAACAGAAAACATAATGCACCTCTACTGTGGTAGTATGGTGGAATAATAAAATCAACAGACAGGCTAACATGTAACAGAAAACATAATGCACCTCTACTGTGGTAGTATGGTGGAATAATAAAACCAACAGACAGGCTAACATGTAACAGAAAACATAATGCACCTCTACTGGGGTAGTATGGTGGAATAATAAAGTCAACAGACAGGCTAACATGTAACAGAAAACATAATGCACCTCTACTGGGGTAGTATGGTGGAATAATAAAACCAACAGACAGGCTAACATGTAACAGAAAACATAATGCACCTCTACTGGGGTAGTATGGTGGAATAATAAAACCAACAGACAGGCTAACATGTAACAGAAAATATAATGCACCTCTACTGGGGTAGTATGGTGGAATAATAAAACCAACAGACAGGCTAACATGTAACAGAAAACATAATGCACCTCTACTGGGGTAGTATGGTGGAATAATAAAATCAACAGACAGGCTAACATGTAACAGAAAACATAATGCACCTCTACTGTGGTAGTATGATGGAATAATAAAACCAACAGACAGGCTAACATGTAACAGAAAACATAATGCACCTCTACTGTGGTAGTATGGTGGAATAATAAAACCAACAGACAGGCTAACATGTAACAGAAAACATAATGCACCTCTACTGCGGTAGTATGGTGGAATAATAAAACCAACAGACAGGCTAACATGTAACAGAAAACATAATGCACCTCTACTGCGGTAGTATGGTGGAATAATAAAACCAACAGACAGGCTAACATGTAACAGAAAACATAATGCACCTCTACTGCGGTAGTATGGTGGAATAATAAAACCAACAGACAGGCTAACATGTAACAGAAAACATAATGCACCTCTACTGCGGTAGTATGGTGGAATAATAAAACCAACAGACAGGCTAACATGTAACAGAAAACATAATGCACCTCTACTGGGGTAGTATGGTGGAATAATAAAACCAACAGACAGGCTAACATGTAACAGAAAACATAATGCACCTCTACTGGGGTAGTATGGTGGAATAATAAAACCAACAGACAGGCTAACATGTAACAGAAAACATAATGCACCTCTACTGTGGTAGTATGGTGGAATAATAAAACCAACAGACAGGCTAACATGTAACAGAAAACATAATGCACCTCTACTGGGGTAGTATGGTGGAATAATAAAACCAACAGACAGGCTAACATGTAACAGAAAACATAATGCACCTCTACTGTGGTAGTATGGTGGAATAATAAAACCAACAGACAGGCTTACATGTAACAGAAAACATAATGCACCTCTACTGTGGTAGTATGGTGGAATAATAAAACCAACAGACAGGCTAACATGTAACAGAAAACATAATGCACCTCTACTGCGGTAGTATGGTGGAATAATAAAACCAACAGACAGGCTAACATGTAACAGAAAACATAATGCACCTCTACTGGGGTAGTATGGTGGAATAATAAAACCAACAGACAGGCTAACATGTAACAGAAAACATAATGCACCTCTACTGTGGTAGTATGGTGGAATAATAAAACCAACAGACAGGCTAACATGTAACAGAAAACATAATGCACCTCTACTGTGGTAGTATGGTGGAATAATAAAACCAACAGACAGGCTAACATGTAACAGAAAACATAATGCACCTCTACTGTGGTAGTATGGTGGAATAATAAAATCAACAGACAGGCTAACATGTAACAGAAAACATAATGCACCTCTACTGGGGTAGTATGGTGGAATAATAAAACCAACAGACAGGCTAACATGTAACAGAAAACATAATGCACCTCTACTGTGGTAGTATGGTGGAATAATAAAACCAACAGACAGGCTAACATGTAACAGAAAACATAATGCACCTCTACTGTGGTAGTATGGTGGAATAATAAAACCAACAGACAGGCTAACATGTAACAGAAAACATAATGCACCTCTACTGGGGTAGTATGGTGGAATAATAAAATCAACAGACAGGCTAACATGTAACAGAAAACATAATGCACCTCTACTGGGGTAGTATGGTGGAATAATAAAACCAACAGACAGGCTAACATGTAACAGAAAACATAATGCACCTCTACTGTGGTAGTATGGTGGAATAATAAAATCAACAGACAGGCTAACATGTAACAGAAAACATAATGCACCTCTACTGTGGTAGTATGGTGGAATAATAAAACCAACAGACAGGCTAACATGTAACAGAAAACATAATGCACCTCTACTGTGGTAGTATGGTGGAATAATAAAATCAACAGACAGGCTAACATGTAACAGAAAACATAATGCACCTCTACTGTGGTAGTATGGTGGAATAATAAAACCAACAGACAGGCTAACATGTAACAGAAAACATAATGCACCTCTACTGTGGTAGTATGGTGGAATAATAAAATCAACAGACAGGCTAACATGTAACAGAAAACATAATGCACCTCTACTGTGGTAGTATGGTGGAATAATAAAATCAATTATTAATGTTTTATTACTTCCAATATGTATGAGGTACACTGGGTGAAAACTGAAAGTTGACCTTGCCAATGGGTTTGAACTGTGAGGGTGGGGTGGATTAATTCAACTTTTTATGACACTGAGCTCAACTCCATAATACATTTTTATTGTAATGTATGTGATACTTATTTCTATCTCGATGTAATTAGCAGTTATTACCAATCATACATACCTAACACATTAAACAATGTCTGGTATGATTTAGCAAACACTACATTTATTTTCCTTGTCAATATTTTTTCAGAGGAATGTAGGTGGAAATATGAAAACTGTTTCACTCAGTTATTGGTTTTTTCAAACGGATTTAGGTGGTAAAATATTAGCCCAAGAAAAAGATTTGAGGAATGTTTGAACTGAAGTAAAAATCTAAATAAACAAGAAAATAAGTCAATTTTGTGTTGAAGTCATAAATACAATATGGTTTACACATTAATTTTCTTCCAGTGAGGAAAAAAAACAACATTTTGAATAAATTACAAGCAATATGAGCAATACACTTGTGACAAGCATTTAACTAACTTTTAAATTGTTTCTATCATTTTAAAAAGATTTAAACTTTGACCTTGAAATTGATCTGATTGTCTGAATCAAAACTTATTTAAAGCTTTTTTTTTTTTCTTTTTCCCCAAGTATATATTTTAGACAACATAGTCAAATTTAAGTGCAAGAACTCTTTAGACTGCCTGTAAATTCCCTTATGTGTTCATTTCCCAAGTGGTTCTCAGATGGATTACAACTGTGGCCCATGTAGAGAAATTAGTATTCCCTTTCATAAAGATATGCTGGTTTATGCAAATTAAATTTTCAGAACTTTGTATTATCATGATTATGAACATGTATACAATAGCCATTTGCCAGGTGGTTTCAACATTAGCTAACATAGCAAAATCAGTATTTCATTCCATAAGGATTATGCTGTTTTGCTCGCCATCTAACTTTTATTAACATACTAGGTACATATAGTAGAACAGTCAATTCTTATTTCCTTCATACAAGAATGTCATGCCAATCTGATTTTTTCTCTAAACTTTGGAATCCAACTGAATTGCACAATAAATTTTGTTATGTAATTTCAAAAAGCACCAAGACATGCACTAAAATATAAATTTCAGACAATATCTGAATGTTATGTTTGTTTTTGGTGATAGTTACTGATTAAATGGTATTTTGCCAAGCGATGGAATAAAGATGAATATTTTTCCTTAAGTGATATCCAAATAATAAAGCTTTAAAGCATTGAGATCAATAAAGTTATGACACAACATGTATTACAAAACAGATGTTTAATGGCCACAAATGTTAAGGTCAAAGCACTTAATTTAAATATTAATTAACTTTACTACAATTCAATATTGTACAAACTCAAGCTGCTGTAGAAGATTACAACAATTAAAACATTTTCATATACATTTGTCATTACAACTGTAAATAGTTGAAGTCACACATCAAAAGTAAAATTTTGTATCAATATCATCAATTGGTCAATAAGCATAACATTAAAGAGACAGTCTCGGTAAAATTAAAGAATATGAAATGCATGCATTGTGGGACCAAGATGTATATTGAATAACCTTTTGAGGTGTTAGTTTCTTCTTTAAATTCCAAAATAAAGCAAGACAAATAATAAAATTATGGTTTGAAATAAAAACAACCAATCATTTTACCAAAAAATTTAACGAAAAAAATCCTTGCACCATTTTTTTTAAAGTCATGAACATTTAAGTATAGCTAACAATCAATTTTTAGCAGAAATAAATTTGGTGGAAAGAGATCCATACATTTATTTTTCAAATTGTTCTTTTTTTAATACAAATCAATGAGAATTTGTTTTGATAGAGAAACTGCAATAATGATTCAAATAAACATGCCACTATCTATTCCTGACAAGATAATTTTATTTTTAAAGTACTTTTAAACCCCATTTTTCTGCTAGTAATATATTTAATTTGTTTAAGTCATACTAATTTCCTCTAATGCTGCTGGGTACAGTAAGTTTGCAGATGGGACAATACTTACTAATACTTACTAAAGCTTTTAAGGGTCTTTTCCCACTGGATACAGTATCTACTTATTTCTAGTCAAACACTTTGATCACCTTGTGGGCTACAGGAAGTGGCCAAGGTAAAAAAGCACAGGCGGAGCTTTCAAAGCCTTCTTTTTCTGAAACCTGTACAGTGTATTTTTCTGTCTTGTGCAAATTTTTTGAGTATGAGTAAAATTTTGAAATAAAGTGATAAATAGGGGATGGAACTTTTTGTTTTACAAACTTGAACAGTATCTTTATTAATTTTGTTATAGGGATCTCTTCAACACCCTGTAGTGAAATATGGAGTAATTAAAAGTGACAGCAAGGAGAGGGTACTTACTTCCGCTTTAAGGGTCTTCTCCCTACTGGATACAGCATCTTTATCCTTTCTATCATAGTGAATACTTCCTTCCTCTTGCAGGGTCATTAACCTATCCTCTAAACTCTGAACTTCTTTCTCTAATGCTGAGATTCTAGAATCCTAAAATTATGTAATAATTTTTTTAATTGAACCACAGCCCAAACAGCAAAGGCTTGTGAAAAATCATTGGGCTAGAAAGAATTTTACTTACAATCAGAGCCACTTTAATTGATTTTAAAAATTCTATAAAAGATGAGTCTGACCTGTTGACTACAAAATGTATGATATAGACTGCTGAGAGGTATATTATATTAAAAGATTTGGTTGAACTTTGAAGGCTGAAGAGTTGTTTTGTAGATACTGACTTTCACATCCTTTTGGTCTTGGTTGGTGTTTCCAAAATACATACATATCATATCTACTTATTTTCTAATGATGCTTAAATAAGAAGTTGGATTCATATTTAAACATGAATTGCAATTCAATAGCGCTTCTGGAGAATAAATCAAAACAAAATTGCATGCATAGTCCCTACTCTTAAAATGTATCGAAAAATAGGAAATGGGTGTCTGGTATTCTAAAAAGTGCTAACACTAAATAACTCATCAATCAATGCCCAGCTGCTGACTAAATATGAAGTTACTCTGTATAGTAGTACTGGAAAAATTTGTGTCACAATTTTGAATTCATTCAACATTTTGAAAAATTCTAAGTATCCACAAACATGAAGTAGATTTGACCATGTCTGACAGAGACGAAAAAGGCTAACACATTACAACTCATCTCTGTCAAGCTGCTGCCAAATATGAAGTTATTCTGAAAAGTTGTTCTTGAGAAAAGTGTGACAGAAATGTTTGTTGGACAATCTGACAAAAGGACAAACAAGGTGAATGTCATATAGTCCTTGAGTATACATATAATTTTGAAGAAAATATATATATAGACAGCTACTTTTTCATTACACCTTTCAAGAGTTGCTAACACATTTTGCCAGTAGGAACGGATGCTGCAAAATATTTGTTTGAAATTTGAAATAACTTTAGTCCAAATTGGACTACAAAATCATATATTAAAATGAAAATAAATTGTTTGGCCTTCAAGGTTTTCTCAGTTTACTCATTTCTTCAAATCAATACTTTGAAATTTTTGACAATATTTCAAAACCGCTTCTTAAGATGTCTCATACAATAATTCAAATTATGCCTGGTATTCTTTCTGTGAAATAAACAATACAAAAAGTACATGTAACAACTGGCTTAATGCCAAACCATATTTAATGACTCCATTATCATCTCATCTCTTTATCACAATAAACATTGCCAGGTTCAATACTAAACTAAAACATAAATATATGAAGATCCAAAGATCAATCCTACACTTAAAAGAACATTTTTCCTGGCAATGTTTCATGGCACACTTAATTAGGTTATAAAAATGGACACCAGATATCAAAGAGAAATGATTTATACAATTCCAGGTAATTTCCTCAATTATTTTCTCATTAACAGGTATATATATTACCTTGGCTTCTAAGATAGCTTGCATAGTATGGGTACTGGAAGGTTGCTGTTTTAATTGAAGTTTACTATGTTTCAATTCATCTGAAAGTTTGCTGTTTTCCTGTACAACAAATTATAGAAATTGTTATTATATATATGCTATACATTTACATTTAATATATTAATTTTCTATTTCTATTATATAAACACATGAAATACTAAACATTGAGAATTTATTAATAGTTTTTAGGTACATTCATTATTGCAAATCTTGAACAACTAATAATAATAATAGATTAATTAGTCCAATTTCTATATGTGTTGTATAAGAATATTTTTGGCAAAAAATAAAACATTAAATTATTATCTTCATCATGTTGCATGTTTTGCATTGATTTTTTTTATAATAAAAGCATTATGTTTTTAATTTTTTAACTCCAGATTTGCGTTTAAAGGAAGAGGTTTCGAAGTGTGCATTGTTTTTATTTTAGGCCTTCTTCTGTTCTGGTTAATCGTATTAAATCGTATGGGTACATAGGATCATGCTCAACATCTAATTTATATAGTATGGCCTGAAGCTGTAATAATCCTGTTAATAGCTCATATGTTAAAACAACAACTACCCAATTTTCAAGTATGATGTTCAAATACTACATAAACAGATGCTTCAGATTCAATTTGTTTGTACTTTGGTACAATTCTCTTTTCCAGTCACTGTTGTCCTTGAATCAAATGTTATTGAGAGAAGACTTTTACTGTTTGCTATAATTATTTCATTGTGAGGTGATTTTTGGTGTTTCTTCTGATATTTGATGTGATTATTTTGTATAATTTTGTCATCAACAATTTGAAGACAAATTTTCAGTCTGACTTGGTATTGTTGTAAGTATTTATAAAGGAGCAATGCATTATTCAGTATGGTAATAAATGATTTTACAGTTACTTTTTACACGTGAGATTTTCATTCCCTTTAAAGTATTATTCTACTTAGAAAAGTAGATTTGCACAAAAGCTTGGCCTCTCTAATTGTTAAGATCAAACAAGACACTACAAGGAGACAAAAAAAAGAATCAAGTCCTTTGCCTTGAACATGTAGGTTCATGAGAAAGTTTTTGAAAACTAATTGGAATCGATGTTTTCCTATAGGGCCTTTTTTTTAATATAAACCAATGATGGTAGATTTTAGTGGTACTTCTGCACATCATTCCTACCCAGTCTATTTAACATTGGCCTAGGGATTTCTGAGAAAAAGATGAAAATGTGTTTTTTCCCTATATATATATGGTTTCAACAAGAACTATGTGCCACCAATGCTACCATGTTAGCTATGTGATATATATTGAATGTGCACAATTTGTAGAGGATATCTGAATCATAAATCCTATAAAATTTAAAACTATTTCAACTTGTAGTTACAGAGAGAAAAAATATTAAAAATTGAATTATCAGAATCAATGATTGCCCTCTTGCAACATTTTTTCCATCAATAAGGTCTTGTTCTTTCCAAGGGACATTTTCATGCTTAATGTGGTGTTGGAAGGCATATGGTCCAAAAGATATCCAGAAACCAAAACTTTTTCCAAATATAAATTTATCAATTGCTGAAGTGACCTTGACCTTTGATCTGGTGAGCTGGAAATTAGCAGGGTTCTTGGGATTATCAAAACACATTTTGTTAAGATAATTGTTAATGGCCCAAAAGATATTATATAGAAATCAAAATGTTCATGACTGCTTTCCAACTTATCTGAACATATGAATTCACAGATTAAAAATATTTCTTAAGATATTTTTATTAGCACTTTTCCTAGGAAAGTGTGTAAATATTATTTAATCTAGTTTCTCCTTTCCTCAATGATCTATGTGATCATGAAGATCAAGAGTAAGCTAAGAGATTCTGATGAAACCATTACAGAAGAAAAAAAAATATGCATTATGCATCTTGTTAGAATTATGTGGGATTTGTGCAATATGGTTACTGAAATTTCTTAGCAACTGATTAAACAGATACAATAAAAGGAACATCATTGATCAATAATTACTTTGCAAGCATATACATGTACACAACCCAACTAGATGTGCATGTAGAGTTCTTAAAATAGTAAATTCTGCAGTATTTAAAATAATTGTTGTATACATGGTAGATTTCTATTACATGCAATGACAGCATGTGAAGAGCCTTAGAATATCAAAAGAAAAACATCAAAAAGTGTGGCACTGTAATGGTCCTAAAGAGGAAGCAATCTATTTCTATTATTTTAGGTATGACTCAAAACTTGAAAGATTCAGAAAAAACAAAGTTTATAACCACAATATAAAGGAGAAGGTATAATAAGGCCACTTTTTTGGCCTCTTAAAAAATCAAGAAGTATTATAAATCTACCAAATAACAACCTACAGATTTTCTTAAGCCTGACAGATATCAGTATTCATAGTTTTGAAATTTGCCTACATATTTGCTTTAAGGCTTTAAACTTCTTGAATTTAATGCAAAACTTCAAAAAAAATTTCTGAAATAGCCTCATTTTGAGATCATTTGTGTTTATTCAATATTTTGCATATCTGCCCCCCAAACAATTTTAAGCCTCCCTGTAATCAATCTCCTCTACTCACAAGGGCCTGAACTCTTTCCAGAATAAAAACATGTTACATAACCTCAGTTTTTATTGGAATGCTCTGGTATACAGAGCCAATTCAGATAGGTACATTTGTAAATCACAAATTATTTCTAAATGATTGATTGACAATTTTTTTATTCCACTAAGCATTCAGGCATAAATATTGCCATCTATGAGTCAGCAAATATAATAAGAACTGAATTATTTCTTTCATTTTGATTTGTATATTCTGAACATCTACCCCAGGCCCCATATCTCTTTCAATTTCATTTGTATGTTACAGGCATAATACATGTAGTAGGCATTTGAAACAAAGAATACATAAAACATGTACCATATAGGTGTATATGTCATGACTATACATGTATGTATAATGTTACATGATTGATTATGGTAAGTGCCTGTTATGGCCAACAAGAAAGCATTTTCTATTCTTCAGTGAAGGTGATGGCACTCACAGTTTTAAATCACGTCTTTCAGTATAAGGATACAATTATAATAAATTTATCATTCTAGACTGTTTTCAAGGACTTTGCTAATAAAATGCTCCAGAGCGCACCTTGATACGACCGCAGAGGTCGAACCCTGAACAATTACGCAAGTATGGACACAACATTCAAGCTTGATACAGCTATGAATTTGGATTGTGATTAAATATTTGACACAGCATAGGTTTCTGACACAGAATGAATGTGGTCTAAGAACTTAAAATTCTAAATTGACATTCACCTATTATGGTCCAATATCCAAAATCTAAATACATGGTTAGATTCAGCATATCAAAGAACCCCAACAATTCAATTTTGATGAAATCAAACAAAGTTTAATTTTGGACCCTTTGACCTCAATGTGGATAGAGTTGATAACGGGTCCAAAAATCAAAAATCTAAATACATGGTTAGATTCAGCATATCAAAGAACCCCATATATTCAATTTTGTTGAAATCAAACAAAGTTTAATTTGGGACCCGATTTGGACCAAATTGAAAATTTTGGCCCATAATCAAAAATCTAAATACATGTTTAGATTCAGCATATCAAAGAACCCTAAGAATTCAATTTTGTTAAAATCAAACTAAGTTTAATTTTGGACCCTTTGAACCTTAATGTAGACCAATTTGAAAATGGAACCAAAATTAAGAATCTAAATACACGGTTAGATTAGGCATATCAAAGAACCCCAATAATTCAATTTTGATGACATCAAACAAAGTTTAATTTTGGACCCTTTGACCTCAATGTGGACCAATTTAAAACGGGCCCAAAATCCAAAAACTAAATACATGGTTAGATTCAACATATTAAAGAACCCCAAGAATTCAAGAATAAAACCCCATTGAAATTGGTCAAGAAATAAGCAATTTATATGGTATCTTCTTTGCACAATACTGTGCAATTGAATATTTTTGCTATATATTGTGCAATACTGTACAATTGACAATTTCTTGCTATTGCAATATTGTGCTATTGGATATTTCTTGCTATTGCGCAGTACTGTGCAATTGAAGATTTCTTGCTATTGTGCAATACTGTGCAATTGAAAATTTCTTGCTATTGCACAATACTTATTATATAAAAATTTACACATCCTGTTTGGTGTGTATCTCCTACCATATCATTATTATTTGCTTTTAAATATAAATCAGAAATAACCAACTTAAAATGAAAAATTTTTAAAAGAAAAAAAAGGAAAAAAAAAATCCCCCAATTTTTGAACCCCTTATGATTCATCACCCCAAACTCAATCCCAGCCTTCCTTTGTGGTATGGTACCTTGCAGTACAATTTCAGAGAGATCCATACACTTGAACACAAGTTATTGTCTGAAACTAGAAAATGTGTTTTTGGCCCTTTTGGCCCCAAATTCCTAAACGTTTAGGCAATTACCCCCAAACTCAAACCTAGCTTTCCTTTGTGATATGGAACCTTGTAGTACAATTTCAGAAAGATCCATACACTTACACAAAAGTTATTGTCCTGAAACTAGAAAAATGCTTGTTTTTGCCCCTTTTGGCCCCTAATTCCTAAATAATTGAGGCAATTACCCCATCATCAATCCCAGCTTTCCTTTGTGGTATGGTACCTTGCAGTACAATTTCAGAGATCCATACACTTGAACACGAGTTATTGTCTGGAAACTAGAAAATGGTTATTTTTGGCCCTTTTGGCCCCAATTCCTAAACGTTTTGGGCAATTACCCCAAACTCATTTCCAGCTTTCCTTTGTGATATGGAACCTTGTAGTACAATTTCAGAAAGATCCATACACTTACACACAAGTTATTGTCATGAAACTAGAAAATGCTTGTTTTTGCCCCTTTTGGCCCCTAATTCCTAAAAGTTTGAGGCAATTACCCCAAATTCAATTCCAACCTTCCTTTGTGATATGGAACCTTGTGGTACAATGTCAGAGAGATCCATACACTTACAAGTTATTGTCTGGAAGTTACAAAATGCTTATTTTTGGCCCCTAATTCCTTAACTGTTGGTACCATAACCCCAAAATCAATCCCAACCTTCCTTTGTGTTATTGAAACTTATGGTAAAATTTCATAGAGATCCATTCCTTAAACTAAAGTTATAGTGAAACTAATGTGTCTTCGGACTACGACGACAACCCTAACTTCATACCAATATACGACCAGAAAATTTTTGCGGTCGATAAAAACTACTACATTTTGAGGGATTACCAGCAATGTAATGGTTTTAAAGAGCACTCTTCTAAGCGCCTATTTAACCTTCATGTAATCAATAAAAATTAAGGATATTTCTAAAGTTAACTTTAGTCTTTATGCCACTATTTTGCTGAGTAAATGACACGTTGAAAATGTATAAATAAATACAATAGCCATGTATTATTCAAATATTTTTGCTTATGCAAGTCTAAAGAAAGAATATTAGTATTATAGAATTGCATCTCAATCACCTAGAAAGTTTAATGAAATTTTTGTTTACAGAATTCTTCATACAAAATTTAATCAAGCAAAGAAGTAATCAATAACATTCTTTCCTTAATGAATAAATTAAATTTCAAAGAAGTAGTACTGGTAAATATAAGAACTTGCCACTTCTATACAAGAATTTTATTTTAATATGTATTTCTACGCTATTATTATTGAAACAACATAAAAAGCAGAAAACACACTGTGAATTTCATTTAAGAATAATTCTTCATGTCATGCTTTATGCACATTTTAACATCTGTAGGCATTATATTTTTCCACATTTTACACTGAGCGTGAGGCAGGTGTAAAATATGGTCAAATATAATGCCTACCCATGTTAACATGACCAAAGAGCATGACATGAAGGAATTATTTTGATTCTAATAGGACAAATACAGCGTATTTTTATAGGTCAAAGCGCACGAAAATACCTTAAAAATGTTTGGCTGTTCCCGTTTCCTCCCGTGGAGTATATACAATACATTTTCATATTTATTAAGTTTAAAACTAATAGCGGGTAAATATATATTATTTGATAAACAATATATAATAAAAGTTTATGTAAGCTGCTAAAAGTATATATTTTATTAGGATAACAATGAAAATAATAAGAATATAAACAGTAAGTTTGTGCGCATGTGTCAAACATATTTTGTGCTAATTAGAACATGGCTTTGTTTACAAAGCGTAATAAGGACTTCATAGTAGAATACACATTAAATTAATATGCCCACTCTAATTTTTGGAAAAAGGAAATGCTAAAATACATATAATAGAATTTTAATTCAAACACTTGTTTCTTCAGGGATCAATGTTGAACTGAATCAACATAATTTTTTGTATACACTTTAAAACAAACTTTTTTAATTTCTGGTGTTTTTGCAAAAGCAACATAAATTTATTTAAATCATCAAATTAGTAATTGTGAATCCAAAATGTTTTCATTCTAGAATGATGATCTGCATTATTTTAAATCACGTCTTTCAGTATAAGGATACAATTATAATAAATTTATCATTCTAGACTGTTTTCGAGGACTTTGCTAATAAAATGCTCCAGAGCATGACCTTGATACGACCGCAGAGGTCGAACCCTGAACAATTAGGCAAGTATGGACACAACATTCAAGCTTGATACAGCTATGAATTTGGATTGTGATTAAATATTTGACACAGCATAGGTTTCTGACACAGAATGAATGTGGTCTAAGAACTTAAAAATTCTAAATTGGACATTCACCTATTATGGTCCAATATCCAAAATCTAAATACATGGTTAGATTCAGCATATCAAAGAACCCCAACAATTCAATTTTGATGAAATCAAACAAAGTTTAATTTTGGACCCTTTTGACCTCAATGTGGATAGAGTTGATAACGGGTCCAAAAATCAAAAATCTAAATACATGGTTAGATTCAGCATATCAAAGAACCCCATATATTCAATTTTGTTGAAATCAAACAAAGTTTAATTTGGGACCCGATTTGGACCAAATTGAAAATTTTGGCCCATAATCAAAATCTAAATACATGTTTAGATTCAGCATATCAAAGAACCCTAAGAATTCAATTTTGTTAAAATCAAACTAAGTTTAATTTTGGACCCTTTGAACCTTAATGTAGACCAATTTGAAAATGGAACCAAAATTAAGAATCTAAATACACGGTTAGATTAGGCATATCAAAGAACCCCAATAATTCAATTTTGATGACATCAAACAAAGTTTAATTTTGGACCCTTTGGACCTCAATGTGGACCAATTTAAAACGGGCCCAAAATCCAAAAACTAAATACATGGTTAGATTCAACATATTAAAGAACCCCAAGAATTCAAGAATAAAACCCCATTGAAATTGGTCAAGAAATAAGCAATTTATATGGTATCTTCTTTGCACAATACTGTGCAATTGAATATTTCTTGCTATATATTGTGCAATACTGTACAATTGACAATTTCTTGCTATTAAGCTAATATTGTGCTATTGGATATTTCTTGCTATTACGCAGTACTGTGCAATTGAAGATTTCTTGCTATTGTGCAATACTGTGCAATTGAAAATTTCTTGCTATTGCACAATACTTATTATATAAAATTTACACATCCTGTTTGGTGTGTATCTCCTACCATATCATTATTATTTGCTTTAAATATAAATCAGAAATAACCAACTTAAAATGAAAAATTTTTAAAAGAAAAAAAAAGGAAAAAAAAAATCCCCCAATTTTTGAACCCCTTATGATTCATCACCCCAAACTCAATCCCAGCCTTCCCTTTGTGGTATGGTACCTTGCAGTACAATTTCAGAGAGATCCATACACTTGAACACAAGTTATTGTCTGAAACTAGAAAATGTGTTTTTGGCCCTTTTGGCCCTAAATTCCTAAACGTTTAGGGCAATTACCCCAAACTCAAACCTAGCTTTCCTTTGTGATATGGAACCTTGTAGTACAATTTCAGAAAGATCCATACACTTACACAAAAGTTATTGTCCTGAAACTAGAAAATGCTTGTTTTTGCCCCTTTTGGCCCCTAATTCCTAAATAATTGAGGCAATTACCCCATCATCAATCCCAGCTTTCCTTTGTGGTATGGTACCTTGCAGTACAATTTCAGAGATCCATACACTTGAACACGAGTTATTGTCTGGAAACTAGAAAATGGTTATTTTTGGCCCCTTTTGGCCCCAATTCCTAAACGTTTTGGGCAATTACCCCAAACTCATTTCCAGCTTTCCTTTGTGATATGGAACCTTGTAGTACAATTTCAGAAAGATCCATACACTTACACACAAGTTATTGTCATGAAACTAGAAAATGCTTGTTTTTGCCCTTTTTGGCCCCTAATTCCTAAAAGTTTGAGGCAATTACCCCAAATTCAATTCCAACCTTCCCTTTGTGATATGGAACCTTGTGGTACAATGTCAGAGATCCATACACTTACAAGTTATTGTCTGGAAGTTACAAAATGCTTATTTTTGGCCCCTAATTCCTTAACTGTTGGTACCATAACCCCAAAATCAATCCCAACCTTCCTTTTGTGTTATTGAAACTTATGGTAAAATTTCATAGAGATCCATTCCTTAAACTAAAGTTATAGTGAAACTAATGTGTCTTGGACTACGACGACAACCCCAACTTCATACCAATATACGACCAGAAAATTTTGCGGTCGTATAAAACTACTACATTTTGAGGGATTACCAGCAATGTAATGGTTTTAAAGAGCACTCTTCTAAGCGCTCTATTTAACCTTCATGTAATCAATAAAAATTAAGGATATTTCTAAAGTTAACTTTAGTCTTTATGCCACTATTTTGCTGAGTAAATGACACGTTGAAAATGTATAAATAAATACAATAGCCATGTATTATTCAAATATTTTTGCTTATGCAAGTCTAAAGAAAGAATATTAGTATTATAGAATTGCATCTCAATCACCTAGAAAGTTTAATGAAATTTTTGTTTACAGAATTCTTCATACAAAATTTAATCAAGCAAAGAAGTAATCAATAACATTCTTTCCTTAATGAATAAATTAAATTTCAAAGAAGTAGTACTGGTAAATATAAGAACTTGCCACTTCTATACAAGAATTTTATTTTAATATGTATTTCTACGCTATTATTATTGAAACAACATAAAAGCAGAAAAACACACTGTGAATTTCATTTAAGAATATTCCTTCATGTCATGCTTTATGCACATTTTAACATCTGTAGGCATTATATTTTTCACATTTTACACTGAGCGTGAGGCAGGTGTAAAATATGGTCAAATATAATGCCTACCCATGTTAACATGACCAAAGAGCATGACATGAAGGAATTATTTTGATTCTAATAGGACAAATACAGCGTATTTTTATAGGTCAAAGCGTACGAAAATACCTTAAAATGTTTGGCTGTTCCTGTTTCCTCCCGTGGAGTATATACAATACATTTTCATATTTATTAAGTTTAAAACTAATAGCCGGTAAATATATATTATTTGATAAACAATATATAATAAAAGTTTATGTAAGCTGCTAAAAAGTATATATTTTATTAGGATAACAATGAAAATAATAAGAATATAAACAGTAAGTTTGTGCATGTGTCAAACATATTTTGTGCTAATTAGAACATGGCTTTGTTTACAAAGCGTAATAAGGACTTCATAGTAAATACACATTAAATTAATATGCCCACTCTTATTTTGGGAGAAAAAAAAAGCTAAATTATTACATATAATAGAATTTTAATTCAAACACTTGTTTTTTCAGGGATCAATGTTGAACTGCATCAACATAATTTTTTCTATACACTTTAAAACAAACTTTTTTTTTAATTTCTGGTGTTTTTTGCATGAAAAGCAACATAAATTTATTTAAATCATCAAATTAGTAATTGTGAATCCAAAATGTTTTCATTCTAGAACGATGATCTGCATTAAGTATGCCTGGATTAAATAACTCCTGAACACTCCATTGCATATATGTAATGGGAGGAAATCGTGATACCACACTACAATATTTCATATCAAACTATAGACTCTTCTAACACTATCATTGAAGAATGAAATTGAGGTCACAGCATCCTTTGAAGCATTATTTTAAAAAGTTCATGTATATGCAAGTTTTAAGTTTTATGCAGAGGAGTCAAGTTTTTATTTTCTTATCTGCTTCACATCAATCTACCTAAATTTACCAGGATAGTTTTCCAAGAATTTAAATGTAATTAAAGAACCAAGAAACTGATGTTTCACCAAATTTTAACCAATCAAACAGGACCTTGAGGTCAAGGTCAAATCATCCTATCCACCTATATTTTGGATAGACCATTTCCTCCTGTATTCTGTGGTGAAGTTACATTGTAAAATCACAACTGCTCCCCCTCAAATAATATCAAATCAGTAATGTAATCAAAGACTTAACCCCTGGACAAACAGACAGACAATAGCCCATTGTGACAAATCAAATCACTACAAGTATGTGCTTTATGCATGAAGGGTAAACCAAGTCGAGTCGACAATAGCTGTTGTCAGAACAATGCAAAGGATGGAACGCTGGACATATACTATAGGCTGCAAATAAAATCCAGCATTTAATACTGTATTATGACAGACCTTATAACCAAGTAATGATGAATAGATCTTGTTAGCAGCAGAAATAGATTGTGGTTAGCAGCTAAATTACATCAATGTCTGAGGACATTTCTTCTTATGCCAAATGTGATAGAGAACCTAATAAGCTTGTCTACAGGCTGTCTGTGATGAAGTATTGGATGATATTGTTTTAAAAGAAAATATAATACACTTTGTGGTTGGGTCTGAGATTATTATTTAATTATGCAAAAACATTTTCTTTTATTGCTTTCTTGCATTTAATAATATGTATCTTATACAAATGAAGAATATGGAGTATTAAATTCAATATAAATTTGAAAGTGCAACTGAATAAGAAAATGATCAAATTCAAAACACATTTTATTAGATTTGGATTCAAATAAAACTGAATTTTTCTTGTTTGTGTACAGCATCTTGACTTTGTTTACTGCCTGGCCCAACTAACACATTATACAAGTGTTTAATACTGTGCCTAATTTTCTATTTCCTTTTCTATCTTTCTGGCTTCATAAATACTTGCCTACATTACAGGGCTGCAAAATCATATTTTCTAATATTCAGAGTTATGGCACATTATATTCTTTTGCAATACACATGGATGGCAACATAAGTGTCGAAAAAAAGTTTATTTTGGAGAAGTAATCAAAGGAAATTAATGCTTAAAAGGCAAATGAGAGTTGCTTATTAAAGTTCATAGGCCATAATGAGCTCATTATCCATTCACCAGGATATTTCCAAAACTTCATGTATTCTTTCCTATTGATATTGTTTTTATTCCATCTGAAGAAGTGTATTTGGCATCCTTCTTACAAAACCATTTAGATTCTGACTGCATACTTTTATTCATTTTTCACTAATCCTTATAGCATGCTATGTATCCCCCCTTTCCCCAATTGCAATATATCTTACTTTATATCTAAGTTAAATTCAAAACTCACCTCTTTTACTTTCGACATTTCCAATTCATTCTGACTGAGAGTATTCTGTAACTGTTTAATTTTCCGATCGTCCTCCAACTGTCGTGTCTGTAGATGTTCCACTTCCTGTTGATTATCCTCTATTTTCTGTACCGACAATCCTTTACTTTGTAACATTTCTAACAGTTTTTTCATACTCTCATCTCTAGCACTCAACGTTTGTTTTTGTGTTTCTATTCTAAGTTCCATTTCATCAACTGTCTTTTTTAGGATAAGTATCTCTTTATTTTGTTTCTCTTTCTCTCTCTGAAGAATTTCAATTTCCTGTTGTGAGATCTTTGAACTTGCCTGGACATCTTCGTAAGATTTGGTCTGGTTTTCTAGGTCCGATAGATGTTCACTTTGTTTCTGAAAAATAAGATAGATAATTTATTGCATGTTACAATTCTTTTTTTTTTTCAAGCCTTTTTTGTTAATAAATAACAGACTTGCTGACTCTTGTCTGTATGGCAGCAAACATTTAATTCATTTTGATATCAAGAATATGTGTCTATATATAGGTCACGATGCCCAACTTGCACTGTCACATTTACATGTTCAGTGAGCTACAAAATCTGGGTCAAGTAAACTGCAAGAGACATATAAATCCTTGTGTAACATTTTCAAAATCTGTATTTTAAAAATTCCATTTTTACTTTTCTTTATAAAGTAACAAGTACATGTAAAAAGTCAGTATTTCAGTCTCCGTTTATTTAGAGGTACCACATTATTTTTAATTTTTGTTGTTGCTATATAATAAGATATATCTTGACAGTTTAATCAGCTTGCCAAAGAGAGAAATTTTTTTTAGGACAACTTCAATTAGGCCAAACAATATACATACTTCATTCCTGTAAACAAGTGTGAGGGATTGCTTCCCTTGAATAGTAGATAATAAGTCAGTGGTTGAGCTAAGGAAGTACTTCTTTAGCTCAGTCGATTAAAGCACTTCCTTGTAACACAGAGGTCCCAAGTTCGAGTCCCAATGGAGACAATCTGATTTTGTAATATGAATCATGCTCTCAGGTTACACAAGAAAAATAGGGTAGGTTACAAGATATAGGTAGGTAAAATAATTATATTTTGAAAACATATTTAACATAGACCATATAGAGAAATGTTCTGGATTTCAAAGAAGCTTAACAACCAAAAATGTCCATATATTGTGGAGGCAGGAAACAGAATTATATTTTTTTGGCCTTACTTCAACTTGACTATGAGGTAGAATTTATTCATTGGCATACAATACTACTGTATGTAATAATTTTTCAATATGGCAGCAATTAGACATTTATTACATTAACATAAAAACATTTCATATAAACATAACACAACATAAGTAAAATAACAGTTCAATGTACCAAGTGTATGTAAAACAATTCAATAAATTGTTTTATATAACAAAATGTATAAAGTGTTTTGCATTGCCACCCAAGTACAAAAACAAACATTTCAAAATTGGCAACAATTTCTCAAACATCAATCTTCAGCAAGTTAGATGCACCTGTCCTAAGTCAGGAATCTGATGTTCAGTAGTTGTTGATATGGTTCATAAGTGTTTGTCGTTTCTCGTTTTTTATATAGATTAGACCGTTGGTTTTCCCGTTTGAATGGTTTTACACTAGTAATTTTTGGGGCCCTTTATAGCTTACTGTTCGGTGTGAGCCAAGGCTCTGTGTTGAAGACCGTACTTTGACCTATAATGGTTTACTTTTATAAATTTTGACTTGGATGGAGAGTTGTCTCATTGGCACTCATACCACATCTTCTTATATCTAGATAAAATAGCAAACATAGTTTATCCAATATTGCTGAAAGGTGTTACTATGTATGTTCTGGATAATTATGTACAATAATGTATAATGATACTATATATATTATGTCAAACTATATTGCTTTCGATACTTAAATTCATGTTATTATTAAAATTCATAGGGTCCAGAAAAAAGAGGCCTATACCATATTACTGAACATGATCTAATACCTAAACAATTTTTTGGATGACTGGAAAAGATCAAAGAAACTAAAAACTACAATATTGAATGGATGAACAGCTGTTAAGTAGACAATTTTTTTGTTTAGCCTAGGGAACAAATATTATATGTTGTATTTTTATTTAGTATTTCAACGCTTTTTTTTTAACTTTTAGTATAGTGATTATTTCCAACAAGATCCAATTGACAAGCAGGCAATCTCCCAACAATATCACAGGCAAAAACTAATGTGTGATATGAGTAAACCAACAATTCTTCATACTAAACCGACTCTGGGTCTAATTACAATGACAAACCTACCATACACGGTTAGTCAGTCAGTTAGTTATCCCACATTAACACATAACATAATCATTTAAATGTATTCCCATTCCAATTGTTCTTATTCCAAAATGCTAATTGCTATGAAGAGAAGCAGCAAATACCAATGTCAAAGTCCTTTGTTTTGACCATTGCTAGGGATCCAATCACATCCTAGCAGCAATCCCACTACCGTGAGACCTTTTTTAAACGAGGCAGAGCTACCTTTAGCAATATGCAATTATTTCAAAAGGGATATTCAAGCTTAACATTGTAAGAAAAAGATTTGTGAAATCATAACTTTTTCCACACTACTATGAGAAGTACATAATCTTTATTTCTTTTTAAGAAAAATCTCTCTTAACACTTTGGATAAGATTCTATCTCATAATTTTAGATAAGTCAATTTTAGATTTATGAGAAGCTCTTGACTGATAACTTTTTAGACTTCCTATATCAAAAAAGCCTGCATGTGGTGAGAGATAACTTGATTAGTAGTGATAACATCTACCTTTTCGTAACAGAAATACTTCAACCATTCAAAAGATAGCCACTGGAAGTGGTCACAAATAAATTTACTTCATCCTCATCTCCAACTTATATCATGTTAGTAAGTATCCCTTTAACTGCCAAAGTTTTGGTTTATAATGTTGTTCATTCTTTTTGAATTTGTTCTGTCAAGGTTGTGTCTCTTTTGGTATCTTTTTTATATAAATAAAGTACAACAGCCATCTAACAAAAAGATATCTAAAACAATACTGGTTTGAATGTCAATAATTATCATTATGTCAAAATTTACATCTAATCTAGATTAAAAGCTGTGTGTCATGTATATCATGAATGGGTTTGACACGTTACCCTGAACATTGGAAATATTTCTCAAAAGGAATAATTATTCCCCAATTGCACAACTAACCAAGTCCTTTTATATATTGTATAAACGTACATATTATCAAAAAAACAAAAACAAAAATTCCAAGGAAACACAAACCACAAGGAGGATCAATGACAGAGGTCCTAAATTTAAATATATTTCAAACTATCTCGGATTTTATGAAATATTGTATTGTACTTTAATACAGTGCTGTTTTGGTAAAAAATAAACAATTTTCATGTAGGTAACATGTACATACAGCAATGAAATGAAAGCAAATTCAGTAAAATGGCAAAATTATGCAAAACATTGACTATTTGCACTTGACTGTACATGCTTTGAGATAATAAGGAACCCAACTGTCGCCCAGATATTTTAACAGTAACTGTAATTTAAATTTGTGTTAATCTATTCACTGGCAACAAATTTTGTGTTAATCTATTCACTGGCAACAAATTATTTTTTGGCATTACTTGTGCTCTAAGTTTATTTAACCAAAATGTTCTTACAATAATTAGTCTATTATGCTCAAAATCTAACAAATCTTGCTAATGAAATCACAGTCAAATTATGTCATCAAGGCTTAGCTCACATTTTCTGAAAAACCTTTCTTTTCACAGATTCTTCAAATCTTTGGTAATAAATGACATTTGGTAATGTTTTATTTTTGGTGAAATCAGCCCTAATTATGAACCTTGTCCCCCCTTTCTTTTAAAAGTTAGCGGTCTTAAAGAGGGTTTGATTTGAGGAGTTTAGATGGGTTTACTTTGTAAATTGTATGTAATTCAGTTTCAATTTTGAGGAAAGTTTTGCATTTTCTTCAGTAATATGTGCCATTCAAGCAAAGAGTATTAAGTCAGAATAAATTTATGTCAACAATGGAATATTTGGGATATAAATGCTCATTTAGGGACCATTACCAATTTTGAAGGGATGTGCCCAAGCTGTAGAACTTCTCTATAGCCATGAAAGCCAGGTATGAACACCATTTATTCTATAATTACTTTACCTAAAATCAATAACGAATTCATGGTGGCAAATTCTCCTCCTTCTCTGTTGTAAATACTTTATTATCAATACAAATGATCAGAAAATAATAAACATAAAGCTGCAGTTCAATTCCTTATCATTTTTAGCTGTCAATAATATTTCAGCATTGGTATACATATATTTTCTGATATAATTTTGTCTATTATTAATATCATCATTATGTATTATTCCATGTCTGAGGATGTCAAAGATATCTGAATATCAGAATAGATCAATTTTATATTGACCTAATTTTAGAAAGAGTTACCTCCCTTTATCACCATTTTGAAGGTCAACCTGTACAAATTTCTTCATAAATCAACCAAATTCAAATTGTCAAACTGTAAAAAAAAAAAGTGTTTTCTGAACAAGTAACTTTTAGTGTAACATAATTTATTATTGTTTGAGCCGAGCCTTGTATACATGTAGTTCTTCATTACAATCTAGTCAGGATCATTTACCACATTTGCTTGTACTACATCTTTTTATTTGGTTAGTCAACAGAGAAATACAACCAGTTTACTCTCCAATTTGGCAGCCAAGGGAAATAATTCCAACACAAATTATAATATTTGTATTTCAATTGAAAACTATCTACACTTTATATATACAATATCAGATACTTGTTTTTCATGGAACTCCAATTAATTTCATTTCTTAAGAAAATAGAACAGTGTTCCATGCTTCATTCTACTTCTGTTCATTTTTTTCCAGCATTTTTTAAAAATTTAATATGCTGTAGTTTTTGCAAATATTTTTGTACAATCTGAAAACTATGCAATGATAGAGTTCGCACTTTCCATACTGACGTGCATGCAAAAAGGTAGTCTTAAGACTATCAAATTACCAAATGGTGACAAAAAATAAGAATAGAAACAACAATGGGCATATATAAAATTGAGAATGGAAATAGGGAGTGTGTCAAAGAGACAATAACCTGACCAAAGAGCAGAAAACAGCCGAAGGCCACCAATGGGTCTTCAATACAATAAAATTAAAAATCATACAAGAATAACAACGGCCAGAGGCTCCTGACTTGGGACAGGCGCAAAAATGCAGCGGGCTTAAACATGTTTTTTGAGATCTCAACCCTCCCCTATACCTCTAGCCAATGTAGAAAAAACAAACACACAGCAATACGCACAGCAAAACTCAGTTTAAAAGAAGTCCGAGCCCAATGTAAGAATAGGTAACAAAAGAAACTAAACAAAATGACAATGATACATAAATTAACAAAGGACTACTAGCAGTTACTGACATGCCAGCTCCAGACCTCAATTAAACTGATTGAAAGACTATGTCTTCGTCATATGAAAATCAAGCACAATCCCTCCCGTTAGGGGTTTAGTATCATACCATCATAAAATATATGAGAAGAACATAACCAGTATCATGCCAACAACTGGTTTTAGAATAAATGTGTTTATTTCTGATGCAAAGACCCTATAAGTGAATCAATATTAAAGCCAAAATATGCCATCTTTAATGACCTGACAACAGTATCGTAACTATATCCCTTCTTAATAAGTCTGTTTAAAGGTTTTGTTAGCTTTTGAGGTGAATGCCGACATTTTTGTGTGTATATATAAATTTTGATTTTAAGCTAAAGAGAGCCCTTTTCAATTGACAAACTCTGAATTCCCCTAGATACAGAAAAGTTGTGAAAACATTTAACAGAACATGAATATGAAAATAAGGAGTTGTGGTATGATTGCCAATGAGACAACTATCCACCTGTCCACCAAAATTCAAATGAAGTGGATGTAAGCAATTATATAAAGCACCTTACGCAAGGAAGAAACAAGACAATCACTGCCACTGACTGTTGATTCTAAAGTGAGTTTGGATGAACTTGTACATGTATGCCACTATAGGAACCATCATCAATCTTTATTTTTATAACAATATTTGTTAATCTTCAGTGTGTATATCTTAATGTTTGTTTCATATTTTGTTTGATGATTAAACACCGTTTTTAGCAATCTTGGCAGGCTATATCATGATGTCCAGTTTTTATGTGTGGAGGAATAAAACGATAATGAAATTGTAATTGAATGGTACTAGCTCACATTTTTTGGCCCTGCCACAAAGTAGTCAGGGCCATATAATGTTACCCTTATCAGTCATTATGTCATTCCTCCGAACAGTTATACAGACTTTTTTCTAAAAGCCTTCACATATAAAGCTGATTTTATGTATGTGAGTCTACTATGATGAGTTACAGATCAGGCTTAGGTTTGGTTCCGCTTTGCTGATTTTTGCTGAAATTAGGGTCTTCAGACATTGAAAATATCGTGAAAATAACAGTTATAAAGGACTGTTATTCTCAAATTTCCACTCCTAAAATGGCTTCAAGCTTTTTTTGCGAGGGGGCCATTTGTGTCATTCCGACACATCTAGTTAATAACACTTTTTAACATCAATTTTTCAACCCAGTCAAAAAATGTACCTAATACATGTACCAAACATCTATATCCTTTTTAGGTATTTTCATCAACTACTGATAACCTGTTAAGGAAAAAAATATGTTTGTTTCATTCTGAAATCTTGAATTCAAAACTTTTTTCATCGCCAGATAATGATCAAATGTCAATCAAAAGAAATAGAATAACAAGTCTCAAATTGGGACAGTATTGACTAAGCTGTGTGACTCATAAATGCCAATGAAAAAGATGACATTAGCTAAAATGCTACAATAACCAATATCAAGTTATCATGCTTATGTAATTCAGTCAGCTGTTCCATGAGGTATTATATCTAACATCACTTTATTGTCATTTGCATCATAACCTTGCTTTCTATATAGCACCAGTAACTTGAAAACCATGAATATTAGGAACACATTTTTCAGTCCTTATAAGTGTGAATTATGACTGTGAACTACTCAATAACAAGTGAATTCGTAATGGGTATAATCCCTGTACTACTGCCTTTTTCTTATCTCTTGGGACATATATATATATACATGATATATATAGTATATATAGCAGGAATGCTTAGAAGTTAAAATTGCAATCTGTAGTTTGACTTATATGGTATCTGATTTCAAACAAATGCCTGTGGCCATTAAGTTTCAAAGTCTGACATTTGTTTTTACAAAGTGAAACTGACATTTCGGTTTTATACTTATGTCAAGATATGACCTAGACTTAGTTTAGTGTGTTGTTTTGGTTTGTTATTTTTGGCATTTGAAATGGGGATGCATATTGAAATGTTTCAAAAAGACACGACATATAAACAAATAGCAATTTTATCATGTTCATACAAGTATAAATGTTAAAAAAAAAAATAGTGCTGTTTAAAGAACATCAATAGTTGCAAGTGTGAATCCAGGATTTGATGTTAGATGTGGCAGGACAGTGATTAATATTAAAAAATATTTGACATTTTTCATGTGTTTTATGCCAAAAAAAAAATGTATTCTTTCCTGCCTGAAAATGCCCTGGATAGTACTAGTACTGAAAGGACATTTCTATACATTCACGATATATATAAATGTATAAAAGCCAATATAACTATATCATATCATTGTTATGAGCTAAATTTGAATAAATTTAGCAGATTTAAGGTAGATTCATGGTATACTGCCATCTTGGATTGTACAATTGCCATACATGTGATGGACTGTGAAACTCAGATCAGGAGATTGGGAAATTTTGGTCAGGAGATCAGGAGGTTTTTAATTGACATAAATTTTGTCGTAAATGCTACGGTGTGCTTAGAAATTGTCTTTTAAAGTGTTTTTTCTTCATTTTTTCAGCTGAATGTATTATGTTTATAGTACTCTTGTACTTATAAATTTTCTCTATCTTTGTTCACAATCTAACATTCTTTTTTTTTTAGTATGTTCTTTGAATTCTTTTTTTATATCATTTTTATCATTATTCTTTACAACAGTCACTGCAATCAGAACATTTGTTTATCTCTCTACAAATAAATCTTTTTTGCATGTTATGAATGATGGGAGTTTTAAACGACCTAGACTGGCTATACTGCATGTTATGAAACACAGGTTATAGTTATCATATAAATTTCAATTTAAGCCTTGAAAGGAAGTACAAATGTATAGAACCCTCAAATAATTTTCAAATTATTATTTTTTTATTTGTCCTAAGACATTTAAAATCATTTAATTACCATCCTTTTATGATTATTTGTTCAATTTATATTTTATTTATATTCTTTTAAAAATTTACATTATTTAAAGGAAAGTAACTTAAAACAGGATAAATCAAGGGAAGTAACCCAAAATACATTTCAATTATTTTATTACACAACGGCAGTTAGGATCAGTTAGCATGAGGTAAAAATCGTAGATTACCAGTATGTTTGACACCAAAGCTGACAAGTGAAGCCATATAATTATGCATGTTAATTGATTTTCAGGTAAAATATAACTTCAGGTAATGTCAGTTACACCAGTTATGTTGGGATGAAATTTTTCATTCATGAAATAGTTAATACACGGAATTTTTTTCTCTTCAGTGGGAAATACTGGGAAAACCCGGGTTTTACTGGGTAGTACTGGGCAATACAGGGTAATATGAAATACTGCCCTGAATTTTAAAGAGGATTCAGTGATTAACCACAAACGTTATACATTAAAGTCAAAGACTTCAATTTGTTGTTTTAATAAATATAACTAATATCATGAATATTAAGAATTAACAATTCCATGTAAGGAAAATTACTTTAAAACATGTTTTGTTCATTACTAAAAATGTTTACTAAGTTTTAGCATATGTTTATATACATCACCAATTAATAAGTAATTATTCAGATTATAATACAGAAGATTTGTTTATATAGCAAAAATCAGCCTTTGGATTTCTATAAGTGTTCATGGCCTTTCCCCTTAGGGTGTTTATTTAGCAATATGATTGTATAACAATTAAAATTTACAATTCACTTAAACACTGCAATAAAATGCATTTTTTCAACTTGCATTTAATATTGAAACAAAGCTTGGAAATTAACAAGGTAACCTGAAATGTCCAAAACTTGTATTCTGCCTACATAGAATTAGTGGAGAAAAGGAAGAAATTGAATTTTCAATCTTCAGGACTGACTCTCAATGGTTATCTGTATAAAATGTATTTATTTAGCTATAATACTATTAAACTACAACAAGTCTTTACTATTTTGTGTAAAAATAAGCTTGAAAAATCATATTACCCAGTATTGCCCAGTATTACCCATTTCTAGGAGTATTGCCCAACCCGGTAAAACCCTAGTTTTCCCACCCGGGTAATACTTTGCCAAACCTGCACACAAATGTGTTTTTTCATAAACAATCTAACCAAATGTAGGCAATTTTCAACGACTCATAGCTTGGAAAATAGCACGGTGACCCATACTTTTTAATATATTTTTGAAAAAAGCATAGTAAAATCTTCATTTTGGCAAAGTATAAGAAAATTCTATCTCAAGAAATATATACTTATGATCTACCTTAAAATATTTGAACAAACCTCTGGCACTTTTGGTAGTGTTACAACTTTGACCTGTGTACTTCCCATAGAGTCATTTTTGCTTCCATTATTAACAAGATGTGAATGTTTTACTTGTTTAGGAGGTGGAGGATCGAGTGTGCTACTGATGTCTGCTCTTACTGCTTCTGCATTATGAATTCCTTTATTATACTTTTTCACTGTAATTGTTGATGAGTGGCCTGTCCTTTCCTGTATAAATTCTTCTTGGTAGCCTTGTTTAAACATTTTAGCTGCCATGGTTGCTTTGACTGAATGATTAGTGTAATATCCCTTGTAGCCAGCATTTTTCATCATTTTTGAGATTAAATTATCCAACATGTTTTTCCCTAAAGGACATCTTGAAAATACTAATCTACTCTTACTTATCGGTAAGCTAGAGAAGTCTCGTGAAGGACGAAACCAGAATATATCATTTACTTTAGGAATTATCAACATGTATTTTTCTAGCATATTATAATAAGTACGAGGATTGTCTTCACATTTATATTGTTTAACTGGCTTGATTTTCTTGGATGAAACAGTAACTCTGGAGGTAAATTGCACATATTTTCCAGTTTCATCTTCACCAAATGTAAACTGACTAACTCGCAGCTTCCAGAGTTCGTATGATGGTCCAACACAGAAAACTTTGCAAGTGTAAAAGTACACTGCATATAATAAACCCCATGACATGTCAAGACTGAACACTCCCTTTTCCCACAGAACTTGCTCTTGTTGGTCTGTTATCATTTGTGCCTGCTTTTTTGATACTCCAATACCCTGTTTTATCAATTCACAACATCGTGCATCTAATGCTTTATGAAATTTGGAAAACTCTTTCTTTGTGGAATCAAACAAGCTTAAATTAGTCCAACCTGACCGTCTAAAAATGCGCTGAAATCCAGCAATTAATGACCTAATGGAATTCGGAGGATAAGGAGCACCGGCACCATTCCTTACTTCATATATAAATTTAATCAGCAAATCATTCAATTCTTCTTCTGTCACATTTTTGAACACACTGTGTAGTAAAGGCACAGGTTTTTCGTTTGGATCTACATTAATCTTGTTTCTAGCTTTTGCCCAATCATTCCAAGTATTATTTGCCCAGTTATTATTCTTCAAGGTGTTTCCTGGAACAGATGAGTTAATTGGCTCAATATCAGTGCTCACAGCAATCATGGCAATGTTCTTTGGTGCTGAGGTATTGTCTACATTGTCTGCTGCAAAAGTTTTATTTTTGTCACCATGATCTCTACCTTCGGAAAATTATATCTATCAACAGGTACCTTATCAGAGGGTTCATTTGCTAGAGAAGTCACATTTTCAATACAGAATGGTCCTTGGCATAGGATTTCAGTAGGTACCACACTCTGCATACCTACTCCAGTATATAACGAGTTTTCAGAACCCCCAGTAGAGGTCATATTTTCATTAATATTAGCATGAATTACAGTGCAAGTCTTATTGCTGGTGATTTCACCTGGTTTTTCTTTTGGATAGATTTCAATATCAGTTATTTCTATAGGTTCTTTTTTAATTTTCTTAACAGAAGCTTCTGACCTGGTTTCTTCATCTCTTTCTCTCTTCTTTCTATTACTTTTTTCTAATGATGATGGAAAATTTGATCTGCTTGTAATATTACAATTTAATACCTTGTTACTGGTGCTCTTTGTCACAATTGTGCTGACCATAGCTTGAACACCAGCTGATTCATCATTCTCACAATTTGCCTGAAGATCGTCTCTTTCTACATCTTTTTCCCTTAAATCGTTTTTCGTATATGTAGAACCTTCTTCACTTGAATTGCATGAACTTTGAGAAGAATTTGGTTTAGGTAAAATTGGTTTAAGCTGCTGCAAAGCAGGTTTCTGTTGTGGTTTCATTTCAGATAGTTTTTTAATAATAATTTCTTCAGCTATATCTTTTTTACGGGCTGTATAGGCTGTTTTTGCTACATAAAGCATCTTCACATCGATCCATCTTAATGCTTCTTTACTTCCCTCTTCAAGCATTGATATTATTTTTGACATATAATCCCATGAATAGGTTTTTCCATTTTCATCGACCAAATCAAAAGCAAATTCAAACACTAATTCAAGCAACTGTTTTTTACTCCTTATGCATTTAATAAGTTCCATAAAACTTGTGCATGTTAAACCTTTACTCGCCAGATGTTTTCGCTTAGTTGTTGCCCATTTTTTCCAATGACTTAAAGCCTTATCCATCCAGTTTATTTTGGAGTTTGGTTCAATTTGTGTTTGTTCTTTATTGTGAAGGTGTGTTTTGGTGTCTGTATTGGCGCATGATACTTTACTGCTTTGATCATTCAACATGCAAACATTTGTCACTAAACCTGTTGGATACACTTCTCCTGAATATAGGTTTGTACTTGCAATACCTATAGTTGAATTAGCACTAACATGCTGTTCATATTCTGGGTCTAACACTTCAGTTTTAATACAAGTATTTTCAATTTCCGATGTTGAGGGAATATTTTCATGCTGTTTGCTTAATGGTTCAGACTTGATATGAGTAATAATTTGTCTCTGTGATGGATTATCAGATGAATTAATATTTAGTAGTGGTGAAATCTGACCGATTTTCACGGAAAGATTTGCATTGTTTATATCTGTTGAAAGTGATTGTCCTAGATTTTGACCTGTAACCATTGGCTGCACCTGAAACAGCTGCTGTCCCACTTGGACATATGTACCAGTACCCTGAACAGCTTGTTGTCCTTGAATCATATGTTGCAAATGACCTTGAGATTGAAAGCTCTGAATAAATGGCTGACTTTGTAGAAAGGATTGTCCTTGACTGGAACTTGATGATCCACTTGACATCTGTGTCTGAAGAATTGTTTGTGATCTAATGTCTAATGGCTGATTATAAGGTCCTGAGTCTAACTGTTTACCTGAGGTAGAAGGCTGGGCCTGTTCATTATGTTTGTGTACCTCATTATCTCCTTGCTTAACCACTGGTTTGTATAACACATACATTGTGTGATTATTTCAGTTTTAGTTCAGATAAGTTAATGTCAATTAGCACTTACAATACACACAATTTTAATGTCTTCTGTTAACAGTGCACTGAATAATCCCAAAAAGAAAGAATGTTTTCAATTTCCACAGTTGTTAGCACAGGTATTGATTTTTGTGTCCTATGATTAGTAGTGTGTAATTTTACTTGTATCATGAAATAGTGATGGCATGGTGTAAATTGTTAACATGGTTGTTTTCCTTACCTGTGATTGTGAAAGATCACTTATCAGTATAACATGTAGGTATGCAAATTTTAAGAGAGTTTGTAACTTTAAAAAGTCTCTTGTTCTACTTCCATAACACTATATATATGTTAAGTAACAGTCTGATTAATAAATTCCCATGAAAATACATATTAAAATTATTTTTCTAATATACTTTTAAATGCTTATAATTACCTAAGGTTTAACAAATTTAAGAAATTACACCCAATTATATAAACATATCCTAGTCCTAATAAGTTTTCAGACTAATCATTTATTGAATATAAATTATACATAATATAACTAGTTTGAACATCAGTAAAGCGTAAACTTATACATGGCTCAGGGGTTCCTTAATCAAAGTTGCCATTATTTACAGTATGCCACAAAAACTGTCATAAATCTTCTCAAGGTATTTAAATATGTGGGGCATCAATTGGGTTATTAAACTTTATAGTATTCATGTTTATTCAATTTCAATCATTTATTTAAGCATTTTTAGTGCATATTAGACAAGATATTCCATTAGTGTAAAATCTAAACAATTGGATTGTTACTAAATAAGTTAACAGAAATAAACAATAAACAAAAACAAACATGTCATTTGACCAACAATATGTAAATATAAAACATGTTTTCATATTAAAGAGATTTTAATACATGTAGCTGGCATAGAGAAAATTCTTTCATGGAAATTAATACACAATGAAGTGTCTAAATAAACCAAACCTTACAGAAATTATTTTGATACATGTACAAAATGTAAGCTTAAAAAATACATGTAGCATCTGACAGGGTAAGGTATAAAAGTCCTGAGGTGAACACTCTATTAATTAAACTACATGTAGTGCATGTGCATTGTTTATGTAACAAACTTCAGTATATAAAAGTAACTGTATATGTGTGACCAAGCTAAAAGTTGCTTCTCATAATATTTTGGACTTTTACTTAAAATTCACAATTTTGACATTATGGACTTAAATTCATTGTGTTGTTTGATTATTTGTTTTATATTTTGATTTCTATTTACATTTCTTATCCATATCTTTTAATCGACATGTTTTGATGTGTTAATTTGAATTCTCAGTGTGGACATTGGGTGACTTGTTTTAATCCGTTACCTAATTAGTGACCATTTACCTTATTCATAATGTATGTTCTTAAGTGTCATAATCAGATTATCATTTCATATTTATTCTTCTAAGTTCTAATAAAATGCTCCATGAAGCAGCAGCTTGATACGACCGCAGAGGTCGAACCCTGAACAGTTGGGGCAAGTATGGACACGACATTCAAGCTTGATACAGCTCTGAATTTAGATTGTGATTGACTATTTGACACAGCATAGGTTTCTGACACAGAATGAATGTGGTCTAAGAACTTAAAATTTTAAATTGGACATTCACCTATTATGGTCCAATATCCAAAATCTAAATACATGGTTAGATTCAGCATATCAAAGAACCCTAAGAGTTCAATTTTGATGAAATCAAACAAAGTTTAATTTTGGACCCTTTTGACCTCAATGTGGACAAAGTTGATAACGGGGCCCAAAAATCAAAAATCTAAATACATGGTTAGATTCAGCATATCAAAGAACCCCATATATTCAATTTTTGATGAAATCAAACAAAGTTTAATTTTGGACCCTTTTGACCTCAATGTGGACAAAGTTGATAACGGGGCCCAAAAATCAAAAATCTAAATACATGGTTAGATTCAGCATATCAAAGAACCCCATATATTCATTTTTGTTGAAATCAAACAAAGTTTAATTTTGGACCCGATTTGGACCAACTTGAAAACTGGGCCCATAATCAAAATTTAAAGACATGTTTAGACTCAGCATATCAAAGAACCCTAAGAATTCAATTTTGTTAAAATCAAATTAAGTTTAATTTTGGACCCTTTGGACCTTAATGTAGACCAATTTGAAAACAGGACCAAAAATTAAGAATCTAAATACATGGTTAGATTCAGCATATCAAAGAACCCCATATATTCAATTTTGTTGAAATCAAACAAAGTTTAATTTTGGACCCCAATTTGGACCAACTTGAAAACTGGGCCCATAATCAAAAATCTAAATACATGATTAGATTCAGCATATCAAAGAACCCTAAGAATTCAATTTTGTTAAATCAAACTAAGTTTAATTTTGGACCCTTTGGACCTTAATGTAGACCAATTTGAAAACGGACCAAAATTAAGAATCTAAATACACGGTTAGATTCAGCATATCAAAGAACCCCATATATTCAATTTTGTTGAAATCAAACAAAGTTTAATTTTGGACCCTTTTGACCTCAATGTGGACAAAGTTGATAACGGGGCCCAAAAATCAAAAATCTAAATACATGGTTAGAATCAGCATATCAAAGAACCCAATATATTCAATTTTGTTGAAATCAAACAAAGTTTAATTTTGGACCCGATTTGGACCAACTTGAAAACTGGGCCCATAATCAAAAATTGAAAGACATGTTTAGATTCAGCATATCAAAGAACCCTAAGAATTCAATTTTGTTAAAATCAAATTAAGTTCAATTTTGGACCCTTTGGACCTTAATGTAGACCAATTTGAAAAGGGGACCAAAAATTAAGAATCTAAATACATGGTTAGATTCAGCATATCAAAGAACCCCATATATTCAATTTTGTTGAAATCAAACAAAGTTTAATTTTGGACCCTAATTTGGACCAACTTGAAAACTGGGCCCATAATCAAAAATCTAAATACATGATTAGATTCAGCATATCAAAGAACCCTAAGAATTCAATTTTTGTTAAAATCAAACTAAGTTTAATTTTGGACCCTTTGGACCTTAATGTAGACCAATTTGAAAACGGGACCAAAATTAAGAATCTAAATACACGTTAGATTCGGCATATCAAAGAACCCCAATAATTCAATTTTGATGAAATCAAACAAAGTTTAATTTTGGACCCTTTGGACCTCAATGTGGACCAATTTAAAACGGGCCCAAAATCCAAAAACTTAATACACGGTTAGATTCAGCATATTAAAGAACCCCAAGAATTCAACAATAAAACCCCATTGAAATTGGTCAAGAAATAAGCAATTTATACAAAGAATCTTCTTTTGCACAATACTGTGCAATTAAATATTTCTTGCAATTGCGCAATACTGTGCAATTGAATATTTCGTGCTATTGTGCAATACTGTACAATTGAAAATTTCTTCCTATTGTGCAATATTGTGCTATTGGATATTTCTTGCTATTGCGCAATACTGTGCAATTGAAGATTTCTTGCTATTGCGCAATACTGTGCAATTGAAAATTTCTTGCTATTGCACAATACTTATTATATAATAATTTACACATCCTGTTTGGTGTGTATCTCCTGCCATATCATTATTATTTGCTTTTAAATATAAATCAGAAATAACCAACTTAAAATGGAAAATTTTAAAGAAAAAAAAAGGAAAAAAGGAAGAAAAAGGGGAAAAAATCCCCCAATTTTTGAACCCCTTATGATTCATCACCCCAAACTCAATCCCAGCCTTCAATGAGGTATGGTACCTTGCAGTACAATTTCAGAGATCCATACACTTTAACACAAGTTATTGTCTGGAAACTAGAAAATGCTTATTTTGACCCTTTTGGCCCCTAATTCCTAAACGTTTAGGCAATTACCCCAAACTCAATTCCAGCTTTCCTTTGTGATATGGAACCTTGTAGTACAATTTCAGAAAGATCCATACACTTACACACAAGTTATTGTCCTGAAACTAGAAAAATGCTTATTTTTGCCCTTTTTGGCCCCTAATTCCTAAAATTTTGAGGCAATTACCCCAAAATCAATCCCAGCATTCCCTTTCTGATATGGAACCTTGTGGTACAATGTCAGAGATCCATACACTTACACACAAGTTATTGTCTGGAAGTTACAAAATGCTTATTTTGGCCCCTTTTGGCCCCTAATTCATTAACTGTGGGTACCATAAACCCCAAAATCAATCCCAACCTTCCTTTTGTGGTATTGAACCTTATGGTAAAATTTCCTAGAGATCCATTTACTTAAACTAAAGTTAGAGTGCGAAACCAATGTGTCTTGGACGACGACGACGACGCCGGACGGCGGCGGCGGCGGACGGCGGCGACGGCGGCGACGACGACGACGCTAACGTTATACCAATATACGACCACAAAAATTTTTGCGGTCGTATAAAATAGTTTAATACTTGACAGTGAACAATATTACTCAAATCAATTGTTATTTGTTATGTTTATTCTTGTCATTTCAATTGTGTATAAATACTTGTTTATAATTTAATTTTGATAAAGAAGATTTGGACTCAGGACTTTACACTGAACACAGCCCACTTGTAATACAAGTATTCCATGATGAATTATTGAATTATTCATCGCTTGTTCCAGAGTTTCAAGAGTTAGTTTTCACCAGAGTTTCAGAGTCCCAGAGTTGCCGTTGCTATTCAGAGCATTCGCTTGTTGTGTGATCAGGTGCATCACACAGTTTCAGTAACAAGAGGCCATTCAGTCAGGCTCTTGTTACACAACCCTACAAGTCACCCAGTTTCCCCAGTGACATATGCCTTAAGGTCACAGTTTTATTTAATATTCCATTAGTATACACTTACCGGGTAGATGTTGGATTAAATGGGTGAGTAAAAGTCTAACATGTACAGTTAAATGGGAAAAACTCAATAAGTCCCATCATATTCAACCAGTACACCGAGGCAGATTTAAAGGAGGTGGGCAGGCCTCTTCCTTTATGGAGCTACATCTATGGTTAATGGATAGACTTTTCAAAAGTCCAACTCCTAAAGTTGTTATGCACCCCACCCCCCTCTTTATCAAAATCCTGGATCTGCATCAAAGAATGATAACTCTCACATAAATTCATTTTTTACTTGAACATGATGTTGCGTTTGAAATATGGTGCAGTTAATTACAAGAAAAATATTAAATAATCAAAGCGGATGGTGTAAAGATTGCCATTATTGTGAACTTAAAAAAAATAATTAAAATTGCTTTGAATGAAGCAGACACATATGTGCTTCGACAGAGATTTTTAATTGACTTATCTCCCTTTGTCTATAATTGTTAGAACAGTTACATTTGTACATGCATTACAGTCTGCAACTTGTGTAGATGTACAAAATATGACAAGTATGATTACATAAACATCATTTTGTAATTAAATATCTGAGTATATTTTAGGCCACCCTTACAAAATTCTTTGTTTGATGTTGCCTACCAATGCCTTGTAGGGTTGGGTAACTATATAGGTAGGTAGGGATTTATATTTTTTTTTTGGCCAACAACATAATTTTCATGTTGTAGACAAGAAAAAGGTGTAAGAGCAGGAGCAAATCTTTAAATAAAAGAAGAATGTGTCTGAGGACACGAATGCCCCCGCTCAAGCTTTGCAACGAAAATGGATGGACGGACAGACAGACAGACTGAAAGAGGGACGGTCAAGGGTAACACTTGATGCCTCATTGCCTAAGGCATATTATCGAGACTATTTCATTTAGTGATTGTTGATCCAAAACTATGGCTGTGTTGGGAAATTAAGAGTATGTGAAGACAATAATTCAATAGCAGTACATTTCTGAAGATTTTGATAAAATAAAGCCTTTGAAGGATTTTTTTCTTTTAAAAGGAAGCCTATGTACACATGTATTATAGTAAAACTTAGGTATATAAAACATATTTAACATTTGTGTTAAATTTGAAGAATCATTTGACTTTAACGTCACTTTCAGCAACCTATGTTATATCATGGCGGAGGAAGCTAGACCACCAGGAGAGATTGACCACGAACCTTAGACAGAAAAATTTGCAATCCTTGTCAATTATATTTTTTTTTCAATTACAAATCTGTATAGCTTAACACAGAGTTACACTATAAATAGTATTTATGCTAAAAGATTTTAGGATATTATTTACACTTATAATAGCTGTGCCAAAAATCACTAGCACTTGTAAAGCCTATGACTGGTAAAATTTGTTCCTGGATAGTAAAAATTTTCGAATAATCTATTTATATTTTCAAAATCTAATTAAAATTAAATACTTGAATTGCTCCTGGGAGCAGTTAAAGGATTTAACTCTAATTAGATTGATATTTGCATGAAATGAGTCAGCAGTTTTGGGCTAATAGGTATAAAAGTTTTTGGCACAGACTAACATATTAATGGTTACCATATAAAATAATTGATATACATTTGTGCATGTACATTGCATCATTGACATGCAATACATGAAGTCCAAAATGTAAATTACTGTAAGTTGGTCTAGTTTACTTCTCAATAAACTGTGACAGTAATAAATTCTAGATGCATCTTTAATAACATTTATTAGGAATTTGTTATCAGTAATTTAGCAACTACATGTCACTAGCTCATTCAAGACAATTGATCTCCTTACAAAATTGCAGAATACCAAGAAAATTTGACAAAGCAATTACTGTATACATGTATTTCAGTCCATGAAAATACTAGTAACAGGTTGGGAAAGGTGTTAGTCAGCAAATAATAAAGGAAACAATTAACATTTATATGTCTTATATATTCCTTGCCAGTCACAAATCTATTATTATTACATGTAAAAGAGAGGTGAAAGATACCAAAGGGACATTTAAACTCATAAGTCAAAAATAAACTGACAACGCCATGGCTAAAAAAGAAAAAGACCAACAGACAAACAATAGTACACAAAACACAACATAGAAAACTAAAGACTAAGCAACACAAACCCCATCAAAAACTGGGGGTGAAGTTATGCATGCATGTACCGTTTAATTTGCATTTAAGTTTTATGTCAATTAAAGTGAATTGATTGATTAGCTACTCTTCCTTTCATTTTGTAACTGCTTTATTTACAATAAAACAAAAATTATCATGAACATTTGTATTAATATTCATGTAAATTTTTCTTTTCTTTCAAGCCCATAAAATAACAACATATACACAATACAATTGCAGGCATACATGTATTTCATTTTCATTTATATGCACATGTACAATGACGAATGTACCGATTTACACTGTACATCTTAAAATGTTCATTTCCATTCTCAATTTTATTTGTAACCCCTGGTTGTTCAAGGTTATATTTCTTATTACAAATAATTGATTCCAATCCTGTGCCATTATTAGAGGATAACAATATCAAAATCTGTTATGTTAACTATATCAATAATAACATTATTATCCCCTATGTGGGCTGAATCTATCAACATCATCAATAAACTGTGACAATATCCCATTATTATCAAATAGAAGTTTATAATATGAATGCAATTCAGCTATGTTTGACCAGCACTTGAGAAATAAGTACATATGTACATATGTTTGATGACAGCACCTGCATGGCACCAAAGTTCATTGATCCTAGCTTATTTCTTGACATACAATGTACATGTACATGTAGATACAGTAGATGAGTTGATATTCTATTGAGCTGATGAAGTCAGTATCCAAAAATAAGGTGCCATTATTCTTTTTCAGCAATTTGTATATACAATTCATTTCTTGATGCAGAATATGAGATAAACATGTTTTATAAATTTTTAAAACTGTATTTATTGGTACAAAACATTATGATAGTTGTTTGGTTGTATGAATGAAGTCGCATACATTTTACTGATAAACTGATGTGGACACCCTTTCTTGAAAATGTAGAATAGAATGTTGTTTTAGTCTTTGTTAATTTATATCATTTGTTGATTTTCTGTCTTTAAATTTACATATTTTCCTTTTTTTCTAATGTTTTAATTTTTTATGTTATTTTTTATTTGTTTTTTGCTTCTATTCTTTTAATTTCTTCTAGGAAATAATCTTGAGTAGAAATGACAAAATTCAAAGATGAGTTATTGACTAGCATTTGAAAACAAAACAGAGAATCCTTTAAATAATTATTTTTCAGTAAAAAAGTTATTGTACATGATGTACATGGTATTCAATTGTCTGTGTGTATTATTTAATGAATTATTATTAATTATAACTTATAATCATGCAAATGATATGTTTAAAGGAACCATGAAGCAAGTAATTTAACAAGCCTGTTTTTAACAAATTAAAATTATCAATATCATGAATATCAAGCCTTTACAATAAGTTTTGTTAACAAAGTTGTACAATCTATTATCATGATTATTATTCAGGAAAACTACAAATATCATTATATGGTATAGGAAGAAACTATTTTTGTTTATCTTTTATATTTTCAAATCTCAAAACTGAGTTGTGCATGAAGAATCACTAAAGAGACTTTAATTTTCCAAATGGCTACTTAGTTATCATCAACTTTGATAAATGCTAATCAAAATGAAAATGTTCTTATCTCTGAATTATTTAGAGAAAAATTGTCTTGCTTTTTGAATCAATTGTAAACTTATCAAATATGTTATCTTCAGTTTGGCTATTTTTGTCAGTTAACAGGCAAAATTTGTCTCCAGAAAAATAAAGTACACTTCTATATAGATTGTGACATTTTTATGGTCTATTAATTAAATCATTTTTGTTCTGTGTATTATATTGTCAAAACTGCAAGACTGGCATATGCATGATACATATTCTTGGTATACATCTGCAAAGAATATTTCACTCAACTCAGGCTTTTTAGATAAAGCTAATAATTGCAGGGACTTGAATGAATTAGATTCTTTAAAGCTCTTGATTAAAAATGAATTTTAAGAACAAAATAAGATTATTTTTGAAAATAAAATAAAACTTCTGATGAAAACAGTTAACTCAAATGCTTCACTTAGTAAAGAATTAGTGGTCATAATTTAGAAATAGAAAATGGTAGATAAAAATTCCTATAAAGGATAGAATTGTTTGTAAAATTAACATAACAACTTAGAGATAATCTATTTGAAAATTGTTTACCTTCTCATAATAATGTCTCTGACCAGCTTGTGAATAAAATCTTGAATCTTATGAATAAAATCTTAACCAAAACAAAAAGTAAAAGAAATGCTAAACCTCTATAACATGGAACATGTTTAAAATATTGGCTCCTTTATAAAAAAAGTCATTAGAACTGAGGGCAGAAACCTAATAATTTTTTCCATGTGATTTGATTTTTATAGAATTGTTATTTCTTTTATAATTATAATGTTTGTTTTTGGCTTTTGTCAGAAACTTGATTAAATTGTAATATGGACATGAAAAGCATGAAGTTGCTGCATTAATACATTACATCACTGCCTAATATTTTTCATGTATAAGGTTCTGTCTGTGTTCTAAGAAAATATATGGGGCAATATACTGTAGGATCAAAGGGAAAAAAAATGTACAAATTCCAAATTGGAGATTAATGTATATATTATAAGTTTCCTTTAAAAGTTTGAGTTACATCCAGCTGTAAAGGTAAATTTACATGTCAAAGAATATACATGTATATTAGCAGCCATTTGCACCCTTGGCAATGGATTAGATAATAGATGTTGATAGATGGCTGTTTAATGGCAAGTTAAATGCAATGGATTAGAGTAAATTCAGTATCCCTGAAAGAAAGCTAGTAGCCCAGTTATATCATTATCATGAAATTACTGTGTTCATACAATAGGCTTTTCCCATTCACATTATCTATTGGTCTAAATGTTTTTCCAAGTTGCAGTTTGATTTGATCAAATGGAAACATATTTTAACCAAATCTTTTTTTTTTAAGTGAAAGGTTTTATTATGAAGCCAGTGCAGTGTAACAAACAAATATTTTTTTGTAGTTGAAAGCATTTTTAATACATTTATGTATGTAGCAAAATGCCAGATTTTTTCTCAACTTTTTTTCACTTAAGGGTGAATAGATAATTTCTTTTCATTTCTAGTCATGTGTAAAATAACAGGGTTAAATAGTATCATTTATTATCACCTTTCTGACAAACTAATCTTTACCAAATCTTTCATGGCCCACTGATCTAAATGATCCTAACACGCAAATTTGAAAATTGATATAACAGAAGTCAAATATGTGGTTATAGACTTTGTATCAAAAGGAAATGATGCACAATGAGTCAAGTGCAAAGTCTTTTTAATAAAATAAAAAGGAAATTTCCCACATTAGGGCAATGGCGATTGTGGTTAGAAAATAAAATTATTGGGATGAAAAATAGATTTTTATATAGAACAGGTTGACATTTTAAAATGTTTGAAATGCAACAAAGTACAAATATGGATGATTGCAGTGATTGAGTATCATACATGTACATTTTGTATCATACAGTTGTGCTTAAAAATACTTGGATCAACACAGACATCCACTATCTAATGTACACAATGTAGGTGGACCTTTGGATTTCCAGTACCACTCTTAGTCTCTTGATATTTAGCACAAACCTTAAATTTTTAGATATAATGAGAGTAGTTTGACAAATAATTCTCAATCTGACAGTATTATTTTAAGTAACTACACGTACATGTAGTTGCATCAGGTTTAAGATAGACCCACATATACAACATGTACATCTAAATAATTACAACGTAATTAATATTATATTTGTCACAGGCAATTAGGGGCATACATGTATGATGTACCCTCCTAATTTTCTTTTCCATTTTGTTATTGTTTATATTCTTTATTATTTGAGCTTATTCAATATTTTTTTGCAATTATTATGATACATTTGAACATACATTACAAGGCATGAAAGATCGAAAATTTAACAACACAACACGGAGGTCGAGGCATGGAAATTTCATTACATACTTAGGATCGGTCCAAGAAAACGTTGTATGTTAATACCAGGCCCTGTGCATCTAGTCGCTTAATTCACATTTCCCTTCCCATAGTATGTTGGCAAGAAAGCAATTTTTGGCTATAAACAAATACTAGTTCTCGTGAATATTGCAAAAAATAAATTGTCTGACACCTTATATTTTTGAATACACGTATGTATTCTATCAGTCCATTCAATAGCAAGTCTCGTAAAAGAAGACGTGTGTGTTGAAGAGGATGGTATTAAAAGTTGTTATTTTCAGTTTTGTTTATAGACATGATAGATGCACAATATTGTTTTTAAATATGTTGTGTTTTTTTTTTATTTAAGTGTGATATTTATTTATTAATTTCTATTTTTATGGTCAATAATGTTTACATGCAGGTGCAATTTATTTTCATTTTTTTGTCTTGATGTAGATCTATTCCATTCAAATTCAGGTACATTGGTTTAATGCAATATACATCTGCACGCCTCCCACCTATTTTATGCAACATTTCCATTTAATCATACATGTATCAACTCAAAAAGACTTCACTTACCTTTTTGTTTAAGTAGGTGGTTTGTTCTGCATATGTATGTGCAGGAACATTAACTTATCTATCCCGAAATTTAAAATTTTTCACTCCTCCTTTGCTTAATTTTTGTAACTTTAGTCCATTACTGATGACAGAAGTACATTGTAGTTGTCAAACACATGTCTGTATGACTCTGCTTTGCATTGCATGACATTATGAGTCCAATAAGTTTGAAAGGTTTCCCAGTTGTTTATAGTTGCCAATTCTTCTTTTTAAATACAGGAACTCTTTCCAAATTAATCAGACTTTATGATTTAAATGTATACAGCCTGGTGTTTGAAATTTACTTCTGATATCAGTAATGGACTTGATTAAATTTAAGCTTCATGTACACATGTGCCAAGGAGTAAAAATTCAAAAAATAAAATCATTTTACCTACATGTAATGTACCCTATTTTTTCTGCCAGTAGCTATATAGTCAGGAAACAAGTTTATATTGTGGGGGAGGGGTCCCAAGTCAATATTGTTCCAACTTCATGATCATCCCAAACAAAATTTTCAAATACTAATGATTAAGTCATTAATAATTTTAGCTGTTACATATTGTACTTAACAACAACCAAACTGGACAGACAAGGAAAACAATGAATGCTCATGTTACATGTATGTTAAGATGAGTGATTAAAAAGAGGTCAGTACGAATAAATTCCACTTTTTAGCATCATAGACTAGAGTTAAAATAATTTATAAAATAATTCTAAGTTAATAACTTACTTTTAATTCTGCTTGTGCCACTTTTAGCTGTTCATTCATTAAGCAATACTTTGCATTTTCTTCCTTCCGGAGAGCTCTTTCTTTCTTTAACTCAGGACTCCAAAATGTTTTAATACTATTCATACTAGAACTTAATTTATCTTTGTAGGAATCTACTTCTTGCTGCATTTTTGCACAATCCTTATTTAAATCTGCTATTTGTGACTGTAACTCTAGAATTAATCCATCTCTAAACGTTCTAATTTCTTGTGAATTATACACCTGGTTTGTGTACTCAGGTCTTTCTGAAGATCGGGACCTTCCAATGTGATTGTTATGATCACGTTCTAAAGATCTAGCTCCCATATGTGGATATTCCTTGTCTATAGATTTATCACGATTAAAAGAAGATGAAAGAGTATTCCAATCTCGGCCTAGTAACTGCTTTGATGGATCATTATGAACTGGCATAGCAAGTCTTGCAAATTGTCTATCTAATGACTGGTCTATTAACATAGGACTTTGTTCGAACTCATACCTGTCACTTAAATTTCCTATATTCCCATGACTCCCAGGTGGACTTTCAAAATGGTATTTACCACCACTTGTAGGCATGCGTGGTTGTGTGCTATAGCCATCATGCATAATGTATCTGTACGGCGAGTAATCTGGTGGTTGAGCTTCAGAAATATTTGTATGACTAGGTGAGGTATTGACATTGTGAGTAGGCGACATTGAATTGTCTTTAGAACTGCTAGAACTTTTTCTGTTTCTTCGGCCAGAAAATATGTTTTTGGGAAGAGAAGAGCTTAAGAAACCCCCTTTTTCATTGTTTGGCTTTTCCTTTGAAGGACTGGACTGCAAAGACTTGGGTCCCTTACTGCTCTTTCTCTTAAACATTTTGAGGATGTATTCTGACTAATTAAATTACTTCCATGGGTGTGTTTCATCTGATGAAGAAATTTTGTAAAATTAGTTCATGATTACCTCAACGACACCATAGACGGACCACAGCACAGACCAAAAGCATCACTTATCTTTCATCTATCTCGTGTATTGCAAGATCTTTGTTATCATAACGGTAACAGAAGATAAAAATCAGTTATTCCTCCATATTTGGGTAATTTAGAAACTCGAAAAATAACGAAAATATATCGAAATCAACTAAACTTTATAAGTTTCAGCTGCTGAGCCGAAGATGTCTCGCTGCAAGTAATTTATGCGCCCCCTACTTCCGTTGTAAACAAATTAGTATTTGCCAGATTTACAACAATGAATTTATAAAAAACGAATTTCGATATTATTAAATTAACGATCTACAGATTTAAAAAAAAAACAAAGGGATTTACTAGCGACAAAACTTTTTCTCATAACACATTTCTATTGCAGTAAACTTAAGCAACAAATTAAAAAAATTTCAAGTTATTACGGAACTTTTATGAGACATATATACGCATATGTATAACGTGACGGTACCCAAATTGCACCTATTTTGACAATTTTTTCACCTACGTTTATTTATGATCCAGGCAAAAGTTTCCATTCTGTGTTTATTTTGTAGATGTGTCGTTATTTACTATATGGTTCCACTAATATAATTTTGCATCTATATTGAATCATAGAAAAATGGGTTTGAACCGACCTCCAAACGATCCATGATTCTGTAATGAGGAATACCCAAATTGCAACCGTGCTTAAATTCACATCCTTAAAAATCGAATAACAGATGTTTTGTTTTATTTCTTCAAATATTTAGAACAATTTGACATTAGTCCATGCTTACTATTCATTTTTTAAGAAATGGATGCTTGTAACATATGAAAGCTTAATACAAAATTTATGATAAAAGAGATGATTTTTCATTTCCTATCGTTAATTATCCATTTTTAGATGGTGACGTTCCTTGTCACCATCTTACGGTGTTTATATATCTCAACTTGTACGATTCGCTCGTGTATGTAACAACGTTTCAGATTTTAACGAAAGAAATTTATGTATTACTGAAAAATTATTACACCAGGGTTTTGATATCACAAACTAGTCAAAACATTTACTAAATTTTATCATCGGTACAAGGACATCATTCGTAAATATAGCTCAACATGCAGACTTCTTATACGTTCAGGTATTTCACATCCAATCTTTTATGGTAATATTCTTTATAAAGCACTAAAATGTCAGTATTCACCGCAGAAGCTAACAAAACCTTTAAATAGACTTATTAAGAAGGGATATAGTTACGATACTGTTGTCAGGTCATTAAAGATTGCATATTTTGGCTTTAATATTGATTCACTTATAGGGTCTTTGCATCGGAACTAAACACATTTATTTAAAACCAGTTGTTGGCATGACACGGGTTATGCTCTTCATATATTTTATGATGGTATGATACTAAACCCTAACGGGAGGGATTGTGCCCGATATTCATATGATGAAGACATAATCTTTCAATCAGTTTAATTGAGGTCTGAGCTGGCATGTCAGTTAACTGCTAGTAGTCTGTTGTTATTTATGTATTATTGTCATTTTGTTTATTTTCTTTTGTTACATCTTCTGACATCGGACTCGGACTTCTCTTTAACTGACTTTTAATGTGCGTATTGTTATGCGTTTACTTTTCTACATTGGCTAGAGGTATAGGGGAGGTTGAGATCTCATAAACATGTTTAACCCGCCGCATTTTTGCGCCTGTCCCAAGTCAGGAGCCTCTGGTCTTTGTTAGTCTTGTATTATTTTTACTTTTAGTTTCTTGTGTATAATTTGGAGTTTAGTATGACGTCCATTATCACTGAACTAGTATATATATTTGTTTAGGTGCCAGCTGAAGGACGCCTCGGGTGCGGGAATTTCTCGCTGTATTGAAGACCTATTGGTGACCTTCTGTTGTTGTCTGTTCTGTGGTCGGGTTGTTGTCTCTTTGACACATTCCCATTTCCATTCTCAATTTTATTAATTTGCTCATTTTCAAAAGATGACTTTTTGTGAACGTCGCATAGCGAAGAAGAAATGATTTACGATTTACCTTCTTGGAAGGCCTGCTGCGAATGATTCCAACAGTGATAGGCGTATCCGAGTAATACACCATTTTGTAGACAACTTAATGCAGATTTAAGGCAGAACAAGCTTTAGTGGGACAGATCACGGAATCGAATTATAGCGAAAGTTCGCAACCAAGTGTCATTTCTGAAGAAGAGATGGACACGGGTGTCTTAACATTCAAATTTGTGTACAAATGTCTTGCCGGATGAAGTTTAACCTCATTCTCCAATAATGTATTGTTTTTTTTTTTTTTTTTTTAGAAAATTCCTACCCATTCATATATTTCATAAGAAAATCCTGAGCTATTGATATGTTTTCCTAGCTACATTTAGATGAAAACTACATGGAATCATTCATATTATTAGACAAAAATATCAGAACATAGTTTTTACAGACATCTTTAAACAGAAATCAAAATGAAGATTTAAGACCTATTAACACATAAATTACTGCCCCGAATGTTATATTACCTCGTCGAAATTGCACTCCATTGATATATTTGACATAAAAGTTACCCATAGAAGCGACACGTCTGTATATATCGATATACTGAAAGAGACCCCCATACCCCTCCCCCCCTTTTCCGAGATGAGTACATTGTGTTATATAAATGATAAAGATGTAATTATTTTTTCCAGAGATATAAATGCCTGTGAGATATATGATAGCTGTTTTACTAGGCGTGTTCAACTGTTAAAAGGAAAAGAATGTCAACATTGAAAGTGAAACAAGAGTGAACCATTTCGTTGACTGGTTAAAGATCCACAAGAAATAATTCTTGTACAAGTAAAAACGATAATTAACATTTTAACCTATAACATGAAATCAAACAGACCTAGAATAATCCAATTGCACGTGCTTGCTATCTATTTATATTTATGTATCGGGTTATATGACCGTCGACAGTCCACAATCTGATTAAAAGTCAGACCTGTATCAACTCGCGTGCTCGTACTCTTATGAGGATAACGAAAGCAGAGGTCTATATTTTAATTAGATTGCAGTCTTCGGAAGTCTTCTCGATGGTTAATTAGATTGCGTCTAGACTAAAATACATACGAAATGCTGATACATATATATAGTATCATATATATTTATTCAAGATAAAAAGGCATGAATTTGACAGATACAATATATTACAATACACAGATATAGCACTAGACATAGTTTATAGACACTAAAAGATTTACATGTTTGCTAAAATTTTAATTTAAAAATAAAATTATGAAAATTTTCATGATATTTTGATAATATGAATAGACTAGATTAAATAATGAGTGAAATTTAGATTTAAATTGACTAGATTTTCACTGTAGCCTAATATCTTAGGATGACCCAAAAAAGTTATTAAAACTTATTTCCAGTGGGGTCCTTTTATGATGTGACTTCCAGTTTACACCAAGGGTTGACACATAGAAAAATCATTTAGACTTTTATCGCAGATAAATGGTCAAAGCCCAAGTATAATTAATAAAAAAAACAAATTCACTATTAAAGATGGTTTTAAATTTATCCATCAAAAACTTTTTCACTTGTACTTTAGAATTATATTTTTTAGAGCAACTTTTAATCATGTCTGGTAACGAATTCCAGTCTTTTATTCCATTATAAAAGAAAGTGGTGGATTCACACCCTTTAATTCCTGGTATATAAAAGTTTTTACTGCTAGATCTTGTATTGAAAGATGTTTCATTTCTAACAAAATTAGTATGTAAATAATTTGGGCATATATTATTAAAAATGTTGAAAACATGATTGAGTCTTAGTTGTTTGACTCTATTACTAATATTTAAAAAGCCCAATTTCTTAAATTCAATATAAGTCACACTCTTTCTGGGATGTAATTGCAGAATAAATCTCACAATCTTATTTTGTGCCACTTGAAGTTTATTCTTCATTTGTTTTGATATACCTTCATACCAACATGCATATGCATAGTCAAAATGACATTGAAATTAGAGGAGAGCACACTGTTTTCCTAGATTGAAAATTTAGACACTCTTTGTTTCTATATAAAAATTTAAGCCTTTGGTTGACTTTTTTCACTATAGAGTTGACAATAAAATCACCAGTTAGAAACTGATCAATTATTATTCCCAAATATTTTACAAAAGTTTTGGATTCAATATTAATACCATTACAGGAGATAGCAAAATCACCCGGTATTAAAGACTGAAGTTTTCGACCAGGACCAAAAATTATACTCTCCGTCTTTCCCAAATGTAGGGACAATTTATTGTCAGTTAACCAATCATGGCATGATTCCAGCATTCTGGATAATTTATGTGAGATGACCCTAGGTTTTATATGGGAAAATAAAATTGCAGTATCATGTGCATATATCAAAACTTTACAGTCCGAGTCGATGCTAGTTTGAACATCATTGACATATATCAAAAACAATAGTGGACCCAGTAAGCTACCTTGAGGGACACCACATGTAATATTACATACTTCTGATCACCCCATTTACACTTACAACCTGTTTTCGAGACATATAGGCCACACCCAGCAGGCAGGTTGCAGTCGGGCCTTGAAAAAGTATTCAGTATATCAGTTCGGCGAAATAGACATTCCGGTCAGATAAGGGATTCACATGCAACCCCCCAAAAAAAAAATTACGCCCGTTTTTTATTCATCATGTTCATTTAGTGCTAAATAATTTTGTTGAAAATATTTTTCTAATAGCAAAAAGTGGACAAGATTATTGTTTTCAATCCAGAAACGGCCAGAATTTTGTTTAAGGCAAAAATCAGGGTCAGAATTTTTCTCTAAAATATCTCAGACTGCCCCATGTTATTAATGGGCTGGGGCGTGTGGGGTTAAACATGTTTTCGTAGGTAATAATATTGCTGTTGAACTTTTTTTTCATGAGAGTGTAATAGAGTAGTACTTTCTGTTGGGTGGAATTGTGAAATAGAACTGAGTCAATACGTTCTTGCTCAATACATTGTCGCTTTGAAGGCGTCATGCTTGTCATCCTCAGCCTAAGCATGTTCGTCAAATATGACTCAAACCAAGGTATAGATCTTACCCCAATTACTTCTAATTTGTCACATAATATCTTGTGATCTACTGTGTCAAACGCCTTCTGTAGGTCTAATAGGACCATGCCTGTAAGAAGACCTTTGGCTGTTTGAATTTTAATGTGATCTATCAAGTGAATGAGACAAGAATCAGTTGAATATGAACTTCTAAATCCCGATTGAAACTCAAATAATACATTATTTGAAATCAAAAATTTTTCAAGTTGCTTATAGGCAGCTTTTTCTAGAATTTAGAAACAATACTTAAAATGCTAACAGGCCTGTAATTTTCAGGCTTAAGTCTGTCATTTTTCTTAAATAGGGGCTTGACTTTAGCCATTTTCAGATCGTCTGGTACAGTACCTTCAGAGATAGATAAAGTTATCAAGAAAGTAATGGGTATTTTCAGAATTTGGGCTGCATGCATTTTTAATCGTTTATTCAAGCTAGACTTTTGTAATTTGGATATACGTTTTGATATGTTATAAATCTAATATGAGAATTTTAGTCAAATCGGTGATCATGAATTTGACAGCTAATGCCCCTGTAAGAAATTCATTGAATTATTTTTTGTACAATTTTGAATTTTTCCTATCTGAAGTATTCCGTGAAAGCAGAAAAACTTAGAGATGCGCATCTCTATCGTACCACAGGAATTCCGATAACTTTGAGGTTAGAAACTATTGGTCGTTACAGTGGGAGTTATACAAACAACTCACTGGTCAACCTTTTCTATAAGCTGAGCTCTGCAAGAGTTAGTGAAGCCGCGATACTGAGCGAACTGGTGACTTTTGAACAGGAGACAATTTTATGAACCATGATGCATGTGAACCAAATATCATTTTATTGATATACTCAATAACTTTTACTTTAACGGGGGCTTATAAGGCATTGTATGTCTCAGCAGTTATATGATAGTCCGCTAGAGTTGAACAAGGTGCGGATCCAGGTCTTCGAAAAGGGGGCGCCCCTGGCAAGCCAGCGTTTGGGGCGATACTTGTAAAAAGTCTATGTATTTATTACATATATGAAGCTCCATAAGGCGAAGGCCGGGCCCCCTCCCCCTGATCCGCCTCTGAGTTTTACAATTCTTCAAAAATAGATATTACTAATAATATTGTTTACTCAACTATGTTGCTAAATGTGCAGTGGATGTTAAGTTTTTTATGTGTAAGAACTATGAAAATTAATTTAGATTTTGTTTCAATACATGTATACTAGTCAACAAAAGTAACGATACACAAGTTTGAACTCCAACTTATCATAAAATATAATAAATTTAGGAAAAACTGTTAAATTATCCAATGGAAAACATTCCTTTGCAAAGCAAATGCATATGATTACAAGAATCTGACCAAATTGGAAAGATAGAAAATGTCGAGTTATTGAACACAGGGGTAAAATTTATTTCGCGGAAAATGATGACAAAAGTCGGCACTTAATTTCGAAGATGAGAATTAAGTATTCAAATATCTGCAAAGGCATTCAAAATTTTAAGCAGACCATGTTTAAGTTTAAAGTTTTAAGTTCTAATATCGATTTTTAATTTTGGGTGAAAATACGATTTTTGAAATAACAAAAATTGCAAAAAAAAAAAAAATCGCGTATTTGCCTTAAATCAATGGTTTTGATAAGAAAGTAACACTCTGTAAATATTAAACCAAGTGAACAATTATTTACCTTGGTACAGTGTATCCAATTTCATTATATATGGAAAATACATTAACTTGTATCGTCTTTTGTTGACTAGTATAATTAAAGAGTTCTTCATTAGGTAGTCTAATGTAAAAACTTGAAAAAAAAACGCAATCAGATGCGGATCCAGGATTTATAAAAAAAAAGGGGCTCCAAACTAGACAACATTAAAACCGGTAAAAGCTTATGCATAAACTATATATGTAGCTCCATAAATCCGCCTCTGGCAATGAAGGTGACTGCAAGTGATCAGGTACAGCTTGTCTCTGATATATATATATATATATTTACCTACTATTATACTTTATCTTTTGTATGATTATATATTAGTTGAGGAGGAGAGAAACACTGTACACTGAGAGTCAGCATTTTCAAATTTATATTTTTGCATATCAATCCATTTCGATAACCAGAGCAGAATATTTTTGCATATTAATCCATTTCGATAACCAAAGCAGACGGCGATCACAGTGAAAAGTAAAGTAACAAAAATAACGAACTCCAAGGAAAAGTCAAATAGGAAAGTCCCTTATCAAATGGCAAAATCCAAAGCTCAAACGAATGGAAAACAACCGTCATATTATTGACTTGATACAGGCATCTCCTTATGTAGAAAATGGTGGATTAAACCTGGTTTTATAGCTAGCGAAACCTCTCACTTGTATGACAGTCGCATAAAATTCCATTATATTTACAACAATGTGTAAACAAAACAAACAGACATAATTGGTAAAAATGTAAAAAAAGGGGTACAGCAGTCAACATTGTGCTATAAAGAAAAACAAAATGGTATATAGACAATTGATTCCCTTCAAATGTAATGGTATCTCTCTCTCTCTCTCTCTCTCTCTCTCTCTCTCTCTACAAAAACATGCCTGCCTAGTCTTGAGGACAATTAAGGACGTGATGGGGCCTATAAATTCCAAATAAGCAGCTGCATCAAGAGCCCCGTCTTGTGCATATTGAAATTGTTGCCAGAAAATGGAATATTTGGAAGACATCTTGTCAGAAGTTACCAAAATGAATCTAAATCTGTAAAAAAAAAAAACTTGCATGAAGATATCTTCCGGTGTATGTATGTTATATCCGAAGTTAAATTGGACTGTTTCTATACCTCTGAAACGACAAACCAGAAAATTTTCAAAATAAAAAGCAAGCATGTATTCTTCATTCGCAGCAGAGACCAATGCCATCAATTGTGTAATGGTGCCAATAAATCGATGCAAACATAATGAAGTGATGGTATTTTGTGTACAACATGTGGATTTTATTTTTAATCTGACCGGGGACTGGCGCATGAAATAGACCTCCCTTTTCTATTTTTTTGTTTGTTTTGTGTTTTAAAATTTAAGTAAAGATTCCCTAATATTTTACTTATTTTCATTTATTTACTGAGTTCCTGCTCTTTTCTGGGACTATTCTTATCTATACGATTTTCTCATATTACTTTCTCTATGCTTAGAATTTTAACAGTCCTTTTAAACCATGTATTCAATATATATCATGGACATGCACCAAAATATTTGTGTGAAAATTTTGATTTAAATAATCATAATACCAGAAGTGCTGCACATAGTAATTATTTTGTACCAAATATTAAAAACTGTAATAAAAACAGCTTTGTCTATAATGCTGCACAATACTGGAACAATCTACCATCCAATTTAAAAATATATCAAATAGATCTGATTTTAAGTCTGCAGTTAAAGAACAATTAAAAATAACAGCAAGAAATATAGAAACTAGATATTTTGTATATGTTTTTAGGAAACATTTGATCTTTTTAAGTTTTTTGTTGTTGGAGAAAGTAAAATTTTAACAATAAATTGAAATATTATTTTTATATATTTTCAAACAAGGGACCCCATTGGAAAAATAGGGACTCGGTTAGCAGATTAAAATTTTGTTAATCAATGTTTTTTAATTTTTTTTTTAGTATTTCCTGTCTATTTGTATTACTCTATTAACGTATTTGACGTTGACATCACTATTTCTTTGTTTTCTAGCAATGTGCAGTTTACTATCCATATCCGTATACTGAAAAATCCCTCATTCCATTGACCCAATAAATCAACTGGTTATCAGCTTTCAAAAAGTACCTATCTAGAAAACCTATCTTAGTGAACACTGACCTGTCTTTGTTTACATCTTTGTCCTTTGATCTCCTGATAGTTGTCTTAATAGCAATTGTACCACATCTCCTTATTTTTATACCCACATGAAATATTATTTTACATTCATTATGAACCAAGCATGAAAGACCAAAAAATGGAACATTGTTACAAACTAAACTATCTGGGAACACCCAACCACAGAAATGCTGATACCTGCTATGAAGACATCATGTATTCTGGATGTCTTGTAATAAAAGAAGTTTGTTCTTGCTGACAAATTTTATTCACACACACAAAGCAATATTAAAACATGTTAATTTTCCATGTCATTTTTAAATTCCATTCATGACACTATTTGAATAAATATATAGTCACTGGTTGGATTTTACATATTGATAATGGTGATTTCATACTCTGGTTAACTTCCGTCTTAAGTTTGTCAAAGGAGCTGACACAATTTGTATTTGATTTTTTGGTATATAATGTATCCTCTGCGACATGTACTTCATAGAAAATACATTCTACAAATGTATGTCTTCTAGAGGCTTGGTTTGATGCCTTTCCTGTATTCATGCAGTATGAGTGATCATTTTGTAAGTCAGAATATGGTGTTATTTCTTGCACTTTCACTACAATGAAACATGTCTCCTTTCTTTAACTTTGGTATCCTGAAAATAGCAAACATTTTTTTTGTAAGACATGTAAGACTAAAATATAATTAGGGTTTCCCTGAATAATTATAATTTAATCCATTTAATTTCAAAGCAAAAAAAATAAAACATTACATGTAAAACAAAATACACCTGCCTACTACAAATTAAAACAAATAAGAATCTAAAATTACATTTTGTGGCAGTACTGGTACTAGTGCTGAAAGCTGTCAAAGCTGGCTAGAATTCTACTAAGAATTTCTGTAAAAATATTAAGAGATGTGGCACACTGGTATGATTCTTGCGTTAATTGTGAAAATAATGATTTTAAAGTAATTCTGGTATCAGTATTATTATATATTTAATAATGTAGTTACCTGATTATTATCCACAGCCATAACCAACTATTGTCTTCAGAGAGATGTACTATTAAAACACAAAATATCTTTTACATCTGAACTGGGACTATTATACTAATAGTATAATAGTCCCAGATCTAAAAGTAAAAACTTAATGCAAATATGATGTTTAACAATTGTACACAGGCTACTCTCCTAGCTGTCCATATATGAAAGCAAAATAATTGTTTTATCAAATAACATTTAGAGAATTTTGCAGTAATTTAAAAACGAATAATTGGGCACTCGTCGCTGCTTGGTTACACACATGTATGTATAATCCGTTACTGTTTAAACAGATGTAATTTACATGTTCACTGTAATAATGCTGGGATATATGTATTTTATTGAAATTAATCCAGTTATCATGGGGTTGATGGTATACATGAACAATAACAAAATAACACAGTTCATAATACATCACAAATATAATAAAATACAAGACATGAATTTATGTAGAATGTGGAGTCTGGTCAGAAAAAGTTTAGAATTTTAAAGTCCGCATTGGCACATTATGCATCCTATACAAGTACACAACCGGTTGATTGTATTGGGGTAACAAGGATTTATTATGTACTTTAGACATGTAGCAATCCCAAGAATATCAAATGTTTGACCATGATCTGACAACATAAAATTTTTGACTATTTTGGTATTTCTTTATATTTCAAATGATGAACCCAGATACCCAAGAGTCCTGACAATATGAAGAGTTTTAGTAGTGAGTTGAGATTTTATAACTGCTCCTTGATGAACACATGATCATGATGAAGTGCCTAATTTTACTTTCAAATTCTCCATACATGTGCATGGACCGTTCTTTTCTTTTGGTTTTATTTATGAGTGTGAAGAGATTTTGTGTATCGTGGAACACTTTTGACAACAAAGCCTGAAAAGTAGTCTTTCATAAAATTTCTGTTTATTCATTTGGGCGGGTTAAGCCTCAGAAAATTGTACAGGCCTGGGACGAGCGCTTGTGATTTATCCTGAAGACGGCAATATATATTTTTATTGCATTAACTGAATTAGTCGGACTGAAATCGTACCCTTATCCCCCACACTTTTAAGCACATATATACACATTTACAAATGTAACTATCTCCTGTTATACAAATCCTTGGTCTAGCGAAATATTGCGTTTATTTTCATCATTTTGTAAATATTTTAAACATTCTTATATTTACATACTAAATAGTGTGTTAAAATTATATTGTTAGGCAATCTATAATTTTATTTGTGTAATTGAATTAATCAATTAATCTTATATATATATATATATTTATGAGTCTAAAAGATTGTGTAACAATACCGATAAATAGATGGAAAACAAAACACTAAAAAGTGTTGAATATCATCGCACAAAGATATATATTATATATTATAAGTACGTCTGAACCAGTGACAACTCTACAAAAGATTTATCCATCGGAACACCAGCAGTGATAGTGATACATGACTGTGTACATTCTGTATATACAACCTGGGACTATTATACTAAATAATAGTCCCAGATACAACTCGTCTAAACCGGCATCAGCCCAACAATGTTAGATCTGTAAGATTTCGCAAATTTTAGTTCTTCCTCGCCGGATTCGAACTCATGCTACTGAGATATCGTGACACCACCCAGAAAAAAATTAGGTAGGGTAGGTAGGTAAAACATTTTATTTTATGAAAACTTTTATTTTTCTATCGATGACAGCAGAAAAAGGTTCCAAATGAAATCATTTAATGTGCCTGCATGCTTCTTTGATATTTATAATAATACTTAAATCTACAGCTTTTTAATTTTCTGTAAGAAATATGAAAATAAATGCAAATTTTATGAATTTAGGGTCGTAATAGGAATGTGTTCTTGCCGATTAATTATCTTAAAGCAAAATGGCAGTGAAAAAATCTGGCATGGTATTATTATGTTTGGCCTCGTTGAACCTATAACAATGTAAATGACCACACGGTATACATGAACAGATTCCTACCCCTTTTTTAGTAGTAAAAACACTGCAATTCGATGCTAAGCAGCGCTTATTATGATTTTTCAAGGGTAATACTCTTGCACACTCTTTATTTAATAAATAGATGTGTTTTGATGTGACAGAATTTAATCTTGAAGAGTGGGGTTCTGACAATATTAAAATTCAGGTTTTGAGAAGAGTGAGAATCTTTGTCCTATTAAATCTATGGAAAAATTGTAGATATTAATAAGACATGAATTTTTTCCTTCTCTTGTATAAACTGTTGTGGGGCCAGCCAGAGAAAATTTAAAAGAATGAAAGTAGACATAGTGCAGGGGCAGATTCATTTATAAATGAATATGAATCATACACCATGTCTGCCTGCTGGGAAAGCTTTCGATTTCTCGTTACATTGTCTGCCCCTTGTCGTCATTAACTCAAACTGTCAAATGCTCAAAAGCATTAACAGCCGTTTATGTTGCGTCCTGAGAACAATTTTTACAACATAATAAATTTCGTAAGAGCATTTTTACAACAAAAGCTGGATTGATTTTAGCTGTAAATTGATCTCATTTACTCTTAAATTATTTGTGAATTAACCGACAGAATTAGATAGTTTTACAGTCTGTCCAACCTGAAACGATTCTGTCTTTTGGTCCAAGAAGCACAATCCCAAGAATATCAAATGTTTGACCATGATCTGACAACATAAAATTTTTGACTATTTTGGTATTTCTTTATATTTCAAATGATGAACCCAGATACCCAAGAGTCCTGACAATATGAAGAGTTTTAGTAGTGAGTTGAGATTTTATAACTGCTCCTTGATGAACACATGATCATGATGAAGTGCCTAATTTTACTTTCAAATTCTCCATACATGTGCATGGACCGTTCTTTTCTTTTGGTTTTATTTATGAGTGTGAAGAGATTTTGTGTATCGTGGAACACTTTTGACAACAAAGCCTGAAAAGTAGTCTTTCATAAAATTTCTGTTTATTCATTTGGGCGGGTTAAGCCTCAGAAAAATTGTACAGGCCTGGGACGAGCGCTTGTGATTTATCCTGAAGACGGCAATATATATTTTTATTGCATTAACTGAATTAGTCGGACTGAAATCGTACCCTTATCCCCACACTTTTAAGCACATATATACACATTTACAAATGTAACTATCTCCTGTTATACAAATCCTTGGTCTAGCGAAATATTGCGTTTATTTTCATCATTTTGTAAATATTTTAAACATTCTTATATTTACATACTAAATAGTGTGTTAAAATTATATTGTTAGGCAATCTATAATTTTATTTGTGTAATTGAATTAATCGAATTAATCTTATATATATATATATATTTATGAGTCTAAAAGATTGTGTAACAATACCGATAAATAGATGGAAAACAAAACACTAAAAAGTGTTGAATATCATCGCACAAAGATATATATTATATATTATAAGTACGTCTGAACCAGTGACAACTCTACAAAAGATTTATCCATCGGAACACCAGCAGTGATAGTGATACATGACTGTGTACATTCTGTATATACAACCTGGGACTATTATACTAAATAATAGTCCCAGATACAACTCGTCTAAACCGGCATCAGCCCAACAATGTTAGATCTGTAGATTTCGCAAATTTTAGTTCTTCCTCGCCGGGATTCGAACTCATGCTACTGAGATATCGTGACACCAAATCGCCTGCACTGTATCCGACGCGCTAGACCACACGACCACCTAGGCTTCACAAAATAAAGCTTTCGATGGCCGGGTGTTACCCTTCCTCGTCAGTTTTAATCTAGCGTCGTAATACAGTACATGATATATAAGGCTTGAAGATTGAATTGTTACAGATCAACTGAAATATCTATTGTAAAGGATCCTACAAATTAGTTCGAATCACGGCGTGGGAAGAACTAAAAATTTGCGAAAGCAAATCTACAGATCTAACATTGTTGGGCTGATGTTTAGACGAGTTGTATATATATATATATATTATGTCTTGTCTTGTGATTTTTTGTATGTGTGCTTTAATTTGCCTGAATAAAACTATACTATGCTGTAGAATATAGAAGAACATCACATAAAAGCTACTGTTAATAGTAGATGTAAAGAAAAGCATGCAAAAAACACATTAGATAAGTGAAAATAAGTTAATATATTAATAGATACATGTATTTACTAAAAAAAATTATAAATAGAAAACGGTGGGTATTGCTCAGGCGCCTGTGTCCTGTAATTTTGGGATTTGAAACCAATAAAATATCTAAATCTTTATATCATAGGCTATACGTACTCACGTGAAAATTCGTTTTATTTTATATTCTGCGTAAGATGGTCTAGGCAAAAATGATTGGACAACTCCGAGGCAATGCGCGAAATTCAACTTCCTGTGGTTAATAACATCATAACGATCATCAGAAAGAAACTGATTTCTTGAAGTTTGTTCATGCAATGGAGCATAAACCTGCCTGTTTCGGCCAGGTTGGAAAAAACTATATTGAACAATACAAGAGCAGAACACTGATTTACAGAAATGTGCTTAGAACATGACACAAGAACGAGACCCAAACTTATTTTAAATAAAATTTTTTGTTGTCGGTTAAGGTTCATAAAAAATTATAAATTATGGGAACTTACAAAATGTTTATTATATGCTATATGTCTACACCACACACTCTACTTGAGTACCGACAAAACCGTCCAGCTAGAATAGTTTTCAGGCATGGCTGGACCTAGATATTCATAAAAGCTATATGTATCAAAAAATAAAAACTTACCTGGATTTGGATCATATGTGGATGTGCATTTTTTTTTCAAGTCTGAATTGTACCTTATAGAACATATATAAAACAATAAACCTAAAACAGTTTACTATAAAAATAACATTGTAATAGTTGAAAAACAGCAGTTTAAGGTTGTAGGTTGATCACAATGTTAATTCTCTCATCAGAATCCTGGTCCGTTCGCCATAGTACCTGTTTGCCCTGGGTCCGTTTGCCCTGATACCTGTTCGCCCTGTTTTTATTTTATTTTTTGTCTTGTTGTTAAATGTAAAATATTTGAATAAATTATGTTAAAAGTTTGTTGAAAATTTCGCTGTATGTTGTAATCCTGCTACCAGATAATTATTTTCTTTTATTTGTACTGAAGTGTACAGGGAGTCAATATATCTAATATATTAAAACAACTGAAAATCAAGTTATCTGTATGTATTATTTTTAATACATTTGAACAATTTCAAAACAACCATTGACAGTAATAACAAGATACAATTCAAACTTCGTCATTTGCATCACACACCAATTATGTCTTATCACTATTATTTTGAAGAGCACTGAAGTGAAATATTCTATATATATATAAAAAAAATACTAAAAGGACACAATAACACAGCCATTCACTCAACATTTCTACACCATGATTTACTAAATAAAACAAATTTTGAGATCAAAGAGGTCAATTAAGCTGCGAAAACTAAATTTCCTTTCATGTCTTACAACTCATACATCATTGTTTTCACTCATTCCAAGCTGACTCGTTAATTTAAAAAAAGGGAATGTTTTAATTTTTTTTAATACATCAGTGACAATTAATAAAACAATCAGTGAGATCAAAAACATCATAACTTTACCTAATCAGCATTCTAAATTACAATCAACATTCATTAAAAGTAATTATAAAAAAAAATATGTAACAATGAAGCCAATAATGCTCCAGAACAAGCCATTAATTTTTAAATATTTCTACTTTTTTTCATTATTTTTCAGGAATATGTATGTTCTTTCATATTTACCATAAACATATATATCAGGCCATAATCTTGCCGGCGAAATGACGATTTAAGTTGCCAAAGAATTTTGAAAATCGCTAAATCTCGCCGGCTGACTGACTTCATAGCGAAGTCAAATCGCTATCAAAATCGATAAAAAGGAGACTACTTGTGATTTACAAGTCACACAGGTGAAAAAAAAATGGCGACTAACAAGGAAAATCGAGATTTTCTAAGCGACCCAGGACTAATACTATTGACAATCAAATTAAATAAATACAACGGCGACTTTGAACATCCTCGGTTATAAGATTCAAAACTATTCAAACGGAAAACTGACCCTCTGTTTAAGTTATCATTTTATGAAGATTTTCATCTGAGGATGTTGCATAATCACTCAGCTGATTTGTTTTATTTTTATTTATTACGAGTCGATCAATAGTACTATTCGGTAGGTTAAGGGTGGGAATTAACGGTAGATTTATTATATTCATTGAATAAAAATTGAAATATAAAAGGTAGAAAGATAGCTGATGGATAATTTGATTGCAAACGTACGACACACTACCAGCTTGTGATCAGCAGTGGATTATTTTCACGACCATTTCGTTGATATGGAAGATATCTTTAAAAAATGATAGAAATTAGCTCTTTATCGGTTAATTAATATGCGATTGACAGATATCGTCAGTTATAGGCTTACAATCTTTAACGAGAATCTCAATTTACAACTAACATGATGTCCTGGACATTCAATAATGTTTTACAAAATAATGACAAGTGGTGATATAAATGAAATTTCCAGTCATGTGAAATTCATCAGGTAAACTGGGAGTCATATTTTTCTAGACTTTTAAAAATAAATTGAGGCAGATGCACATGAATTTAATGCATCATCATATTACTAGGCTACTCATTCATGTCCCAAGCAACTAATTTTATTTAGACTTAAGTTCAAGTTGACAGTACAAATGGTATCAATAAATAAATAACAAGTATATTGTCTAAACCTTTTTATTAAGAACTTTCTACATATACATTTTGTACAATAACATGAAAAAACTGCAAGTTAAGTATATTTTTTATTGCATCCAAAACAATTTCCTTAGTGATAAGCATGAAAGCACTATGCAACCGAAATGGTAATGGAATCTCACTTCTCCAAGAAATTGACCACTTCTCCTTTATCTCTCATGGAAGGAGAAGTCACTTCTCCCTCTCCAAAATCCTAGATTAGGCCCTGATATATCTGAATTATTTTATTAAACCTTAATAATACCATTAATATTTATCATGTTTTTATAAAAAGTAGGGCGAACGAACCCAGGGCGAACGGACTCGGGGTGCACGCAGGGCTCACGCTAGTAGTCAAAAAGTCATTTTCCAGTCCGTCACTTCGCTTTGCCTGACCGTCAAAAGCGATATCTGGTCGCCCTGGTGTTCACAATGGTCGCTTGCAGTCGCTTTAGCCATTGGCAATTTCCTTTCTTACCAAGTCAATAAAACAGCATATTTTTCATTTAAAATTGAAGAAATTCAAAGATATGAACGATTTATTTGTTAAGAAAAGATGTGAAAGTATTGACTTTACAGATTGGCCATAGAAACAACTTTTTTCTTTCACTTCCGGTACTTGTTACTCGAGATAAAAAATTCTGATTTTCCGCAAAATAAAGTTTGTTACTTCATTAGAAAGTGATCAAAATTGGGTGCCTATAAAGTGCGAAACGAAATAGAAACGAAACGAAAAGAAACAAAACGAAAAGAAACAAAACGAAACGAAAAGAAACAAAACGAAACGAAATCAACATAAAACGAAACGAAACGAAATAGGAATAAAATTTAAATCAAATTGAATATTAAGCCGATTATATTTATAAATATTATTTATTGTCTAGTTTGATACAATTTCTTTTAAAATTGAGAAGAAAAAAAAACTGAAATTCAGCGTAATTGTTAACAAGCTGTGGTTTAGGAACGACTTAAACACAATATATAATATTTGATTATGAACTCTATATGTTATACTAGACAGACACGATTAGGCACGGACCATTTGACGGTTAACATGAAAAGACCAGACTCCCCCCCAAAAAAAGTCAAATGGTCCGTGCCTGAGTCGATATTAAACTTGTATGCTCCAGTGTACCATGAAACAGCCAGCATGACAACTGTAGGAACGTTAATTCCGAGAGGCCAGTCAGTGTTGCCTCACCCTCACGAAAAACCACAAAATAGCGGAGAAGCAGCAGATAACAATTTTCCAAACAACAAATTCCTATAAGCACCATGACTGAGACCACTCTTGAAAGCAGATATCGTCCGTTTGATGACAAATTATTGTCTTCTTGAGAGAGGTAGCTAGGCGATATTAAAAGAACTTTGGAACTTACAAATCACGAAAGAAACTTATCGCCATGGAAATGCAAAACTTTAGACTGAAGACAAACTTAATGTGAACCAAGGCACCAGACACAGGGGTAATATATCCGATACTCCGAAAGGGCGAGTAGATCTTGCTTCACAAGCTACATCCTTTGTTTTGCTCATGCAACTACACATTAGGTGCTAAGTCTCATTCAGTACACTGATGTCACATTCAATTAAGAGAACGACAATTGGAAGATATCATTCGTCATCTGTATAACAGGCATTTCAAAACGTTCAAATTTAAATGAACTTCCTTTTTGTTGTCTTATCAAGATATAGAAGAATGCAGTGTAATAAAAGTGCTCAAGATAAATTTGGGATTCGATGACATCATAATCCTAAGAACTATGCCGCTTTAAAATAATAAATGATAATGTTAATCAGAAACCTCTAAATCTTGTCGATACTAATACTTTTTGCATTAAACCGGTCACGCTTTCTCTGTTTGTCTGACTGTAGAATAATCTGTTGGAAGTGTATAAATCTGAAAACTGTATTTTGTAGTTGTAATTCTCTTTGAACTAGCTTTCAGTAATTTACATAAGTTTTGATCGATACTTTATGAAATTTATTTGTTAGTTGTTTTGTTTTATCATGTCGAATTCAGAACTGATTTTACATTGTTATATTGTTTTATATGTGTCTCTCTATACTACTTATAGCTACACATAGTGCACGTTTTCTCATTGTTGAAGACCGTGCGGTGACATGGCTGCTCACGTCCGCTCGTTTTGGTCCGTGTTGGATATAGCTGTCTCAGTCGCAATCATACTAACTCCTGTTATATTAATATTGAGCATTTGAGGTATATTATTCGGGTGCCTATAAAGTGCGAAACTAAGGCACGGACCATTTGACTTTTTTTGGGGGAGTCTGGCCTTTTCGTGTGGACCGTCAAATGGTCCGTGCCTAATCGTGTCTGTCTAGTATAACATATAGAGTTCATAATCAAATATTATATATTGTGTTTAAGTCGTTCCTAAACCACAGCTTGTTAACGATTACGCTGAATTTCACAGTTTTTTTTCTCAATTTTAAAAGAAATTGTATCAAACTAGACAATAAATAATATTTATAAATATAATCGGCTTAATATTCAATTTGATTTAAATTTTATTCCTATTTCGCTTCGTTTTCTTTTCGTTGGTTCCTATTTCGCTTCGCTTCGCTTTATGTTGATTTCGTTTCGTTTGTTTCTTTTCGCTTTTCGTTTCGTTTTCTTTTCGCTTCGCTTTTCGTTTCTATTTCGTTTCGCACTTTATAGGCACCCATCAAAATTGCCTTTAGTTAATGTTTGATCCATTGGTTGCATTAAATGCGTCATATTCCTTTCCGAATTGCTTGTTAAACTTTGTTTATTTTCGTAAATTTTGCTTCGTCCGCCATTGAAATATTTGTACGAACCACGGATCGGAAGTGGGATTCATCCGAAGCGAACCAGCTATGACTGAAATCCGTATTCTTACTATTATAACTACAGACGCCTAAATTGAACAGCTCACAAAAGAATAATGACCTCAAAAGTGAAAAGTGAAAATTACGCATTCAACACACATTAATAGACTTTTGGTTAGATATCCTTGCTAAATGTATATATTTCCATTTAAATGCATTGTTTTAATTTATTGATTAAAGCTGCTCAACTTTGTTAAATTTATATATCTTTTAATGAGAAACAGTGAATTTCATTAAGATGATAAACAGAAAAGTTTTTCAATTGCATTTTAATTGATATATAATAATATGTTTTCCTTTTGATATATATAAAAAGTTTTAAGTGCTAGATATTTAGTTGGTAGATTCTGACAAAAGGATTAATATAATTATGCAACTATAAATGACTATTTAAGACATAAACTGAAACAACTGTTACTTTAATTGACTCAGGTATGAATTGAACACCTGTATAAAAAAAAAATACATATGGCCCTTTATATTATAATAAAAACAAAACATAGTATCGCCGTGAGAGAATGAGCACTTCTCTTTCAAATCTCACCACTTCTCCCTACCAGTTTCAAAAAGAGAAGTCACTTCTCCCTATGATTTTGAAGCAGTGTGAGCCCTGGTGTACGGACCCAGGGGGAACATGTAATCAGGGCGAATGGACCGATACAATCTCATCAAAGCTTTCTATTTTTTTTAACAAATATAAAAATTAGAAGATGTGGTATAATTGCCAATGAGACAACTCTCCACCAGAGACCCAATGACATAGAAGTAAACAATTAGCCTCACTGGACACAATAGTGAACGATTTTTGAACTTTGATTATTTTGTTTGTTTGAATTTCTTGAATTGTATGTACCACAGAATTTAAGATGTATGCATATGAAGGCTTTCATTTTGCCTCATAACCTACATTATTTTCTATACACGTTAGGATGCTTAAGTAAGATTTGCGTGACCTGGTTTTACGGGTGAAGCGAGCCAAGTATGGACGCAATTTCTAACAGCACTATATTTTTATATCTGGCGGAAGAAATCAATGACAACAATCTAGATTAGTAAAACATACATTAATCTAATCTCAAACACATTTTCAGAGGAAAATGAGAAGTTTAAGGTCACTGTACGGCCTTCAACAATGAGCAAAACCCTTACTGCATAGTCAGCTATTAAAGGCCCCGAAATGACAAATGTAAAACAATTCAAACGAGAAAACTAACGGCCTGATTAATGTACAAAATAATGAACTAAAAACAAATATGATATACAGCAACAAATGACAACCACTGAATTAAAGGTTCCTGACTTGGGACAGGCACATACAGAATGTGGTGGGGTTAAACTTGTTCGAAGGTGCCAACCCTTCCTTAACCTGGGACAGTTATGTAACAGTACAACATAAGAACAAACTATAAAAATCAGTTTGAAAAGGGAATATATTATAATGCAGATGGCTGTACCTGCTAAGTTAATTTAGCAATACAAGCTTTATAGTGCTACAACTTCACATATTTTTTATGCTGTGCATCTCCCTTTATTAGCATTGATACTTAGTGTTTTTTATGGTGACCTCTGTTGAGATTTAGGAGATCCTGATTTCTTGAACATTCAAGGTTTATTAATCAAGTACCCAATTACATTTATAAAAATCAAGTTAAATTAAACGTTGTGCATGTTTTTAATTAGAATCTTGTACATGTTACCTATTGTATAAATTTTGATAGGGCAGACAACTGCAATAATTTACTTTAACAGGGGGCTTTTCATTTGAACTTATTTTCCAAGATGCTATCCTGTTTATTTTGTAATTTGAAAAATTGTCTGTCAATGCATTTACCGGTACAATCAATAAAAAGTCTCAGTAAAGGTTTAATGTTTGAAAGTAAACCAACATCAAAATTCATAATTGACAGTTTAAATGTACATTGTACTTTGTAATCACTGCACAAGAGTTGTGTGTAATCATTAAAGATTTTATTATGAAATTTATGTCATTACAGGCTGAATTTACTACAGAAGAACACGAGGCAATACAAAGTGCATTGAGACAAAGACTGGGACCTGAATTTATCAGCCAGAGAGCTGGAGCTGGGGGTCAAAGGGTAATATAGTTGTCAGTTATAGAGAAAATATGATAAAGGAGTACTCCATGTACAGAAAATACTTCCAAGTTTGACATTAGAAAAACAGAAAAACTGATCATTCATATGTTTTACTTTTTCAAGTTTGAAATTTGTATTTGCCTAAACAGAAAGGGGGAAAGTTACTATCAAATTTAAAAAATTAAATGCTATGAGAATTGACATGGCAAAATATCCATACACAGATTTTACAAAACACAAACAAACAGTGCTTTTTATCTCAAAGTTATTGTAAGGCTTTTAATTGGAGGAATGCATCATTTTAAGTTAAAGATTACACCTACCTTCATTATAAGTGTTGATTGATTGATTGGTGTCCGTTTTTTCACGGTCACTGCACAACAAATGTATATCGCTGTGGCATTTTAAGTATATGTTTTTTGTTAGGTGTAGTTTTTAATACATGTGCCTCCAGAGTTCACGAAAGGATACCTGGTCAAAACTAGAAATACACTTGTAAAAGGCTGAATGTCTGAAATTTTGTTTTAAATTTTAGTTTTATTACTGATGTCAAACGACAGTCAAAGTGAAATTTAGTTTTCACCTGTAAAAATTAGTTGTCCACTAGTTGATTATTAAAATTTTTATCTTCCTAATGTTTCATTTTATTTAGAATGTAATTGTTTTAATCCTATTGTACTTTTTTCTTCAGCTAGCTTACATTGAAGGATGGAGACTGGTTAATCTTGCCAATGAAACCTTTGGATTTAATGGTTGGTCTCATTCTGTTACACATCAGTCAGTAGGTAGGTTCACCAGGGATTCATGGAATTCTTTCATGTAAAGTGTGATGCATAATTTGAAAATCAGATTTTACTTAAAAAACATATATCATTTCTGGTATTTATGATACTATTTAGATAACATTTAAATTAAAATTGTCAACTTTTTTCTGGGGATATGATTTTTCCATATGCCACCAGTCTTATTTAATGAATGACAAATTTGAATTGTATTATGATAAATGAATAAACTTTTAATCTTTTAGTAAGTCATTAATTGTTGAATGTGATTTGTAGATTTTGTCGACCATTTTAACAGTAAATACTATGTAGGAGTGTGTGCCACAGTCAAAGTCCAACTTAAAGTAAGTTTATTATGAAACCAAATATTATGGATGAAAGATTGGCAAAACTTCAAAAGCTTACATGTGAGCCTTTTGAAGTTTGCACTTAAAGTATTTGTTTTTGATAGTTTAAAAGCTTCTTTAAATATTTGAAAGACAAAATATATCCTGTGAAATAGGAAAGGATGAATTTTTGTTCATCCAACTGTATCTTCTAAACATGCTATAAGATGGGAATGTTCATTTGTTGAAAAGTTAAGCACTGTTGCTTAAAAACGATGATGGAATAAGTTCAATCTTTTCAATATTGATATTGCGCTAAAGAAATTTCCAAAATTTGTAAAACATGAGAATTTTATCAAAAGAGTGATTTCATCTTTTACTCTAAATTGTCAAAATTTAGCAAGTTGTTATTGTAAAATGCAGTCCATCTGTATATTATTTTATCTTCTTCACTTCCTTTGTTTTCTTCAATTTGCCCTATGAGTGGATGCTGGAATTGAACACTTTCGCATGTTAGTTACTGAAAGATAAATATTGGATCTTTTTTTCTACCAAAAAAGAAAGTCGATTCAATTAAAGCACAAAATCAAGAAAAGTACATATTTTTTCTTTCCTGGTATAAAAGATAAAGTTAAGACAACAGCTAAATTCTCCATATTCTCAGCATTGTTGCTTTATTCATATTTTATAAGAGGTTTAACACAGACATGGTGAAGCAAAATTTAACATTAAATGACAACTTCCACTTTAATAAAACTATATGATACATCATGATCCATATATGTTTCCCAAATTGTTAGATTTTACTTTAAGCAACATTTATAACCATTACCAGTGGCGGATTAAGGGGGGCAATAGAGGGCATATGCCCCCCTTTCCCCCACTTTGATTGGAAAATAAAATTTTTTAGCATAAAACCAAATTTAATTTCACCTAGTTCATCTCAGCCATTTATATTCAGTTTTCTGGAATTACGCCCCCTTCAAAAATCCTGGATCCGTCTCTGATTATTTACACAAATTGGATAATTAACAATAAATATTTTAAGCATTATGTGCATGTGTGTGTCACTCCATTCATTCTTCAAATGTTAGTTAAGCATCAAGTTTTTGTTTGAACTTTTATCATGAAGCTAGTTGTTGTCACATCAACTTGAAATTTAGTATGCATGTTCATTAAAATGTGCAATTTTTGAAAATAAATACTAAATTAAAGTTTTGACCCATATTTTGGGAATCATTGTTTATAGAAATGTGATTAGGCAAGCACATATTTTTGTTCTTTTACAACAATATGCCTATTTGAGTATATATAATGTCAGAGAAAAGAGCAATACCAGGAAGATGCAGGTTAAACTATTAGTTCAACATATATTCTTTTTTTTGCCATAAAGAAAAATATAGGCGAGTTAAAGGGGCATAAGCTACAAGATAAAGAAAAATATGAAATATGATTTTTTTTTGGTTCAATCATTAATGAAAGTGAAATAGTGATATAATAATTCGCTTTTAGCAGCCAGTTTTGTTCAGTTTTGTCAAAATAAGCAAAGAAACACCGCTAATGAATTATTCACCTGCAAGGGAATAATTCGACCTCATTAAATCCGTATTCATGTGAACTTTAATTGAAACCCTAGGCGTGTTCAGCTATTAAAAAGAAAAGAATGTTAACATTGGAAGTGAAACAAGGGTAAACCATTTGGTTGACTGATTCGATCTACAAAAACTCTTTTTTTTTACAGGTAAAAACGATTATCAACATATTTTTATGCCCCACCTATGGGCATTATGTTTTTCTTTCTGTGCGTCTGTCCGTTGGTCCTTCTGTCCCGCTTCAGGTTAAAGTCTTTGGTCAAGGTAGTTTATGATAAGTTCAATCAACTTGAAACTTAGTTCACATGTTCCCTATGATATGATTTTTCTAATTTTAATGTCTAATTAGAGTTTTGACCCAATTTCACGGTCCACTGAACCTAGAAAATGATAGTGCGAGAGGGGCATCTGTGTACTATGGACACATTCTTGTTTAAACCTATAATATGAAATCAAACAGAACTAGAAAAATCCAATTGCACGAGTTCGCTATCTATTTATATCTAGATTTATGTTTATATCGGGTTATATGACCGTCAGCAGTCTTCGAAGGTCACCTCGATGGTTATATAGATGGCGTCTAGACTAAAATACACATGAAATGCTCATACATTTTATCGAGTCTGTGCTTCATAAATTGTTTATTTTAGACTTTATTATTTGGATATACGTTTTAGTATGAGAATATGATCCTTTAGAAAAATATAAGTAATTATGTAACTAAAAGTGGAAAAGTTTTTCAATTGAATATTCATTGAAAATGCATTTTAATTGGATTTAATGCATACTTGTTCCCAAACCATTGTGAATGACCTTTAAAGTAACACATTGCATAGTATAAAGTTTGTGTTATACACAAGTTGAAACTTTATATGGTATTCACTTAGAAAGCTTGTATACTGTTACAATAAGTCTACTTTATGTATATAATTTTTGCAAAAGTGCATTTAAATACATTTTATATCATGTGATATGCCAAAAGGATACTCTAAACCAATATATTTTTACTGATACTTTATTTCACGTAAAGTCCTTAGCAGCAATTTATTTTTGATATTTTAAAATTTTCCTGAAGTATTCATATAACGAGAAATCCAGGTTTTAGATATTTGCGATGATTTTATATTTTGTACTGAAGAAAGTGTTGAAAATAAATCTCTTGCAAAAGTTAGTCTGTTTACAGCAACAGAAGTTCCCAAAAATATTGGACAGTACAAAAGACCACACCAGCACCCTCTCCTGAAGAAAAATAGAAAACAAAGACTGTCGACAATTAAATACACAAGGGCCAGATAGCCTGACTTGTAATGTGTTAGAGGATAAGACGAGTGCATACAACCCCCTCCCCCTTTTTGCCTATCTAGACCTTATTGCATATGACGTAAAAGTAAAACACACAATAAAAATCCTGCACAGTTCAGCTTCCAACAGGATAACCAATACCTTATTACAAACTACTTAGCTGTCAGTTCATGTATTTGGAAACTGAGAATAACTACTGTTGAATGTTGTTGCACTCAAAATTGATAAATATATTGCAATAAAATTTTGTACCATTATAAGATATTCATAATAGTTTCACCAATAAATAGTCTTTTGAACTTTAATTTTTTATGTATTCAGAGTCACTACATTGTAATAACAACATGAAATAGAAATGCTTTATTCACCAGTCATGGATCCTTGCATGTTTTGAAATTTTACACAATAATTACAATGATTTTTAATGACAATAAAAGAATAAACATACAGAATTAAAGATTGATAAATAGTCAGTGGTTACAAGGAAGTAATTTTTACATAGGCGACAATGGTAGCCTTATTTGGTCCTGCCTTTAATTTCACTATCAAAGATCCATTGAAAAAATTTGAAATCTGAATTATCAACACCTTTGGGTGTAATTGAAATGGTCAAACACATATGGTGCATAGCTTTTTGATAGAAAATGGCATTTTTAAGGGTACTCAATGGTTCCGAATTTTCGAAATAGTATGAATGAAGAACACCCTTGCTTAATTTGACACAAAAATGTTGCTTGTCACAGAGAGTTTTCTAAATTTCTCGCTATTTCTACACCAATGGCCAACACCATTTCTCACTATTTCAATTTTGATTTCTAATTACCAAGGCAGCAGAAAATAAATTTACTTCTACCTATTATCTTGGATGTAAAATCTAGGTGGCGCCAGTCATCTTTATTTACTTCCTTTAACCTATACTGATACATATTGAAATAAAATCGAACAACCTTTACGTTAGTCGATTACTATATACTACTGCTGCTTAAGTTCAAAATTTTGGATTAATGATACAATTGTTCACCATTTAAAATGACTTTCTTTACAGTTACCCCCTTTACAGAAAACGTTACTTTTACAGACTTGGGGCCATTGGCCAGCTTATTTTGACTGTTTGGTTATGTTTAAAACGCAGTTTTGATTAATGAAGTTCGATTAAGGTCTATTAAAGACTTTAGGCTGATGATTTGATAACTGTGTCCAACTTACATGTCTTTATCACCAATATATGGACACCGTTGCATAAGAGTCAAAATATTTTATGAAATAGACTATAAAAATGCTGAAACTAAGAATTCATCATTGCTGTTATGTGTTTTATCTGAATTGTGTTCAGAATATTCAATTCGACGATACTAAGGAGAAACATGTATAGCCTTTGATTTTTACCTAATTTTAATATTTTAGGGTCATTTGGCACATTTTAGCCATTAAAAATACAAAATTTCGCTAATATGAGCAAAAATAAGCCCCTTTTTCAGATATGCATAAATACATTCAGTGTTATCGAGGATGAGGAGAAATGATTAAAGACAGAGTCCTTGACAGAATTCTCATTTTACAGTAGATTAATGAACCCTACCCTTAGGCAGAAGAACAAAAAACAGTAAAATTTGATATAGACTATAGTTTCATGGCGATCAGCAATATTCTTCTGATATAGTTTACCACTTAGTATCTTACTAATTTACCGATCCAATTTCTAAAATATCTCGAAAAATACAGTGATGTGCCCGAAATCGTCATTTTCGCTTTAGGTTACAAGGAAGTAATTATTTACATAGGCGACAATGGTAGCCTTATTTGGTCCTGCCTTTTCACTATCAAAGATCCATTGAAAAAATTTGAAATCTGAATTATCAACACCTTTGGGTGTAATTGAAATGGTCAAACACATATGGTGCATAGCTTTTTGATAGAAAATGGCATTTTTAAGAGTACTCAATGGTTCCGAATTTTCGAAATAGTATGAATGAAGAACACCCTTGCTTAATTTGACACAGAAAATGTTGCTTGTCACAGAGAGTTTTCTCTAAATTTCTCGCTATTTCTACACCAATGGCCAACACCCATTTCTCACTATTTCAATTTTGATTTCTAATTACCAAGGCAGCAGAAAATAAATTTACTTCTACCTATTATCTTGGATGTAAAATCTAGGTGGCGCCAGTCATCTTTATTTATGTTAAAAATGTTAAAAGGGGAGACAATAATTTAATATTGTGAGGATTATTCCCCTTTGATTAGTATATAATAAACTTTCAAGATCTTATGTTATTCTTGGGGAAAAAACCCAAACTTATTCAATACGAGGGTAATTTCCTATCATAAACATGCAGCAACCTATTAAAAATATTCATGTATACAACATGTAAAATGCAAGAACTGGATTAGCACCTTCACAATTTTGACTTTCAGTTTAACTCATATGTCAGACATTAACTTATACATGCAGACTAATAGATAATCTAATTTTAGTTTTTTTTATTTATTTCAGATTTAAACAACTGTCAATATAAAATTATGAATTTTAATATTTTTTCTCTGGCAGGATGGTATCTTCCATGAAGATGTTGGTTATGGGGTCAGTGAAGGAATGAAGTCTAAAGCTTTATCTATAGAAAAGGCTAGAAAAGAAGCTGTCACTGATGGACTAAAAAGAGCTCTCAAGTAATATATAGTGAAAAATTAACAAACATTTTAACAATTCTCCAAGTGAAAAACTGAAAACAATATGAATCTCTTCTGAAGGTTATGGTTCTCTCAAGGTACTTTGTCGACCTCCACCAATAAAAAGTAGCCTCCATGATGTTCGATTTACAGGGATAAATTACCTCTAAAATTCTTGAAGCTTCTCCTTTTTAACAGATGTGTTTTTCTTTATTTTTCAGAAGCTTTGGTAATTCTCTGGGTAATTGTATGGCTGATAAAGATTATCTGAAATGTATAAACAGAGCTCCTAAACCGGTAATGTTATATTTAATAATACAGAAGTATTGAAGTTTTACACAGAAATGATAATTTCAGTTATTTGACTTGGGTCACCCAAAATGTATATATTATTAATTCCTTTTGTTAAAAATTTACTAAGATTTCTTTGTAGTTGATTCATAAAGAAGAATTTGGGGATATTGAAAGGTCATTTTTCAATTCTGCATTACATGTATTTTGGTCATAGTAACATAGATTAAACAAATAGTACAAAATTATTGAGTATTAATGTTTATGAAGATAGTAATTAGTTTTTTTGAATACACATTCTGTAGTTTTGCATACTGATATATCTACATATGGAAAAAATAAGCATTTAGAAGTCTATCAAAATTTCCAGTATGAGAGTAATTTTCTCCTCTCACTGGGTTTCCTCGTAGTCGCCTTATTATAGTTGTCATAGCTGTATGCAGTTAGTTTAAAATAGTATCATAGAGTCAGAATATGAGAAATGTTTTAGAGTAAATATGGATTTTTTAAAATGCATTTGAAGGTAATACATATATTATAGTTGAATTGTAATTGAACTTATATAGTCAAATGTATTTTAACATATTCATATATATATATATTTCAGCCTGCAAAAGTCTATGATATAAATGACATGAAACATTCAGACATTGATCAGACAGTAGCTAAAGCAAGGAAAGTCAGAGCCAAAGCATTGGACACTCAAGTAAGAAATGAATGTATGCCTCCTCCTGCTTCTATGACAACTGATGCCAGACTGAGCGGGAGAGACACATTAAATAGAGAAAGTATTCACAGTACAAATTCAAATCCAAGTTCGAACAGTGGGGGTTCTAGTGTTCATAGTTCTAGGGACAATGCTTCAAAAGAAAGTGCATACTCTTCTTGTGTGTCGAGAGATTCTAACAATTTCACAGGGACAAATAAAAATCAAGACTGGTTACCTGCTGCTGTTGTATTAAATGCTTGTGAAGCTGATGGACAAGGACTAGTGCCAGAAGGTATCACCACAAGAAGAGGCTCATTGAATAGTATGCAAGGAACTAGTACTCCTTCAAATACTGGTAAACTTTCATTAGGAAAACAGAGCACTGAAGACCAAACAATAACCGGTAGACTTTCTTTAGGGAAACAGGGTCCAGAAGATCCAGGACAAAAGATAAATCATAAAAGAACACAATCAGTACAATTAGTGGATCCTAGCTATGGTGATGAAAACATGAGGTAATGAGGCCATGAAAGTATAATTGTTTGTTGGGTACCTTTTTTCTTGGGAATCATATTTCCCTTAAACTACAAATGAAACATATATTTTCCATTGAGGTTATGTGTACATATTAAAATCATGAATTTTCCACTGCAACAACCAACAATGTTTTTACAACCAATGAAATGTAAAAAGAACCTCCACTCAGCAGATAGCTGTGAGCTTGTGACACGTAAAAAATCTTTAACTGATAATTTTCGGCAAATTCAGTGAATTCTTGTTATTGTTAACCTAGTGTTTATCCTGCAATTCCTGAGCAAGTAAAACAGTTTTGTGTACAACTGATCCAAACTTGATTCTAGATTTTTTATGTACAATATTATTATACCCCCACTTTTGAATGGTGGTATATAGTGATTTGGGGAGAGGGGGTCTGTCTTTACCCTTTCCAAACACTGTTGTAACTGTAATTAGGGCTCCAACGAATGGCGGACGCCCTATAGTGATCAGTCTGTCCGTCCGTCCGTCCGTAACAAATTGTGTCCGCTCTATATCTAGAGAACTGTTATGATTTCAAAGTTTATACTTGACATGTATATTAACCAACACCAGAGGGTGTGTCATAATGTATGTACAACTTCCTAGGTCAAAGGTCAAGGTCAAAAACTTTGGTTTTAGTTGACAACCCCATGTCCTATGGTAAAGATCGTGTCCGCTCTATATCTTGAGAACCTTTATGATTTCAAAGTTTATACTTGACATGTATATAAACCAACACCAGAGGGTGTGTCATAATTTATGTACAACTTCCTAGGTCAAAGGTCAAGGTCAAAAACTTTGGTTTCAGTTGACAACCCCCATGTCCAATGGTAAAGATACAAATTTTTTACCACACAGCGGGGCCCACAGAGATGGCTACCATCTCAATGATATCTAGTTTCTCCTCAATTGCTAAACAGAATATTGTAATTCATTCACAGAATTTTATTCACACTATGATTTTTTGCTGCTCCTATTTCATTTCTTCATCTATTTGAGTTATAAGGTTTTACATTTGCATTGTATGGACTTATCTGCACACTATATTACACATTTGTATCATTTTCCATGCAATTGTACTTTTATGAATATTTAGACAACCATTTTAGACAGACAATTGAATGCTTTTAGTGCAATGTATTGAAAAGAAAACCATGACGAAAAAATATCACTTCCTTGTATAAGAAAATAAATCAGGACTACTTATGGAGATAACTCTACCTCCAAAATAAGTTGCCTGTACCAGTGAGTAAATTCAATTTATTTGAGCAAGTATAACCCCTTAAAATGGTTTTAGCCACGTTTGCCTTGTTTTGTAGATCTTTTTCTCTATCATAGAAGGGAATTATGTTTCTGGTCTGTGCATTTGTCTATTTGTCTATCACTATCAGGATTTTTGTTTAAGATAGTTTACCATGATGTTGTGGTCATATCAACTTGAAACTTAGTACACATTATGATGTGACCTTTTTAAAATTATATGACAAATAACAGTTTCAACCTGATGTCTCAAATTTCACTGAAATATAGACTACTTTTATTGTGTAGTTGTATAATTGATATACTGTGGATTCATTTATTTTCTGGGTATCATTTTCGTGGATTGAGGAAAACTTGCATTTTGGGTTACTTGGTTTCGTGGTTTGCCAATCTCTGTATTCAAAGCTTATATAAAATTTGTAATTTGTTGAGCATTTGAATTTGTGGTTTACCTGTACCTACGATTGGTAACCAACGAATAATAGAATCTACAGTATCTGTATTGTGTTGATCTGATGTTTACTGATATTTTAACTTGATGTAGAAATATTTTGTCATTTTTTATGAAAAAATGGGTCAAATTTTGACACTTGTGAAAACAGTTAATACATGTATATGTATTATTTTCACACCAGCAAAGGGACCAAAATACAAATATAATTAGAAAACAACAATACAAACCCAGGACAAATCATTTTCAATTCCTTATAATTGTTTAAATAATTTTTGTAAAAATTGTACATAGGAAAGACATTAAAGATGCCAAAGGTGAAGATGAAAAAGCTAAATATGAAAGATTGATGAGACAGCGACAGAAGCAGATAGAATTCCAACAAAAATTACAGCAAAAACAACAGGACCAAACTGCCATTACTAATCTAGGTAAAAAACTAAGGACAGTAACAAAAGTGTTATTTTTCTTAAATTTACTGATTTTGGAATGCACTTTTCAATATTTAGATGTGTTCAAATGGTCATATTAATATAACTTGTTAGAAGAAAATTCATTTTGCTGATGGGAGAATAAAGATTAAGGTTACTATTATTTTTTGAAAGAAAACTTGAAAGAATAACCATGAATGTATATTAATAAGAATTACGGATGGAGAATGATTGTTTAATTTGATACAGACATGAAAAGCATGAAGTTGCTGCATTGTCACTTAACATTATTGCCTTGTATTTTCTAGTATCACATCCTGTCTGTGATCTCAGAAAATATTAGGCAATAAGATCAATGATAAAATGTACAATTGAAAACAGCAAATTATTTCAAATATAATTTGATATTGAATTTGATTGATGAAAATCAAATTTTAACATTTTTATTAGGACCACCAATAGCATCATCTACTCCAGCCTTGGGACTTGGTCCACCTATGCATACATCTAGTCCAAAGCCAGGATTGAGGTCCAGAGGTCCTGTATTAAGTGGAAGTTCGAGACCAGGTTCACTTGGAGAAAAAAGCAATGTAAATGGGGAGACTCCACCAGAACTTATAGAGGAAGGAACTTTTGGTAAATAATAGGATTTAAATTTGAGAGGAATTAATATATTTAAGAGCTGTCAGTTCAAATATTTTTCTTATTGACTTGTTTCTTTTGTGTGAAATAACTAAACACATGACTTGAAATAGAATATTAGATAATACATGATAAAAGGGATAACAGGAACTACCAAAAATATTGGACAGTACAACAGACAGCACTAACACCCTAAGGGCTATTCCATTAAAAAGAATGTACCAGGGTCGGACGGCAATTATAAAAAATCCTGTTGGTTGTTCATGTGTTGAAGCGTTTATGGCCAGTGGCCCTTGGTGTTTAGAGAAACTAAGTATTGTTGGTTGTTGGTCTTCTTTGACAGTCAGTTTTCGTGACTGTCGGTTTCATTGTGTTATTTTTCGTTATTTATTATTATTTGTTTTTGCAAGGACTTATATAACCGATTGTTTTTGTCTCCTGCTCTTATCGTGATATTTTGAAAACATAACTGTTCCCGCGACTTACACAGCGGCAGGCGCAACGTTGTATTCTACCTATGGTACCAGTTCCGGAAGTGCAAGAGTTACTTCCCTTTAATGACAACCACATGGCGAACGATGTCAAATTCTATTGAAAATAATATTCGGAGGTTCAAATTAGCGGTGGTCCGAGGTCCGCTATTGCAAACAGACTTTCGTTTTGGTTACTAGCTAGGCCCGACGGACCTTCGATTTGAAAGAAAATGAAAATTAACTTTGCCGACCTCTATAACCATCAGTATGGCCATTATAAAGCCATATTACTATTGAGATCTATACCCCTCCAGGGATTTTTCTAGCATTCCACAGGGTCCAAATACCGGACCCATTCCTATTGGCAATTTTCAATTTGGGACCAAAACTTCCAAACGATCTCAGAATTTATTTTTATCTTTATTATTCATGACAGCGATGCTCATTTTGTTTAACCGCTAGCTTTATACTGAAAATTGCCAACAAGTAATGTGTAAATACGAGTAAAATCGTATCCGACTTGACTAAAACAACATTAAAACAAGGGATGCCATAAACCGGAAATGAAGACGATTACAATACCTGATCAGATTCCGGGGTCGGATAAGGGTTAATTCCGGGTTTGCCGATCAAATACAATAAAAAAAATAATAATTCCAGACAGGTGACAAAATACATCTATGATGATGAAATATAAACACTAGAATTGAAAACCAAAAGATATATGGAAAAGAAAGAAAAAGCATGAAATATTTTATACAGAAACTCAAAAATAACTTTTAGTTCACACATTTTCATGTCAAAATCCAATGAAATGTAACAGTAATTTTCTTTATCATTAATAAATGTTGATATTACATGTAGATGTTTTTATAGGGTATACATATATCTACAATTCCAAGAGGTAATTTATTCTCAATTTTGAAGGGCCAGTAAAAATCTGGAAGTTTCTTACTTTATTTTTAAAGAGGAACTAAAATATAATAGTGCAACTAGATATGATACATTTAAACAGCTTTGAATTTGAACTGTTACTTTAATTGTATACTCGGGTATGAATTGAACAATATAAAAAAGAGATACAAATAGCCCTTTATATCATAGTAAAACCAAACATTGTAGCTCCTTGAGTGAGCAAGTGAGCACTTCTCTTCCAAATCTCACCACTCCTACCCATCAGTTTCAAAAAGAGAAGTCACTTCTCCCTATGAATCGTCAGTGAATTTTATAAGATTTGAAATGTTTCAAACCCTGGTGACCAAATTATATTTTTCATATTTAAGATTTAAAGCACAATGAAGTTTGATCTCATTTCTTCCCTCCAACCCCCCAACTCCCAGTTCCCTCCCCCTCATTCCCAGGTTCCCTTAACCCTGTCCACCCCCTCTAAATTGTCCAGCAACTATAATGTTTAAATAACAATTCCTTTGGTTGTGGTAAATTAGAATAAAATAAGTTAGATATATTCCAGTTGGTTCTTGTATTATTATGAAACGACTTCCTGTTGGTTGGTGTTAAGATACATGGTACATTCCTCTTGGTCATGGGGGTACTTAAAAATTGCCTTCCGACCCTAGTACCTCCTTTTTAATGGAATAGCCCTAATCATCTGAAAAACATGTTTTCATAGATTTTGTTGATAGTTGTAAACCAAAAATTGAAATATAGATTTGTATTCTTGACAAAATACAAAGTTTTAGTTACTTTCATAGGAGCTAACGACAAAACCGTGAAATTATGTACCCTCAAAATAGCATTTTTTAATTGCATCAATGTAAACAGTGACTTTGTGTGTTATAAATTATTTTTTAGGTAAAAGTACAATTAAGTTTCTTGTTTAAACTCAATGACTCGTGATAATATACAAAATTCTCAATTAGATATTTTTTCTATAAAGAAATTTTCAAATCTTTTTCAGAGGACACAGTATGGAACCAGTCCATGGATATAGAGAATATCGACCCCTCACAGAAACATGTGCAGGAAAAACAGGAAAGAAGTAGGACATCCATCCCTATGTCTAAAACACCCATCAGAGAAAATACTCTCAATAACCATTTTCCTGTAACCAAAGGTTCGGTGGCTGTTAGGAAAGTGTCAGTTAATGGTAGGCTGATAGTAGATTATCTCCCTTTCGGGTTTTTCTGTCACCTCTTTTCATGTTGATTATCTCCCTTTCTGGTTTTTCTTTCACCTGCTTTTCATGGTAATTATCTCTCTTTTGTTTTTTTCCAAAAACTTGTTCATGTTAGAAAAAAACAACTTTCCTATAACCAAAGGTTAATGCATCAGTAATCAACCAAATTTTGGCCAGTTTCAATTCTGTGTTTATGATAGGTTTCATGTCTATTGGAAAAGGTTTTTGTTGGTTTCAGCAGTGCAAAACTGACTAACTTTGCATGGTGAATGGTTGATAGTTAAATAAAGAAAAGTTAGTATTTATTTTGGAAAACAATCTTTTCTTCAAATTGTCAGCCTTGATTTGTATAAGTTACGGAATGTGTATACTCAAATTGAAGTTATGCATCTTAGAATATGGAATATGGAATTGTTTTGAAATTTGTTCCCCATTTTTATACCTCATGCAAACTTTTTTTTCTATGGGGTATTTAGGAATCACCCTGTCTGTCTGTCTGACTGTCCAATTGCCTTGTAAACAGAACTACTTCTAAGCTGTTGGATTGATATTTACACAGCATATTGTAGGAAATTACTAGATATTAAAAGGAATATTTCTTACATGTAAAGGGGAGATAATTCAATTTCATTACTTCAATTAATAGTCTCTCGTAAGCTCAACTCCTTCTTAAGGGCTTGAAGATATTGATGAAACTATACACAGTTCTAGAACACTACTTAAGGATGTGCATAAAGGAATATGATACTGGCTCAATGTGTTTGAGGGGAGATAATTGAACAATTACTTATCATACGTAGTATCCTTTTATGAGTTAAAGCACAGTTCAAGTTACTCTTAGTAGGGAAGACTGAATATTTACATATACGGTATGTTGTTGCATGCAAGTTTTACTGTAGCTCAAAAAGTACAATCTTTTCTCAAGTTTGTTGTAAATACATGTACAGGAAAAAAAATGCTTTCCAGGAAATGACGAAATACACAGTAAATAGGAATTCAACTTCTGTTTTTTTTATATTGCAGATGATTATAATAATGTACAGAAAAGAAGGAAGGTTGATGTATGACTGTGATCGTGCATAATCAAAAGTTATTTTATTTTAAAAAATCAAATATTGACTTACAACACCTTTAATAAGAAACAATTATTAATAAAAGTGTTTAAATGCATTTAACCCTGCCAGATCACATTATGTACATGTAAACAAAGGACCTGTATTTGATAGACTGGACATTTTACTCATTGTATTAAGCAAAATGAACTTGCATATGTTTGTCCATTTAATGCTGTTAAAAAAAAACTTCATATATTTATAGAGTTTGTGTATTTATGCCTTTCATATATCCCAAGATGTGCAATTTTCATATACTCATTGTCCTTTTATATCATTGCAAATGTTTAAACAAGGTTGTGATAAATATTGTATGATTTCATTGGATAATTATCTCAGGTATGCATGTCTAATTGATAAATTATGTATTTATATTGATTTATTTGTATTTGTACCAAAACTGACCAAACAGAATTATTTTTGTAATAATATACATGCACTATTTTAAAGTTATAACAGTATGTGAAATTGTTGTTAATCCTATACAGAATAAAACTTATAACACCTAGTCAACGTTTCTGTCAGATATTGTTTTGTTGTCTATTGATTCTCTGATTTCTTTTGACCCATGTTGGATCCCACTATAAATATGAGGAAAGCTATTTCATAGCATGACTGAACTATAGGCACCAAATATATGTATAGTTAGCTCCTTGTGAATTGAACAAAGGTTGGTAATCCAAAATCACTCATAAAGATGATATTTTGAAAATGTTCTTGTGGCATTCTCTCATGTTCAAGTATAAAATAAGATAAGCTGTCCCTGCATCCACTGTATTTCTGAACAACTTGACAACTATCAATTCATCCAATTTATTCAAATTTAGTCCATTCATTCAATTTATTCAATGAATGGTTATTATTATTTTGAATTTATTGAACCATAAAATTAATTTTGACTCTTCACATTGAATAATCCGCAAGCGGATTATGTAAAATGTGGAGTCAAAATTAATTTTATGGGTCAATAAATTCAAAATAAATTATTGCCATTCATTATAAATAAATTTCTATCAAAAATAAGGCTCAATGAACTTTTATATTATTTATATTTACAATAACAACGTACACACATGTTGGCGTATGAATACACAACGTCAGAGTGGGCGTGACGCCATAAAATTGACAATATTGAAAATAAAAGTAATACTTTTAACCAATCAAAAGACAGTAAATACACCAAATTTATTTATTTTAATTTATTTATTTTTTCTAGCCATGAATATGCCAGTAATGTTTCCCACTGAACATTTACAATAAATATAAAAATCAATTAGTTTCTGTTTAGTGTGCAAATATTACTGTTTGTAGGTTACAGTTTTACTTGGACTGTATGGAAAAGAAAGGTATTGAAGGTACCTTATGGCTATTTTGGAATTTTCTTCTAATGTCAATTTTGTGTCACTTGAACTTCTGATGTCATGCAACAATTACTTTTGCATTGTTGCATCAGATATGTTCTCTTATGATGTCAAAATTTTACAGGAATCTCTGTGATGGCCATTTTGTATCCACATAATTTAACTGGAGTTTATGGTAAAAATTGGATAAAGAAACTGGTCAATTAATAAGCAAACATAGTTCATGTTTTAAATACTGTAAATTCAGAAATTACTGCGAGGTTTTTATTAATGCAAATAATACAACTGGGTTAGGATTGCAATGATAAGAACTCGCATTGTTATATCTGATACATATCTTTATGCAGGTTTTCCAGAAATCGCTATAATAGATTTGACATTTTTGTCCATAATTTAGAAATTTCAATAATAAATGCACACAATCTTTTCTGAATTTACAGTATGTAAGTATTTGAGGTAACTTTAATTTTCTTCTAAACCTTTTCAATTTCTGTATGTTTGCCACAGAATTCATGTTTGGTTGCTGTTCCTGAGGCATATACTCTACATATCTTTTTATTCATATTTCTGCTGTGTGTTAAACTGACTTTGATTGCTGTAAACAAATTAGACTGAGATGGCCAGAAGTTGGACATCAGCACCATATTTCCACATTGATAAAGAACACTTGACGACGAAGTTAACATTTTTTTACCTGCTAACAAGGCATATATTGTGGTTGTCAATGTGTGGATAAGGAAATAACTAAATGGTAAGTTTTATTTATTTCAAATATGGATTAAAATTTTTATTTTGTTTAGAACCTGATTCAGAGATAATGAATACTTGGTATTCCACAAATATTGTACCAGAATCCTTTAGCTGTTAACCAGCTTTTTGTGAAACTGGTGTTTTATGAAGATTATAATATACTGTGAATTCCTAATTATTCCTGGGATACCAATTTTCATGGGTTACGTTGGTTAAGATGAACCACGAACTTGTCTGCAGACTTTGGAAAAAAAACATGAAATCAAATATCCATGAACATGCAATTTTCCCTCAATCCACGAAAATTGGTACACACGAAAATAGATTAATCCACAGTAGCGTTTAAAACTGGTGACTTAAAGACAAAATGACTAAGGGTGAACCTGTTCTTCCTCAGTCGTGCTGTTTAACATAGGCAGTTATCTTTTTGATACCTTTTGTTGAGCCTTCGACTTTTGTCGAAAAGCGAGACATAGCGATCCTACATTCCGTCGGCGTCAGCGGCGTCCACAAATATTCACTCTGTGGTTAAAGTTTTGAAATTTTAATAACTTTCTTAAACTATCCTGGATTTCTACCAAACTTGGAAAGAAGCTTGTTAATGATCATAAGATAGTATCCAGAAGTAAATTTTGTAAAAAAATCGTTTTTAAGTATTTTACTTATAAATGGACTTAGTTTTTCTGCCAGTTAACATTACATTCACTCTGTGGTTAAAGTTTTTAAAATTTTAACAACTTTCATAAACTATCTTGGATTTGTACCAAACTTGGACAGAAGCTTGTTTATGATTAAAAGCTAGTATCTAGAAGGAAATTTTGTTAAAATTTTGTTTCATTTTTCAGCATTTTACTCATAAATGGACTTAGTTTTCTTCCAGTTAACATTACATACAGTCTGCAGTTTAAGTTTTTAAAACATTTATTAGATTCATAAACTATCCTGGATTTTACCAAACTTGGACAGAAGCTACTTACAATCAAAAGATAGTATAGAGAGGAATATTTTTATTTATTTTTTCCTCATTTTGTTGAGCCTGCGATTTACAACAAAAGTAGGCGAGACACTGGGTTCCACGGAACCCTTACGAATTTTTTAAGGTTCTATTATAACCTAAATAGAGATAGTCATTTGCATGAAAAGTGGTTATGAAATTATGGTGTCTACTGTAATGACTCAAAAAGAAAAAAAAGTGGATTAAGTCGCACTATTAGGTTGAAAATGACGCATTGAATAATTTATTTAAATAAATAAAATCTTAAGAGGGCAAATTTTACATTCTCACAAATTTTACTCCTTATCTGTTTGATGCTATCGGAACACTCAACAATAATAACATAGAACCACTTCATACAAAGTGAAGTACTTCCTTTTGGTGGTAAAGTTGGTTAATTACACATAGTACTGACTAGCTGCCTTTAACCCAAATACATGTATATAAAAATATATTAATTTATTTATAATCGTTTGTTGATTGGTTATTTTAAACTGGAAAAAAATAAACTAAAATTTGGTTTCATTTTTTTTCCAGGAAATATAAGCAAGGATTTGTATAGTGACATCTCACTATACAAATCCTTGATATAAGCAAACACATTTTGAAATTACAGGAATTTTAAGAAATAAATAAATCATATTTTAATCCTCTGTAATACTTTTGATTTTACATTTGCCAAATAATTTTTGCATTATTTAAGCTTTTTTACTTGAAATGTTAGGATTTAAATGTAACACAATAATTCAAAATGGTAATTTGTGTCTGGTAAATTAATTTACATATGAATGCATTAAGTTGCCACAGCTTCTTTTACAGATTGTACAATGTGCTGAACAAAAATGTCTTTTATTTAATTAGATCTATTTGATTGTTAGGTAAAAGCCAGTATAACACAATTGAATTGAGGTATGAAATCTTTAATTACTATTAAAAGGTGTCTGCCACATTGAGTGGACATTTGTCATAAGGTGTCTGATACTATTGAAGTTTAGCTACTTGTATTGGTTGGGAAATAATCCAGGGGCACCCTAGGGAAACTACTTAGGTATCTAAAAAAATGTCTAATATCAAATGATTTTTTTTTTCATTGCATTTATCATTTATACAATGTTAATTTTCTCATTTTACAATTTTTTTAGTTTTTTCTTATTTTCTGATGATTAAGTTTTTAAATGTAACATCTGAAAAATATATTGCATTTTTTGGCAATTAATTGTTACTCATATTGATTTAATTTCTTTTCTTTGCAGAGTGCATGTATCAATTTTAAATTGAAAAATGTCTTTGTCCTAGATAGATCTATTTTTGTGCAAGGGTCAGACATTTTATTAATGAAGTTTCATTATTTGATAATGATAATTAATTTATCACATTAGACAATTAGGATATCAAATAATCTATAATTACCCTTAAGTCAACCCTGTACAATATATGTGTCTTATGTTTCAACTTTAATTTCACTATCATAAGTGGAAATTAAGTAGGGATAGATAGAGAAGGGAGGAATACATTACTCTTAAAAGTTTTCATTTCTTTAAAATTTTGGAAGATTTATTTTTAGATATTCTGGAAAATGTTCTTATATTTTGTACTTTTAGCTGTAAGTGTGCATTATCAAATATCGGAAGGTAAGTCATAGTTTTAATGTTATTTGTATTTCAAAACTTTTGTTTTAATTTCAAGTTAGGCATTAGAAGAATTTAATCAAATTTCTTGCTGGAATTTTGCAATAGTGGACTCATGATTTTCTCATTTCAGTGAGAGTTGATACATTTTTAATCGGGAAATTGGAAAAGTTTATTGTAAAAAAAATAGTAATTATAAGACACGGAACAGAGAGAATATAAGAAAAACACAAATTACAGACACTTAAACCAAATTTTGGAAAATTTCCTTTCTTAATGGTAGTAGCCCTTAAGTTGTTCTATCTTTAAACTGTGACAATTTTCATATGGCTTAGTATAAATAACTTTTATGTTTGTACTATGACCTATAGTGGTTACCATACAATTTATGTTAAAATATTCAATATTTAATGCAGAAAATACTGTTTATTCCTTTCTCTTCGGGTGAAGTTCTCACTACCTTCGTCAAAAGATAATATTTTACACCTACCGACAAGTAGTTTATTTTCTGACAAAAACAGTACGAAAAAAATTTTGTACACCTCTTTCGTTTTAGGTGCTGTGGATACAAATCTCTTAGTACGGTGCTGTGTGGTAGGTACCCAGTGGGCATCCAAGAGCAGTCGTTGTGACAATTATCCCAGTGCTGTTGAAAATGTTCACCAGGATGATCAGCGGAGTTGTCGTTCTTTGCTAGAAGTATGTTGCATGAAACAGAAGCATCGCACACAATGTGAGGATGGTAAAAAAGATGCATCTGAAAACAGTTTCTGTGCCATCAGAGATGATGTATTTGGATCAGAGCAGTACAAGGTATGAGTCGAATATTAAGACTTATTTATGCTGGAAAAAAATTATATTAAAAATGCTTTTAATGGTAAACTAAAAAATAATTTTTAATATTTCTTCATAAGGAAACCCTTGTATACTTAAATTTAATGAATTTAGTTTCATAGTTTTAATTTTGAATTAACTTTATTATTCCATAAGTGAATGTAAAAATTTTATTGATAATATGATTTATATGAAAACTAGATGTGGTAAAATTTCCTTTGAGACAGCTCCACATCAAAACTATTATGCATGAAGTCAGAACATTGAAACACTTCTGTACTGGGAGTTTACAGTGGTACAGTAGCCTATCCCATTTGTCACTCCCTCCCCAAAAAAAAAAAATATAGAAAAGAGAAAATAAAATAACAGTGAAAAAATATAGAAAAGAGAAAAACCTAGGCCAAAAAGTATAAGATATGTGTTTAATCAAATAAACAATTGGATTTTTTTATTGAAGGAATGCTGTCACTGCTGCAGGGTTGGTATTTCAGCCAGGGCCATGGGTAGTGACTGTAATTTGTTGAGGAATGAGGAATTTGGGGGTCCATGTGATCGTGTGTATAAAGATTGTTGTCTCGGACCAAATGCAGCTAACATTACAGGTATTATGATATTGGCTTAACTCCTGATTTGACAAATGCAAAACAATTCAAATAAGAAAACCAACGAGACTGTTTTTAAATCCACACATCTAATTTGATGTTTTCTTGGAAATTCCGATGGATATTATGATCAACTTGGATGAGTTATTAGTTGCCCCTGCTAGTGTATCATATGCCCGTTAAGTCATATTAAACGAGTTTCTTGTAATTTTAATGTTATTGAAATTATTAAACCAATGCATGCATATATAAACTAAGTCCTGTATGCACATTTTTTGTTACGAATGTATAACTTATTATCTACAAATAATATTTCATTCAGTGATTGTTGATCGCATGCTAATTAACTTTTGAATTTTTTTGCCAAAGTTGCCTGATAGTGACATTGATAAACAATCAATAAAGAGCATGTGGAGCACATGACAAATAAGTGAATTGAATGAACCATTATATTTCCATGCGTTCCCATTTGTTAATTATACTATTCCTAAACAGTTGTTAAATGATTTCTTATATCAAATTTGTCTTTAAGAATCTTTTATTCTATTTACCTTCCAATGCACATTTGTTTACATTCTTTCCTCATGGTTTCCTCTCGCACTTGCTCTGTGTGGTGGCTAAGTTCAAACGAGAGGCCTCGTAGTTAAGGTCACTGCATACAGGAAAATATCAGCAAATTACTGTACAGGAAGACAATAATTCAATAGCAGTACATTTATGAGGATTTTGATAATATACAGGATTTTGTTTTCCAGGAAAGTTCACGTACACTTGTTTTATAGTAAAACTTAACCATATATAAAACATATTCAACTTTTTTTTTAAATTTGAAGTTTCTTATGACTTTAAGTGATACTCTTCTTGTATCCTCTAAATTCTATAATTATTTGTTTTCAGAAGTCAGTAATGATATCAATGAATGTGAGCTTTATCCTAATAAGTTATGTAGTCACACTTGTGTGAACACGATTGGCAGTTACAGGTGTGAATGTCCAGATGGTCATAGTTTACATCAAGATGAATCAACCTGTATCAGGGATCAAGACAGTCGTAAGTTCTTCTTTCCTCCAATAGATGGAGTTCACCAATTTTAATGAATAAAATTTGTTTAACAATAAAATGAATTTGCTGGTAAAACACTATGTACAGTTAATTTTTCTGGGAAAAAATCCCTGAAAAAAACATTGATGTAAATGAATATCTAATTGAACATTTAAAAGTTGAACAATGAAGGGAGGTAACTTATGATTTAACAAGATTGATCATTATCCATTGATAGCTGATAGTAGATGTGGTGCTTACATCATCCAGACAGCAACTTATTGAGACTAACTGTATTCTGCCATTTTAACAACTGATAGTTATGATATATCTTTCAGGTATGAGATGTGCCATCTACAACCCATGTCAACAATTATGTGTAGACACAGACTCTGGAGTTACTTGTCAGTGTAATGCTGGGTATACTCTAGCCTCTGATGGACATACTTGTCAAGGTATTCACTAAAGTATTGGTACAATTTCTTCTGTTTGTTTTAAATTCACTTAAAATGGTAGAGATTTGACTACATTCCTTTTACCATTACTCCCACTCCTATTCAAAAATTTCTAAATCATAGCTTGCCATCATGTTGAGAATAGCAAAAGTTAGTAAGCAAAACTTTATTTCGTTTCGTCATATTGACAAACATTTGACCATAAGCTCTGATGAGCTTTTCATCAAATATAAAATGCATGATTATAAGATTTGATTGGTCATTTGGCAGTTGTTTATTTTTTAAGTCCAGGGAAAAAAGTAAAAAATATTGCTAACAACAGAGTAAAATAGTGTGGAATAACAATATTTCCTCTTCATGAAAATCAAATTGAAGTTTAAGAAAAGAGGATAGGAGCCATATTTTTTGGCCCCTGAAATTTCAAAAAATAGTAAAGTTATTGAGGCCTTTCAAAATTATTCAAATCTTCTGGATAAATGAACAGCTTAATGGCACACGATACAGTTTTGATCCCACGGTGAATTTTTGACAAAAGTTTGATTACAAGCTATTTTTCACTTAGTTAATTCAAATATGTTATAAAAAATATACCTTCATGTGCTACTTTTAGAAATAAATGGGGTCGAAATTTTAGACATTTACTGGAAATTTAGGTTTCTTGGACATTTCTATCCTTTACAAAAGACATACGTTCCTTTTTTGTTTCAAAAGATAAATGTAGGCAGAATTTTGTAAAAGCATCTGGAATATCTTTTCTACACATACAATGTAAGTGTGCTTTGAATTTGTGTAAAAATTTTCTGGAAATGATTCATTTTTATCACATTTTCATGATTTTGGTCAAAGAAAGGCATTTTTGCTGTATATTTATGTAATTTAAAAAAATCATCAGTGATTTGTTCATAATAATTGGCACAAATAATCTTCATACATAATCAAGCCAAATGTCATGTTTAAAAAGAGGGGTCCATGAACTCGTTTTCAATTTAAATCAGTCTGAATGATAAAAATCAGTCGAAAATGCATCTTCTCCCGATATGTCACATTTTGACATTGTGAAAAATAACATTTAACGTTAGCAACGTCATTACCTCCCTGTTACTGTATCGTATTCCCTTAATAGAATTGAGAATGGAAATGGGGAATATTCAAAAAGACAACAACCTGACTAAAGAACAGAAAAAGCGAAGGCCACCAATGGGTCTTCAACACAGCGAGAAAATCCTGCACCCAGGCTTCAGCTGGCCCTTAAACAAAAATGTGTACTAGTTCAGTGAAAATGGACGTCACACTAAACTCCAAAACATATAAATGAACTAAAATTAAAAAACATACAAAACTAACAAAGGCCAGAGGCTCCTGACTTGGGACAGGTGCAAAAATGTGGCAGGGTTAAACATGTTTTGTGAGATCTCAACCCTCCCCCTATACCTCTAGCCAATGTAGAATAAACAAACACACAGCAATACGCACAGTAAAACTCAGTTTAAAAGAAATCCGAGTCCGATGTGAGAATAGGTAACAAAAGAAACTAAGCAAAATGACAATGATACATAAATTAACAAAGGACTACTAGCAGTTATATTCTGGACACTTCAGTGCAGGAAAGTTAAGTTATCTTTGATGTCACTATGATGAATAAACACAGGTCAAATTGACTTATTTGACCACAAATGGCCATTTTACACATAGTTTTTGGACAAAGAAGATATGAGACAAGGCTTTACCCAGTACAAAAAAATAAACATATTTGTAATATGAATCTTGTAGGAAATATCTTTTTGGGGTAAAGCCTTGGCTTATATCTGAATATTAATGACAAGATCTCAAAATGAGGCTATTTTGGCAGTTTTTCATGGAATGCAACAATACTCAAGCCGTAAAGCAAATATTTAAGAAACAAATTCAAAACTATCAATAGTGATATATGTCAAACTAATGTCTTGTGAATATTTGAAGGATGTTATTTGGTAGTTTTACAAAACTTTTCGATTTTTCGAAATTTCAGGGCCAAAAGAATGGCAACATCATACCTTCTGCTGTAGACCTAGTGATATTTTTTGGAAATTTAAATATATTAACAAATTTATCATTAGATCAGTTGATATGCAAATTAATTTCATAAAACTATCCAGTTAATGTATTTCATTTATGACAAAATTACAATGTATAAGATCAATTCATGACACAAGATCACTTTGCATACATAAAAACACCTGAATGATAGGTTTGTTGATATTTCCAATGAATAAACTATAATTGAACAAACATATTAAGTTTTCTGCATGGTGAGGAAATTTTGCAAAAAGCCAAAATTAGCATCTGTCATACATTGTATATCTCATATACATTTCAGATAGGGATGAATGTCGAGAAGGTCTACACAACTGTACAAGTGACACACGATGTGTCAACTATGATGGAACACACAGATGTGAACGGATTCCACCGCCACAATGTCCAGAGGGAGCGGAACTTAATCCTGTTACAAGACAGTGTGTAACTAAAAGGCAGTGTAATCGAGGATTTAATTTCAACGTGATTACTTTAGCTTGTGAAGGTGAGATCATTGTACTACAAAAAGTTCTGATATTGGATGTTTTCACTATGATTTTTGTCTCGCTTGTGAGAAAATGTCACAGAATGCAAGACATAGAGATGCTTATCTGGCAGTGATGACGATGGTGTAAACTATTTATTATTAGCTTTATATAAATCTTCTATACTTGGTGTTTGAAATGATTGTAAGGTGAACTTGTCTGTCTTGCCTGTTTCACTGGACCTTGACCTCATTTTCATGGTTTATAAGTAAATGTTTTCTTATTGTGTTTTAGTCTGTTTCTCAGATACTATAAGCAAAAGTTTTGACCTGACCTTTGTATCATAGTTCAAAGGTTGGTTGATTTGAATTTTCAGTTAAGTCGAATAAATTTTATAGTCCCGTCGATGTAAAACTAATGTAAATTGACCCCGATGTTTTGTAGTTTGACAGTAAGAAATTTTGAAAAATAAAGACTTAAAAATAAAAATTTGAATCGGATGCTTTCTTGTGAAACCTAATTATTTTTGTAATTGATTAAAGCTGTGTAAATATACTTGTTTGTATAACAGTTAAAATGACATGTTTATAATGAATGTTTTTAACACCTTTGTTGATGATCTAAGTAGAACTTCAACATATTTCACCTGATATAAAACAAAACGAATTCAAATGGGTTTATTCCTTGAACGCCAACATCCTTTGATCTACTGACAATTTACCTGTAAAATTATGTTGGCGTTCAAGGAATAGGTGAAAGTATTTATCACAACAAAAGTGCATGCTTATCAAAACAATCATACTAATTAAACAGATAGGTAAATTACAGGTAGCTAAATCTAGTTCATGTTTGTCAAGTTGTTGAAAGTCATTTTTTGCTGTTACTGCACAAATATGGATTCTGTTAAAATGAAACTTTGAAAAGTGTTGCATCACAAAGTTAACATGTGCATATTTTCAGAAATTCCAGTTTGCACAAATTCTACATTAGACTCTTTGGACTTTGATGTTGCTTTTCAATATTTCTATAGCTGTGTGTGCTGTAATATCCTCCAATATTACTTGATGGAATTTCTTGAAACTTTGTATCTCGTGTAAGATTACTGTGTTATTAGGGCCCGCCTAATGGCAGTTCGCCTATTGTAATCAGTCTATCCGTCCGTCCGTAACAAATTGTATCCGCTATATATAGAGAACCGTTATGATTTCAAAGTTTATACTTGACATATATATCAACCAACACTAGAGGGTGTGTCATAATGTATGTACAACTTCCCAGGTCAAAGGTCAAAACTTTGGTTTCAGATGACAACCCCATATCCTATGGTAAAGATTGTGTCAGCTCTATATCTTGAGAACGGTTATGATTTCAAAGTTTATACTTGTATATTAACCAACACTAGAGGGTGTGTCATAATGTCTGTACAACTTTCTAGGTCAAAGGTCCGTCCGTCTTTCTGAATAAAATCACTCTCAGCACATAACAAGACTATGTAATAACTTTAAAAAGTGCTTCATATCAGCTTATCCATTCAAATTTTTAGTTTGTAATAATTGTGTTTAACTAAAATTTCTTATAAGTCTTATGTTATCAAAATTTCCATTCCCAATTTTTTTTTTTTTAACAAAAGTAATAAACATGTTTTAATTTTCTTTATTTCTTTAAAATTCATAATAATTTTAACCCCAAAATCTACTATTTTTGTTTCAATTTTATCAAGTTCACTAATTATTTTTAACAGTTTAATACTTATAAAACATTTAAATAGTTATAAAAACACCTATTGTTATTATATAAACATCTATTGAAATATTTTTGTTGGCGTTCAAGGAATAGGTAACATATAAAATGTTGGCATTCGAGGAAGACACCTTCAAATGACCCAAGCTGCAATTAAATGAATCATTAGAATTAAGTTTCATTAATTGAAATGGTTGAAAGGATTAAGACAACTATAACAAAATTTACAATATTTGAATGCAAAGCAGACATCCCTCATAAGTGATCTATCAGGACTTGTTTCGTTCCACAAAGGATTCCATAATTCATTGTGACTAACCTTTGTAAATATTTGTGTATTGATTTTATTTGTGAATGTTTTGCATCTGTACCTGTGTGTTTAATTTTTTTTTGATGGACCAAAAAATATGGAGCTTAAATACACAATTTTAAATTGTCAAATCGAAAAAAAAGGCACACAGTTAAAATATCTAGTTTACACGAATCTCATACTGTATTTCATGCATTCCAAATTTTTGAGGATACACTTGACTGCGGATGAGTCGAACCTTGGATAAGTCTGTTCTCTTTGACTTCGACTTAACTAGGTTTGATTGTAAATGCAATTGTTGATCAAGGAACAAAAATGCATGATGGATAAAGCCATTTCCTGAAATGCACAGGTAAATCATTCCATCAGATTTTACAGTAGAATGGCTCAAAAGAAGCTCTTAACCCCACCACATTATGTATGTATGTATGTGCCTGTCCCAAGTCAGGAGCCTGTAATTCAGTGGTTGTCCTTTGTTTATGTGTTACATATTTGTTTTTCGCTCATTTTTGTACATAAATAAGGCCGTTAGTTTTCTCGGTTGAATTGTTTACATTGTCATTTCTGGGCCTTTTATAGCTGACTATGCGGTATGGGCTTTGCTCATTGTTGAAGGCTGTACGGTGACCTATAGTTGTTAATTTCAGTGTCATTTTGGTCTATTGTGGACAGTTGTCTCATTGGCAATCATACCACATCTTCTTTTTATACTTACTGATATCTTTGGTTTTTTTTCATGTTGACAATGTCCTCTCAGGTATTTTGTTTGAGTTGGAATATAATGTCAACAAATTAATTTTTTTAAAGATATTGATGAGTGTGCCCAAAGGATCGATGCCTGTACACCAGAACAGAGGTGTGAAAATAATGAAGGATCCTATTCCTGTAGGAGAATTGTAGGCTGTGGAACAGGATATTCCTTGGATGAGGAAACACAGTCCTGTATAGGTAAGTAGTAATTTTGAGGCCCTTTATAGCTTGCTGTTCAGTGTGAGCCAATGCTCCGTGTTGAAGGCCGTACCTTGACCTACAATGGTTTACTTTTATAAAATGTTACTTGGATGGAGAGTTGTCTCATTGGCACTCATACCACATCTTCCTATATCTAAGTAAGAACACTCTGGGATGGGATTATAATTACTGAGGGATAATACTTCCATAAGGAAAATTTCAGGCTGTTGAACATGATACTCCTTTAAGGAAGAAAAAAATTCCTGTAAGACCAGTAAAGGTGGTAAGATGATATAGATGAGTGAAAAAAAAAAGGTATAATAAAGGTTTCTATTCCTGCATGAGTACTTGTAGACTTTGGTACAAGATGACAATCTCAAATCCTGTATTGTAGGTTCATAAGATAATATTGAGGGAAAAATCTTCTATTCCTGCAGAAGAATTGTTGGTAGCTCATGTGATCTATGTTAAGCCCAGATGCTCTTGAAATAAAAAAAAAAACTGGGATATTTCGCTGCTGTTGTCACATTCAGATTTATAGTATACTTTATACAATATGCTATTTTCAATGAATTTACGAAAAAGGTCCCAAAATGTTTCTTATCTTTTTAAATAAAAACAATAAAACATCTTACTATAGGGAATGGGTTTTGCTCATTGTTGATTGATTAATTGATTTTTGGTTTAACACCTCTTTCAACACTATTAGCTATTTCGTGCCAGTCAGTTTATATTGGTGGAAGAAGCAGTAGTGCCAGCTGAGAACCACGACCTTTGGCAGTAAAACTGGCAATTCTAGTCAATTAAGATTGGAGTCAAACCCACCGGCCAAATGCACAATTCTTACTCACAACCTCAGTGTTCACAGACTAGTGATACAGTAGATACTAAGACTGCATGGCCACCATGGCCCCTGATCATTGTTAAAAGCCATAAGGTGACCTATAGTTTCTAATATCTAGGTCAATTGGGCTCTGGTGAATAGCTGTCTCATTGGCAATCATATCACAACTTCTTAGTTTTATATTTCAATTCGTTCAGAGTGGTATGTGAATCTTAGGCGTAAGATGAAATCGCTCAGATTTAGGTTCGCTACATTATTGACCTGGAACATATACACTTATAAAATCATGAAATAACATATGTAGTATGTTATCTAAAAATAAATCGACCTATGTCTGTTGAGGTTGCTCACCCAATGTTGTCAATATAATGGAACTATAAACAACTGTCATACAAGTGGGATGTTTTGATAGCTATAAAACCAGGTTTAAACCACCATTTTCTTCAGAAAATGCCTGTACCAAATCAGAATATGACAGTTGTTTTCCATTAGTTCTGTTCAAATTTTATGAACATCCCCTTTTTGAATATACCTTGGAGTATGGTATTTTTGTTAATACTTTTTATGATTATTTATAGATGTGAATGAATGCGTAGCTGGGACACATAATTGTGGTAATGGGTATGAATGTGTCAACATTGAAGGATCCTTTAGATGTACCGCTACACGATGTCCAGATGGACACCAATTCAGTTCTAGGACAGGCAAATGCGAGAGAGTAAACTGTCCACGAGGATTCAGGGCTGATTCTAGAGGAATGTGCTTATAAGCTTTATATAAATCTTCTATACTTGGTGTATGAAATGATTGTAAGGCATACTTGTCTGTCTTGCCTGTTTTACGGACCTTGACCCCATTTTCATGGTTTATAAGTAAATGTTTTCGTTTTGTGTTTTAATCTGTTTCTCAGATACTATTAGCAAAAGTTTTGACCTGACCTTTGTATCATAGTTCAAAGGTTGGTTGATTTGAATTCTCAGTTAAGTCGAATAAATTTTATAGTTCTCTCAACGTAAAACTAATGTAAATTGACCCCCGATGTTTTGTAGTTTGAAAGTAAGAAATTTTGAAAAATAAAGACTTGAAAATAAAAATTTAAATCGGATGTTTTTCTTGTGAAACCTAATTATTTTTGTAATTGATTAGAGCTGTGTAAACATACTTGTTTGTATAACAGTTAAAATGACATGTTTATAATGAATGTTTTTTAACACCTTTGTTGATCATCTAAGTAGAACTTCAACATATTTCACCTAATATAAAAACGAAACAAATTCAAATGACCCATGCTGCAATTAAATGAATCATTAGAATTAAGATTCATTAATTGAAATGATTGAAAGGATTAAGACAACTATAACAAAATTTACAATAATTAAATGCAAAGCAGACATCCCTCATCAGTGATCTATCAGGACTTGTTTTGTTCCACAAAGGATTCCATAATTCATTGTGACTAACCTACCGGTATGTAAATATTTGTGTATTGATTTTATTTGTGAATGTTTTGCATCTGTACCTGTGTGTTTAATTTTTTTGATGGACCAAAAAATATGGAGCTCAAGTACACAATTTTAAATTGTCAAATAGAAAAAAAGGCACACATTTAAAAATATCTAGTATACTCGAATCTCATACTGTATTTCATGCATTCCAAATTTATGACGATACACTTGATCGCGGATGAGTCGAACCTTGGATAAGTCAATCCTTTGTAAAAACTTTGTCTATCCCTTTGACTTCGACTTAACTAGGTTCGATTGTAAATGCAATTGTTGGTCAAGGAACAAAAATGCATGATGGATAAAGCCATTTCCTGAAATGCACTGGTAAATCATTCCATCAGATTTTACAGTAAAATGGCTCAAAAGAAGCTCTTAACCCACCACATTATGTATGGTGCCTGTCCCAAGTCAAAATTCAGTGGTTGTCCTTTGTTTATGTTCATATTTGTTTTTCGTTCATTTTTGTACAAAATGGCAGTTTTCTGGTTGAATTGTTTACATTGTCATTTCTGGGCATAGCTGAGATGGGCTTTGCTCATTGTTGAAGGCTGTAGTATAGTTGTTAATTTCAGTGTCATTTTGGTCTATTGTGGACAGTTGTCTCATTGGCAATCATACCACATCTTCTTTTTATACTTACTGATATCTTTGGTTTTTTTTCATGTTGACAATGCCCTCTCAGGTATTTTGTTTGGAGTTGGAATATAATGTCAACAAATTAATTTTTTTAAAGATATTGATGAGTGTGCCCAAAGGATCGATGCCTGTACACCAGAACAGAGATGTGAAAATAATGAAGGATCCTATTCCTGTAGGAGAATTGTAGGCTGTGGAACTGGATATTCCCTGGATGAGGAAACACAGTCCTGTATAGGTAAGTAGTAATTTTGACCCTTTATAGCTTGGTTCAGTGTGAGCCAATGGAAGGCCGTACCTTGACCTACAATGGTTTACTTTTATAAAATGTTACTTGGATGGAGAGTTGTCTCATTGGCACTCATACCACATCTTCCTATTAAGTAAGAACACTCTGGGATGGGATTATAATTACTGAGGCACTTCCATAAGGAAAATTTCAGGCTGTTGAACATGATACTCCTTTAAGGAAGAAGGAAATTCCTGTAAGACCAGTAAAGGTGGTAAGATGATATAGATGAGTGATAAAAAAGGTATAATAAAGGTTTCTATTCCTGCATGAGTACTTGTAGACTGTGGTACAAGATAACGATCTCAAATCCTGTATTGTATGTTCATAAGATAATATTGAGGGAAAAATCTTCTATTCCTGCAGCAGAATTGTTGGTAGCTCATGTGATCTATGTTAGTTAAGCCCAGATGCTCTTGAAATAAAAAAAAAAACTGAGATATTTTGCTGCTGTTGTCACATTCAAATTTATAGTATACTTTATACAATATGTTATTTTCAATGAATTTACGAAAAAGGTCCCAAAATGTTTCTTGTCCTCTTAAATAAAAACAATAAAACATCTTACTATAGGGAATGGGTTTTGCTCATTGTTGATTGATTAATTGATTTTTGGTGTTAAACACCTCTTTCAACTCTATTGGCTATTTCTTGCCAGTCAGTTTTCATTGGTGGAGGAAGCACTAGCTGAGAAACACAACCTTGGCCTGGCAATCCTTGTCTTAAGATTGAGTTGAACCACGCCACATGCACAATTTGTGTTCACAGACTAGTGATATAGTAAATACTAAGACTGCTTAGCCACCATGGCCCCTGATCATTGTTGAAGGCCATAAGTGACCTACAGTTGCTAAGATCTAGGTCAATTTGGCTTGAATAGTCCCTCATTGGCAATCATATCATCTTCTTAGTTTTATATTTCAATTCATTTAGAGTAGTATTAATCTTAGGCATAAGATGAAATCGCTCAGATTTAAGTTCACTACATTATTTACCTGGAACATATACACTTGTGTATTATGTTATCTAGACCTATGTCTGTTGGGGTTGCTCAAGACCGAATATGACAGTTGTTTTCCATTACCGTAGTTCTGTTCAAATTTTATGAACATCCCCTTTTGAATATACCTTTATGGTATTTTGTTAATACTTTTTATGATTATTTATAGATGTGAATGAATGTGTAGCTGGGACACATAATTGTGGTAATGGGTATGAATGTGTCAACATTGAAGGATCCTTTAGATGTACCGCTACACGATGTCCAGATGGACACCAATTCAGTTCTAGGACAGGCAAATGTGAGAGAGTAAACTGTCCACGAGGATTCAGGGCTGATTCTAGAGGAATGTGCATTGGTAAGTTTACTGAATAATGTTTAGAGGGTACTGATTCAGCTGCAGGTCAAGGCAATTTGGAGGGTTAACTGTCATTTTGGAGTCAGAGCAGATTCTTGGAGGATTGTGTGCTTGCAATTTACATTGAACCATCTCATGGGGAAAAAAATAGATTGGATGTCCTGGAGAAAACAATCTGACGACATAAGGATGTATCAATAGAATAGCATATTTTTTGCAGTTCTTCATCTAAACAGTTCCTGGAAAGTCTATAAAAATAGTCTGAATTGGTCAAAACTTACAGCAAGACTAGATCTGATTTCAGTTTTGACTTAAACAGTACTTTTAATATTCAACAATAACTGCTGCATGTTTCTGAGGATACATGTAAAGGAAATTTCAATATGTATGAAATAACTGAGTCTTACTGCATTTACTATTAAAATTTGCTTAAATTTGCATAAAACACCATATGAGTTCTTTTACTAAAAGACAGTATTCATTGTAATGAAAAGAAGAATTCTTTCTAAAATGCACTGACCTTAACCATAACAATAAGAGAAAAAAACACTTTGTGATGAATCATTAGCAAAATACTTCGAATACTTCTCAAAAAAATTCTTCTAATGGTAAAACATATACATGAAATTGATTGTGTTCAAAAATTGACCAGAAAAATGTGAAATTGGATGGTGAGACTGTAATTGTAGAGTTTATAAGGAGAAAAAAAGAGAACATTATAATTTTTATGTTCAAAATTGCTTGTGTAGAAAATGTTTAAACATTGAACTTATTATTTAAGTATTGATAAATAACTGACATCTTGGTGAAGACTTCTGGACTTTTGTTTATCAAAAGTTTTTAAATAAGTTGATATAAAGCAAAAATATATTTTAATGAATGTTTTGTAACTTCATAGTTGTCCGTCTCTTATTATGAAGTCATATCTACCGGTATATTACAGATTTGGATGAGTGCCAGAGATCTGGGATTTGTGATTCCACTGAAACTTGTGAGAATACCTATGGGGCATATAGATGTCGTTCTAACTATAACTGTGAACCAGGTTACCAAGCTGATTCCGGTCAGGAAAGTGTGTTGGTAAGTACAGTATATCATGAAGTTTTTCGCTATTTATGATAGCAATTTTTTTCACAAAATTTACCATATACAAACATTTTGCTGTCCTTTGAAATACATTGTACAAAGCTGCAATAATCAAATAATGAAAACAGCTAAGATTTAACTCCCCCTCCTAATAGCCAAACCACGAACTATACAAGATGTGAAAATAACTGAATATATGATATCTTTTTCTGTTGGTTGTAGGAATAGAAATAGATAAATTAACAAGCAAAATAAATACTATTGCAAACAACAAACAAAACAGTAGTGTGCTAGCCTCGAATATGGAAGGTTGTGAGGTTTAATCCCCGGCCAGGTCAAACCAAAGATTTTTAAAATTGGTATTTGCTGCTTCTCACTTTAACACTTATATATATAAAGAATTAATCAACTGATTGAAATAACTTGTGTCCTTCTTACTTATACTGTCAGTTGTTGCATTGTCCAGTGAAGTTTTTTTATTGTACAGATATCGATGAATGTGCAAGAGGCACCCATGACTGCACTTCAAGTCAGAAATGTATAAATAGAGGTGGTAGTTTTATATGCGATTGTCCAGATGGATTTAGGCAAACAGCTGAGGGCGTATGTCAAGGTAGATATAAATCTATTATAAGATTACAGATATAAACTCAAGGTGCATGGGAATACTGTGATTTCAAGAATTTTTTTGAATGCTTTTACTAATTGGAAAATTGTGATGAGATAAGTTTCGCAAAAAAGAAAACTTACATTAAGAATTTTGAACGCATTATTTGTTTGCAACATTTCATGAGATCTTAATAAACAATTTCACATTTTTGCCATTGTTCAATCGCAATAATGAATACATTCAGAAATTTTGAATTTATAGTACATCAAATGATTTTGCATAATAAATGAAAAGAAAAAGAAGTCTTAAGATTGTAATTCTTCATCTTGAAAGAAGGTCTCTATATAATTGCATGGAAAAAACCCTCATTTGTCTCTTGATATAGATTTGACATCATTCAAGGTGTAAATGTAAGGTGTGTCAGCCATTTCTGTCTGTTTAATGCTATAAAATGATAATAAAATGGAATTTATATTCAAAAATTGTTTATATTTTGCTCGTTTTACAATCTTTAAAACTGAACAAACAAAACATTGAGACAAATTTGACAAACTGCATATTTTTTTCACACAAAAACAAGTAGCATAAAAATACCTTGCATTTTTGTCTCCCACTTTTAGTCGTGGAAAGCGAGACATAGGGATTGCTTTTCCAGCGAAGGCTGCGATGACAGCTTCAACAATTGTTAAGTTTTCTGCTTAAGTTAGTTTGATAGGAACTACTTGTGATAGATCAATGATATTTTGTATGAAGTTGCATTACTATCAGTACATATCAGTTTGACAACAATTTTGAGGCCCTGCCCCTAGGCCATGGTCCAGTGACTTTGAATTAATTAGCAATTTTAAATGTTAAGTTTTCTGCTTAAGTTAGATTGATAGGAACTACTTGTGATAGATCATTGATATTTTGTATGAAGATATATTACTATCAATACATATCAGTTTGACAACAATTTTAAGGCCCTGCCCCCTAGGCCATGGTCCAGTGACTTTGAATTAATTAGCAATTTTAAATGTTAAGTTTTCTGCTTAAGTTAGATTGATAGGAACTACTTGTGATAGATCAATGATATTTTGTATGAAGTTGCATTACTATCAGTACATATCAATATAACGACAATTTTGAGGCCCTGCCCCCTAGGCCATGGTCCAGTGACTTTGATTTAATTAGCCATTTTCAATGTTAAGTTTTCTGCTTAAGTTAGATTGATAGGAACTACTTGTGATAGATCAATGATATTTTGTATGAAGTTGCATTACTATCAGTACATATCAGTTTGACGACTATTTTGAGGCCTTGCCCCCTAGGCCATGGTCCAGTGACTTTGAATTAATTAGTCATTTAAAATGTTAAGTTTTCTGCTTAAGTTCGTTTGATAGGAACTACTTGTGATAGATCAATGATATTTTGTATGAAGTTGCATTACTATCAGTACATATCAATTTGACAACTATTTTGAGGCCCTGCCCCCTAGGCCATGGTCTAGTTACTTTGAATTAATTGGACATTTTAAATGTTAAGTTTTCTGCTTAAGTTCGTTTGATAGGAACTACTGGTGATAGACCAATGATATTTTGTGGGAAGTTGCATTGCTATCAGTACATATCAGTTTGACGACTATTTTGAGGCCCTGCCCCCTAGGCCATGGTTCATTGACTTTCAATTAATTAGCAATTTTCAATGATAAGTTTTCTGCTTAGGTTGGTTTGATATGAACTGGTACTTGCGATAGATCAATGGTATGTTCTATAAAGTTGCATTACTATCAGTACATGTCAGTTTGACGACTATTTTAAGGCCCTGCCCCTAGGTCATGGTTCAGTGACTTTCAATCAATTAACAATTTTTAATGTTAAGTTTTATGATTTAGTTAGTTTGATAGGAACTACTTACAATAGACAATATTTTCTATTAAGTTACATTGCTGTCTGTACATCTCAGTTTGTCAACCATTTCGAGGCCCTACCCACTAGTAGGTCCAGCGACTTTGAATTGATTAGCAATGTTGCTGTCCATCAGATTGTCTTTTTCTGAATTTTATGCCGACAGGCGAGACATATCTCTGTGTCAACAGTTTATTTAAACAGGATTGACATATGTTATCACATATAGACTAGTTTACATTATGGTCCTTTTTTTATATTACAACAACTTTAGATACAACAGATAATTGTAAGAAGCTAAAGTTTTCTGTGGATTTATTTTCAGGGCTGAAATTGATGACAATTTGTCAAGTAAATATTACAACCAGTTTCAGACAATTGTATGGTTTAGATGAATCTTGAAATCCACTAAAATGAGTAAGCCACAAATATATGTAATTTCACAGTATTGTTTTTTCAAACTACATTTTATATCATTTTTTAGATGTTGATGAATGTGCCTATGGAAATGTTTGTCCTTTCAATGCCGGTTGTACCAATACTCAAGGAAGTTATAGGTGTGAATGTAATCCTGGGCTTAAACAGGAGGGTAGAGTTTGTGTGGGTGAGTATAGTATTCATAAGGTTTGTTTGGATGAGTACAGTATAGTGAGTACCCATACTGTGTCCCTGATTTACCAACATCAATAGGCCGTTTCAGAATCTAAAGGACTATGGGTAATTTTATTGTTCGTACCCCAAGATGAAAATAACGTCATGTCATTGATTGAATTTCAATTGTTTAGGATGTTTTTAACCAATCAGGACGCTTTGGTGTACACCCTATGAAAATATTACCTAGAATGCATAAATTTCTGAAACGGCGAATTGAATTCATGTCTGGATGTGTTTATTAAGTAGTTCCAATATTCCATGCAGTTATATTGGGGAATGTATTTTAACATCAGCCTGTGTACATTACATTAATTAAACTACCTCCTACTTGAATCTGGTACCCATCCCTTGTCTGATTAATGACAGGAGATAAGTACTATTTTGATATTTGTAATTTAAACAACATATTAAGATGCATAACTTCATTAAATATTATGAAGTTGTTGTTGAATGAGAGAGACAGAAGCAATGATCGTTTATAGATGCTTTCAAGATGAGAAAACCAGTAATTTAATGCCAACATTTTCTCTCTGGTTTATTTCAGAAAATAAACTGAAGTCTTGGCAAAATAAAAAAACTGAATGCATTTTTGTACAATTTGATTCATTTATTTGAAATGTTGTATATTTTAAATTGATCTACTTTTTTTGTTCATGTTATTTTTAGACATTGATGAGTGTCAAGAGCCAAATAGGTGTCAACATGGGTGTGTCAACATGATAGGATCCTATCATTGTACATGTGAAACAGGATACCAATTATCTACTGATCAGAGAACATGTGAAGGTTAGTATGAGAGAGTGGATCTACAGAGGGAGTATATCCAAATGTTAATATCAGACTAGGATAAAATAAGTGGCAAAATTGCATTATCCCAGTCAAACTGAAGGGTTCTCACATTTTATACTGTAAACCAACTACCAGTAATTTATGCAAGTACTTTATTCAATTGACTTTTAAAGAAGAATAATAACACGAAAATAAAATCTTTGTTATTCGTCAGACTTCCCTAATATGAATACTTCAACAAAGGTAGAAAACAGAAAAAAGGAATCATGTAAGTTTGGTGAGATACAGCTAAAAATGAAAAAAAGTATCAGTGAAAATAAGTTGGTTTACAGTATGTTTAAAGCAGTGTGAAATACTGACTGTCCAATGCATTGAATTGTGCAGTATTAATACCACTACCAGTAAGATGTATCAGCTTCATAAACATAAAGAGATTTGATAATTCTGTAAGTGTGAAATTAAGCATTGAGAGATCAATGTCAGGAAAGAAAATAAGGTAAATTTCACATTTATTTTGAGGAACACAATAGGATGAGGGTCTGGATGGGGTTTACTGAATAGAGAATAATGGGTCAATACTACAGAAAAATAGAGAATAGACACAAATGGGGTGCTAAAATATACAGAATAGAGAATAATGGGCAAAATATTAAAAGAATACAGAAATCAAGAACCCCATCCAGACCCTCATAGGATTTCATCATTGCACATTTGAGACACATTATATATTATCTATTGAACAGAGAGCATGTGGAAAGTCAGAACCAGGGAGGTGTGCTAACAAAGTGTGTATATGATTTGTCTGTATTGCTATTTGACATCATATAAACCTAACATAATATGTTAGTTGCAGGTTACCTGTTGTCCACAGATCACAAAACAATCACATGGATCTCCTAACTTACTGTACCAGTTTTGTTTGTAAAATCATACACAGTTTGGGCATCCCCTAACCTTCCTGTTTAGTATAGCTTGCAGGCAGTCTTTCATTGGTAGAATTTTGCATCATGAATTTTTCCTGAAAATACCTGAAAGGTAAAAAAAAAAATATTTTAATGAGTACTTGTTATTTATTGCTGAAATAAGTGAATTTGTCACAGTTTTTTTTCTCACTTTCATTTATTCCATGCTTTATTTACAGATATTGATGAATGTCGTACTTATGCCAACAGAGGTCAGGTTTGTGCTGGAGAATGTATTAATTTACCAGGTTCTTACAGGTGCTCATGTCCAGAAGGATGGAGGTCACTTTCCAATGGAAGAACATGTCAGGGTAAGGTCAAGGTCTTTTAAATGATCCATTTACTAAAAAAAAAAAACCATTGTGGATAGATTAAGTTTACTATACACATTATTGAGTAAGTGTACTTTCCCACAAAATTGAACATGTCAAAGGTTAAGTCAAATGGAATCAAGGTGTTTTATTTGAGTAATTAAGATATTAGCATTAAGCAAGTTTTTGTTTAGGGGCCAGCTGAAGCCCGCCTCCAGGTGCAGGATTGTCTCGCTGTGTTGAAGACCCATTGGTGGCTTTGGGCTGTTTTCTGCTCTTTGGTCAGGTTGTTGTCTCTTTGACACATTCCCATTTCCATTCTCAATTTTACACTTTTTGGTAGACCTTGCTAAAATTTGGAGTGATCTAAACAACTGCAACAAGATATGAATTAGTAACTAGCATTTCCTTGATAGATCAATTCCTTAGATGGGACTTCTTGAAGAATAACAATCAACATTTCATTCTTAGGTAGGTTTAATAATTTCAAACATTTTGACTAAATAGCATACTACAATTGTTTTGAATTTCGATTATTTTCTTTTTATTTGTGTTTTGTATATATTATTATACCCCACGCAACGAGTTGCGGAGGGTATAATGTTTTGACCCGTCCGTCCGTCCGTCAGTCCTGTTTCTTGTCATCGCAACTCCTCTCAAACCACACAACAGAATTTCACGAAACCTTTTAGATAATAAGGACATACTATGTAGTTGTGCATATCGACAGGAAATTACAATTCAATTCTTTTCTAGGAGTTACGCCTTTGAACTTATTTACTTTAATGTACTACTGCAACAGTTTGTCATCGCAACTCCTCTCAAACCACACAACAGAATTTCATGAAACCTTTTCAGATAATAAGGACATACTACGTAGATGTGCATATCGACAGGAAATTACGATTCAATTTTTTTCCAGGAGTTACACCCCTTTGAACTTATTTGCCCAATATACTACTGCAACCTTTTGTCATCGCAACTCCTCTCAAACCACACAACAGAATTTCATGAAACCTTTTCAGATAATAAGGACATACTACGTAGATGTGCATATCGACAGGAAATTACGATTCAATTTTCTTTTCAGGAGTTACACCTTTGAACTTATTTGCCCAATATACTACTGCAACCTTTTGTCATCGCAACTCCTCTCAAACCACACAACAGAATTTCATGAAAGCTTTTCAGATAATAAGGACATACTACGTAGATGTGCATATCGACAGGAAATTACGATTCAATTTTTTTCCCAGGAGTTACGCCTTTGAACTTATTTGCTTCAATGTACTTCTGCAACAGTTTGTGATCGCAACTCCTCTCAAACCACACAACAGAATTTCATGAAACTGTGTAGATAATAAGGACATACTATGTAGATGTGCATATTGACAGGAAATTATGATTCAATTTTTTTCTGATACAATTTTTTTTTTACATTTTATTTCTCCAATGACAATGTGGGATGTGGGGTATGTGAGCGTGCTCACTATGGTTCTTTCATATATTAAGATATGCTATACTTCATTCCTTTTAGATATTGATGAGTGTGCAGAAGGTACAGCTAGATGTCAAGGTCAGGAAGCCATGTGCTATAACACAAGAGGAAGTTACAAATGTCCACAGATTCAGTGTCCGTCAGGATTTGTTAGAACACCTTTAGGTCCAAGAAGAAATAGGTTAGTTATTATGTTATAAAGATAGAAGTTAGTTATGGTGAAAGTGTAAATTTTTATTTTGTTTGTTTGGAAATTTTACTCAGTTTTGGCAAAAAAACATATGTTAGTTTAATTATTTCATCACATGACTTGCATGTAATATTTGCTGCTGGATATACACAAATTGCTCAAAATAAGCACCATTTCATTTAATATTAAACAGTGAATGGATATGAAGTAATATAAAATGCATGATTGAAAAATGTCACAGCAATCCTTTAAAAACAATAACTTCAAACTGCCTTACTTGTTCGTTATAATATATTTCTGATTGGAATGCTTAGAAAAAGATTTTTTAAATTAGTTATCTACAAACTAATCATGCTTGAAATGGTATCTGTATATTAAAATTTTGGGAATTCTTATGATATTACTTTAAAATAATACAAATCCTCTTATGATATTACTTTAAAATAATACAAATCCTAACTAATTATTGAAGTTTATATTTTAATGATTTATAAATCAATTGATTGAATTGTCTCCTTAATTCAAATTTCTATATTTCAGTGTACGATGCAAAAGAATATCTTTCACCTGTCGACAGAATGACTATGAATGCATTAATGCACCAATTTCTTTGTCATACAACTTCCTGTCATTTCCTGAAAATGTGAAAATTCCCAGTGACTTATTTGCCATGTCTGGACCGCAGACGACAGAAAAAATATTTGACTGGGAATTAAAGGTTGTCAAGGTGACACCACTCAGAGCTAATTCAGTGCAAGTTAATCGTGGTTATTTTGACTTGAAGGTGGGGCCTGGTGAAGCTGTTGTTGCTTTAAATTACCGAGTTTCTGGACCTCAAGATATTGAGCTGGAATTAAAAATGAAAATAACAGACAGATACACAAGATACACAGGGACTGCTGTATCCAAAATATTTCTTTATGTCACAGGAGCTAACATTTCATAGTAGTCTTAGAGAAGATTTTCCATGAAGTTTTATGTTTTTAATATCAAAACTTTAGAACGAAACCAAAGCTAGCACTGTTATTTGTAAACTGTATTCCTGTTTTATATTGATTGTTTATTAAACAGAAGTTTTTTTTACAAAATTTGATGGTTATTTGCACAACATGTAAATCACAAAAATAAAAGAAAATAATTTTGGGAAAATTAAAGAAGCTTTTAGAGTGTTACAAATTGTTAAATTACAACATGTACAACTAAAGTATTCAACTCGAGAACAAAATTAATTTTAATTTTTGTAACAATTGTTATTCAAGACTTTTCACAAATAAATACATCAAATATTCTGCAAGAATAAAGAATGTGGTAAATTACTTGAGCCATATAAGTATTATATATTTATACTTTCGGACACACTAAAAGGTTCTTTAATTTTCCTAAAAATTCTTTTTATTTTGTGTTGTACATAATGCCAAAATTTTTAGAATGTATAAAGCATTTATGTTGTATATATTAAAATCATTTCATCTATAGTCTAGATAAATATTATCTTGATTACATTTTGTAAAATTTGATAGGGCTAATACTCAATACATTCCATTTGTATATAAATCCCAAATACTAATTTCCACTCAATCAAACAGAATAATAGTTCAAAAAAAAATTATAAGAAAGACAACTCTAATTTCCAAATAGATTCGTCACCTTTATGATAAATCAAGTACATAAATGAGGTCAAGTCACATCTTTGGAAGTCACAGTTATGTATTAGTATATTTGCAAGCATCTTAACTGTAGAAATATTTACCAATGAATGCATGTCCTAGCTATATATTGAACGGTATTTATTATAACATAATCATTGGTGCTGGTTCTGTTATTTCCTTTTGAAATGATGTGCTTGAGTTTCATAACAAGTTTATACATACATGTTTTTAAATATTGATTAACATTTTTTTTTAAACAATTGTAGAAAGGAAAGAAAACTTTCAGAAAAAGTTAAACATTATTAGTATAAAGAAACATTCCTTATTTAAAACATTGAGTAATTGTCCATCTGCAGAATACACTTTACTTTATTGATTTGTTAACGGTTTTTAAAACCTGTTCTGTTCTGAAGTTGTTTTACTTGAATGTTTTTAGTTATTCTGGAAAACCATCTTTCACTTACTGATTATACATTTCTCCATTTTAAGCTAATTTTACAATGAAAATACATAAACATACCAAATGAAAACAGAAATATGTTTGGCAAACAAGTAGTTTCATTTTTTTTTTTAAATATATTTATTTTCAACAATGTAGCTTTGATTTAGAAAAATAATGTATTGCTTTGTTACGATTAGTTTTATTTGTGTAATTTTGTAAAAGTTTTTATAGGATTTGTGTAGATAGAAACCTTTAAGTAGTCCCCAACCCAATTATGTTAGTAGTCCCCAACCCAATTATGTTAGTAGTCCCCAACCCAATTATGTTAGTAGTCCCCAACCCAATTATGTTAGTAGTCCCCAACCCAATTATGTTAGTAGTCCCCAACCCAATTATGTTATATTTCATCATTGATATGTGTACTAATGATCATTTGACTTATTCCTATTAGTATCATCAAACTTTTGAAAACTTCAAAATTAGCAATTTTGTTATCTTATATTATTCATAAGTTTTGATGCCACCATTTTTAACATGTGTTCGAATTAATAATTAAAAAAATCAACAGTTTGAACATTTGAAATTGCAGTATATAACTTCTAATGCTGTCAATTTTGATTGGACATCATTATAAACCCTGTATACTTTCATTATATTTTTACACTTAATGAAGAGAGTTTTATAAGACTGTAGAAGTACCAAACTTTTTACTGGCTCCCTTTTTTGTGTCTTGGTCAATACTTAATTACTTTTGGAAATGTTAATACATGTATATTAGTAGACATAGATAAACTAGTGCCAGGGGACTATTGTGCAATAATTAACAGCTCATCATACTGCCATTGTGGATATATAAGATGTAAATTAATCTGTACTAATATTAAGCATGCATAGCCAGTATCACTGTACAGTTTTACTTTGCAATAAACAAATAATGCATGGAAGACCACTCTTAATCATGTATGTAATCATTTTTTATAATAAAAAAAGTATGCTTTGATAAATGTTTGTATTTGTGTTTTGTTCTGTAATGATAAGCTATAAAAATGCACTAATCTTGTGTCAAAGGCACCATATTTTTCCTTCAAACTACATTCCAAATTTGAATGACAAATTAAAGTATACATCAAGATTGAATATTATATAAATAACACATCGCCGAGAGGGTGATAGAGTAGATTGTTTCCCCGAGAAAACATTGTCAACTGAGGCGAAGCCAAGGTTGACAATGTCTTTTCGAGGGGTAACAATCTGCTCTATCACCCTCTCAGTAATGTGTTATTTAATTTATCATACTGAATGTTCTGTTATTACTGTCTATTAAATTTCAAATTCAAAGTAATAAACTATGACGTTTGTACACAACAACTATCCATATCTAATAAAATGCACACTTGATCAAGCGTCTTCGTGAAGGGTAATAGAGTATTTGCCATGGGATAGAGTAAATTATCTCCCTCGTATTAACCAATCAAATTCTGGCATTTTGACATGAAGTATAATAAATCATTTTATTTCATTTTACAACTGATATTAAAATTCCTCAGTTTTTCCCCCCAACAATGTATGACAACAATACAATAAAAAAAACAGTTTATAAAAATTCGAAACAAAATTTTAGTATAGCTTGTAAAAGTACTTAAATTAACAAAAATATGAATAAAAGGAGATATGTTACATCAGTGAGACAACCACCCAACAACAACAAAAACAAAGATATCTAGAGGTCAACTCATTATTTTTTGTTAATAGGAAAGTGTCTTTACAATATGAAAAGTTCTGAATTACTCCATTTATTAACAAGTTTTTCACAAACTTTTACTAGTATATAACTAAAAACAACTGTAAATCTTGTCCATGGATCTCCGACTGAAACTGGATAATATTGTATTTTTAAGAAAACATTTTTATAAAGACATATTTTAAAGTTTAGTTGATATTTGTATGTTTAAATTATTTTATGAAAATGTCTTAATTTGTGAACAACAACAGAATTTTAAAATTGAGTTCTTTTATAAAAGAGGTAATTTGCTGGCAAAAGATGGTGTTGTCTGTGACCGAGTACCATGTGACTCTAACTCTCAAGACTGTATCTACAATAAGACAAAATCTGTTGCCTGGCAGTTTGTAGCTCTGCCATCTTTACCTGTGTTACATGATGCTGTGGATGTCCTTAATATCAAGACTAATTATGCTTATCTTCCAACTCTATTTCTTACTATAATTGATGGAAATGATGACAAAAATTTTGTTGCTGAGGCAAATGGTGATACAGGTAAGTGGTTCAGAATAATAAGTTTTAAGTTAAAGTACAGTTCGAAGAAGTAGCATGAGATTTCTATATGTGTAATACACCTAAAAAAAGCTACATACTTTGGATACATTTATTGTTCGTTGTATACAAATTTTCGTGGATTTCGTGGGTACAGTGGAACAATGAAAATAAATGTTCAGCGAATTACAAATTTTCTATAGGAATATATGCAGACTTTGGCAAAACCACAGAATCAAATATCCACGAAAATTGGTACCCACAAAAATAAATAAATCCACAGTATTTTAATTTTACCATTAAATTATGTTTATTGTTGAATGGTTGGAGATTTATTCTATCTACACTGTCTGATTTTAGAAGACAAATGGAATTTAATGTCAATAACTGAATTTTTCTATATTAACAACTTCCATGTTTTATAAATACATTTTACTATATTCAAAATTATGTCTAATATTATATGACATTGATTATGTCTTCCTATTTAAAATTTCAAGAAAACCTTAACACTGAAAAAAAAAATATGAAGACTTTTCATCCGTGAAAGTCATGTTTGAAGACCTTTTAGTAACTCTCAGGATGAAAAACAAATATAAAACTGCTGGTCCATTGATGCATTTGCTGTCTCCCAGTATAGCATTGGTACATTGTCTTATTTACATACTTCTCATAAAAACTGCCTCCATGGTATGTTTCTCTTGAGTGTTGGAGATTGTGGGTTTCGATCCCTGACCAGGTCAACCAAAGACGTGAAAATTGGTATTTGCTGGTTCATCACTAAGCATGTGGCATTTATTAGTAAGAACAAAGACTGATCATCTTGGAGTCAGAATAATGTGTTCGGTGGGGTGACATGTTTTCCTGTGGGCTTTTCTTGGAAACTAAATAATTAAAATATCCACTTTGCCTGTAGGTCTAGTAAAAAGGTAGGTCCATATTCATACAACGTTAACATGTTCTCATCCTGATATGCATGTAAAATTTACCACTGGACTTAACTTCCATTAGTATTGTTTCATCTTTTTTCAATAGCAAGACTCATAAAGTATTGTATATTTTTGAAATTTTGCATGCTCCTATTAATATTGCAGGGCCGTAACTACATTGAGGCAAATGAGGCAAATGCCTCATGTTGAAAATTTGGAAAAAAAAATGATAAGTTGAAACAAAAGCTTGTCTTCATATCAAATTGTTTTCACGGCGAGTGTCTTGCAAGAAGCATTTAAGTTCTGTTCATCCTCTGACGTCGTCCCCTGTTTTTCGGGATCCATATTCGTCATTTATTTTTAGTTTTTAGTGTTGATGGTCTATTGTTTGTCGTTGTGTGTCTTATCTGTTACCGGGTTTGTCTTTTGTTCGTTTATTGCCCTTCTTCATGACTACTGTCTTAGAGTTGAATTTCTTTTGTAAATTTAATTTAGTAATTTTGTTTTAAACTTGAGTTTTGTTATATTTAAGGACCTTTTGTCTAATTTTAAAACCTACTTTAAATTGTAAAAATATTTGAAATTAGCTCTCGCTTTTTTGTTACGAGGCAGCGTTAAGCGAACACCAACCAATCAATCAATCTTTTTGACTAACGCTTCAGTTGTCCAATATTAAGCTGTTGTTGATTCTTCTCGTAACATCTGTATGTTGTAAACGTTCATTTTCTGCTTTGAGTAGACTTAAGACTTGGGAAAGATCAACGATGACGGGTGAAAGGTTGTGTGGTTTGGCAATGTTGCATGTCCACCGATGTCCAGATATTGTTCTAAAAAATAGTTTGAGAAGATTTGATGCTACCGGACATAGAAAAATTGGTCGTTTTTTTCATGGAAAATTAAACTTTATATTAAAGAATACAAGACTTGCTCTCTTTTCTGTAAATAAAACTAAAAAGCTGACATGGGTTAAGTAGTGAGACAAACAATCTCCCGGAATCAAATCATTTAAAAAGAAAAATCATGTATTGCCATACGACCTTTTACACTGAAGGGCTAAACTTGCATAAAGCCGTGTTCAGGTCCTTAAATAGAAAATAAAGGGATATGGAGTAAATGTGCATGGGAATAATCGCACACACTACATAGAAAAAGTACAAATTATCAATGAACAGGGGTTTTATTCCTGTTCTTCATCTTGACAGTCACTTGAGGGTCTTCAACAATGAAAGAATCATTCAAACCCTACAACAAGGTCAAGACGGCCCCTAAGCGTCGACTTAAGCGGTACTTAAAGTATTGTACTGTGAACAAATTTCAAATTCACAAAAAATACACCAAAGTCTAGACACAATACAAGAGTGTACCCTTTATCCTAGTTAGGAACGACATCAAGTTGTAATTGAAATGCGTTATAAAATCTTAATTCACATAGTTAAAATAAATGATAATCAGCCCCCTCTTAACTTGATTTGATTAAAAAAGAAATGACATGTATAATACGTTTTCTGCAAGCCGAAACTCAATTAAAAAAAAAAAAAAAAAAACAGCCACTCACTTAATTATGTGAAATATGATTTTTGCTTTATTCTACTTATCTGTCTTTTGATGGGACCCTTTTGATGTTGTCCCTAAAAACTAAGAGTCTTACAATGAATCTATAGATTTTGCTTTGAGACCAGAATATTGTCGAAAACATAATTAAAACAAAACTTGTGTTTCAGATTAAGAACGGGTCCGAGAAACGCTCAGAATCCACAATTTTGTGTCATTTTTTCTAGAGCTTCTGGGGCCTTGAGCGGCCCCAGACCCCTCGCCGAAATTTTTTTTCGCCTTGCTTTGCTCGGGGAATATATTTTGCCTCACTTTTAAAAGAGGCTAGTTACGGCCCTGTATTGTATTGTTATATATTTTAATTTGGAGTGGACTTCATAAGTATAGTTTATTTGTGCCCAATCCATTTTTCTTTGAATAAATAGAATTATTAAATATGTTTAAACTAAACTTCCAACCATCTTCTTCTTCATCCTTCTCATGAAATTAATTAGAAAATCAAATTTGAAGAACAGCATACTAAAGAAAAGCAGCAGTGTAAACTGGCAGTCCTGGTCTGGATAAAGGAGGAGGGAGGTCAATCATTGACTATATATGAGAGTGTGGATGGGGTTAACAGAATAGAGAATAATTGGCAAAAAATATAAATAGTAGAGAAAAATGGACCAAAAAAATAAAGAGTAGAGAATAAAGAGGTGCTTAAAAATAAAAAATAGAGGATAATGTACAAAAAGTATAAAGAATAGAGAAAAATGGCCTAAAAAATTAAAGAATACAGAAATGAAGGACCCCATCCAGACGGTCCGGGGACACAGTTATCGTCCTTTGATTTTCGAGAAATAGAGTCCCTAGTGTAAACAGTGTATATCTTGCAAATTTTTTTCAGATACAAATTTTATTCTTTTATATTTTATGCAAAAAAAAAAATAAGTAGGGGGATGAAATAACATTTAAAAAAAATTTGGGGCATGAATTTTCAGGTAACGTAGTGATTTGGTCCAGTATGAAAAGGTCAAAAGTTAAAGTATGTTTGAAGCAGTCAAACTGAATTACAGACCCCCTTAACATGAAATTGTCCATATGTTGAGTTAGAGCCGATAGACTTTTCTATAATTTTGATATAATTTGTCCCAAAAGTAGTACACTACACTGTTAAAATCTTTTTTGAATCTGAGACTACTATAATACTGTTTTAGTAGTCTCAGTTTGAATAGAGCAGGCACGATTATTTAATTTGTGGTTTTTGTCTAAAAGAAATGCACTACAAAATAACTGTGATCTCGGGCCAGACCCTCATATATCTTTTAGTAAAATTCAAATTAATTTGTCCAAATGACTCGGTTGTACGATAAATGAATCTTGTAGTTTTCAAAATGAAGTGGAACAAAAGTAGCATGTTCATCATGTTGGTGCAAATGAATGCATTTTTGGCACAAACAGATATCGCTCTTCATACCATAGGTCAAAGTTTATTTACCAAAATCTAGAGCAATTGTGAATAAATTTAGAGAGATTAGCAATTATGTGCCAACACAAAGACAATTCTACTAGTACTAAAATTACTAATATAACTTTACTGTTACCCTATAATACCAATATAAGGCAAGGAACAGGTATTTCCACACTTATTTCATGTATACACAAGTAACATTTTATTAACTGTTGACTTTTTCAGCTGTCTTGAAGCTGGTGAAAGGTGTTGCAGGACCAAGAGAATTCAAAATAACAGTAAAGCTTGAATACTGGAATTATTTTGGAACAATACTCATTTCTGTACATTTTATACATGTTCATGTTGATATCTCAGAATGGGATTATCTGTGAATTAAATTTGAAAACTGTTTTCTTTTAAAGCAAATTGTGTAATTAATTATAAAACAAATGGAAGAATAAAGTAAACGAAATTGATATAAGGTAGAAAATGGAAAAGGATAGAATAAATAAAATAAACGGCATACAAGAGTTAGACTTGCACTTAGAGATGAATGAAAATTCCACACCTTTTGCAACACAGTTTACTCATTTTCATAGTAGTGTTTTGGTTTTTTGGCATAAAAATCTTTTTATTTCTGTTATTTCTTTGGACCCTTTCATTCATACCTGTGATGGTAAAGGTCAAATATAGTTTATTGGTATCAATTTTTATCAGTAATGTTGAAGGAATACAAGAAGTTTGTCTATGTATTTGTTATGGTTGTAGTTTACAGATTTTCAATGAAAAAAAATAAAAGAGTTATACAAGACAAGTAGTCTTCCCAAAATTAAACTTTGTGTAACTTGCAATGTTCCTTAAATATCTGTATCAAGTCAGGGAAATGCCAGTCATTTTCTACTTAGTATTGTATTTGTATATGTATGTTTTATGGCCATTTTGAAATTAACACTGTTCAAGTAAGAATGCTACCCTGTGATTTATGTCTGTAGACATGGGTGCTCAGCCTAACACACATTGACCCATATGTTGCTGTATTATACAAATGGTGAACTATATCACACTATTGACCTCTGAGAAATGCACATAAACAGAAAACTTAGTGACTCATGTGTGACCATGTTGCTGAGCAGGATTGTATTATACAAGAAGATGAAATGTATTTGATACATTACCACAGTTCACAACATATATAACAAAATTAAACTCATGATGCTGACCAGCATTGTTCTAACAAAGAGGTCTGTAGATGGGAATATCATGCATTTATATTGATAGATTTCTAAGAAATAGACCTAAACACAAAACTTAGTCACAAAAGTTGGAAGTGCAGGTCATAGTGCTCAAGTATGTCTGCTGAACAGCATTATGCTTTGGTGGAGGACCAGTGATATATCACAAATTTCTGAAACGTTCTTTTAACTACAAACTTAACTCAATTCACTCAAGCATGAAATGTAGTTCATTGTGATTGAACTTTTGTACTATACAAACAAAAGGACTGAAACATGGTAAAGGGGATAATTCATTGATGGTTAATTTCATATATTACCACAATTTCTGAAATATGTATTGAAGCATAAAATTTAACAAAAGGGAACAATCATTTTAAAGTACAAAGGTAAAACTATATACTTCAGCCATGGTTGTCCATGTGACTATTCCTATAATATAAGCATTCAAAGATCAATATCATTTGCTTTCAACATTTTATATCGGATATTTTTTTTACTATCAATGCTGAACCATGTAGTAAAAAAATTATCCGATATAGTCCTTGAAAGCAAACAATATGGACCGACATAGGCATATATTATAAGACTAACTTGGTATAGGCATTTTCAAATTCTTATTTTATTTTTTTGGTTGCTTTAAAAAACACCTGAATAATGGAAAACATGGGGATATATATCAGTGAGATAGCAACACAAATAACCAAAATATTGTATAAATAGTTTATTTATGAATAAACATGTAAATCAATATATAGAAATCAAAATACAAATTATTATATTTAATTCAAAACAACTAATTTGAATGATCATACAGTAATTTATATACTTTATGATTGGTCTTTGCATTTTAGTTTTACAAATAACTACTGGAAAATCATCACCACTTTAATATCAACAATAACAGTTTTGAGATAATATTCATTACATAAATAAATTCAATTTTGCCTCATCCAATTTTCATGATTATGTTTGTCATAAGTTTACTGGTATTAACTGTCTATGGTTTGAGACATTATAGATGTAGGTTCTGAAAAAAAGTACCAATGAATACCATCAAAATTATGACTTTTAACTCTTCCTTAATCTACAGAAATGGAATGCTTTTCTGTCAAGTAATTAGTTAACATTAAGGTTTATAAAGAATATTTTAATTTGCCAGCTGTAACACTGGCCAATTTTAAAATCTTATTTTTAACAAATATCAATTGATCCTTTCTAGCATATTCATGATTCAAAACATTTCAAACTACACAAAGTATTTCATATTACAAATACATACACACTATAAAAATATAAATAAAAAGCTTGCTCATAGTAATATTTGTTGATCAATTTGACTTGTACAGTACAGAAACTTTAACAATGGATCTTATTTGAATTTCATTTTCATGTAATTAAGAAAAATTACAAATTAGGAACTATTAAAGCTTTTTATAGATTTTATGGAAAACATTAAGATATACATCATATTTCCATATAATAAAACAAAAATTTACAGTTCAAATTATACCCTTTATAAAATCAATAAAGAAATTGGCATTGATATCATTTTATCAAAACTAAATAAACAATGGCACTGTCCACAGTAATATGTCAAACTTGTATGGCAAGATATGTAAAATTTATTTCAATTTTGAGTTGCAACTTAAATAAAATTAACATCTAATAAATATTGATTCTATAAATTTACCAATAACAAATTTTAAACCAATTCATGAATTGTACTGTGTCCTATATTGTTTTTTTTCAACACTCATACTAATTTTTTGGTAAAATTTGAACTATTTTAACGTGGACGATTTAACAATGGTAAATACAGCAGAAACACATTCAAAGTTTAATATCTTCACCATATTCACTTCCTCCTTGCTTTGACCCCTGGCTATTTGTCCTTGACCTAAAAACAGCCTTGACCTCTGACTGATCAGATGATGTGTTTGGTTGCATACTACTGACATTAGATTGTCTCCCAAAGGACTCTGCTGTAAATCCACCATTAATAAATCCATCGTTTGTGTCTTCTAGAAAGAGAAATAGCAGTATGGTTTTAAAAGCAACAGAAAAATACTCAATGAGGAACTATTATGCTTACATTTACTAAATGAATGTCTGAAAGTTCTACAAATCAGTCAACATAGACCTATTTTTTCCTTATTTGTACAGTGAAATCTGTGGGAAATAAAGTTTTTGTTTTGATTCAGAAGGGACAATGTTAAGACATATTTACTGTGCTTTTCTGTTAATTTAATGTAAGTATTCTCCTTATTTCCGCAGGTGAAAGTTAACTACATCAAACTCTAATATACTATGAAATTGACTGTAATGTGTATATTTATATATAATTGAACAATTTTCTTATGTAACATTACAAATCAATCATTAAAGATTTATCGCCATTTTTTAAAAAAATTCACTTAATGTCCCTTAAGGTTACCTGCTCCAAAGAAAGATAACTTTTGTCAAAACCATGATGAGGGATAGTAACCTTTCAACAGAATGAACTAAAGTCAACCCTTGTTTAAAGACAGCTTTCACTTAACAAAGATGGTTTAAATTAAAGCCTTAAATAATACTCTGTCTTGCTTCCACAAAATTTGCCATGTTAACTCTGGCACTCTGTATTTCAATTTTCAGTAATTATTGAACCCATTATAAATGTCATTAGGTCTTTCCACTTTTCTGTGGAAAGACCTATTGATTTTGTTTATATTATTTTTTTCTTCTTTGCCACATTTTTTCATATGGTGTATAGTGGTTTCGCAAGATGTCGCTTAGATTTTTACATATGATATCGAACAGTTATTGCGCTTTTGAAACTGACCCTGTTTAACGAACACTTTTTGTCTCGTATTGACGGAGTCAAAAGCGAGACATAGGTTTGCTGTTTCCAGCGGCGGCAGCGTCAACAATGTATTAGTTTGTGATTAGGTCTAGTCTGTGGTGAACCAATAACGGTAGGTCAATGATATTTGGTATGCATTTGTATTAGCATTGGCACATCTCATTTCCATGGTTATTATTTGGCCTTACCCCCTCAGTCATGGTCTATTGACTTTGAAACTTTTGCTTAGTTTACATGTATTAGTTTGTGATTAGGTCAGTTTATGGGGAACCATTAGTGGTAGGCCAGTGTTAATTGGTAAGCAGTTGTATGAGTATTAGCACATCTCATTTCCATGGAGAATATTTGGCCCTGCCCCCTTAGTCATGGTCTATTGACTTTGAAACTTTTGCTTAGTTTACATGTATTAGTTTGTGATTAGATTAGTTTAAGATGAACCACTTATGTTAAGTCAATGATATTTGGTATGCAAATTTATTGGCATTTGCAAGTCTCATTTCTATGGAGATTATATAGTCCCACCCCCTCATCATGGTTCATTGACTTTGAAACTTTTACATAGTTTACAAGTTAATGTTTGTGTTTAGACTTATTTAAAGGAAACGACTTATGATAAGTCAATGGTATTTGGTATGCATTTGTATTAGCATTGACACATCTCATTTCAATGCAGATTGTTTAGACATGTACCTTCACTCATGGTTCATTGACTTTGAATATTTGCACAACTTACATGTTAAAGTATTGCTATTTTAATTTCAACATTTGCATTATCAAAATTACAAATAGGCGAGACATATCTCTGTGTCAACAGTTTATTATTGCAAGAGTTATCTCCGAAAACACTGTTGTGTGCACATCTCCTTCATAATATAAGCATTCAAAGATCAGTATCATTTGCTTTCAACATTTTATATCGGATATTTTTTACTATCAATGCTGAACCATGTAGTAAAAAATTATCTGATATAGTCCTTGAAAGCAAACAATATGGACCGACATATGCATATATTATAAGACTAACTTGGTATAGGCATTTTCAAATTCTTATTTCATTTTTTGGTTGCTTTAAAAACACCTGAATAATGGAAAACATGGGGATATATATCAGTGAGATAGCAACACAAATAACCAAAATATTGTATAAATAGTTTATTTATGAATAAACATGTAAATCAATATATAGAAATCAAAATACAAATTATTATATTTAATTCAAAACAACTAATTTGAATGATCATACAGTAATTTATATACTTTATGATTGGTCTTTGCATTTTAGTTTTACAAATAACTACTGGAAAATCATCACCACTTTAATATCAACAATAACAGTTTTGAGATAATATTCATTACATAAATAAATTCAATTTTGCCTCATCCAATTTTCATGATTATGTTTGTCATAAGTTTACTGGTATTAACTGTCTATGGTTTGAGACATTATAGATGTAGGTTCTGAAAAAAAGTACCAATGAATACCATCAAAATTATGACTTTTAACTCTTCCTTAATCTACAGAAATGGAATGCTTTTCTGTCAAGTAATTAGTTAACATTAAGGTTTATAAAGAATATTTTAATTTGCCAGCTGTAACACTGGCCAATTTTAAAATCTTATTTTTAACAAATATCAATTGATCCTTTCTAGCATATTCATGATTCAAAACATTTCAAACTACACAAAGTATTTCATATTACAAATACATACACACTATAAAAATATAAATAAAAAGCTTGCTCATAGTAATATTTGTTGATCAATTTGACTTGTACAGTACAGAAACTTTAACAATGGATCTTATTTGAATTTCATTTTCATGTAATTAAGAAAAATTACAAATTAGGAACTATTAAAGCTTTTTATAGATTTTATGGAAAACATTAAGATATACATCATATTTCCATATAATAAAACAAAATTTACAGTTCAAATTATACCCTTTATAAAAATCAATAAAGAAATTGGCATTGATATCATTTTATCAAAAACTAAATAAACAATGGCACTGTCCACAGTAATATGTCAAACTTGTATGGCAAGATGATATGTAAAATTTATTTCAATTTTGAGTTGCAACTTAAATAAAATTAACATCTAATAAATATTGATTCTATAAATTTACCAATAACAAATTTTAAACCAATTCATGAATTGTACTGTGTCCTATATTGTTTTTTTTCAACACTCATACTAATTTTTTGGTAAAATTTGAACTATTTTAACGTGGACGATTTAACAATGGTAAATACAGCAGAAACACATTCAAAGTTTAATATCTTCACCATATTCACTTCCTCCTTGCTTTGACCCCTGGCTATTTGTCCTTGACCTAAAAACAGCCTTGACCTCTGACTGATCAGATGATGTGTTTGGTTGCATACTACTGACATTAGATTGTCTCCCAAAGGACTCTGCTGTAAATCCACCATTAATAAATCCATCGTTTGTGTCTTCTAGAAAGAGAAATAGCAGTATGGTTTTAAAAGCAACAGAAAAATACTCAATGAGGAACTATTATGCTTACATTTACTAAATGAATGTCTGAAAGTTCTACAAATCAGTCAACATAGACCTATTTTTTCCTTATTTGTACAGTGAAATCTGTGGGAAATAAAGTTTTTGTTTTGATTCAGAAGGGACAATGTTAAGACATATTTACTGTGCTTTTCTGTTAATTTAATGTAAGTATTCTCCTTATTTCCGCAGGTGAAAGTTAACTACATCAAACTCTAATATACTATGAAATTGACTGTAATGTGTATATTTATATATAATTGAACAATTTTCTTATGTAACATTACAAATCAATCATTAAAGATTTGTCACCATTTTTTTTTAAAATTCACTTAATGTCCCTTTAGGTTACCTGCTCCAAAGAAAGATAACTTTTGTCAAAACCATGATGAGGGATAGTAACCTTTCAACAGAATGAACTAAAGTCAACCCTTGTTTAAAGACAGCTTTCACTTAACAAAGATGGTTTAAATTAAAGCCTTAAATAATACTCTGACTTGCTTCCACAAAATTTGCCATGTTAACTCTGGCACTCTGTATTTCAATTTTCAGTAATTATTGCACCCATTATAAATGTCATTAGGTCTTTCCACTTTTCTGTGGAAAGACCTATTGATTTTGTTTATATTATTTTTTTTTTCTTCTTTTGCCACATTTTTTTCATATGGTGTATAGTGGTTTCGCAAGATGTCGCTTAGATTTTTTACATATGATATCGAACAGTTATTGCGCTTTTGAAACTGACCCTGTTTAACCGAACACTTTTTGTCTCGTATTGACGGAGTCAAAAAGCGAGACATAGGTTTGCTGTTTCCAGCGGCGGCAGCGTCAACAATGTATTAGTTTGTGATTAGGTCTAGTCTGTGGTGAACCAATAACGGTAGGTCAATGATATTTGGTATGCATTTGTATTAGCATTGGCACATCTCATTTCCATGGTTATTATTTGGCCTTACCCCCTCAGTCATGGTCTATTGACTTTGAAACTTTTGCTTAGTTTACATGTATTAGTTTGTGATTAGGTCAGTTTATGGGGAACCATTAGTGGTAGGCCAGTGTTAATTGGTAAGCAGTTGTATGAGTATTAGCACATCTCATTTCCATGGAGAATATTTGGCCCTGCCCCCTTAGTCATGGTCTATTGACTTTGAAACTTTTGCTTAGTTTACATGTATTAGTTTGTGATTAGATTAGTTTAAGATGAACCACTTATGTTAAGTCAATGATATTTGGTATGCAAATTTATTGGCATTTGCAAGTCTCATTTCTATGGAGATTATATAGTCCCACCCCCTCATCATGGTTCATTGACTTTGAAACTTTTACATAGTTTACAAGTTAATGTTTGTGTTTAGACTTATTTAAAGGAAACGACTTATGATAAGTCAATGGTATTTGGTATGCATTTGTATTAGCATTGACACATCTCATTTCAATGCAGATTGTTTAGACATGTACCTTCACTCATGGTTCATTGACTTTGAATATTTGCACAACTTACATGTTAAAGTATTGCTATTTTAATTTCAACATTTGCATTATCAAAATTACAAATAGGCGAGACATATCTCTGTGTCAACAGTTTATTATTGCAAGAGTTATCTCCCGAAAACACTGTTGTGTGCACATCTCCTTCGCAACTGTAAAGCATTACGACAAAATTATTTCACCAATTTGCTTGTTATATCTTCAGGATCTTAAGAATAATTTTGACCTAATTTAGTTCAAGGTCAAAGGTAAAATTGACGTTCTAGATTTTGACCTTTGCTGTAGATTTATATTTATACAGGATAAAGCCTTGGGATCTTTTGCATTGTTTTAGTAGACATATGACCTTGAAAATGTCAAACAGAGGTGACATTTTTAAACCGAAAGTAGCAATTTATCTCCCTTATTTAAAGCAAAAGTATATAGAAACTATATATGTTTAGAATCAGAGTATTTGACACCGGAAGTGACTTTGATTTAACCGGAAGTGGCTTATTATCACCCTTAATTGATGAAAAGAGTGCCTTAAACATGATATTTTCAAAATCAGTGTGTGATAAGCTATCATTTAAGACAGGACATACTGTTTTTTATCAAAATTTTCTTATCTTACGTGAATTTGGGTGGAAAGACCTTCAATTGTTCTCTGAACAATTTGTTTTTTAATCTTTAAACCAGAAATTCCTTTACATCCAGGCAATTTTTCCAGGAAATTTGTTTAAAGTATCAAATCCAAACACTAGGACTGAAAGACTAGAATATTTTACTTAAATGGGCATTTAGTTAGTTTTTAGACAAATGGGAATGCAAAGTATGGTCACATGGATAGTCTGTGTTTCAGTTTCCCATAAAAAAATGTATCATTAAAATGAATGGAAGTTAAATAGAATTAATAAGTCTGGTAAAGGCATTATAGGTTTAAGACAGGTGTATTGGACAAAACTGAATAACTGGTGTTCAGGAACAAATGTATCAACTTGACCAAACTATTTAGCTCTGACGAGCAGAAAAGGTAAACAAACCATGTTAATCTTGTTCTAAATGTAAACAAACCATTAAACAATCTTATTTCAACCTGAATCTATACCTACTCTTTATCCTTCAATTGAATGTTCTCATCCTTAACTAATATTTAACCAAATACAGGTTAACACAAATATCCACACGTACCAGTAACACAATACATATTTAATTTTAATCTCGTGCAGTTTGGAAAAATATATTCTTAGATTTTATACATTTTCTATATATAACATTGAACATGCAACATTATGTTTTGTGAATTGTATTTGTCTCTATATTTCTTATTTTATTAGTAATTCACATGCATAAAACTATGAACAATTTAAAGATATTGTGCAAGAAAAAGAAAGGGAACTCAATAAAACTGATTCCTTCAACAAGACCACATAAATATAAGTAGCTCCAAATACAATACTTTTATTTTAAGACATTATATCAGTAAACCAACAGACAACAAATGGTGTTCCCATTAAAAGATACATATCTTCATAAAACAACAAAAGATTATTGGCATTTGCAAAGAACTACAAATTATTTTCAAGGGAGGTAATCTACATTGATTATTTCTAAACAACAGTTAGTATGTCAGTTAGAATGTTGGCATGCAAAATAAAAATGTTAAAATGTTAGTTAAGGTAAATTAATCCATTTTACAACCATTTGTCACTAAATCCTTAATTAAGACACAAATTAGAATAAAAGAAAATAGAAATCCTGCTTTAAATCGTAGCAGTAATATTTACAAAACTTTTAAACAATATTTTTTTTCAAGTAGGGTGGACAGTTAATCTATAATAAAAGTGACAGCTGTAAAATAAAAACATTATTAAGTTTTATTAATGATTAATTGCAGAGACATTAAAATCAACTGTTTTTTATGTCTCTTGCAGAGTAAATTATTCTTCTTATCTCCCCTTCTTAACAGTTTCTTTGATTTTTAACAATTTAGGAAAGTTCAATTACTAGATATGTTAAAATTCTTTGAAACATTTTTTGTCGCAATTTAAATAATTTACAATCATACAAACAAAGCAGAAATTTTATTTCTTTTTAAGGGGAGATAATATCGTTTGGCATCATTATTCTGAAACATTTTTTGTTAATAAAAAATGTAAAACAATAAAATACATAAAATGTCAATTTGTTAAACATTAAAATCTTACTCTATACTTTACCTCATTAATTATTTAGTCTGCAAGGAAAATTTTACAAACTGGATATACATGTACATTTACAAACATTCAAATATTACAAACATTCCTCTTTTTCCGATTCATCCTTAACATGCATGGAATATAAGACTCTGAATGTAAAACAAACAACAATCAATCTATCTGATTGAAATACCATATAAATTATTGTTTCAGGAGAATAATATGCAAATAAGAAAGAACAAAACAATAATATGCAAATAAGAATGAACGAAAAATTAATCATCTCATTTTACTGTTATATTTTATTTTCCATCTCCAACTTAAATATAATCCAATGCAAACAGAAAGGATAGTCAGTCATATGTTCATTATACAAAAAATGTTATATTAATCAAAAACTCAATGATAGCTACCATTTGCCTTAAAAAAGCCAAACCAGCTTATATTTTCCATAAAAGCAGCTGTTTAATTCAGTTATCTTTACCAAAAAGCAACAGAAGACATTAATGGAAGAAAAAAATCTATCTTTAGTAAGTCTAATAAGTAAACAAAATTTCAAAATTATACCTTGTCCCCAACTGTAATTCAAATTACTGAATGCTACAAATACAAAACAATACATTTTCTGTTTTATATTATAATATATACATGTGTTTTACAAATATATATATAGTTTACTTGTGTGTATAATTTGTCTACAAGATCCAGTGAAACACTCAGAGAAAGAACTGGCACCATAGGAAAACAGTGCATGTTAAAATATATTTATTTTGCAATATATCATAGGGTCAGATCCTGGGAAGGGAGGCTGTTGTTCATTTTAACTCCCTTTCTTCATAAAATTTGTTAAAACCAAATAATAGATGAACATCCTCTTATCCCTTGTTTTAACACAGTCACCTTCAATAAAGTGATACACTAAGGATTATTACTATTTTTTGTTATTTAGCTTATCTTAATATAAATTTAGGAAGATTATCCCAATAATAGACTTCAATTTTTTTATAAGACTGGTAAATTTTTATTTTTAACACCTGGGACTAATACTTTATTGGTCCCAGCTATTACAACTTCAATATGCCTGGAAAGGGTACCACTACCAAAAGAGATTTTAAGTCTACTTTTTGCAATAAGTTCATATTTTGAATAGAGTTTGTCACTTATACATATATTTGATATTTACAAAATTTCTACAATTAATACATATACATTACACATAAAGCAGAATAAAGCATATAATTGTCATCTCTGAAGGAGCATTCTGTATGGTATAAATAGTACAATATATCTTATATATGGGGACAAAAAAGTTGTAAGAAAATTGAGATTGAGAAATAACTTGCCCTTAGTATATGGAAGCAAATGTTACCATTTTTGCTGTATATGAATCTGCAGGAATACATTGATATAAATGTACATTTGTAATAAGCTACTGCATGAACTTTTGCTTATTGAAATAATATGAATTGTTGAAGGACAGGGACATTGATTATACTTTGTACTGATTAAATAAGTTAAGGGTCTCTAACATTAATGCTGAACCTCTTCTCTCTTAGTCAGTTCAATATGCTTACTGCTATGCCACAGCCATTTTATTTGACCCAAGCATAAGAGCATGCATCCCTCACAAGTAAATAGAGGACATAAAATCAAATACTCAAATCTTAAATCTTGTTACTCTGCTCCCTGTCTAAGAATAGCAGTCAATATATTGTGAATATTCCTAAGATCGAATTTGACTGTTTTATATAGTAATATACATACAGTAATATACATACTCTTTTGTTTTTCCTTTTGTTGTTTTGGTAATAAATCAGCTTGTTTGGCTGCTAAGAAGAATGCAAGGATGGCCAGAATGAAGGCATCAAAGATCAAAACAATGCTGAGGATAAAAGCCCATCTCATCTCACACCATCCTAGTTGGTACTTTCCAGCCTGTTGGCCACATACAGCTTGAACTTTGACATCATCCCATCCACTTGGGTATACAATACATGCAATTCCCATACAAATACCTGTTAACATAAACATATTAAATCACTGCAACATTAATGCAACATATACATCAGATGATCCAATAAAATATTGATTTTGGTTATGATCCCCCTTTTCATGCACATTGAAAAAATTTTTAAGCAATAGAATTTTACCAGTCATAAATGTATAATTCCATCATTTGAGTATTTGTTCCTGATTCTAAGCTGATAAATCTTAATTTTGATGTAAGTGTCCGTACAGATACTTAGGATTTTAATAGCAAGATGTAAACCCTTGGTATAATGTTCTATAAAATTTTTAACCAGAGATCTGACATACATGCTAGTGTACATCTTTTAATTGCACAAACACATTATTTTGTTTATATAGATATACCATGATGGTTATTTGCTTTATATTATTTATATAGGTCTTCCAAAGACTTAAATTTTTTCCAGATACACAGGTTTGTCTGCACTCAGAGTGTAATTTTTTTTCGTGTAAACATGACCAATTGAGCCTAAAGGTAATGATGAATCTTAATCAGGTGCACCTTTTTAAAAAATTACATGATGTCAATTCTATAAATTAATTGCAAAAAAAACAACAAAAAGGTCAACCATATTACCTGCCAACAGCTGAAGCCAACCACAGACTTTCAATACTGTTGAAGCTCTCAGGAAGAAGAATAGCAGGAGACAGATGATGGCAAGGAGAAACAAAAGAGCAGAGATTCCTACAAGCATACTGGCTGCTCTAAATGAATCGTTCAAAATGGTTGTGAAGTCTAAAAAGTCTCCATCACACGACAGTTCTCCACCTGTCAAAATGGTACACACTTCATACAGTCCAAAATATCCCGCATTCAGTGATTTCTCTGTGTATCCAAGCCACTGGGGTTGTATGAAAGCAACAATATTCAGAATGGCAAAGCAAATAGTGAAAATGGCCCATACCACAGTGATTGCCCTGGAATTCCTAACATACTGTATATGGTAGATACGGGTCAACTCGTTTTCCTCACCCATGGTTCTGATTTTTCTCGCACGAAATCTGCGAAATTTTCTAGTTCAGCTGTCAAGATAAAGGCATTTGGGTGAGGTCTTGTCTTGCTATCTTTGTTATTGTAAACTTTTCTACCTTCATACAGGTGAGCTTTTACCTGTTCAGGTGAAAAAACTTGTCAAACGAGTTCTATATTTACATCTAATTTAGAGTTATCTCCACTTTAATACGTATAAGTTTCTTACAAGATTTTTTTTCCGTCTGACTCATTGACATTATTATATAATTAATCTGATGCTTGTAAAAACTAAATAATTATAATTAAAAACAACGAATTAATTGTCTCTATTAAATACACAGCGCGTGTAGCATCAGCTAGACATACAAGTGGCAAGAGTGTTATCAGGGAGGATGAAATAAATAGAACAAAATAAAGAGGCGCAAACTGACCTGCATTTGGAAACTATTCGGTAGACTTAGGTGTAAAATGCAATTTTTCTCGGGGAAAAAGTGAAACACAATGATAATAACAATTTAAACATTTCCTGCGTCAGAAGCGCTTTTTCTAGATTTACATTCCCCAGGAACGCCCAAACCAAAACATTTGAAGGCCATTTGAATGTACATCTACATCTACATCTACGACATAGCTATGTCGTCACTCGAGAAAGGTACTTTGACCATCACTCAAGTATAAATTTTAGTTTGACGTCTTCCAACATGACAAAAAAATTTGTATATAACATTTAATAAACAATAGTTCCAAATTGTGCTCAAAATTTATGTACAGGTGCTGGTTAAAAATATATATATGTATAAATACGTAGAAAAGTTAGGAGCTATATGACCAAACAAAGACCTCAAAAGAATAGCCAGATTTATCTACATGTATGGTTAATTTCAATGGAAGGAATTGGAACCTTAGCTGCTTATTTATCAACGGGAAACTTAAGAAAAAATATGTTATAAATCTTTTCAGTACCGAAGCATGCAATGACTAAAAAGCTACAGTACGACCCAGTGCTGGTAAACGCAAATAACACCTTTTAAATGTCGTGCGTCTGAAACAAAGTGTAGGCTGATTAATTCCCCTAGATTGCAATGTCACGACAGTCTCCTGATCATATCCATAATCACCGAATAGGTTTCGAAAAAGATGCAAAAGGTATGGGGGGATTAAACACCTGAAGTCGAAGAAAAACTGACAATACCATGGCCTAAAAGAAAAACGATTAAAAGACTAAAACATGATTAAGTGGAAAAATAAAAAAAATATCACCCCTCCCACATAATTTATGAACTCGTGTGCTCTGGAATGGTCACTACTTCCTGCTCAACTAGTAACACCCGTCGTCATGATTATTCTTGTTAAACCTCGTTAGAATACAACAGGTGATAAGGCATCACACACTATCGAATTGATAAATGCGATGTCTTTCTAACCTTAAGACATCACAAAGGTACGGAAATCTGTTAGTCTCATACAGATAAAGAGTTGTAACTTTTAAAGTCAAGCGCTGGAGATGTAAAGTCTAGCGGTGTAGGTTTAAAGTCAACGCTAGTCTAGCGCTGTTAATCTAAAGTCCAGCGCTGTAGATATAAAGTCTACTTTACATCTCCAGCGCTGGACTTTAGATCTTCAGTGCTGGACTTAAGATTATCGGCGCTGGACTTCACACTCCAGCGCTTGACTTTAAATCTACAGCACTACCCTTTACATCTCCAGCGCTTGACTTTAAAAACCACACATCTTTATCTGAATGAGACCAACAGCAAGGGCTCCTTACAGAGGTTGTTTCATTGACATTTGTCCATTTACAGATAAAATCCTATTTTAGAATAAGAGAATCATAAACGGCTTATTGTTAAGTTTGCCTTCATCTTCCAGCAACAACTTTTGTGCGGCATATTATATAACAGTGCAATATTCCCTTAAACGCTGGTGAAAACAGATATCATACATATTCTGATTGGGCTTTGGAGTCCCCCTAGTCGCCTAAAAGAATTAAATGGAGCTGTAAAAGAACTTTTTAAATGTTGATTTGGTTATGTATTTTTTATCTAAATGAATACAAATGCATAGCAACTTAAAGTTTGGGATATCTACAGCTCCACAGACGAACAATAGCATGCTTATAATCTGTTGACGTTAAACGTTTATATTGTTAAAATTTAGGGATAGAAGGGGCCATATGGCAGTTACAGGTGACGCCTTAATTGTTAATGACTTGTGCAGGTATATGAGATACAATTTGGAAGCCGCACGTAAACCAATACTAGATGGATTGTTTTGGGTTTGTTGCTTCCCCCACTGACTCATTTTTTAACTGCCTAGTCCCTTTTAATCTCCACTGGTGGAATAACAAAAGTAGCAAAGAAGAGCGTACTATAAAAGTTATTTCAGAAAAAAGTACTTAATTCTATTAGACTGATATGATCTTAGTTCTAGAGATGAAAACCACAGGTACATGTAAAACAGTGCTAAACAATTCACTTCCAAAGGATGCTCGCATTTATTGAAAGCAAGCTCAAGTACGCGCATGCACTGCTAATAAAAAATTACGTTTCATCCTACAATCTATCGGCAGCTGAATAGTTAGGAGTCACTTTAATAATTGCCTGATTTTTGTTTTGGATATGCTCCATCTGGGATCGATAACAGTCGCTTATCCGACATATCCTTTAATTAGCTCACCTTGCCCAAAGGACCGGTGTGAGCTATTACTATCAATTGATGTCCGTCGTCGTCCGTCAAAAAATCTTCCATAAAACTTTTGAGCTAATTGGAACCAAATTTGGTCACAATCAATCATTTTTGGAGTATCTAGTTTAAAAACTGTGTCCGATGGTCCAGCCTACAAACCAACATGGCCGACATGGCTACCAATAAAACATAGAGGTAAAATGCAATTATTGTCTATTATCTTGAAAATCGCTATAGATAGAGAAAATCGGACAGAGGCAAAATGTTCAAACTGTCGAGTTCTACCTACTGCCTATTTACATCACAACTGGCAGACGACTTCTTATTGGAGTTATTGCCCTTAAGTGACGAATTTAACCATTTTTTTTTCATTTTTGCCTGTTATCCTGAAAGTAGATAGATTAGCAAAACAAGATCTACAAACAAGTCAAACATGGCAGAAATCGTCAGTCGACTCTTTAATTGAAGTTATTGTCCTTGAATGATGATTTTAACCATTTTTTTCGTTTTTGCCTATTATTTTTAAAACTATAATAGATAGGTTATATTAGATAGCAAACATGATCAACAAGACAATATCTAGAAATAGGTCAAATGGCCGAAATATTCAGTTGACTCCTTATTGGAATTATTGCCCTTAAATGAAGATTTTACCTATATTTTTAATATTGTCTATTATTTTGAAACTATAATTGATAGAGAGAAACTTATAATAGCAAAATTATCCACAAGGTAAGATCTACAAATATGTCGATATTACTTAATCCAATTCAATACTTTATTGTCAGAATCAGATTCAGATTCAATATTTTATTAGAGTCTCACCACTTGTAATACATATAATACAATCATCATAATATATACATTGAATTTTAAAACAGTAATTTTATAACTTAAAATACAAGTGCCATACTATAAAGAATTATGAGAGACTATAGAAATCAATATAAATTATTACTATATATTTATCATGTCTATAAAAACATTTCCGTTATGTAAAACCATATAACTAAGTTTATCATGTCTATAAAATATTTCAGGTCTGTAAAACATAACTATCAATCAAGCATATAAAAACTATTTCTTCTACTTAAAATATTAAAGCAGGTCTTAGCATGTAGATCAATTTATATATGATTTGTGACAAATGACAAGAAAGCATGTATAATTATAATGAACAAACTTTATATATGATTTGACAACAACACTGACAAATTAAGTCGACATGTTTCGCCGATTAGATCAGGAGATGACGCCGATCTAATCGGCGAAACATATAATTATAATGAACAAACTTTCTTTTGACAACCCTGCATACCGTCGGTATCCACATCTCTACCTACGAAACTTTAGAGGCGTTGGTTCAGCAATCCGCCATATAATTATATAGTATAACAGTTAATATTTAAATTATGAGTCCCCTACCCTTTGTACTAATGACTGCTTAATAAAGGAACCTATATACTTTCTACTTGTAGTTGTATTGATGGGCAGAGAATAAATTTTATTTTAGCTTCATCATGTAGGTCATTAAAATTTTCAATACAGCCTCAATCAGTTTTTTAATAAAAGCTGGTCTTATGGTGGAGTTTTTCATGCAATACAAGAGAAAATGTTTCTCATCCTCAATAATATTGCAGGACTGACGCAACCGGTTTTCTCTGGGAATTTTTAGGTGTCTCCCTTTTTCAATCAGTAAATTATGATCACTTAATCTAAACTTGGTGATATTACGTCTATTTTCAAATACATTAGAATTTAAATATGGTTCTTTTTATCATTTTGTTTTAAAGTTTTATATAAAAGAAGTTTACTACTATTATCTATTTTTCAAATTTCTGTTTATATAATTTTTCATAATAATTAAGAAGTTTTTTTTTTATTTCAGTTTTTAGAGTTTTTTATTTGGTTTGTATTTTTACATTCCTCAATATGCTTAAAATCAACATGTACTTCCTTTGCAATACTTTTTACATAAGTAAACCATGTGTAACATCGTGATGAGTCAGATTCTTTGATAGTGTAAATGCCTCATGTAATAAGGGATTCGTACAATTATTCAATTATTTAAAACTTTTGTTAAATATGATAAACTTTGGAGCTTTATTTTCATCTCTAATGGATATCAGCCAAATTCTGTTCTCACTGCTAAATTTGATGCATTTTTCTCGTGTTCCTAAAATATATTAGCAAAATGATAAATGAAGTTTTTCAAAACAAGTTTTATCTGTAAAATTAAGCAAATCAATTTCTTTATTGGATACAATTGCCCTCTGGACGGCCCTATATACAGATATATATGTATTCGTATCCGATCCCTAAATATACAGAGGAATCACATTAAATTCATGCTTTAGTAAAACTTTTTCTGTTATGTTGAATTACAGGTTAAATAATTATGCAGATCACGTAGACCTGATTTCAAAGCCACAAGCAGGACTTCGTAGAGGATTCTCTACTGTTGATAATATATTTGTATTGTATTCTTTAATTACTATATATTTTTCATTTGGTAAGAAGCTATTTTGCACTTTTATAGACTTTAAAAGGGCTTTTGACACTGTATGGAGATCGGGATTGTGGCAAAAAATGCAAAAATCAAACATTAAAGGTAAAATATTTAAAGTGATCTATAATATGTATCAAAATATAAAAACATGTGTCAAGAAAGGAAATGAATTTTCCGAATTTTTCATATCTCACACAGGAGTCAAACAAGGTGAAAATTTATCACCTTTTTTTTTCTTTGTTCCTAAATGATTAAGAAAAGTATTTTGTTGAAAATAATATAGGAAGTCTAGATAATATTTCAAATCTGTGCTTGGAATCATTACAAATGTATGTTAAATTGTTTATTATACTGTACGCAGATGATACTGCGCTATTGTCTGAAAGTGCAGAAGGATTACAAAAAACCCTTGTATGTTTTGAAGAATATTGTGAAAAATGGAAACTTAAGATTAACACAAGCAAAACTAAAGCAGTGATTTTTAGTAAAAAGAAAGTAAAAAGAAATCAGAATTTTATGATATATGGAGAAAGCATTGAAATAGTTGATTCCTACTGCTACCTTGGTGTACTTTTCAATTGCAACGGTAGCTTTTGTACTGCACGAAAAAAACTTCTTGATCAGGCACAGAAGTCTTTGTATGCTCTGTACAGAAAAATAAAAAATATATGTATTCCCGTCGATTTGCAGCTAAAACGTTTTGACTCATTAGTTAGTCCTGTATTGTTATATGCTTCGGAGGTATGGGGATTTGAAAGTAAAGATAGCATTGAGAAAATACACCTTCAATTTTGTAAAAACATTTTGAAATTAAGAAGCAGTACACCAAATTATATGGTGTATGGGGAACTCGGAAGATTCCCTTTGGAAACTATTGTTAAACGTAAAATGGGGTTATTTTGGAATAGTTTACTTTTGGAGAACAACAAGTTATCTTCCATTATGTATAAATTAATGCTCAAATTACATTTTCAATACCCCACAAAATTTACGTACGTTAAATCCATATTTGACGAAAATGGAATTAGTTTTATTTGGCAAGATCAACTTGCATTGGATAAACTGGGTTTACAGAACATAATTTTACGACAACTGAATGATCAATTTATCCAACATTGGTTTTCCCAAATGAATAACTCTTCAAGAGGTGCATTTTATTCAGAATACAAACAGGAATTTCGTTTGGAAACCTATTTAATAAAGTTGAATCAGTGTGACAGGATTTATATAGCAAAACTCAGATGCTCAAATTTAAAATTTCCTGTAGAAACGGGAAAATGGTCTGGAATACCAAAAAATGAGCGAATTTGTCATCTCTGTGGAAATGGAATAGGAGATGAATTTCATTATCTATTCAAATGTCAAAAACAGGAAATAAAACTGCTTAGAAATAAATATATACCACAATATTATACTGCAAATCCAACGGAGTACAAATTAAAACAGCTTTTAATATTTTGTCATGTAGAACTTTAGAGAAACTTAGCAATATTTTTAAAAATACTTACACGATACTTATGATTTATGTTCGTCTTTTTAGAGTTGAATGTTATGGTAATTTGTGTAAATTAACATTTTGCTGAATTTTACCATGCATGCATTATTATGGTTAGTGTAAATGTATTGAGTATAAAAATGTGTTAATGTGTATATATGATGTCCTCTTGTACACCTATGTGTCTGAGGTTAATAATAAAGTATTGTCTATAAAAGTAACCTCCGAATTGTAGGTAGCAATTAGTTCCACCATAGTGTTAAACAAACTACATGTTACTTTGACAGGTAAATTATTTAAGGAACCAGTATAAGATTTAAGAGTAAACATTAATTGTTAGGCCTTTTTTACTAGTTCTTCTGAGCTATGATTAAGATTACCATTGCATTGAATTAGAATACCTAAAAATTGGTATTCAGTTACATTTATCAAATCTATATTTTTATATTAAAAGATATTTTTAGTTTTGTGCTTTTGTTTTGTAAAATCATAGTTTTAGTTTTGTTTACATTTAATGTAAGTTGCCATTTATCACAATAGTCTTCCAAATTATTTAAGCTATTTTGCGAACCTTCTTTATTTTCATCTCTAATTTATTATTCTGATAGTATTAGAAGATCGTCCGCAAACATCAGACAATTTACCTCAGACGAAACTAATTTTAAAGGATAACTATCATTTTATTAGTTCAATCTTAATATCATTTATAAAATGATTAAATAAAGAGGGGCTCAAAAAACCTCCTTGTTTAACTTCTTTTGATATTTCAAAAAATTCTGAGTGCTGATTTTGCACTTTAACGGCTGATTTAGTTTTAATATACTGTTGTTTAGTTATGTTTTAAAACTTTTTAACAACCCCTAGGTTGTATAATTTATACAGAAAGGCTTTTCTCCATACAGAGTCAAAAGTCTTCCTCAGGTCTACAAAGCATGCATATATTTTGTTTTTATTTTTATGTAAATATTTATTTATTAGTGACTTCAACAGAAAGATACTGTCAGATGTCCTATGATTCTTACGAAAAACAAACTGACTTTTACTGATTACATCTTCCATTTTTTAATAAGACTTTCATTTAAGATAGCATTAAACAATTTAGGTAGACAATCTATTATCCGGCCCCACGTCGATCCGGCCCAAGTCGATCCGTCCACGTCGATCCGGCCCAACGTCGATCCGGCCCATATTTAAAGTCGATCCGGCCCCAATAAAAAATATATTTATAAGGAATAAAAATAAAGATATATATTAATTATAATTCATAAATGTTTATGAATTTTATTATAATGTAAAGGTGTACGGTAAAAAAATGGCCTTTGACAAATATTTTCTTTAGATGAGTATAAAACAAGTAGGTTGATTATGTTTTCATTACAAGTTTTCAATTGACTGTGATCTTAACAAGTCTTTCATCCTGTGTAATAACAAATAGTTACATACACAACGGCACAAGCCGATCCCAAGCTGATACATACAAACTTTGTTTTTGTTTTAAGTTCTTAAAACTTCTCAAATTGAGAAATGTTGTTTGATTTGCCGAATCCTTTCTATAAAAGAGAGACAGAATGCGTTTGCTTTTAATATCACAATGGCTTTTCCTTGTGTGGTATGTGACCAACATGTTAGACCTCGGCAGCATGCACTTCAGTGTGAGCAATGTTCAAAGTGGCAACACCGTCTCTGTAATACCGGTAAGATTCTATTTTCACTTTTGCTTTAGTATAATCAAACTGTAATTTTGTATATAAGTCTTAAATATTTTTTCTTTGCTTTCATCATTAAACCATAAATATGAAAAAAGTATATAGTTTTGTTTTAAATCTGGGAATATTAATTTGCGTGTTTTCAGGTGTAAAATGGTAAAAAGCTTATAAATTCTAAATAAAGATTGTTTTTTATTCTTATTTGACTTTTGTACAAAACAGAGTATTTAGATATATAAAATATTTTAGTAAAGCGTACTATCCGTTTAAATATTTGAATTATATATTTGCATCATATATTTGTATTATATATTTGCATCATGAATTTGTATTATATATTTGTATTTTACATTATAAAGATAGATATTTATTATTTTGTAATTCCTTTATAGGAGTATCTCTACTGGAATACAGACGCATGGTAAATGAAGAAATAGATGTGATCTTCATGTGCATCGAGTGCATGCCAGCCGAGCCAGAGGCAGCACCTGAACCTGAACCAGAAGCTGAACCTGAACCAGAAGCAGTAAGTTAATAGAATTGTCTTATAAAAATACTACTAGAGTAAATATATTGTATTTAAATCAACTATTCTCCATGAAAGAAAATCATATTATGTTGTTAACATCTTTATTAGTAATATAATTCAATCACATTTAGCAAGGAATAATTTAATCATTAAAAGTAAGTGCTATAATGTTGTCATGTATACTTTGAATGTACCGTATCTTTTGTATTGAAGTGGTATAATATAGAATAATAAATTATGAAATTAAGTGTGTTTTTATGTTTTATTCGTTATTAAAATATATACTGATTCAATCACATCTATCAAGGTGATAATTTAATTATCTAATTTAACTAATTAATGTGTACTTTATTTACTTTTATTTATATGTTTCATTGATCTCTTATGTTCATTTACTAAAATATATACTATTAAAACAATGGTCTTATGTTCATTCATGTTTATTTTATAGGTACTACCAGACCAGTCCTTCAATATTTCACTGGCTATTGAATAAGTAGAAGAAATAGTAGAAAGGTAACTTTTTTATATAATTTTAAAATTCGAAAAGTATATTCAACTGTATATCAAATATATTTCTGTGAAAGACTATCCTACTGGTTAAAACAACTATTGTATATTTATTTATCCTTTGTCCAAATATTAATTAACGATATTGTTGAATCCGATTATCCAAATATTCAAATAAACTTATCTGATATATAAACTAATTATGATATTCAATTAATTTTTTATAGTGACATAGAAGACCCAGAACTTCCAGATAACGTTGTCGGCAACAGACCAGTAACATACCACATAGAAGAGCAGGGTAGTAAGAGAAGATTCAAGAAACTAGTTAGCAGTGACGGTTTTGCTTACACAGTCAAGGTAAGTAATTAATATAATTTAATTCATTGTTTAGAGCGCCAAAAAAAAAAAGAAAAAGATATGGTTTGAGTGCCAATGAGACAAAGAACTATCCAACAGATTGTAACGTTTAGATATTGTACGGTTTTCAACAATGAACATAACTGGGCTTATATTATTTTATATTAATTGGAATGGAAATGGAGAATATGTCAAAGAGACAACAACTTTGCCAAAGAGCAGACAACAGCCGAAAATTTGTTCAATAGTGTCATTGTTATATTATAATTTATGCTTTATTTTAACAGAGATCATCAACCACAGTCACCCACTGGCGTTGCAGTGTTCGGAGCAAGTCCCTATGGTGTAAGGCAACAGTTGTACAACGTGGTGGCATGTTTGTACCTGGGGTGACTCAACATGTTCATCCATGTGATCCAGGTCTTACCAAGAAGACTGTAGTTAGAGCAAAGGTATACTATACTATATAACAACACATTATATTAATTCAGTATACATCTGCAATTCTATTTTACATCTCTGTAAATTACGTTCAGCAAACACTGTCTACTATACATCCCTAAGCATTCGAAGGGTTACATTTTTATTATATGTTACTATCACTTTCAGAATAAATTATTGGTTACAGAAGTTTGGAAACATAATAAAATGAATTTTATATTACTATAGATACTGATTAATAGTTATTTTTGAGGTAAATATTATATTCTATTTATTTCTTTTAGGCTCTTATAGCAGCAGAACAACAACCGTATGTGTCAGCTGGTGACATCGTCGACACCGCAATGGAAGTAGTAAGCGACGACGACTTCAACCTACCCAACCCAGGCTATGTGGAGCGTTCAGAGACACTTCGACAGAAGTCTATAATTAATTAGGGTCACTTTTATCACCAGCTTTGTGCAACAAGATTACAAATGAGTTTTGCTTGAAATCGTTGGTCAATTATTTATATGTGTTAGTGCTCTCAAATGACATTTTTTACCAATCTTAAGATTCATATTCGTCTATCAACAAACAGAGAATAGAAACACATTCAATCTTTTACACCAGCTTTGTGCAACAAGTCGCTTGGTACATTGAACCTATCAACAAACAGAGAATTTCAATCTTATTATTTTTGAACCCTATTATTTTCTATATGATAGATATTTCCTATACATTTCTTTGTCATTTTAGCATATTGTCCTTTATCCAACGTGTGCTTTCTCTTGTGGACACGATCTTATCATGGAAGCAGAATACTAGTATATGTCTCCCCGCGGGAAATACGAGAAGATAGGCTGTGCGAACAACCTGCTTCCCAATGAAAAATCACGAGTTAGATTAAATAAAGAAAAGCATCTAAAGTATTACAGAAAGTCTATTGAAAATATCTATTATATGCAGAAACAGGTAGTCATAGCCCATAGCCCTTGCGATTTCACCTTGAAAACGCTGACAAACCGTTGAAACAGAGAATGGACTCAGTTTTCTCATAGCCCCTATGATCTTATCTTGAGAACGGGACTACAAGCCGTTGTAGCACAGTAAAAAGGACTCCATTTCCCAGAGCTCCTGTGCTCCTGAAAGGACTCCATTTCCCATAGCTCCTGTGCTCTTACATGGAGAACGCTATGGCAAGTCATTGTAACACAGTAAAATAGACTTCATTTTCCCATAGCCTCTTTTCTTGAAATCGCAGACAAGCCGTTGAAACACAGAAAATGGGATTCAATTTCCTAAAGCCACTGTGCTCTTATCTTATAAAAGCGATGAGCAGCCGCTGTAACCTTCAGAACGCGATGACCATCCCTTCTTAAACAGTAAAGTGATTTCAGTTCCTATGGCTCCTGTACTCTTACCTTCAGAGATTCTTGTTTGCAAATATCACAGGCATATTCAGAACGAACCAAGCTATAGTGATATAGATTTTTAATCTGAAATTGAACTATTGGGGTTATTTTAAATGCGGTTTATTTCTGACATACAACAAATTGCTGACTGGTTTTGGCATACTTTTGTGTAATGTTTCTGTGTCGTTTTGTCTGATGTCCTTCTGCAGCAAGTAAAACATTTTATCGAATAACAGTATTATTATCCAAACTGATATACATACTCAATGATTATGTTATTGATTGTGAAGCACATAGTTGCCATTACATTATTACAGACAATTTAATATTAAATCCTCTTCCATTGTGTAATCTTTCACTGTTTAGACTTGGGGAAAAACAATTTATACATTCTGATATCTGTAGAAAACTTGTTAAACTCTTCAAAATCAAAAATTCATAAAAAAAAAAAACATTCTATTGAACGCTTATAACATAAACATGATAGAATGTAAGGAAAGTGGATGCTAAAATACAATCACAATCATTGGAAAATAAACCTGGACATCATTCTTGCAACGTGAATTTTGGTTTCTGAGTTACACCTATATAATTAAATTAGTGACGTACTATTTACTCGTATATATGATTTCAAGATCAGGGCTCTCGGTCATAAAACTTTACTCAGTACTCGGAGTACAAAATTTGTGCTCGAAACACCAAATCCATGATTTTGATTGGTTGATTTCTGAGTCTGAGTACGAAAATCGTGCTCGAAAGTTTTATGACCGCAAGGCCAGATGTCCTGACGGAATAATGATAGATTGTTATCTGATTTTTTTTTGCTTTAACGTTCAGTGGCAAATATTTCTAGTTATGCATGTTCAGGGCTAATAGGAAAGAACAATAAATCTAAAGGTGGGTCGACCGAGTGAACAACGGGAAAGTTGGACTGTTATCGGAAAAGAGGATGAGTTGTATAAAAACAGAAATATGTCGCGCAACCGGCGATCTATGGACCACTCAAAAGGAAGGAATCTCTAAGGTGTAGAAAGTATGGCACTTTCCCATACACGAAGCATTGGATTAAATTTTTTCATTCCGACCAGACTGATTGAGTAGCCAAACAAATTTATGATCTCAGTCGGAAAGACTGTGTCCATCTTCTTTACCCCCGGGGAATCCTTTGAGATATTAAGGATAGATATTTCCATCTTACCACATGATTATTCCTGAGAGAAGTAACTTGCAATTCTTTTCTAACGTCCAGTGTCATATATTTCATGACGTAGTCTTAAAGCAAAACTTCGTGTCCTTTCTAAATCTTACCATTATTCTGTCATAAAATGATAAATTCATTTATTTTATATAAAGTGTTTATAATAACAATTGTCCTAGTGGTTTGTACGAATAGTTTAACTGAAAAGATAATTTATGTATGCTTTTTGGTTCGCTAAGCTCAATCAGAAATGGTTCCAGAAATGATTATAAACGGAGAGAGTGGTGAACTTAAGTAAAATGGCATAAATTCTGTAAATAGCATAACTTCGGCTTACTTGACGATCATCCACTTAAAAGTCCGATTCTATGCTGAATTCCCATGCTGTATTTAAAAAAAAAAACTAATATCCGAGAGAAGTTTCAACCATGTTAAGACATGTTAGAGCAACAAAGCCTGAATTGTTGGTCATTTGGGAACTATCTTTTGAATGGATTACACGCGTTTACCGGGGCAACCTAATGTCCACACGTCACACTGATTTGGAGACTCACTTCTTTTTTTATAAACAAAGTGTAAATTGATAGGTCTACTGTGTTATGTTCCTTGTTGCTACATATGACTATATACTATTACAAACTTCATGTTGCTTACAAATGATTATGTAATTGTTTGAATATGCTATGCATAATTGTGCCTATTGCAATAAACGTCTTTCTCTAAACACCATCTGCCAAATTTAATATGATGTTTCACAGAAATTAAGCTTGTCTTATCGTAGCATGGAGAAGGGGAAAGTTACCATGGGCAACCAAAGGCTCCTAAACCGTGAGCCTAAAAATACCGTGACATCTACGACTGAACTGAAACAAGATTGCATACATGATTGAATTTATGCTGGAAGTCTTTGACAAAAAGGTTATAAAAGTTTTACATACAATAAACATTATCAATGATCCATGTAAATGAGGTAAAGGTTAGATGAATTACCCTGTCCGACACAAACGACACCTTCAACTATAGTTAACATGTTGCTTATAGTATCTGAGACACGGACTTAACCATGACAACTTAACATTGACCAATGTCCCATGAAAATGAGGTCAAGGTCAGATGAACCCAGCCAGACAGACTTGTACATCATTCCATACACCAAATATAATTGATATGTTTCTTAAAATATCAGAAGTACGGATTCTACCACGAAAAAACCTTGATCACTGATCCACGAAATGAGGTCAATGAAGGATGAACCCTGTCAGACAGACTTATACATCTTACGATCAATTCATATACCAAATATAGTTGACATATTGCTGACAACTTAACGTTGACCAATGATCCATGAAAATGAGGTCAAGTTCAGATGAAACCTACCAGACAGACATGTACACTGTTCAATCATGTCATAAACCAAATATTATAGATGACCTACTGCTTGTAGTATTTGAGATACAAACTTGACCACGAAAACGTAACATTAATCACTGATCCATGAAATGAGTTCGAGGTCATGGGAACCCAGACCATGCAAAGATCCCATATACTAAATATAGGTATCATATTACTCATAATAAGCCTATTACTCATAATAAGGGAGTAAAATCACATGACTAAAAAGCTATACTTTTTTTATGCAGTCGCTGAACCATGAAAATGAGGTCAAGGATAAAGGACATATGACAGACAGAAATTTCATAACATAGCGTGTATGTAAACAAGGCATGAAACAACCAGATCTTCTTCCCCCTGAAATAAGAAAACTTCATACAAATAGTTTACGCCGCCACCGCCGGACTGTAATCCCTATGTCTTTCGTCGCAGGCGAGACAAAAATGTATAAACAAACAACAGTAACAAAATTCTATAAATTTTATAAAATATAGTCACATCATCACATAATATACATATATATAGTAACAAAACGTATAATGGCAGAGATTCAACTCCAGCAGCAGTTGAATCAAGATATGTCTTTGTTTAAATAATCACAGTCATGTATAAAAATTGGATGAATAGGGCACAGACCTACTAAAACTTTAACGATTCAAGTAACGTTGAACATATTGGTGTTTTACCAAGTCTTGCATAAACGTGAATGAGATTCACTTTACCTGAAATTATTGTGAAGAAGATTCGCCCAATATTAGATGAATCCTATTGGCAAGATATCACATGTTCATAATGGATTTTTGTCAGTTTTTCGAAATGGAAATTTGAAGAAAATATAGGTATAAATTCCTTGCATTTCTTCTGAGACAAGTTTTCAATATACAATTAACTTTTTGAAAACTATAGTTTTACTTATATACATGTATAATTAATAACATATGTATATATACATTCACACCTGCCATACATTTCAAGCTAAGACAATGAAAGACATTTGCTCAACCCTACAAAAACTGATTATAGTCCATGTATATGGTAAAATAAATGAGACATTTTATAGTAAAGGTCAAAGTTGATTCAAATTGCCGTCAGTAAAGAGTAAAATTTTCAAAGTACATAATAGTCCAAAAATCCTGAATAGTAAAAAAAAATTGTATGTGTCAGTGGACAGCACTAACAAAATTGACGATATTGCGACAACCTAATCCCAAAAAGTAGCACTCTTTGCTGGAAAATAAATTACAAAATGTTATATGAACAACTTTGACAAACACCACAAATTCTATGAAGTTTTCCAATATAATCCTTTGAATTCAATGTTTACCGCACTATTGTCTACATGTAGTCGTCGATGTACATACGGGTATGTGTAAATGAAACTACTATAATGCTTGAATACATGTACATGTATGATCACCTTTAATGCTATTGCTTCTTTTCTATAGAAAGCCAGTTTTGAATAGTAAGCGGTAATTTTGATGATCATATATATATTTGATTTTTTATAGACACTTTTTTTTCTCACAACTGGAAGTTATTATGTCCTGGTCTCCGTGAAAACTGTGATTGTGAATACTCTGAAAACCTTTCATGTCGATCATCTCCCCCAGGTACTGTAACGACAGGCTGTATAGGTATGGATCTCTTGGACATAGTGTCTACGTTATAACCTTCTAATTCAGCTAAAATATAAGAACAAACAATCAAAGAATGAAGTCTCTCTGTATATAACTGCATGGTGTGAAAAAGGTGACATTAAGTTTACAAGAAATCGATATTTATAAAAATAAGGAAATGCGGTATGATTGCCAATGAGACAACTCTCCAAATGACGTGAAAGTGTTTAGTAATTTTGTTAACACACCTATGTTTAATGTATGATTTATTCGTTTTAATTTATTTCACAATACTAGTAATACACATTTATACCACAATGGGTTGAAGGTAAAATTACAGCATACCGAGAAACGCAATACATTATTTACATTCATTAACATTGAAAGATAGTTCAATTTCTTAATAAACTTTACCGAATCCCACAAACAAAACAGAAGCTCCACAGGATTTTTGTTTTCGTCAGAATAAAAAAAATTACCCACTTTATATGTAAATTATAGAATTTCAATTGCAAATAAAACATGTGAAACTGCATTTGAATATCGAAATATTTGCAGTTCATTGAAAACTTGTAAAATAGAGATGCATTTTTGTCTGTAGACTAAGACATGATAATCATGCGCAACTGCTACTGAACATTTCTGCTTTATCGATATAAAATACACGGGGATCACTTGGTCAACTTCCGGTTTCGTTCAAGTGTGCAGGATGTTTAAAAAAAAAGGTCAAACAATAATATTTTGCTGCAGACAACGCCAAAAGACACTTTGCTTAAATAGGCCTTTTCCCACACAGTATAGAGATTTAATTAAGTATACAAAACACAAGTGATCCAAATATATTGTATATTAATAAATCAAAACAAAAATGTTTTTTTTTCTACATTCAAATGAAGCCGTCTACTTGCAGGCAATATTTTATACAAATCAAAAAGAGTGACTATTTAATACGCTTTTGTAACATTCAATCTAAAAAGGGGGAGTAGGGGAGGTGTCATCATGAATTCCCGAAAAATTTATCCGTAATTCTCGAATCCCATTAGTGTGAATCCCGAATTCCCGCAAAAAAAAAATAACAAAACAAAAAATTCGTAAGGGTTCCACGGAACCCAGTGTCTCGCCTTCTTTTTCTGTTAATCGCAGGCTCAACAAAAATGAGGAAGTAAATCAATAAAAATATTACTCTTGATACTATCTTTTGATTGTAAGAAGCTTCTGTCCAAGTTTGGTAAAAATCCAGGATAGTTTATGAATCTTAAAAAAACCTTAACTGCAGACTGAATGTAATGTTAACTGGAAAAAAACAAAATTTCCTTCTAGATACTAGCATTTGATCATAAACAAGCTTCTGACCAAGTTTGGTACAAATCCAAAATAGTATAAGAAAGTTATTAAAATTTTAAAAACTTTAACCAGAGAGTGAATATGTTGTTTCCTGGCAGAAAATCTAAGTCCATTTAAAAGTAAAATACGGAAAAAAATGGAGTTATTTTTTTACAAAATTTCCTTCTAGATACTAGCTTTTGATCATAAACAAACTTCTGTCCAAGTTTGGTACAAATCCAAAATAGTATAAGAAAGTTATTAAAATTTTAAAAACTTTAACCACAGAGTGAATGTGTTGTTTCCTGGCAGAAAATCTAAGTCCATTTAAAGTAAAACAAGGGAAAAATGGATTTATTTTTTTACAAAATTTACTTCTAGACACTATCTTATGATCATAAACAAGCTTCTGTCCAAGTTTGGTACAAACCCAGGATAGTTTAAAAAAGTTATTAAAATTTTAAAAACTTTAACCACAGAGTGAATGTAATATTTCCCGGCAGAAAAACTAAGTCCATTTATAAGTAAAATACGGAAAAAATGGAATTTTATTTTTACAAAATTTACTTCTGGATACTATCTTATGATCATAAACAAGTTTCTGTCCAAGTTTTGTAGAAATGCAGGATAGTTTAAGAAAGTTATTAAAATTTCAAAAACTTTAACCACAGAGTGAATATTTGTGGACGCCGCCGCCGACGACGACGACGCCGACGGAATGTAGGATCGCTATGTCTCGCTTTTTCGACTAAAGTCGACCCGATTCCGTTAAAAATCAGTCTTATACAAGGGATTAATAAATGATTTACATTTGATTTTATATGTTTTATCTATGAACTGGGATCAAACAGAACTACGAAAATCGTACTTGTACTGCTGCACGTGCTAATTAATACCTGTCGGTTTTAATTTATATTCCCATCTTTTTATAGATTTTATTAAAGCCTCACCACTTGTATAACATAAAACATTTACATACATATATAAAACATGCTGTATATTAAAACTAACACGAAAATATCGTTAGCTTAAAGTGCCATTCTTTTAAGAACTATGAGAGACTATTAAAAGAATTATTACATACAATCTTTCACATCATTTTTAAAACTATATAGATATATTTAAGATTTAAATTACATCATCAGCTATATATAAATACACATTTTTTATTTAAAGCAGGTTTAAGTAACTACCTGACAGAGTTCTTCATTTCTGAATAAAAATAAAAACTTTTCGTCATTAGACAAGTTATGAAATTCATCATTATGTTTTACGGGTTCTCTGTACAATATATTTCTGCCTGCATTTAAGGGACAAAGAGAAAAACATGTCGTCATCTTTAACTAACTTTTAACACACAAAACAAGATCTTTCGTTTACTGGTTTATTGTCATATCGTCCTGTTTCTATCTTAAGTGGCGAAAACCATACCTGAATTTCCCAATGATCTCGTATAACTTCTGTTGAAGCTTTTTGCTTTTTGCTAACAGGAATGACTAACTTCCTCTGAATATGTTTCACACACATGGTCAAAATTCCAGTAAACCTCAATGGAATTAAAATATTGAGGAGTCTAAATAGTTTATTTAAAGGATTTAGCAACAGTTTCCTATATGTCCCTATATGATTTGCGGTTCCAAATGCTCTCCATGCACCTTCGTACTATTGGCCATTTTAACCTTTTTGATTGGAGCGTCACTAATGGATCTTTTGTAGACAAAACGCGCGACTGGGCCCTCGGTCATAAAACTTTACTCGGTACTCGGAGTACAAAATTTGTGCTCGAAACACCAAATCCAGTATTTTGATTGGTTGATTTCTGAGTCTGAGTACGATAATCATGCTCGAATTAAAGTTTTATGACCGCAAGGCCTGGTATCTATGATCGAGTTTATTGATTAGTACAGTGATATGTGGCGTTGCTGAAGACAACTTTAGGTAATTTATTGAATCAAAAATAGTGCAAATTTAACATGCAACACGACGTCCTTTTTAACAAAAATTAATATATTTGTATTTGAAGACAATATATAGTTTTACTTTATAAAATTTGAGTCAGATTGGTTATTTAAGAAGGTCCTTCTGCTTTGGAATAACCGTGACCCGAAATTGGTTGAAAAATTTCAAAGTGAATCCATGCCATCTTTTATTAAGGTTACTAGTCCAGTGGACTGGATGTTATTTTCATTTTATATGAATATTTTTTATAAATCTAAGTTAAAATTTCGCATCATTGCTGATTTTAGTTATTACAATTGCACTTTGTAATCTTTCCCCTAAATTCCAAAATTCTTTTTTTTTGCACTGTAAGTATAAATCCTATTTCGGTTGCTTTATCCCTAACAGGTTATTGTAACCCTTTGAGGGACTGCTCTCATTTCAACAGTACTGACTGCCATTATTTTCAACGGAGTTTAAAACCCAAGTAGCGTGTAATATTTTTTTCATGATACAAATTCCGTTTTTAGGCAGTACATACTTACATTTATTTACAGTACCAGTTACATAACTATCTTTTGGGAACTCTTCTCGTTTAGAAGCCAGCACAAATGCTAGTATTGCTAAGAGAGCAGCATCAAATATACCCAATATGGCCAAGATGTATCCCCACCGTACACCACAGTATCCCAGTTTATACTGGTCCGCTGTGCTACCACACAAGTTCCGTACTTCTTGATGGTCCCAACCACTCGGAAATATCACACATGCAAGGAACATAAAAACAGCTGAAATAAAATTGAAAAATGAAATGAGCTCTAGCTTTTGGTTTATTCGATTTATCATTTGATTTTGAACTAAAGGCTACTCAAGAAGAAAACAAAAAAAAAAATCCGCAAAATTTAACCGAGCATGGTAGTGAGTATCGGACTGACCTGCAAATTGTTACTGTATATTTCTATAAGATACAACATAAAAAGACAAGGATGTGACATCAATTCACAACGCAATGAAAATTCGCGCTACAGAACTCAAGCCAAGGCTCAGTACTCAGTTTAATTGCTCTATTCTTCGTTTCAAGTCATGGTGAGTGAGCCCTTCGATACGGAGGGAAAGCCGGTACATCACTGCAAGTTCAAGACGAAGACGACCCCTAGCACCGGTATGAGGGTTTGGGTTGGGTTTACAGAATAGAGAATAATGGTAAAAAGTACAGAATGAAGGATAAAAAACTAAAGAATTGAGAAAAATAGACCAAAAACAAAGAATAGACAATAAGTGGGTATTAGAGTATAAAGAAAAGAGTATAATGTGATAAAAAAAAAAAAAATACAGAAAACTGGCCCAAAATTTTAAAGTATACTGAAATGACAGACCCTTCAAAAACCCTCTTCTATATCGATAACGCTACAATTGTTCATTGCGGAACATATATTCCGTAATGTAAAACAAACAAACTACAAACTAAAACGGGCGATAAACTCAAATGTGATTAAGAAGAGGCAATTATTAGCAGTGTTTATACATAAGATCAAATAAGTATATCTCCAGTTCATATGTATATACATGTACTTTCGAACAGCTGGGAACTCGATAGCTATCGCTCCCTTCTCCGGACTGGTACTTCAGTGAAAATGAGTAAATAGATTGATTGATTGATTGATTGATTGAATGATTGGATGCTATATTACATCCAGTTCTTAAAAAAGCTTAAATTTCAAGTGAATTTTGTTTTGTTTTTGTGCCACAAGAGAATTTTTTTTTTATAATTAATACTATATTAGATCTTTACGGTTTACCAAAAATCTTAAACAAAATTTTCGCTGATAAAATCATTTTTTATTAACAATCAGATGGATCTGATAACATTTTTGTGAAGTCGATGTTTGAATTGACACATTGGAACGTTTAAAGTTTATTGTCACACACTATAGTATAATCACTTTCATTATTAGTTGTCCATGTTGTCATGTTTAAAGTATTTGGTGATCTATTGTTACCGTGTTAGAAGAATTTATTCAATTAAGTTAAAAATGGTCAATGCAGATTTGGTCAACATTTTTTGAACTAGCAACACTGTTAAAACCATGACAAAAGATAGTATAAATGATATTCCCCCTAACCTCGGTACAGTAAACATTTGTTTATAAAAAAAAAATCTTTAGTATATTGTCACAAAATTAACTAAATAAATGAACTGTTAGAACTTAAAGTTGGAAAATAAAAGGAGGGGATTAATTCTTATTTTACATTTCTCGAGACTGATCTTTGACGAAAAAGTAAGGAAAAATTGTATAAAAGGGCATTGTTTTGTTATACGTGCCAACAATGTTATTCGCTTTGTAAATATAAATTAAATTTCCAAATTATACAAGCTTATAAAATAGTTTCTTGGATAGAACTATAATGCACATAATTTACATTTTTTATTTATAGCACAGTGTTTAAACACAGATGATATAAAACAAGAGAAACTAAGTGTCCTTTTTATTTTTACCAATAAAATAAATAAGATGTATGAATCACTTGTGGTTATCTGCTTTAAAATAAAAATAAATCAAAATTTTCTTGCACCACCCTGAAGTGCGAATTGACCATTTTGTTAATCCCGTTTTACATGTTTTAAATAACCGCCAAAAGATATGCATTTTAAAACTATAAATCTGACTAAAATGTAATACCTGATATTAATTCTAGAATACCACAGAGGTAGAAAACGATCGTTTTCTTAAAGCAAAAGAACAATAGCAATGCTGCTACAACAATAAGCATCAGTAAAGCTGATACTCCACAGAAAAAAGTAGTTGCTCTGAAGGCGTCGTTCAAAATCGAATTGAAACTTGTAAACGATCCATCACACACATATCTTTGGTATGCAGAGTCCGGTTTACAATATTGAAATACTCCAATATGTCCATAGCCAGTCCTATCATCGTCTGTGTCTCCGATCCAGTGGGGTTGAATGAATGCAACCACATTCAGAATGCACCAAATAATTGTCAATAAAGCCCATAGAACACACACTGCTCTGTACTCTCGCATATACCGAAAATAATAAATCCTGGCGGTCTCCGGATTATACATCGGCTTCTCCATGTTGGAACCAATTTGCCTCTTGTGGTTCCTTGTTTATGTTTTGATTCTGGAACCACGTTTTTCCTATTTGCAGGGGTGAGGCAAATTGGATCGAAAATTCTATCGTGAAGGAGTTTCCGATCAATGCCTATGTATAAAACTAAATTTAGATTTCCAACTGAACCATATCTTTTCAAAACTGGTCGAGCAAGTTTATCAATACACGGTGTGAAGCCAACTTATCCAATCAACACCAGGTAATAATTACCTGTACATTTTGTTTATGTTTTCTTAAAGGTCATACTGTAGCACATGGCTAATCAGTCATGCATAGGTCAGAGGTGATGTAGTAGTTTACTATAATACTGTTATCTCGTTCACTATTAATTAATACAGAATTAAAACAAACCCCCTTTTTCAAAATGGCTGGATCCGCGCCTGGTTAAGAAATTAAACCAAAATTAAAACAATGATATGGTCTTCATGTATTTTTTTCCAGATAATAATTTTTTATGGTATATGTTTGATTAATTTGATCTTTAAGATAAGACCGAATTCGAAACTGTGTTCAAGTTCTTCGTGCCAATACATGATAATTCACAGAAGTTCAAAAGGTTCCAGGTAGACTGAGTTGGATTATTTATGATCGGAATAAATTAATGCAAGGGCTTTAACATGTTATACTGCTAAATAATACAAAGTATGAGCGCAAAACTTGTTAAAACGTACTCATATTAGTATTCAAATATGTACATGGATGTAGTTACGACAATTAGAACATATCCGTCGTCATCTGTGAAACAGATATTCCATAAGTTACATAAGGGTCAACCAACTCGTGATGGCGTCCGTAAAATTTACGAAGGGATGATTTCAACTTCACCACTTGGAACTCTTGGTTTAATAGCTTCCTGGTGAGCAGCAACCCTCTATCAAGTAAATAATGACAGGAAATACAAGCCCTGGAATATCGTATTAACAGGGAGATATATACTCCGTATGCGGGCGCAGCTAGAATGTTGCTACACAGAAATGGAAAGTTCACAATTGGGAAGCTGAAATCATCTCTTTTATCGTAAAGTTTTTATTTCAACCGACCCTCATTGTCAATATCTGGATCTAAGTCAAGATATGAGACAGACTAAACTGTATCTTTTGTATCCTTTATCTCAAGCTCGACGGGTTAGATGCGTTCAACATAGTCACCATATTTTGAATAATTTAGTGAGAGATTCATCTTTATCTGGAACATAATTTAGCATAGTTATAATCGTCTGTCAGATTTCTATTTAAAAATGCTATTGTCATATGATTTCATATCAACGATTTTCAATGTTAAAGCCTTAGAAAAAAATCTATATTGCGATTCAAGATTACAATTGGAGTTGACAGTTAATAGAAACCAAGCGACGCAAAAGAGTTTTCAACATTTATAAATGCAAAAGATAGAATTGTATGCAGGTTTGATTGATTGATTGATTGTTGCTTGCCTAACGTCCACTGACAAGTAATGAAACAGCGGCATGCATATTCAGGAAAAGAACAAACTAACAATTATCCAAGAGATAGGTTCTGCAGAGTGGTTCGACGAGGATGCGTACACGAATTTCGACTGCAACTTGAAAAGGAAAGCACGTAAGACCGTGATGGGGGTTGACATGCAACAGGAATCAAAGGGACCCCTGACAGAGTATTTCAAGGGATCTTTAACGTGCAGACATTGTAGTATCGACACGAGACATCATATTTGATGTTCCCATTTTCGACCGGACGCGGCTGTGTATTTATATATCCCGCATAGCCAACCGGACGCCCTTGATTGGGTACACAGTGGCCGTGACAAAATTTTTGTCTATGTAAAATCCGGAGTGAGTTTGAACCTTATTGAAAATAGTATGTTATAAATCATATCAGTACCGACTACTGAACTGTTGATACACCGGGCACTAACAGGCCACCAGCAGTGGTAGTGGACAGAGTGCGAGAAAAATGGTCTAAAAAATTAAAGAATACAGAAATGAAGACAACCCCACTCAACCCCTATACTTCATCAGCAACGTTTGCAAACCTTTGGACCAATATATATATTGTCCCAGGCCGCAAGCCTTACTATCATTTGAAAGTCAGGAACGTATGAATACGTAGACATAAGACATAAAGCTCTATCTACAGTCGGTATATACGCAAGACAATTACAAATATAAGCCCCGAAAAGCTGTAAAAACAGACACAATAAAAGCATATCAAACAATGCATACATATCAAGTAATGTACACATACAACATAGAAAGCAAGAGTTCATATCATTAGTATGCATACATAAAACACAAAGTTCTATCAAGCAGCTTAAACACATAAATTGAAGCATGAAATGTATGGGGTAAAACACAAAAGTAAAAGGGTTTGCAACATGAAAAAATCACACAGAGATCATCTGAATAACTATAATAAGCACAAAATAGCAAAAAAAAAAAAAAAATTGATATGCTGAAAACCGTGGGCAAAGCATTAAACTAAAAACAATGAAAAGATTTAACTGGTTTTGCAGGCGAAAATATTGGCATGAGTTGTCAGACCAAGAATTAATTTATCAGGTTCTTGAATTGATTTAAAGATGATTGCTTACACAGCTCATCTGGCAGCTCATTCCAGAGTTTAACACCTGCAGGCATACCGGGACATTTGAGCGAAAATAAAAAATGCACATAGGGTCATTTGAGCGCCGACATCATAGGACAATATTAAACTTACCTGGATTTTCAAATAGGACGTTTGAGCGAAATTGCCTGTGATACTTTTATATGAGTTAAGAAAATATTTGTAAAGAGTAAGAAAAAAGAGTAATTTTTAAAATTAAATATATCTTATTTTATTTTACACCTGAGTAATTCGACCGGTTCTGGCTAGTTAATGGTCGTGTAGTCCTGAATTGATCTCTACTTACCGATCAAACCTCATAGCCGAACAGACAAGGAGAAGAAACAGAATCTCCCGGACCGTCATTCGCGGTACTGTCAGCAGGAAAAACGAGAGATTTTTATGTCGGAAGCCTAGGATATAAATTTCAAGCACGAACTTGAAAATAATGCCATTGCCGAGTTTTAAGTTTTATGACAGTGCTTTGTATTTTTTACAATTCAAAGATGTTTTAAACTTTGTGCGTTATAAACTTCACATTCTATTAACTATATCCTGCTCGAAATCCTACTTCCACCTCTCTGTGGTGAGCAAGGGGTAAACGATTATATCTGGCGAACGGAAGAGGTACTACTTCATCATTCGGCTTATTTTTTTTTCACTCAAATATCTTAAAATTTATGCGCTCAAATGTCCTATACTTTGGCGCTCAAATGTCCTATACTTTGGCGCTCAAATGTTCTTTTATAATCGCTCAAATGTCTATTGCCGCCGGGAACCTGCATACCTTATGCCACTATGACTATGCAGTTCAGTATTCTCGCGTGTGGTAGATCTGGTATTCTTGTATCTAAAAGAGTAAGAGCTTTTCTTTGAGTGGATTAAATCATGAAGATAAACAGGACATTTTTTATTAAATATTTTGAAAACTTGAATAGCCAATGGTCTCATATTCTTCTTATTCTAAAAAAATGGTAATTTTGATTTGCAGAGTAGATCTTAGAAACGTAAGGCGCTATAATAAATATAAGCTTTAGTTATATACATATATAGCATATCATTCATTGTCATTAATTTTCTCTTGTTATGCATTGTGTTTTATTTACATTATTTGTCATGTTGTACTTACTTACTTACACTTGGATTACGCATTGTCATATTTATCATATGTGCTTTATCCAATACAATATTTGAATTTGAATATCCAAAAAGGGACCTAAAAAGCATAGCCGAATTCTTATAAGGTCAATTTGCCTCATTGGATGATTCGCAACTGAATTTAATACTTTAAATTAAAGATTTTCTGTCACGAATTTTAGTCAAGACACATAAGACGGAACAGTAACAACGTCCGCTTTTGATTCAGTGTTTTATAAAGATTACTTTCGATAGTCATCGGAGATTATTAGAAAGACCTGAAATTTGGCGGGGAAATTTGATGAATTTGATACCATTTACCAGTGAGGAAACAACTCATTACCTAATGCAAAACATGGCGGTCTATGCTAGAAAATGTTATTTATGATTTCCAAAAAGGTTGGTTATGCAGATCGTATCAAGTAGAATATTGTGCTACTTTGCCATAATTTATTTATTATCTTGATCTTTCAATTTATCTATATGCCTATAATAATCACACAGTGCAAATATATTAAACCAGGCTGTAAAAAGTTATGCTATTGAAAATATTAAAATTGAAATCCCCAGGTAATTGGGATTTCAACTTTTCTATATTCTGTCGTATAAAAGAATAAATTCCTTATTTTTAACTTCTAACTTAAAATATAATTGATATATCATGGTTACATTATATTGAATGTTAAAATAGTGAGATCAGTAAACAAAATAACGAGTTTTCAGTTGCACATGTTGCATGTTGTTATTTTATTGATATGCTAATGAAACACAACATCAATAATTGTTTACCACCCAGTACATGCCCAACTCTAGAAATAGTCCCTTATTCTGAAAAGGATGTTAAGAAGCAAAAGTGATTTGCAATTTACAACCATGATGCAATAATCTGATAATTAGTGTTTTACTTGCATGATGTACAAAACAATATACACGGAGCGTCTTTTACCACAGAACACCACAGAATACCACAGAACACTCGAAATATACCACAGAACTACACAAATTACAATAAAACTACTGAAATATATCACAGAACATTAAAATTATTTTATGAAATGCAAATCTAATAATTCAAAATTATATTATTTCTTTAATTCGGGTTACACCAATGACATGACAATTTACTGGATGAGATAAAAATGATCATAACTTTTTTGTTATTTGGCATATTTTTGTAACATTTGGAGACCTTTGAGACACTAAACTAATGCATTGTAATAATGAAAATCTAAAAAAAAAACATTTAAAAAAAATAGTTTTGAGTAAAAAAAATTACCGCACGGTTTTCACAGTCGCTGATCAATATACTACACTTTGAATATATTGAACTGATCGATAAAAGTCTTAATATCTCTTTTGTTTTACAATATTTTTTCGTGAAAATAAGAAATCTGCGAGTTTATTAAATATGTTGTTTAACAATAAAGACCTAATATAAATAAAACATGTTTTCTACAAAAAGTTCATCTGATGGATTTTACCAGCGAATATATTACGCTACGAATAATATTGATTTGATCGACAAAGTGCTAATATTGTTTTTTTTTTTTTTTTACTTTTTTTTTCATTAAATTAAGAAATCTACGAGATTGATGAATATTTTATATGAAAATATAACCTTTAAATATAGTAAACAAAATGTTTTCTACAAAAAGTTGACCTGACGGATTTTACTGGCGTGAATCACGCTATGAATAATATTGACTTGATAGGCAGAAAGAGTTAATATTTCTCATATGTAACTCTTTTTTCTGTGAAATTAATAAAACTATAAGACAATAATTTTAATTTTGCAACTAAAATGATGGTGATCATCGGCTCACATTTTAATCTTGAATTTTCATTATTATAAAATTGTATTCTTGAAATTACTTGACAATAGTTAGAACAGGAAGACTGCTATCAATCATTAATATTGGAATATTTACAAAGTTCTTCATTGTTTGGATTCTAGTTGCCATCTGATTATATAAGGTAATTCAATTAAATGTATTTGATGTTTCAGGTGTGAAAACTTAAATGACATGTTAATTGGCTTGATTGGTGATTACGACATGTGTCAAAATTTGTTAATCTAATTAAATTTTGGTACTTTGATTGTGTCGGTAAACTTATATATATATCTTTATTTCTCATCACCAAATACATAGGAACAGAGAAGACATGCATGTAATACAATACATTAAATACATAAACATAAATATACAATATATACAACAACAACAAAGACAAAAAGAAATTATTCAGGAGGACACACTGGATTGTTTAAAATTAGTATAAACTTACATAAATTTATAAGATCTGTCCTATTTGTAGACGACATAATTTCAGTAAATAATATAATATTTGGCCTTATACTAAAATTTCGATTTATAAATTTATTTTCTCTTCTCTAAAATGTGAACAATTAATAATGTAATGGAATTCATCTCCAATATCTAGCTTACATAAATTACACTTTCTTTTTCCCTTTCTATATTGTACCATCTTCCAAATTCGACTGGAAGTTTATGGTTCCATATTCTAAATTTACATAATGTTAAAAATCTTTTCATCTAAAATATTAAAATATTCTTCAAAACACTTGCTAAGGTCAACACTAATTTTGAACTCAAAATATAGAATCTATATGTAAATCTACATATACCAGTTTTTGGATATAAAGTTTCAGTTCAACGATTTCTAAATGCATACAAAATTTGGTAAAAATCAGAAATATTGTCAAATGATTGGAGAAGATACACACAACATAAGAATCCAAAACAGTAATTGAACTTTAACTTTTTGACAATTAAAAGACACACTTATAATATGTTATTAGTCAACTCAAATATTACTGTCCTACAACAACTTCAGATATCAATTTGAAAGTATTTGGTAGCCCTTAACACATGATTGTTTTATATATTACTCTAATGGAGAAAAACTTTGATGTACAAACATTAGCCAAGTTTAAATAATTGTTTGAAACAACTCTAGATATCAGCTTAACAAATTACTTTAATCACTTTAATAAAGTTTAATTATTTGTTGCCAACAACTTTAATTAAATGTCACATTAACCATTTGGATTATTTATTGAAACAACTCTTAACATAGAATTAATAAAAATTACAAAAAAAAAAAACTGATTAACAAAACAAATTTAACAAATAATTACGTAATGCATCTCGACATTTTCAAAATGAATTACAAATTACAAAAAGAATAAAATTTGTTTACAATATAAATGTCACAAATATAAACATGATAAATAATCTTTGTATATTATGGTTTTAAAAGCTAGGGTTTTCGGTATGATCCCAATTATTGGCCATTCAGTTTTGGGGCGTGCGATAGTGAGTCGACCCTAAACAGAAAAATTAAATTTATTTGAATAATAAATGTCAAATTCTAGAAATAATGAACAATAACACGATAATAATGTCTGAACTATTAATATTCAAGTTCTGTGGTAAGTTTTGGGTGTTCTACGGTATTCTGTGGTGTTCTGTGGTATTCTGTGGTGTTCTGTGGTAAAAGACGCTCCCCAATATACATGTCCAGCTTGAATCAGAATGTTATTTTATGCAGTGTGTTTGGTAGCTATCAGAAGGTATGATCCATAGACAAGGTCAGTTGTCCTGGCTATCATATTTGTCCATCTGATTATCTATCAAAATTTATATGTACATGTAATAAAATTGAAAATGGAAATGGGAATGTGTCAAAGAGACAACCTGACCAAAGAGCATGTAGATGTCATTTAGTGATTTGTGTCCTAATTGGTTGCTGTCTCAGCATACATTGATATATACCCTAGCAGTATCTTTTATTCACAGTACATATTTCCACAATAGCAAAGTTACATAAAATAGGACACCAATCAGCCATGGCAAAATTGCAATTACCTATTTAATAGAAATACATTGTTAACTTATGATTGTACATTCTTCTTCTACTTTACACATTCATGTATACAGGTACAAAATATGAACTGCCTCAGTGATTCTTGCTGTTATACATGTAGAATCTGTACAGCGTGCAGCTGGCATGAATCATGGGAAGTAATAAGTTGAATCAGAGGCCAAGTCAATCTATTTACTTGAAAATGGTATTTGTTGCCTCTCTGCAAAGCACCCTGCTTTAAAGGGCATAACTAGAGTAAATACTTGGTCAGGTAAGGACAATAATTAAACTGATGTGGATCCAAGAGTTGAACCCTCCCCAAGGTAGATAACGTTTGAAGTGAAATGGGTAAAAGTCTGCACTATCAATACATTGTAGCTCCATCAGTAGGGGGGCCTGGCCTCCCTAAATCCACCTCTGTGAAATGTCTGATATGTTAAGCCCTTTATGTCTGCCTGTAGACTGTTTACATTAGAAATTACATGTTAAAAAGCTGAATATAAGTGGTTCTGTCTAGCACAAAGCAGTGTTCATTTTTTTCGTGTTTTAATTTAATATCTTAATTTTACACAGAACAGTTAAGACACATTGTAAATTCATAATACCATTTCCATATACAACATTTTACACAGATAAACCTTGAGTGATTTTAAGAGGAGAAAAAAAATCAATTTCTTCAATTTTCATACAATTCAATATATACTAAAGCAGAGAACAAGTATAATGTATAAACATGATGAAATAAGGATATATGTGGTATAGTTGCCAATGAGACAACTATCCAACAGAGTTTTAATGACACAATTAACAGTACGTCAACAAATGGCCTTCAATAATGAGCAAACCCCATACCTTATACAATACCTTGATCACATAATAGACATGACAGAATGTGGAACAAATAACATTATTTGAACAAAAACTCTTTTCCAGTTCAAAAATAATACTGCATGTACATGTAGTGAAATATTTCATTTTTAATTTACAGATTGTTTTTCACTGTTGGTCACTTAGAATAATGTAACTGGAAAAAAAACTGATTGAATTAGATATTTAAGTGTCTTCATAGTACAGGTGAAATAGGTGGTTTTCAACATAAATCACAGTGGTAAAGGAATAAGTTCAAAAGGGTTAAAATTGGCCCTAAGATTTTGATGTTTTTGTAAACTGGCCAAAATACTACAAATTTCTCATAGAAATAGTTTAGATATTACTATTAATACAAAATAACTTCATTTTGGCATATCACATTAAGAATTAAGAAGTATTGACTCTTTAAGTGTGCATAATTTGTGTTGTACCATTACATTTGGTAAAATTTTGAAGAATTCTTTTAAAACAGTTTTTCGCACAATTTACTTTGGCTGCCACCCACGATCCAGAAAGTTTTTGTGTCTGGGGCTTCAATATCATCATTTGCAACTTATGGTTATAGAACATTTTGGATCCTAGGTTGTCACCAAAGATTTCCTCAAGCTTTTAGTTCCTAAAAATGCACAAAATCATTGCATTTTGACAATATTTCTAAAATGTGGTGATTTTGAAGCCAAGAATGTACTCTCATGAAGAGATTTATTTTAACAAAGAAGAAAGACTTTTGAAATAGATCCATTTAAGAACCTGTTACCAAATTATGGGCCATTTTGAGAATATTTGATTTTAATAAAACAGTTTACCTTTAGTTGCTCTAAAATGTTTTATTCGTTATTTCATCTCTCCATTTCTATTTTTACAGGAGACTCATCTGATTGTGGAAGATTGTATAATGGAAGGAGTTACATACAGATGCTGTTTTGAATCATAAGAAATGACTGATATTTATTAATTTCGTCAGTTCCTAATTAGCTTCTTCAGAAGGAACAAAGTGTGTAAGGAGTTATATATTCCTATTTAAAGACCTAACTTTATTTCCATTTGAGTGTATGAAAACGAATTAATTAATTCATTTTGAATACTCAGTTTAATATATAGTGTTATGAACATGTATATGTGACTTAATCTTTGTTGGTCTTTTACTTATTTATAAACATGAATAATTTTATTTTTATACGTCCGTTTACGGGATGTATTATGGTATACCAATGTCCGTCTGTCCGTCCATCGTCAACATGTCGGACATTAACTCAAAACGCTTTAACCAATTTGCATAAAACTTTGGTGAATTGTTTATATCTATTGATGTGAGCTCCTTTAGTTTTTTATAAATTTGAGATTTTACGTTTCGAGTTATGGGGTTTTATTCATTAAAAAAGGGGATTTTAAGTTTTCAGACAATAACTCAAGAATGCTTTCACCAACTTGCTAGAAATTGTGGTGAATTGTTTATATCTATTGACATGAGCTCTCTTTTGATTTTTATAAATTTTAGATTTTACGTTTCGGAGTTACAGGGTTTTATTCATTAAAAAGGGATTTTCCAGTTTTTCGCAAAACTCAAAATGCTTTCAGCAGTTCTTATGAAACTTTGGTGAATTGTTTATAGCTATTGATGTAAGCTCCTTTAGAATTTTATAAATTTTACATTTTACATTTTTAAGTTATGGGGTTTATTCATTAAAAAGGGGATTTTCCAGTTTTCTCACAATAACTCAAAATGCTGTCAGCAATTCTCATGAAACTTTAGGGAATTGTTTATATCTATTGATATAAGCTCCTTTTGATTTTCATAAATTTCTAATATGACATTGAGAATTAATTGAACTTTATAGTCTGACAACAGATTTACTAAGTATTGCGCAACAGCACAGTGTACAGTGTATTGCACAACAGCAAAAATCTTTAATTGAATATAAATTCAATTCATATAACCAATTTCAAGTTCTTTGACTACATTTATTCAGAAACCTATAATATGTCAAATATTTAATTACAATCCAAATTCAGACCTGTATCAAGCTTGAATATTGTGTCCATTTTGCCCCAATTGTTCAGGGTTGGACCTCTGCGGGCGTATCCAGCTGCGCTCAGCGAAGCAGTTTATTTTGTATGAGAAGCTATAATTAATTGACTATCTATTTTCTCGCCTCGATGAAAGTTGGGGAAAGTGAGACATACGGATTGCTTTTCTGGGTACGATGGCATCAACAATTAGATAACTGATTTTTAGGTTATTGCCCCTGAATTGATAATTTTAAGAAAATTTTGCAGGTTTGGTTATTATTTTCAAATTATTATAGGCAAATATATGTTGTAAACAAAAATGTTTAGTAAAGTAAGATCTACAAATAAGTATATAGTCATGTTCATCAAAGTTTATCATGGAACAAAATGTTTGGCATGCATAGTACCAGTTTTGACTTGTACTATAAACAAAGAATGGAAACTGGGAATGTGTCAAAGAGACAACCTGAAAACAAAACAGAAAATAGCTTAAGGCCAGCAATGGGCCTTCAACACAATCCATAATCCAACACCCAGAAGCAAGATCAGGACCTTATTCATTAATGTATGCTAGTACAAAAAGAACTTGACGTCACTTCACTTCAAAACAGATACGAACCAAGATAACAAAAGCGTACAAGACTTACAAAAGCTACCTAGATGTTCCTGAATTAGGACATGCACAAAATTAAGCAAGTTATACATGTTTTGTGAGATATAAATCAATAAATTTTGTACTTTTAGCCAATGTGGAATAAATAAATACACTGATATACATACAGGAAGTATATTTGAAAAAAAATATATCATGTTTGTACTTATGTTGTGCTGTAACATAACAGTCCCATGTTAAAGACAGGGCTTGGATACAGTACATACATTTTATCCCTCTTCACAACTCAAAATCTTATTTATAATTTTAGTGGTCATTTGTGGCTGTGTTCATATTTGCTTTTCGTTTATTGTTTTTAGCTCACCTGTCCTAATTGCCATGTAATATTCTCAGAATGCTGGATATTTTCCACACTGGTTTGTGTCCACACTTATTAATTACATTTTAACTTACAAGCAAAAGAAAACGTTGATGAAAATTTAAATAAAAACTACAGGTGAACGAGTCAGGCTCTTGAGAGCCTCATCTATTGTCTCTAGTTAAAGAGCTTCCTGAAACTACTGAATCAATTCAAACCAAAGTGACATGATCGATGGTCCTTGGTGTGTAAAATATGGCTTGAATATTGTATGTCAATAAAAGAAGATTTGAAAGAAAAACATCAGCATTTTAGGCGCATGGAGCCTGTAGTTTACCGTTTTGCTGTGCTCACTGATAACAGCTTTATATCAGGGCTGGGCCTTTATACTTTGTTGTGTCTTTCTGGTGAGAATTTTATCTTAAAAATATCACAAAAGTGGGTCAATAAAATTGACCACCTCTTGAGTCATCTGGAGGACAGGGCGCTAACAAACATTGTTAACACTGCAAGGTTCTGAATGCGTTTGTCCTATGTCATGGAGGGTGATCATGGAAGTGGGGACTGTGTTGGAAGAGACGACAACCAAACCACAGTGCAGAAAACAGCCCATGGCCACCAATGGGTCTATGACACAGGTGATCTGGTATTTCGGTGATTGTCGTTAGTTTGCTGGCTTTCATATTTTATTTTGTTTCTGATTCTGATTGTGTGTTTTCAAAACAAGAATTAAAAGAATTTGTAAAGATTTGGTGCGGTCCACAAAGTTTACACAATTTTACTGTCTCGCTTGACGGAGTCAAAAGCGAGACATAGGTAAACTATGCTGTTTCAGCGGCAGCGTTAACAATGTATTAGTTTGTGATTAGGTCTAGTTTATGGTGAACCACTAGTGGTAGGTCAAATATATTTGGTATGCAGTTATGTTAGCATTGGCACATCTCATTACCATGGAGATTATTTGGCCCTGCCCCCTCAGTTATGGTCTATTGACTTTGAAACTTTTGCTTAGTTTTCATGTATTAGTTTGTGATTAGGTCAGTTTATGGGGAACCACTAGTGGTACGTTAATGATAATTGGTATGCAGTTGTATAAGCATTGGCATATCACATTTCCATGGAGATTATTTGGCCCGCCCCTCAGTCATGGTCTATTGACTTTGAAACTTTTGCTTTGTTTTCATATATTAGTTTTTGGTTAGGTTGTTTTATGGGGAACCACTAGTAGTACTGGTCAATGATATTTGTTATGCAGTTGTATTAGCATTGGCATATCTCACATGGAGATTATTTGATCCCGCTTCCTCAGGTTTATTGACTTTGAAATTTTGCTTAGTTTACATGTATAAGTTTGTATTTAGGTATGTTTAAAGGAACTACATGTACTTGTGATAAGTCAATGGTATTTGGTATGCAGTTGTATTAGCATTGGCACATCTCATTTCCATGGATATTGTTTATAGCCATGTACTTTCAAGTCATGATTCATTGACTTTGAATATTTGCAAAACATACATGTTAAAGTGTTGGTATTTTAATTTCAACATTTGTATTATCGAAATTACAAAAAAGCGAGACATATCTCTGTGATAACAGTTTATGATAAAAAATGATATATAATCTAATTACATAGTAGTATTGAGGTGATCATGGATGGACAAGAGGACCCGCCCACCCTTTAATATGCCGATACCCGCACTAGATATGGTATATAAAACATTGATTGAAGATGAAAATAGGGTGACATATGATGTAAAGCAATGATTATTTATCTCTACAAAAGTATTTTAAAAACACACGTTGGAACTTGAGTAAATGCATGTAGAGCAGGCCAAATCTGTGGTCAAATCCCTTTTTGTCATCAAAACAAATACTTAGGATTATTTATCAAATGAAAGAAAAAGAAAAAAAACTATTGGATCGCTTGCCAACACGATATGTGTAATAAAAAGGGTAAGCCATGATATGAAATAACGTATGTATTAAGGGACATTTGTACATCTGCGTATCCTTCAGTGTTAGATAGAGTTTTGTGGAAGGTTCATCAAAGGAACCACCAACCACAGGCACTTGTCTCGGATTTTTTTATCTATAAACCTTAATGTAACACTTATATTAAGGTACGTGGGGAAAATATTCTTAGACAAGTGCCTGTGCCACCTACCGAGAGTTTAAAAAAAAATTCATAATCAGAAAATTTACGATCAGTTAAAGCAAGGAGGTTATATGAGACTCATATAACCTCCTTGGTTAAAGTAAAACTGACAAATTCATTAAATAGGAATACACCGTAGAGGCAATGAAAACCATGTGTTAAACTTGACACAATACCGATATTAAAGGTTACAGCTACAGCTTTCAAAGAAAAAAATAGAAAGGAGTCATAAAATTTAAATTGCATCTATATAAGAATAGCCCAACCATTTATGACCTTGGATTCAATACTTTCTATTTCTGTTTTCTGATATTTTCTTTACTTATTTTACTTTTCTATTTGCCGTTTAAATACCGTTTTATTATCAAATGCACCCCAAAAAAAAATAAAATAAAAATAAAAATTTTATACAGAAAAAGAAAATATTACCACGCCGTCTAAGTAAACACAACTGTGTATTGACCTGTTTACAGTTACTAGGTATATTTACTTCAATATATTCTGCATTTATTGAATATATGAATCCAACATGAGATTAACCAAATCTCTAGATAACGAAATATATAAGTTTTCGTTACCTCACGTTACACCGTGCTTACGCAGTACGTACGGCGCTAACATAAGTTTGTTAAGGATGTTTGCTACTATTGATTTTGACATTTTGTCAGATATTTGGAATCCTCCACTTATGATTTATAAGATGTCCGATTTATTTGACTTAACTTGTAACAAATTGCTTGTGTTGACATCTGTCAAATATCATACATATGTAGTTGTTCTTCTTTCAGATAGAATCTGAATAAAAAACATGACGGAATTTGACAATTTTAAAGAAGATCTCAACAAAACATTTCCATGCAGACAATCGCAGATTAATTTGTTATTGTCATTGTTTGGACAGGTGAGTGAAAAAAAGGGTTTTAGATTACATAAAAATGAAGGAATAGGTTCTTGAATTTCAATCTTTCAAGTTGTTTGGTTGTTTTCCATCTTGGTTTAAAAATAAATGTGTCGGATTCCCCCGGTTGCCAACCAAGACGGCAGACATGGCTGAAAATACGGATACATGTCAACTCGTACCTTCGGCAACTTGTACTCAACCAACTCGTACCATATTTTTACCAACTCGTATTTCTACCAACTCATACCCAATATTTTTTTAACATTATAATGCTTCATTTATAAGATTATTTAATTTAATTGCTATTATTATTTTGTAGTTGATCTAGCTACTGATAGGATTTATATCTAAATAAAATCATGAAGTTTGAATGATCCATAGAATATTGGATATTTTTTACTGAATATTGCGATGGACATGTGATTTTTTTCGTGTTAGTACAATGTATATATAATGAATACCTTTCTAATTCTTTTGAAACCATAACCATTGTATTAATCAAATTGCAAAAGTTCTGTATATATTCATTAGATACTATAATCAATAACAGATAAGAATAACAATACATTAAATCAATCAATTTATCTGAATCAAAATTTCATTTGATAACTGTTCATCACCAAATGTTTTCATGTTCAATAAATGTTCAATATATTTACTGTTCAATGACACAAGTAACCACTGAGTGGTTTCATTCAAACAACGGAATGTCTTTTAATCAGCCGACGGACCGTTCAGCAGACCACACATACGGATGAGCTATGCAAAGGCATTTGTCATCAAGTTTTTTTGGAAAGTTTGCTATAGCTTGCTATAGCAATATACTTTCCTTTGGCATCGGCCTCAAACCGGAAGTTGGACAGACTGTCTTACTATAGGATGTGTGTTCTACTCCTTGATAATGTAGTACTAGTGTTTGAATACAAATATAGGAAGATGCTTTTCAAATTTTGAGTTACTTCTATTTTGATAAGCTTTCAGATTGAATAAAAATGGACTGAATGTTCACCGACATTTCAAATGAATCCAACTTCATTTTGAAAATGGGTATTACAAACACTACTTCGCTGATCTGCCCTGCGCGGAAGATAAAACCAATTCACATCAACACGAGGCAGCAGTTTCTACGTTTTAATTCATTGAAAATTAAGAGGGCCTGATATTTATTTCGCGGTGTGTGTTGGGTTTTTTTTACACTTCTTCATGAAATTAATAAATTCTTATTGTTAAGAAACATCGTAATCTTTTCACTTTTTACGTTTGTAAATGGTATTAGGTGTGACCTCTATAAATTATGCATACTTTGAACTGTCAGCCATTTTGTATGTTTATGTTACCTGTATGTTTCCCTACGGGATTCCCCAGACATGCGTGAGATCCATATATGTAAATCTCCCGACGGGAGTACAACAATCCCGGTTTCAGGGGTCTCCGATTGAAGAGAAAGTAAATACCGTGTTTAAAATATTTCATGAATGAACATTTTCCAGTGCCATTTACAATATTTACAAATGTTTTTAAAGACATAAAAGCCTGAGTGTATCGAAAGTATCATATCTCGGCCCTTAACAAACTTGTCCTATAACATAATCGGCCTCACATAATTACTATAGAACCCTATGGGATTTTATTTTAATGACTATAACTTGAAAACAGTAAGTAATAGATACAGTATTGATCACAGGACAATAAAACAAATCAAATAAAATATAGGGTGAGTCCCTGGGAGTCACCCATCCCCCCTTATTTAAGATGTGCTTTTATCTTGTAAACGGTCGAGGACCCCACCCCTAAAACACAGTGATCGGGAAGGACGTGCGCCCAGCGCCTATAGCGCATATCGACCAGAAATGGCGATAGAGTGACAAATGTAGCGCCACGTGGCGCGCGATATTATTCACTTGTTTGAAACATTTAGATATCGTCAAATGGATTTCGAACCACCTCTTTGCTATACACTTTTTTTTACTGAAATTCAAATGGCATATATATTCTTGTAAGGATCACTGAAAACAATAAAACAAATCAAATGTAATATTGGGGGAGTCCCCTGGATCACCCCCAACCCCATCTGTTTGAGAACTTGTAACCGGTTGAGGTCCCCACCCTTAACCGTATATATTCATGTATGGGACAATAAAATAAATCAAATGAAATATAGGGCGAGTCCCTGGGGGTCACCCCATCCCCTCCTGTTTGAGAACTTGTAAACAGTCGAGATTCCCACCCCTAAACAATAAATATTATTTTATGGGACAATAAAACAAATCAAATGAAATATAGGGGAAGTCCACAGGGGTCATCCCCCCTTCTTTTTGGAAACTTGCAAACGGTCGAGATCTCCACCACGAAACCATATATATTCTTGTATGGGACAATAAAACAAATCATATGAAATATAGCGGGAGTCCCTGGGGGGTCACCCCACCCCTTCCTGTTTGAGAACTTGTAAACGGCCGAGATCCCCACACCTAAACCATATATATTCTTGTATGGGACAATAAAACAAATCAAATGAAATATAGGGGAAGTCCACAGGGGTCACTACCAACCCCCTTCTGTATGAAAACTTGGAAACGGTCGAGTTCCCACTCCGAAACCATAAATATTGTTGTATGGGACAATAAAACAAATCAAATGAAATAAATGTTGAGTCCCCTGGGGTCACTCACACCCCCTCCTGTTTGAAAACTTGTAAAGGGTCGAGATCTCAATCCCTTAAACCATATATATTCTTGTATGGGACAAAAAAAACAACAAGTCAAATGAAATAAAGGGCAAGTCTCCCCTCTCCACAGGTGCTATCCAGCACTTTGTTGATAATTTGCTTAACTAATAAAGAATTGAAATTGAAAAATAATACAAAAATGTTCAAAGAGTATATTATAGTTCGCGTGCCAGTGATTAATTGATCATTGTTTCACACCTGAAGCATGTCGATTACCAGTAAATCAACAATTATTCACACATGAAGCGTGCCGTTAATTAATTTATCAACACAACTTCACACCTGATCTAATCTGACAGAGTTCAAATTTGCACAGTAATTCAAATATATTTTACAATACAATACTATAATAATTTATTAACGTCTCGCCATCAATAATACAGTATACACATTTCACATTGTAAAAGTAAAGTTTTAAAAAATATTAATGCCATTCTAGAAAGAATTATGAGAGACGGATTAAAAAGGAACCAGTATTTACACATTCTTAAAAAGCTATTATAAAACAAAAGTTAAATCATAAAACATATTTACATCTGTTATCGTTAAAAAACGTCTTCTACGATCTAAAATGAGTTTGCAGGTTTTGGCACATTTTGTATCTCACTAATATTGTTATTCGCTAAAAATAAATAAAAGTTTGTGAAATTCGGCCAAAGACTGTAATTTTCGTTTTTACAAGACTTTGTTGCATTTAATAATAGTAATAATACTTAATTCCAAAAGCAAATACAGCTTATTGGAACATTCACATAATGATCATACTTTTATATGCCCAATAACAGGATTGTGTACAAAATATTCTTGAGATACACAATATAAAATATCAAAAGTGTACATGGAATACTACATAATACATGATAATACTAAATACGAGAGGAGAATGATATATAAACACAATACATGAGAACACATATATTATATACAGGCAATAATAAACTCTTTAAGTGTTTCTTATGATTTTAAAAATATGCCTAAATCATTAAATTCATTGATATTTCTGACAAATAGCATGTGGATAAGTTTGTATACAGATGAATTTTCCCAATAATATTTATTAATATACTTTTCTTGGATTTGACTACATTTTTGACATTCATGTATATAATGGAATTCATCTTTAATAGAGCTAATGTTAAAGCTGGTACATAACCAATTAATTTTATGAACATTATAATAGCTGCCTACTCAGGGCTTCCAAAATTTTTTTGAGCCAGCCGGACATTTCATGTCTTATCCCGATTTTAAATCCCTTTAGACTTAGTAAATTAGGCAACTATGATAATCAGTTGGCCATCATATATGATATAACCAATGATTGACATTAAAACGATATTAAACTTTACTTTGATATAAATTCGATGTTCTGACGTAAAGTGTTAAATTGAAAGGGCAGCATTGGAAGTGTGCAACATCAGCGTACTAATTCTGCCTAATTCTGCTTTAGACTCTTTATTTGTGCAAAATAACGTTGTCAAAAACTTTACTTTCGTTTTTAAAATCACATTTTCCTAATGCCGGATGTTGACTAGACAATGGTAAATCACGGATCAGAGAGGGATACGTAATATCCGTGTAAGTTGTACGATTGAGTTAAGTAGCCTTTTCAAGTTATTTCTTCAAGAAAATACTTGAAATGAACGTTAGATAAAGGTATCAATGATAATTTTAGCATTATTGAAGAATTAGGATGCATAATTAAATTTCCCACCAGCGCACAATAGACAATATAGACACATGCGCACACGTGTACTAGTTCAAACAAGTGGTTCTGATGATTATTCGTTTAAAACCTTTTCAATTTTTTCATCAAATCATATTTATTAACGTATTTCTTATAATTTCAAACTTTTAGACTAAATTAATTAGATGCAACCCGCTGAAATGTAAGAAAATAACTTTGAATACCCTTTAGCGTACCCCCAGTATTTAACACGATGTACAGTGTTTATAATGAATATCATACAAATTCGAATTCATTTATAAATATTCTTATTTGAAGAATTATTTTAAAATCTAAGGATACTTTTTTTAAAACTGAATGCTCATTTACAATAATATCTACAAAGCGTAATTAAATAGGATGCTCCATACACGCTTACATGTTTGACCTCGTTTACCTGATCACCTTTATGTCCATTGTTATGCATCATCAATTCTATTGATTAAGACAAGGTAAGGTCTCTCATCAAAGGTAATGACATGTAATCAGTGAATGATTTATGTCTTCAATATTACTTATTGAAGGGATAACTGTTTGACAGCTTGTTGTTTTTTAAATAAAAGAACAAATGTTTTTTTCTACTTTTTATTGATGTACCAAGCCGTGCATTTATGTACCCAGAGGATTAGACTAACTGAGACACTTCAAAATATGAAATATGCTGCATCTGTTCAATTTAATCCAAATATGACTGAAATATCTTTGTGAAATAGATTGCCACAATTATAAACTATAATGCCCAAACGGACATTTTTACCGATAGATAGTTGGTAAAAAAAGTGAAATTACCGTTTTATGAAAATGCCTTGAATAACAAAAAGTGGCAAACCTATGATATTTGACCGTTTGAGGCTGAGAGCAGCCAGACTTTTTATATAAATTTTGGTCAAGTCCGGAATATATGACCATTTTGGAAGCCATGTGCCTATTAAACATAAAGTATATCTATACAATGACAATTACTTCAATTCTAAAAAGATAAAAGATATGATGACATTTAGGAAATGGCCCTTATGTGAGATTAGTGTTTAATTGCAAATTAACGGCAAAATTACGGTGATAAAAGCATGTTTAAAGTAGTGGGCTTAATTTTTTCCAAAAAATAAAACATAAACATAAATCAACTTACCGGTTTCACGAAGACGATGCTGCCAGTTGTCACATGTCACATTGTAGAGCATCTTGTCAAGTCATAACTGTCTTTTTGCATTCATTACAACGTGGATGAACCATGATTGCAAATGAAGAAGATCATACATTTCACCATGGTTTATATATTTTTTCCCAGAGCTTGGTTTTTACAACGTTTTAGCCATGCATTTTCTTTTTGGTGAGGATAATGATTGTTCAAGTATAGCTCAACGGACTTTGATGTTCAAAGTGCCAAATTTATACCGAATTTTTGTTTTTATATACTTCTCTATGTTTATTTCTTATTTAAACAAATCCATTCTATTTTTGTAGGTCTATTATCCACTAATGACCACTGATTAGTATATTGTGTGCTCATAATTATTTAATATGCATATCAAATAAATTGCCGTTCAAACAATTTCATATAATTAAAAATTCTAAGAACTAATGATTAATGATTAGCATTTGATTAGCTTTGATATATTTGAAACAATTATGATTGCATCATATTAGCAATGAAATATGTTGCTATATTGATATATGAAAGAAAGTTATAGCTACTATGTATATAATAATATCAAATAAATCATGGGCACGAGTTGGTTGAGTACGCGTTGCTGAAAGTACGAGTTGTCGTGTACCCGAAAATAGAACCTGGAAGTTTTGTCTATTATCTTGAAAACCACTATAGATTGAAAAAATCTGAAAAGGCAGAAATGTTTGGAATGATGAGATCTACCTATTGTCCATTTACTTCTAAACTGTAGGACGACTTTTTATAGGAGTTATTGCCCTTAAATGACAAATTTTACTAACTTTTTAAATTTTTGCCCATTATCTTGAAAATTATAATAGATAGAAAAAAACTTTAAAAAGCATAAAATGATCAGCAAGACAAGATCCACTAATAAGTCAAACAGTTTAAATCATCTGACAACCCCTTATTGGAGTTATTGCCCTTTAATGAAAATATTTACTAATTTTTTGCTTTTTTGCCTTATATTTGAAAAACTATAATAGATAGATAGAAACTTAAATGAGCAAAAATAAACGCCAAGACAAGATCTACAAAGAACTTAACATGGTTGAAATCGTCTGATGGCTCATTTTTGGAGTTTTTGCCCTTTAATGAGTTGCCGAAAGTACGAGTTGTCGTGTACCCGAAAATAGAACCTGCAAGTTTTGTCTATTATCTTGAAAACCACTATAGATTGAAAAAATCTGAAAAGGCAGAAATGTTTGAAATGATGAGATCTACCTATTGTCCAATTACTTCTAAACTGTAGGACGACTTTTTATAGGAGTTATTTCCCTTAAATGACAAATTTTACCAACTTTTTTAATTTTTGCCCATTATCTTGAAAATTATAATAGATAGAGAAAATAACTTTAAAAAGCATAAAATGATCAGCAAGACAAGATCTACAAATAAGTCAAATGGTTTAAATCATCTGACAACCCCTTATTGAAGTTATTGCCCTTTAATGACAATATTTACTAATTTTTTGCATTTTGCCTTATATTTGAAAAACTATAATAGATAGATAGAAACTTAAATGAGCAAAAATAAACACCAAGACAAGATCTACAAAGAAGTTAACATGGTTGAAATCGTCTGATGACCTCTTTTTGGAGTTTTTGCCCTTTAATGAAAATTTTAACTATTTTTTTTTGTGTTTTTCGCATAATATTTTAAAAAACTATAATAGATAGATAGAAGATCTACAAATAAGTCAACAAGGTTCAAATTGTCTGATGACCCCGTATTGGAGTTGTTCTCTGATATAGCTATTTTTGTAATTTTTTTTCATTTTTGCCAACTATCTGAAAAAAAACTGTATTTGATGGATAGAAACTTAAATAAGCAAAAATGATCAGCCAGACTAGATAAACAAAGAAGAGATTTTTGTCACAAAGATGGAGAAGTTTAAAAGGTGCATGTGTACCTAGGTGAGCAACACAGGGTCTTCAGAACCTCTAGTTACTCTTTTAAATGAAAACTGTTATAATGCATTTTTAAAGCATGTGATAATTATATCTTTGATACTTGGGATATCGGTTTGTTAATCTATAGATACTACTGTATCACAACAGTAATGTAAATTCAGATATTATTGTGAGGTTTTTATTAATGCGAATAATGCAACCAGGCAAGGATCACATTAAAAGTACTTGCATTCTGATATCTGATACTTGTATTTGTAGACAGCTTTTCATGAAATCGCAATATATATAATTAATCTTGCATTCTTGTCCGTTCTTTGAAAATTGCATTAATAAATGCATGCAATAATTTCTGAATTGATAGTATTTGATATTATTTTTATTGAAATTACAAAGTACACTTACACATTTGTTGTTCTTATATGCCCGTTTACGGGATGTATAATGGCATACCGTTGTACGTCCATCCATCATCAACATGTCGGACAATAACTAAAAAATGCTTTATCCAGTTTGCATGAAACTTTGGTGAATTGTTTATATCTATTGACATGAGCTCCCTTTCGATTTTTATAAATTTTAGATTTTACGTTTCCAAGTTATGGACATTTATGCATTAAAAAGGGGGGATTTTCCAGTTTTCGGACAATATATCAAAAATGCTTTGAGCAGTTTTCTTGAAACTTTGGTGAATTGTTTATATCTATTCCTTTCGATTTTTATGAATTTTAGATTTTACGTTTCAGAGTTATGGATTTTATTCTTTAAAAAAAGGGGTGATTTTCCAGTTTTCGGACAATATCCTTAAAGTGCTTTGAGGAGTTTTCATGAAACTTTGGTGACTGGTTTATATCTATTAGAATTACCTCTATTTTGTTTTTTTATAAATTTCTGATATGTCATGGAGAAGTTATTGAACTTTATTCTTTGAAAAAGCGACGAGCGTATCATGCGCTCATCGCGCAGCTGTTTATTGATTTCGTAATACCAGGTTGTTTATCCATGATTGTATACATAGGTATTTTGTATTTTTAACAGAGACATCAGTATACATATGCCAGTCTGTTTATCTATGGACACACAGGTACAGGAAAGACTGCAGTAACTACGTACATTCTAAATCATTTAAAGGTTAGAAACAGTTAAAACAAATCATATTCTACATTTAATTCCCTTCAGGTTTATTTTCATATCTCTTTGTGTTTTAACATGCAGGAAAAAAAGAAAAGAAAGTTTAATAATGTACTCAGAACTTAACTAGCAAAGGTATATTACACAATCTTTTTATTGAATTCCTTGTAACACTTTCTTGGCTTTTAATATTTTTAATGCAATGATAATTTATTTCTAAATGTAACCTTCGTATAATTGATTTGACTTTTTCTTTATTTAAGTATTTTTTAATTGAAGTATATGAACTTACCCAACCTCAGAGATGTACTGTTATCAATTTTCTTTATTTTGTTAGTTGCCTCATGTTTTGGTAAACTGTGTGGAGTGTTACAGTTCCAGATTTCTATATGAGATGATACTGAACAGTCTCCACGTAAATAGTGTCACAGAATCATCTGATTTAGTGAAGTGTGATAATATGAATGATTTCGTTAGAATGTTTAAGCAGGTCTCAGAAGAAAAGGGGATTGACAAAGAAACTATCTACATTGTAAGTAAACCTAAACTAGTTCTCATAAGTGGTTTTGGTGGCGAAACTTCAGAAAAATAACAGTGTAGAATTTACCTGTATTGTTTGCTGTAGATCATTATTTTGAGTCTTGCTCTTTTTGCGAAGATAATTCAATCAAAAATTGCACAATTTTCTTAGGAATTTTTTAGTACTGGAAATTCTTCCCTCAAACTTTCTTCATTATTGGATATTTTCCTTTTATTTGATAGAATATCCTTGGATATATTTTCCGGTGCCTTATTACCATTGACAGTGCAAGTTAACAGAACAAATTGAAGCATTTTATATTTATCAGTTAGCTAGAAATGAACAGCTAGTTTAAAAAATCAGATAAATGAAACATTCAATGAAACATAATTGCTATTAGCAAAACTTTACTGTGAAATAATTTCAAAAAGGTTTTAAATCCAGATTTGCCGTAAGAATAAAAAGCTCAGTTACTGAGTTCTGTTTGAGTCTTCTCTCAGGATGTTAGACATATTAACTTAGTACTGTGGATAGGTCAGATGTCAAGAAATTAATAGAAGGCCAGATGTGGATCCAGGATTTCAAAATCCATCTCTGAAGGCAGATGACAGAATTTAGCTGACATGACTTTTACAAATACACACACCATTTCACTATATATTTTTAAGATTGCTCTTACATTAGTTGGAGTAAAATGACATGAAAGAAAAATATTACAATAACAAAATATCTGTATTGTAAGACATTGTTTACTTTCAGGTATTAGACAAAGCAGAAAGACTTAGAGAAATGGAAATGAATATCCTGCCTGCATTTCTCAGGTTACAAGAACTGGTAAGATGCTTTATTGTACACACGAATAAGAGGAAGTGTGGGGATAATGTCAGGCCCGTAGCCAGGGGGTTGGAGGGGTTCATACAAACCCACCTTTGAAAACAAATAAGCACTATTAAAGTCAATGTTTGAAAAAAGTAAAATAACAAAAATACCGAACTCCAAGGAAAATTCAAATCGGAAAGTGCCTTATAAATGGCAAAATCAAAAGCTCAAACACATCAAATGAAAGGAAAACAACTGTCATATTCCTGACTTGGTACAGGCATTTCCTTATGTAGAAAATGGTGGATTAAACTGGTTTTATAGCTAGCTAAACCTCTCACTTGTTTCACAGTCGCATAAAATTCCATTATATTGACAACAATGTGTGAACAAAACAAACAGACTGTGACTATCAAAGTCTAGATATTATTTGAAATTGACGTTGCGAGTCGATGTAAACCCCCCTGGCTATGGGCCTCAATGTTACCGAGACTGTAGACTAAACCACAACTTTATCAAGTAGAAGCTGTCTTAAAATATATATGCAAATATTTTCTTATTTTCTTTTATGAGATTATTTAACCTATCAAAAACTACTATTTCACATAAAATAAACCTTATTACTGTTACACAAATATTGAACAAGACTTTGAGTATGCATAAAATATAAACAGAAATTCCATACACATAATTTTAGAATGGTGACCCATCATAAGAGATCAATTGTCTTAAAAGATTATTTTTTGATGAAAGGGTGTGTTTTATTTTTTAAGACTGGTTTCATTGATTGACCAAAATTTTAAATTGTCACTTCCTTAAAATTTAGTATGAATTTTTTTTCATATAATTTTAAAACCAAAAGTAATTTTTATGTTTTCATCAAAGGTCCTTTGTCTTTTATTTGAGTATAATAAAATCTTTGATCATTTTACCACCCCCCACTCCCCTTTTAATATGTCATTAAAACGTGATCATTTAGAAGTCAATGTAAGTTTTAAAGAATAAGCAGGTGTCAAAACCATAGTTTGATTTTAATATATAGATGTAAGGAATTGTGGCTGGTAGTGACAGCAAAAATCTGACACAAATAAAAAAAAAATTGGGTCATCCAAATAGTTACCTGGTACTACATTTGTTTAATAGAAAGAGTGTTGATTTATATTGATTTCAATGACATTTTACTTTGTAGACTCAGCAAAATGTTTGTGTTCTTTTGTTGTCGGAGATAGTATGGGAGAAATTCAGAACAGGATCAGGCTATTGTGAACCTTTTGTTCTTCATTTTTCTGACTACACAAATGGCAAGTATAACAGTACTAATTTTTTAGGGACTTTGTATATTTTATACTCTTGTGGTGTCATCAGCAAGCTTAAAATGAAATAGATGTGGTAGGATTTTCAATTAGACAGCTTTTACCCAATGCAAAGACCAATGGAGAATGATGAAAACATCTGTTGGTCACAGGTAAAATTCTAGTTTGGAAAGTGTAGACAATGTATAAGCCTTTATATACTTAAAAGATGAAATAAATATTCCTCAGACATTTTTGTGTAAGATGAAAGGTGTATATTATAGATTCAGTATTTTTATGCCCCCGCCGCAGCCAAGGGGGCATTTTAAAAGTGTTACCCTTGTTCATACATACGTACATATGTACGTATTTCCAAAAAATTAGTTTCTGTTCTCTAACTTTAGTTTGCCTCAACCAAATGTTATGAAACTTATACACAATGCTTATTACCACAAAACACAGATCAAGTTCGAATTTGGGTGGCATCACTTTTACTGTTCTTGAATTATGTCCCTTTATAACATATGCAAGCAGGGCATCATCTGTGTCCCATAGACACATTCTCCATTTATTTGTTAATAATGTGACAAGACTAATTTAACATTACTGAAAACTTCTTTTTAAATTCTGAGTGTATAACTTGTGTGAAATATAACTTGAAATGAAATTTATTAAGCTCATATTTAACAATGAGCATCAGTTATAAATGCATGCAATATTTTCATATTTACAGTAATAATTCTCATTGTCACTGTATTGCCTTGAGTGATGGAGTAATTATATATGTGAGAGCAAACTTTGTGTTTATTTGGCAAAGAGTCCTGATGATTTTCTCTCATCTCGTATGTAAATGATTTTTTTGTTCAATAGACCAGCTAATAGAAATAATGATGCTTGATCATCCAACTGAATATGATGAGAATTTCTACAGACTGTATCTAAACCTAGTACTGAGTGTGTTTCAAATGGTGTGCAGAAATTTGAAGGAGCTACATCATTTGGTATGTTATCACTCATTCCTAAACTGCATTTTTTGAGTTATCTCCCCCTAATTCTGTATTTCTATCTACTACTCACTGTTTTAAGTCATTGTTAGAATATTTGAAGGAATTGCATTTTCTGATGAGTGATTTACACTGGAATCTGTATCTCAAACCAAAATTAGAGTCAGTATGATTATCAACTGTCATGATTTTCAAATAATTACACTTAAAGGTGTAAGTATTAATTGGAAACAACCCCATTCTTAATTCACTAAAGTTGATATCTCATGACCTGTTACATAATTAAATAGACACAATTTATTACACACCTAACTGAATACGCACATTCTTGACCTCAATAGTATACCTACAAATGTATTATTTATTTTGATCTACACACTTGTAAAAACAGTGTCATTATCATCTGTTACATAAGTCAATAATCAAGTTCTAATTAATTAGTAACAATTATCAGAAATTTAGTCAAAACAATAAACAAAATTGCATAACTCTTACCTGAGCATTTTCTGCCATAAAATTTATTTGTTTGTTCTACATTTGTTAATATTTTTGAAAGCGATTTTTTTTTTTTTAAATTAAATTAATTAGATTTTTAACTCTAGAAATATTTTACAAATTAACATGCAGTTTATTGTATATATATACATGTCTGTTTTTAAAGTGTCTCGTAAGTCAACTGTTTGGCTGGGCATTGATTGCATTTTAAAGATATCACTAAATTTATTTGTATATATGTACTGTATCAATCAATGTATGACACTCAAATAGAATAGATTTATTATTATTATTGGTGGAAGAAGACTTCAAGTCTTCTGAAGGCCTATGGTGCCGACTTTAAAATCATTGAACCACCTCCGTATGCCGCATCCGTTTCTGTGTATTACAATTTCATAACAACTTCCGATTCTTGACACCGATTTTACACATGATTAAGCATCTGAATCATTTAATTTGTAAATTAGGATTGAAAACAATCACTATCGTTAATATTTACCCTTTTATTTATGTAATTTATTAGATTTCATCTCATCTACATGAACGTTATTTGTTTACTTGTAACGGATGTTTTAATGTAGATATTTGTAGTACCCATGCGTGAATTTGGTATCGGGACAACTCGCCCTGTTTACATGTTCGCCCTTGGTCTGTTCGTCCTGAGTTCTTTCGCCCGTATAGTACGTTCACCCTGTGTTCATTCTCTTCACTCTTATCTTACACAACGTTTTATAATACGTCCTTGCATTTATTAAAAATATTGATATTAAGGGTATCGTTAAAAGCTCTAAAACACGATTTAGTGAAAATCATCTGTTCCTTATTTTGTTCCCAAGGTAAGACAATAGTGTTCAGCCAATCAAATTCTGTGTTTCTCATGATCAAATTAATAAGCCAATCAAAACGTTTTCTCTGAAGATTATTCTAACATGCTAGATTTTGAACTTGTGTTGTTTTCATCTAGTACTTTAAAAATACTTTTAAATAATACAAGTGAAAACAACTCCGTTTCTACTTGGTGTTCCTAATTGGAAGGAAATACGAAGAAGAAGAAGAAGAAGTTGTATAATCGTGAACATGGCATGTGAATTTTTATCTGCAAGGAGGTTCTTACACAGCTTAAGGATAAAAGCATGACTGATTGACCAAATTCAATGATGCAGTACTACCATAAAGATAATAAATAGTATTTTTTCACTAATTTATTGACATTATACTTTTGTAACATATGTTATTTTGTATTCAATTAAATCATTTAAAGCACAATGTACTATTCTTTTTCACAAAGACAAACAAACAGGTTGGGACCCCCACCCCCACCCCACCCATTATGAGTGGTGTCCCTTAAATGAGGACTGTCCCTAAAAAGGGTCATTTACTGTTGAAAAAAGAAAGAAAATTTTAAAGATTTTAACTCAAAAGTGGGAAAATTCATTATATTTGGAACAACTTTTCTAAATGAGGGGTCAAATTAATAAAGAAGATATAAGTTTAGAAACATCACAAAATTCTTTTGACATGTTTTGACACTTTAATACTTGATAGATGCATAGTTCTTGGGAAAAGTTTCATCAAATAATATGAATATAGAGGTGCTCATTTTTACAGTGGGTTGTAATGTTCTTCTAATGAGGGTGACACATCTTTGCATAATTCAAAATTGGAAATTTCAACAAGCATCTAATATTCTTACACAAGAAAATAAACCCTGGTCTGCTAGCTACATGTTCATCTTTTCTACTGATTTAAAACTTAAATCATGCAAACAGACTTAAGAAAAGGCATGTAAGCTCATCATACAAATATGACACTTTTCAAGACAATCCAGATCGTGCAAAATACTTCGCTAAAATTGTAACCTTTAAAATTGTTGTCGCACACTAAAAACCCCCATGGGAAATTTCAAAAGTTGGCAGGTATGTAACAAGTCTTACTATTTTTATGCCCCATTTATGGGCATTATGTTTACTGGTCTGTCCGTCCGTCCTGCTTCAGGTTAAAGTTTATGGACATGGTAGTTTTAATGAAGTTGAAATCCAATCAATTTGAAACTTAGTACACATGTGTTCCTTATGATATGATCTTTCTAATTTTACTGCCAAATTAAAGATTTTACCTAATTTTCACGGTCCACTGAACATAGAAAATGATTGTATAGATTGGAAATCCATGTACTTATGACACATTCTTGTTTGAAGAAAAAAAATACATCATAGCGATAATGGAACAAAGCAGGCTGGGTTAGTGGGGCTGCTTTTATGGTAATTCAAGTTACCTTTTAATTTATTCACCTTCTTCCACCTCAGAGCTATCAGCTCTTTGATTATTTTATTTTCTACATTTATATCCCATAATATTGCTATTTAACAGTAATTGGAAATTATTTGTTCATTTGATTTGAATACAGGAAATGTATTTTTTCTTAATGAAGAATGAACACCAATTTAGATAAAAAATAGTTATTATTTTTTTTAATTTTTGTTGTTGAGAAATTGGATTTTTGATGCCTCTTTCTGGAAATTATTAAGCCAGTTATTATTAATGGCATATAAAAAGATATATTACTTTGTTTGACGATTTCCCTTTCCATTCTTGTCAATACCATTAAATTGCAAATATTTTATTAAAAAAAAAATCTGACAGAGTCTAAAATTGTAATATCAATTATTTATATCAATATTTGCATCAATATTGCGAAATTCCCTACCTTTGGACAATAACATAGAAATTTTACAGTAAGATTGGAAATGAAAAGAGAAAAAAATATTGAAAAAAGTATGGTCAGAAAGAATATCAGACTAGCTACGAATATGGCTGGATCACAACATCGACAATGCTTTGATTTTTGTCGAGCCTTCGACTTTAGTCGAAAAAGGGAGACATAGCGATCCTACATTCCGTCGGCGTCGTCGGCGGCGGCGTCCACAAATATTCACTCTGTGGTTAAAGTTTTTGAGATTTTAATAACTTTCTTAAACCATCCTGGATTTCTACCAAACTTGGACAGAAGCTTGTTTATGATCATAAGATAGTACCCAGAAGTAAATTTTGTAAAAATAAAATTCCATTTTTTCCGTATTTTACTTGTAAATGGACTTAGTTTTTCTGCCGGGAAATATTACATTCACTCTGTGGTTAAAGTTTTTAAAATTTTAATAACTTTTTTATACTATCCTGGGTTTGTACCAAACTTGGACAGAAGCTTGTTTGTGATCATAAGATAGTATCCAGAAGTAAATTTTGTAAAAAAATAAATCCATTTTTTCCTTATTTTACTTTTAAATGGACTTAGATTTTCTGCCAGGAAACAACACATTCACTCTGTGGTTAAAGTTTTTAAAATTTTGATAACTTTCTTAAACTATCCTGGGTTTGTACCAAACTTGGACAGAAGCTTGTTTATGATCATAAGATAGTATCCAGAAGTAAATTTTGTAAAAAAATAAATCCAGTTTTTCCTTATTTGACTTTTAAATGGACTTAGATTTTCTGCTAGGAAACCAACACATTCACTCTGTGGTTAAAGTTTTTAAAATTTTAATAACTTTCTTATACTATTTTGGATTTGTACCAAACTTGGACAGAAGCTTGTTTATGATCAAAAGCTAGTATCTAGAAGGAAATTTTGTAAAAAAATAAATCCATTTTTTCCGTATTTTACTTTTAAATGGACTTAGATTTTCTGCCAGGAAACAACACATTTACTCTGTGGTTAAACTTTTTAAAATTTTAATAACTTTCTTATACTATTTTGGATTTGTACCAAACTTGGACAGAAGCTTGTTTATGATCAAAAGCTAGTATCTAGAAAGAAATTTTGTTTTCTTCCAGTTAAGATTACATTCAGTCTGCAGTTAAAGTTTTTAAACATTTATTAGATACATAAACTATCCTAGATATTTACCAAACTTGGACAGAAGCTTCTTACAATCAAAATATAGTATCAAGAGGAATATTTTTATTGATTTACTTCCTCATTTTTGTTGAGCTTACGATTAACAGAAAAAGTAGGCGAGACACTGGGTTCCGCGGAACCCTTACAAATTTTTACAACAAGAGTTATCTTCCCTTAAATGGCCAAGTTGAAAAATTGATTCTCTAAACATAAATATTTGGTTTTGTTTTTACATTTTGGATAATGCAATGAATCACTTATTTTTATTTATACAATTAAGCAGTCTTACACATAAATTGCAAACCTGTCTCGAAATTTGAAGATGAACTAGACCAATTGTGTACTGCTATTGTACAATCCAAGATGGCGGTATACAGTGAATCTACCTTGAGAGAAAAAAATCAATGGTGTTTTTTTATTATACTTTTTGTAACTAGTAAGTTGTTAATATCCTTTTTGCACTAATATTTTCATGATGTAAACTATTTTAATTTAGATTAGGTGTCTTGGTTTGTAAAATAGCAGATAACAATCAGTCCAGATCTTTAATGAAATATGCAAATTTTAAGAAAGGAATACAATCATTTGTAAGACTTTTCATCGAGAATTATGTGTTTTATGTTACAGAATATATTTTGAATTAAAAAAAATTTCAAAGCCATATAAGTGGAGATAACTCACTTTTACAAAAGATGTACAATAAATTAACCTATTTTGTTTTGTAGTAAGAAAATGAGTCTTGACCCCAATCTTTAAAAAAAAAAATTTTAAAGTATATTGTAAGAGCTATCATTTGATATTTTATATTAAAATTGTATCGTTTAGTTTTCTTTCTATTTGCATAAAATCAGTTCTCAATGCATAATCTTTACTAAATTTGATAATTTTGCACAACCTGTAGATTGAAGAAAGCTACATGACCCATACTTTTTAGTGTATATTGTTTTTTAAAGCATGATATAAGTTACATTTTGGCAAAGTATTAATCTTTATATAAATCTTTGATATCTATTTTTTCAGGCAAGGTTGAATTTTCAAAGGTATGCTGAGCCGGTGAAGACTGGTGAAGGTTTGTACTTTTGACTTGCTTTAGTTTAAAGCTGAACAAAAAGAATGATTTGTTGATAATACATCATCTCATATCCAGTTTAAACCTGTTAAAGAGACCACCTGAGACCACCTGCATTAGCCTGTTTATAAGACCACAAATTTTAGATCCCTCTGTAGTGCATTTCATACAGATTGAACCTGTATTAAAAGACCACCTGTCTTATGAGACCACCTTTTTGCTCTCCCTTAAGTGGTCTCTTGAAACAGGTTTCACTATATTGTAATTTAAATTAATTATAATATATGATATTCATTTGTGTTGATGAGAAATTATTTCGCGAAAACAAGAAAAGGTAGCCTCCATTAATTCTTTTACTTCCTATAAGTATGCAATCTAAATACTTAGTGCCACGAAAATTTAATTTCTATCATTATTTCTTTATCAGCAAGATTGACTCCTTTCTATATTATCTATGTAAAAAATTTAATTGTTTACCCATATTACTCAAAATCAGGTAAACTGACTATCATTTTTCAAATTACATTTTTTATGTACATGTATATAGAATTAGTTGGATATAAATTTTAGATTCTTTCTACATTAAAAGTGCTGATTCAGATTGAATTTTAAACTCAATACAACATTTGATCCAACCAAAAGACAACCTTTTCTTATACTTAAATGAATTGTTTAAAAAAAAAAATTTGATATACAAAATTTGCGGTATTCTTGATATCTTTTTATCATTTTGTCCTGAAAAGGAGAACCTGTTACCAGACTAAGCATTATTTAAATGGATACTGCTCAATGTGTGATGCACTGATGGAGAGGGAAAGTTGATTATTTGTATTTGAATGTTAATTTTTACAGCAACTGCTGAAGATACTAGAAAATTGTGGAAGAATATTGAACCTCATCTTAAAAAGGCATTACAGACTGTTTACCTTAGAGAAGTATCGAGGTAGGTCACAATTTATTTTGTGCTTTTACCTGCATACGAAAAACTTTTATGCTGTATTTTTATTTACCATGATTAAATTACTTCAAATGCATGGAACCATATATTAATTTATGTCAGATTTTTCCCTTTTATATCAATTTATTTCATATTATTCAATGAACCAAGAAGGATAACTCTTATGGTTCACGAAGTACTAAATGGTTGCTTTGTTTAAATATTGCTGACTGCTTGATAGTAGGCTATCTAGATTTACTCATAATGACCATGCATAACATTCAATGTAATAGATGGTACACCTAAAAAGTCTTAACAAAATTAACATTGGGAATTCAATCAAGTTAAATTTCTGGGTGATTGCTTACTTCAAAATTGCATGTTATAATGCTTCTGCCTTGGGAGGACATCATTTTGCACTATTGATACCGAGATTGATAAAATGTGATGCATATTAGCTAGGTGAGCAATACATGCTCCTATAAGACTTCCTATTTTTGAGTCAACAATTACCATACATGTCCATTTTTCTAGTCCTCCAAAATGTTGTTCATACAAAATTTTATTTTCTAGTTTTTAACATCTTGTTTGTTTTATAGTTCACAGTGGGAGAAAATGCAACAGTCAATAGAAGCTGGACAACCCCCTGCTTTGCAAGGTAATACTTAGTAATACAATTTTTAAAATAGAATTTTCTTACAACATGCATAGAAGAAATTGCTCACCATACCTTTTTCCATTTAAAATATTCCTTTACCACACCAAATCAATACGTCATGTTTTGTAAAAAGTTGGCAAAAAAATTTGTTATTAAAATACCTGTCCTAAAAGGGTCCTCCTGCAGCTGGAACCAAAATTACAAAACAAATAATTTTAAGTGGGTTGATTTTAAACATGGGCTCATTAATCCAATATTTCCTTTCTTAAGTTAATGAAATGCAAAGACAGATCTAGATTCCATCTGATTTTTTATGCTTATTCAGTTTAGTTTTTTACCTTTAAAAAGTAAAGACTTCCCTTTGACACATATGACAGATTTTATCTATGACCTTAGTAACAATGTGCATATTCCCATAAATACCTTTGTATAGGTATATTATATAGAATGTTCCCCCTTATGTCAAAATTTACAAATTAGATTTTGGTTTAAATTTGCCTGTTTAATTCATGTTTATTATTTTTAATTTTTGTGTTTTCTTCAGGGCTGTCATCCAGATCACACGTAGAGTTACCATACTATTCCAAGTTTCTACTGATAGCAGCTTATCTAGCATCATACAACCCTGCTAAAACTGACAAGAGATTCTTTGCCAAGGTAATCAGTCTATCAGATATAATCAGAGATTCTTTGCCAAGGTAATCAGTCTATCAGACATTAATCAGAGATTCTTTGCCAAGGTTATCAGTCTATCAGACATTAATCATATATTCTTTTCAATGGTAATTTTTTGCATGGAAATAGATGAGAACAAAATACAAATCTGTGTGATTATTGATTGTGCTGTACACTTTAGCTATTAAAGTCTTTTGTGACCAAGATCAAAAAAACATTTTGGCCTAGATAGAATTAAAATATGTAGTCACATTATTAAGATCAATAATTTTTTCAAATTTGTTTTTTTCAGCATGCAGGAAAAATGAGTAAGCAGTCAAAGCTACTAAAGAAACATGAAAGGGTAAGTAAACTTATTTTTTGGAAGAAACAACTATTTTTGTGAATGCTGAATCCCAAAAAAGTATGACATGTAGGCTTGTAATTACTGGTCTCAATCTTGCATTGTCCTGTGTGTTGTGCTGCTTGGGATATGGTAATGGTCTCTGTCCATTGTCCAAAACATACAATACTCAGAAACCATGTGACTTAAAGCTTTTATACTTGGTTGGATTATTTGTTGTCATATTCTCTTGACCATGATGTATTGTCATTTGATTTGACATTTTTAGCTCACCTGACTAAAAATAGAACATAGGGGTAAAATTCAGTTTTTGGCTTATATCTCTGAAACTAAAGCATTTAGAGCGAATCTGATATGGGGTAAAAATGTTCATCAGGTTAAGATCAATCTGCCCTGAAATTTTTAGACGAATCAGACAACCCGTTGTTGGGTTGCTGCCCCTGAATTGGTAATTTTAAATAATTTTGCAGTTTTGAGCTCACCTGGCCCAAAGGGCCAAGTGAGCTTTTCTCATCACTTAGCGTCCGTCGTCGTCATTGTCCGTTGTCGTTAACTTTTACAAAAATCTTCTCCTCTGAAACTACTGGGCCAAATTTAACCAAACTTGGCCACAATCATCAATAGGGTATCTAGTTTAAAAATTGTGTCCGGTGACCTGCCAAACCAACCAAGATGGCCGCCATGGCTAAAAATAGAACATAGGGGTAAAATGTATATTTTGGTTTCCAACTCTGAAACCAAAGCATTTAGAGCAAATCTGACATGAGGTAAATTGTTGATCAAGTCAAGATCTATCTGCCCTGAAATTTTCAGATGAATCGGACAATGGGTTGTTGGGTGGCTGCCCCTGAATTAGTAATTTTAAGGATTTTTTTCCATTTTCGGTTATTATCTTGAAAATTATTATAGATAGAGATAAACTGTAAACAGCAATAAGGTTCAGCAAAGTAAGATCTACAAATAAGTCAACATGATCAAAATGGTCAGTTGACCCCTTAAGGAGTTATTGCCCTTTAAAGTAATTTTTACCAATTTTTGTAAATTTTGTAATCTTTTACAAAATCTTCTCCTCTGAAACTACTGGACCAAATACAACCAAACTTAGCCACAATCATTATTAGGGTATTTAGTTTAAAAAATGTGTGCGGTGACCCAACCAACCAACCAAGATGGCTGCCATGGCTAAAAATAGAACATAGGGGTAAAATGTAGATTTTGGCTTGTAACTCTGAAACCAAAGCATTTAAAGCAAATCTTACAGAGATTAACTTGTTTATCAAGTAAATATCTATCTGCCCTCAAATTTTCAGATGAATTGGACAACTGGTTGTTGGGTTGCTGCCCCTGAATTGGTAGTTTTTAAGGAAATTTTGCCGTTTTTGGTTATTATCTTGAAAATTATTACAGATAGAGATAAACTGTAAACAGCGATAATGTTCAGCAAAGTAAGATCTTCAAATAAGTCATCATGACCAAAATGGTCAGTTGACCCCTTAAGGAGTTATTGCCCTTTATAGTCAATTTTAACAATTTTCATTAATTTGGTAAATTTTGGTAAGTTTTACAAAATGTTTTCCTTTTGTAATCTTCTTTTCTGAAACTGCAGTAGAAAATCAATATAGAAAACAATCTACTAATGAACTGGCAATAAAAATAATTGATAATTCTATAACATGAAAAAAAACACATTAATACCTGATGATGGTGTTTCTTTCTTTACATTGAAAATGATGTCACAACTATAATCCCGAACAATAGGTCGAATGTCAGATATGTTTCAGTACTTTGGCTTCATTTTCTACAGATTCAAGTGCAAATGATGCTTGAATTCCTACACTAATTTATACAGACTTCATCCCTTTCACAGGTAATGCCTGCCTCATATTATATTTAAAACTTTAATAGAATATCAGAAATTTTGAGAGAAAATTAATCAACCATGCAAGATCTAAAATTAATTAATATTGTTCAAATTATCAATTAACTATTAAAAAAAAATTCTCATTAAAAAATATAGTTCTTCATTTTATATGTTATCAGAAGTTTAGGAAAAAATTGAATTTAATTGTGTCCCTTGTTCTCATTTCCTGGGATAAATCCAATACAAATTAAAGTATTGGTATTGAATTAATATTTAAGAAATATTTCAAACGTTACCATTTTCTTCACAAGAATGAAGACCATATTTTCAGTGTCATGAGTATCAGTCATCATATTTGTTGTACTTTGTTGTTTAAAAGTTGAATACAAAAAAAGATCAACAAAGCAATTCAAAAACCACTTGAATTTTGCAACAACAAATGAGAGATTTTAACGACCTCAGCTGAATATACAACCCTTGCACAATCAACTGAATTTTGCAGAAATCATTAATAGGAAACAACAAAACTTCACAACAAACTTTCTCATCACTTCGCATTTCTCGTTAGATAAATTTTACAAAAATTCTCCCCTGAAACTACTGTCAAATTAAACCAAACTTGGTTTAAATCACCACTAGGATATCCAGGGACCACTGTGTATGATGACCCTGCCTGCCAACATGGCACACATGGCTGAAATAAAACATAGGTTTCAAACACACTTTTTAGTCTTATATCTCTGAAACTAAACGACAGTACAACAGTTGCATTTATCATGCATCAATTGTAAATAAAAATATCAGGTGAGCGACACAGGGTCCTTGGAGCCTCTAGTTGGTTTTGATTCAAAATTTTATTTTAGAGATATTGAGTTTTTTGTAAAAAAAAAAAGGGGGGGTTTTCGCATGTCATAAAAATTCACACACAAGACGACGGGCGTATCATGCGCTCATGGCGCAACTGTTTATTGGTTATTATCTTAAATATTATTATAAATAGAGATAAACTGTGAACAGCAATAATGATCAGCAAAGTACGGTCTACAAATAAGTCAATATGACCAAAATTTTCAATTGACCTCTTAAGGAGTTATTTAATAGTACTTTATAGTCAAATTTTTGACAATTTTTTTCGTAAATTTTGTTAATCTTTTACAAAAATCTTCTCCACTGAATTTACTGGGACAAATAGAATTAAACTTAGCAACAATTTTCAATAGGGTATCTTGATTGGAAAATGTATCTGATGACCCTGTCATCCAACCAACATGGCCGCCATGGCTAAAAATAGAACATAGGGATTTACTATAGAAGTCTAAGGGAAAATTGTAAAAAAAAACAATTTCAAATGGTCACAACTTGAAAACTACTTTAAGAATTGATAAGGGGTCTTCAGTAACTATTGTAAGTCTAGTTACTAGTGGGATGAACTGCTTTTAATTTAACTACTGGACCAAATTAAACCAAACTTGGCCTCAATCATTATAAGGGTATCTAATACTATTTATTATGATTTAAACCTTATTTTACATGATTTCCAAAACCACAGAAGATACAAGTGAGCGACACAGGCTCTTGAGAGCCTCTAGTTTACAAAGTTATGGGACTTTGACCATTATTTTTAGCTGACCTGGCCAAATGGCCAATGAGCTTTTCTCATCACTTGGCGTCATCCATCTTCCGTAGTCGTTGTCGTCAGTTAACATTTACAATAATCTTCTCCTTTGAAACAGCTGGGCCATATTTAACCAAACTTGGGCACAATCATCATTGAGGTATCTAAAAAATGTGACAAATGATCCTGCCTGCCAACCAAGATGGCTGACTTGGCTAAAAATAGAACATAAGGGTAAAATGCAAGTTTTCCCTATAATTTTGAAAACCTCTATAAATAGAGAAATTCTGACAGGGAGCAGAAATGTTCAGAATGTTAAACTCTACCAATTGTCTATTTATGTCAAAACTGTCAGACAATTTCTTACAGGAGTTATTGCCCTTAAAAGATTATAATAGATAGACAGAAACTTTGTATAGCAAAAATGATCAGGAAGACAAGATATACAAATACATGAACATGTCTGAAATTGTCAGTTAACTCTTAATAGAGTTATTCCCTTTGAATGAGGATTTTTCTCATTTTGCCTATTATCTAGAACTGTAATAGATAAATAGAAAGTTTAGATATCACAAATGATTAGCAGGATAAGATCTAAATTTAAGTCAACATAGCCGAAATCTTCAGTCAACTTCTTATTAAAGTTATTACCCTTAAATGACGATTTTTACCATTTTTTGGCGTTTTTGCTTAATATCTTTAAAACTATATTAGATAGACATAAATTTTAGATAGCAAAAATGATCAGCAAGACACGATCTACAAATAAGTCAACATGATCAAAATTGTTAGTCGACTTCTTTTTGAAGTTGTGCCCTTTAATGACTTTAGTTATTAGGAGTAACAGACAAAAGACATAGATGTTGGTATTCACATTTCTTTCAGTTCATTTCACAGTACTGGACACTTGTCACTCAGACATGTAGACTAGACACTCTGTCACTGATGATTTACAAGCATGATAGTGGGTACTGTTAGATGGTCATTGAAATTCTGACAACAATGACCATCTTACAAAACCTCAGCATCATGAAGATTGTGTTGACATGGTAGGCAATATCTGTAAGATTGAAAGGAAAAAGTTGTTAAACAGGAAGATAATAAATAATTTCAAGAATACAAAATTTTATAAATAATTCCCCAGCTGAATAGTGTCAAAGAAGAAATATCTTCAAATGTCAAGTCAATACTTTCATTTGAAAGCATGATATTTTGTCGCTTCTATGTATTTCTGCTTTTGTTCAAGAAACTGTCAGAAATTCTTGCATTTATCAAAGTCATGATCTAGAATACTTGATAAAAGTGATATAAGAACTGAGAAATTTTGACTTAAAACTACTATAACCTATCATTTTAATTTCCAAAGTTTTTGAAAAACAGTTAATTAAAAGGTCAGGTAAATGTATGGGCATTAGAGGTGTGAAAATAATACAAATAAAATAAAGGTCGTTGCTAGGAATTTGAGACTAGTTTTACTTTTTTAAAAGAGAAAATATCATTGAAGCACAATAATACTTGTGATATTATTTTACTTTTTTTAACAAACTGAAAAAAAACAAACTATAAAACAATAATATAACCAAAACAACAAATTACAAATAAAATATTTTTCTTTTATCATTTTGATTTTGATTATAGAAACATTTTAAATCAGTAATAGTGAAACATTAGCATTTATAAACCAAATTTGAAAAAAACTATGAAATAGATTTAAGAATAAAGGAAGCCATCAAGAAAATGCCAAAAAATATATTGTAAAAATTTCAAAATTATTTATTGATGTCAATTATGAATCTTAATGTTAATTTAGAAAAATGTAAGTAAGAGAAGAAAAGTATTTAACTGGATATTTGGTGTACATTTTGAACTTAAAAAATAGATATTTGTCTTAAAATTTTAACTATAAAAATATTTTTGTCATCAAACTTTTTTAAGTACTTACTATTCAGTGGAGACTGTATGATTTATGAAGATAACAGTTTCTGATCTCTTTTTATATCAATGTACTGTTTCAGGTGTTAATTACAAGTGTGATTTGTTTTCTGACCACTTTCAGCAGGTGATCAAAAGTGTTAAGTAGAATTGATAAATTGCAATTAGAAGTTGTCATTTTTCTTTGTTCCCTTATCAACAACTTGTGTCAAAAATTTGCAGTTTAGATCCAAAACATTGTCAGCTTTTTTGTGGAGCCTGCAACATGTGTGGCATAAGCGAGACATATTGATCCTACATTCCATTGGTGTCAGTGGCATCACTTTTAATGTTCAGTCTGACTTTACAGTTTTTTTAAACATCAATAACTTTGTCAAACCTTCATGAAAATTGTACCAAACTTGGACAGAAGCTTTTTTATGATCAAAAGACCAAAGTTTTAGATTTTTATTTTTGTATTTTTCTGTATTTTACTGATAAATGCACAGTTTTTAAGCAGTTTACATTAAGAAACAGTGGTAGGTTAAAGTTTCCAGACATCAGTAACTTTGTCAAACCTTCATGGATTTTTTACCAAACTTTGACAGAATCTTTTTATGACCAAAAGACATAATTGAGAGCAAAATAAAAAAAATGTTTTCTTCATTTTTCTGTATTTAAATGATACACTTAACTGCAGCCGAGCTTAGCGAAAGGCCGTGCGACATAATCAGTCAAACAAACTTTATTAGAACAACATGTTATGGAACGATCGTTGTCATTGGTCAGTTCACACCTTCGACCTTAAATAAACTTTCAAGCCCCGCCCAAGCACACCTGCGAAAATAGAACACGCGTACAATAACCGATCGAAAGTTGAATGGACTGATCACGTACAGGATTGTGTACTTGATTATCTCATGGCAATTCTAGCTTATACACGTGCATATAAAATTTATTTATATTATAATTTTGTGCAATAGTTCTAATAAAGTTCTTTCTTTAAATTTTTGAAATTGATAACGAAGACTCTTTAATACTGACGGATTTCCGCGAAATATTGAATCCAACTGTCTCCTCTCAAATAGTTCTGGACTAACCCGTGCACCTTTTCTATCTGTTAATTTACATTATTATGTGTTTGCAATGATAACAAAATAGGAAATATGAATGAAATTGCTCGGATGATGTCGGATACGACCGTAACTTCAAAAATAGTCAAATTACAATTACATAATAAAGATATTGCACGCCACAGTAAATAGGGTTGTGAAATAAACTGTTCATTATTCATATTATATATTCTATCGTCAGTATATCAAACCCCCCTCCTCGACCCTAAAATTATGCTCGCATATACAAAACCTTTCTTTAAAAATATGAAACACGAGAAATAGAAAATGGAATCCCAATGACTAGTTATAAATGACAACTAACTTAAATTTACATCATTGCATAGCATAATCCAGTAACTTTTAAAGCAGGAAGCTTGGGGTTTTAGGGTTTCGACTTGGGATAGTGTGATATTTTTCTGATTCAGTTTACTTTACAAAAATCCCTAAGTTCTATGTAAATTCAGAGCAGGTAACCATGCTTTGTTTGGAGATGACAAAACATTGGCCGCAATGAAAGGAAATGTACTTTATGTAACTCCGGTGATATAGGTTATGATTTTTTTTAATTCATGATCTATATTGCTGTTCTCAGTTGAAAAAATGTTTACATAGACCAAGTATTATGTCAATTAACTCACTGTTTGGTAATAAAAACAATCAGTTTAAAAATGTGTTTATCATTAAATGCATCAATAAAAAGGGGACCGAGTCCCTCCTTTTACAAGAATTTCTCATCCTTAATTTCTAAATATTTCGTTTAACAGTTTATTATACCTCATTGGTATAAGTTTACTCAGAAACATAAAATATCAATAAAATATAATAAGATTGAAGGTAAACAAATTCAGTATATATGAAAATAAGGAGATGTGGTATGATTGCCAATGAGACAACTATCCACCAAAGTAATATGTAGTATGCTTATTAAAATGAAGTCACAATGTTATCAAGACGAAGTATTTAAAAAAATAATTCATTAGCGGATTCAGATGTAGGATACTGGTAGTACTTATAGAAAGATATTTTATTCTAATATTCTTAGATTTGGAAGAATAAAATATCTTTCTATATGTACTTGTAATGATGTTATATTTCAATCCTTTTACACAAACATTTTATTTTCGTAGTAACCATGACAGTACCTTATACATCTATGATAGTACCATATACATCTATGATAGTACATTCCATACTACGTCAATTGTATTCATTCACTTGCACAATACAATCATTGATATTTTGTTTCTAGGGCTTTCTACCGTTCGGTGAATGAATGGGACAATGTGTTACTAAACGCTTAGCTTCTGTATGTTCGTTTTATAGCATGAAAACAAAAACGAGAAATGTGCAACCCATCATAAATTATTTATTATTATGAGATCCGAAAATTAAAAGTTTTCATGTATTCATCCGTATAAAAGTGGCCCATGTGTTTATCATTATTATGAGGCTTGTATTTTTTTTTCTTTCATAATCCAGTACATGACAACTGTGTTGTTGCATATTAAGAACATTACTAAATAAAAAATATCAAAATTATAAAATTTCGACCCCACTATTTGAAAATCAGGCGACAACACAAATTTTTTTTAATTCTTTTCACGTTCGTAGTAACATAGTACATTCCATTGTCTGTCACCTGTGTCAATTCACGTGCACACTACGATTGTTGTTGTATTTAAATCTTTCGGCCAATGAAATGGGACGTTACAAGTTGTTTGTTTGTGATACGCCAGAATGTTATCAATGAATTATCAAACGCTAAACTTGACTGCAGATCAGTGTAAAAGGACTTCATTATTTTGCAGTTAACATTTAGACTTAAATAAGTTTGTCAAAACTTAATGGAATTTTATGGAATTTTGGCAGAAGCTTTCTTATGATTACTTATGATTAATGAGTTAATTTAGATACAGTCCGGGATTAAATATTTTAAACATCAATAACTTTGTCAAACTTTATGGAATGTTACGAAACTTGGACAGAAGCTTCTTCAATATCATGAAATAGCAGATCATGAAATAGCATCTGAAGAAAAATTAGACAGACTTTAGTTTTTGACAGTGAATATTACACTTTTACTCTGACAGCAGCAATAGCAAGCAAGATTGTATCCTTTATGACTTTACAGCTTTTTCAATTGTCTTCAGCTTTAAAAAAGAAATATTGAAATATTTAGGTTTTCACTTTTGCTGTTCAAGAGTTATAATCCTCTTTAGATTTGAAAATAGCACTTTATGTCTGTACAGGCATATACAGAATGTGTCTAGTCAAACATGCCTGAAAGCTCCATACATTAGAATACAGCAATTACATTCATATTAGCTGCCCTCTTTAAGTTGGACAATAGTAACCTTAAAAAATTTAGAAACCCAGTTTGCTGTCAATTTGTCAGCTCATTTCTTGTTGAATAATAGATTCATATAGTTTCATCATTTTCAGGCCAGTAACCATATGCTTGGACCAAAACCATTTGCTCTAGACAGAATGATGGCTATATTTTATTCTGTTATAGAAGGCAGAGTAGCTCCTACAGCAAATATATTCATGCAGGTTTGTTCTACTTTTGTTTTGTTTATTTTGTTCAATAATACAAGTGTTTAATTATCATTATTTAGTCAAGACTTCAACTTTAATATTGTACAACCCTTTACCAGTTATAACATATATTAATTTTGAGGAGTTATGCCCCTTGGAAATGTAAATACAGTCGACTCCACTTAATTGCATACCGCTTAATAGCATAATTCGGTTAATTGCATAGTTTTCTCCTGCACAAAACCATTTCCCATTCATCTAATGTTAAATTGTCCGGTTATATGCATAGCTCTACAAGTGGCCTTTCGGTTTATTGCATAGAAAATTATCGCCATCTAGATATGCTTGGTTAAATCTGTCGAAATTTTTGACCGGAAACGGCAAGTTGGTGAGTATATTTTTCTTGAATGCATCATTATTTTCATTATTATTACATATTTACTTTTGTGTTATTCAAATAAAGTTTTAAAACAGTTTCTTTCGTGTTTATATGATTGAATTTGGTTTAAAAATAAACCTCGATATCTACACAGGTAAAGTTTTCCATGTTCTATTTTAAGCCTCGAGGTCATAAAAATGTCAAACAGGTAATTGTTGTAAAAACACTGACCATTCTATTTAAAAAGGTGTAAATAATTGATTGGATTTCAAACATTGTCCATAGATTACATTTGGGGTGAAATTCAAAAACAATAACGCCTGCTAATTATCGATCATTATCCAATGTGAACTCTCGTAATTGGGCTTGGGGTGATCTGCATTTATGTTAAATATTACAGGGCATTTATATATGGTTAAAGAATTTTATACATCAGTCATTTAATTTTAATATATTTTGAAAAGAGCATTTACTTCTAATTATTATATTTTCTCACTTTCAATACTCCTGTCCAGCAAATAACCCGTACAGGGCCCCATTACTGCTTTGCATATACGAAACTAACGAAGCTAAATAAACAGTGTTACTTCACTCTGAAAGCTGTAAATATTGTATATCAAAGGCAGTTTAGTACACATCTATTGTTTAAATGATTATTAACTGTGTAGTTTTGTTAAACAGTTTATTTTAATCAAAGCGTAACAATGTACATTGTACATACGGGTCATAGAAACAAATCTATTTTTAGAACGAATTTATTTTCGTATCCCAGGTAAACTGGTAAAGGAAACGTCGGTACGCAAATAAACTAAAAACAAAATGTGTTTATAATCTTTATTGAAATAATACAAAATAAAATAACATGTATGACACTAGACATATAACTTTTATTAGAATAAATCAACATTCAATACGTTGTAATTGGATTATAGACGTTCATCTTTCTTCAGGGATTTCCTTTACTGATCTGTCCTATCGATGTTATTTGACTCCGTAATTTGGCATTTCGGATATAAGCATACTTCGCTTTATTGCATAATTTTGTCTGACAAATAGGCTATGCAAATAACCGGAATGTACTGTATATTGAAAATTGCATTGTAAGCGCTCACACAGGAACATTTTTCGTCAGATTTTTATGAAATTTATGTCTGGAAAAATCAGTGTTGAACAACTATTTTTACAACTCCTTAGAAATTCATAATATACAGAGAATTGCTGTTAAATTATGCTGAACTGTTGTCAGTGTCAGAAAAATCAGTTTTGAACAAAGATTTGCAAATGAATATCTGACCGTGCAAGGGCTGTATAGCCAGTCAAGGTTGTTAAAAACTTCCATATATATATAGGGCTTGACACACTATTGCAGAAAAAAAATGTTGCTTTCTATATGTCTTCTGTTTTTTGTTTTGTTAAGTAGCTGCTAAATTTGACATATATCCCACATCTCCTTTATTATTTTACCTCATGCTATGAAGAAGCACAGGGTATACAGTCCGTCAGTCATTTTCATTTCGGGATGCTAACTTCAATACTTTAGATCAGATAGTAGCCATATTTGGATATATGTTCACATTTAATGAGAGGTAGGTCACAAATGATTTTGAGGTGTAGCATTCAAGGTCAAGGTCAATGTTACTATAATTATAACGAAATTTATGTAAAAAAGTGGTTTTTGGATGCTAAATCAAATATTACATGTGGGATTGCAACCACACTTTGATATAATGTCACATATAATGAGAGGACAAAACCTATCCATTTTTAGGTCACTACATCCAAGGTGAAGGTCAAAATTACTAAAAATAGACTGAAATTGTTTATAAAAGTGTTTTCCATATGCTAAATCTAATTTTACATATGGAATTGTAACCTTAACTGAATATATGGTCGTGTATAATGAGAGGATGATCCCTGTTCCCTGAAAGGCCAAGTGAGCTTTTTTCATCACTTTGCGTTCGTTGTCGTTCCTTGTCGTCCATTGTCGTCTATTAACTTTTACAAAAATCTTCTCTGAAACTACTGGGCTAAATTTAACCAAGCTTGGCCACAATCATCATTAGGATATCTTGTGTAAAATTTGTGTCTGATGACCCTGCCTGCCAACCAAGACCAAGATGACTGACATGGCTAAAAATAGAACAAGTTTTGACTATTAATTTAAAAACTGCTATAAATAGAGAAATTCTGACAGGAACAAAAAATTTTCAGAATGTTGAGCTCTGCCTTATGTCTATTTAAGTCAAAACTGTCAGATGACTTCTTTTAGGAGTTTTTTAGCTCACCTGGCCCAAAGGGCCAAGTGAGCTTTTCTCATCACTTGGCGTCTGTGGTCCGTTGTCGTCCGTCAACTTTTACAAAAATCTTCTCCTCTGAAACTACTTGGTCAAATTTAACCAAACTTGGCCACAATTATCATTGGGGTATCTAGTTTAAAAAATGTGTCCAGTGACCCGGCCAACCAACCAATATGGCCGCCATAGCTAAAAATAGAACATAGGGGTAAAATGTAGATTTTGGCTTATATCTCTGAAACCAAAGCATTTAGAGCAAATCTGACTAGGGATAAAATTGTTTATTAGGTCAAGATCTATCTGCCCTGAAACTTTCAGATGAATCGGACAACCCGTTGTTGGGTTGCTGCCCCTGAATTGGTAATTTTAAGGAAATTTTGCAGTTTTTGGTTATTATCTTGAATATTTTTATAGATAGAGATAAACTGTAAACAGCAATAATGTTCAGCAAAGTAAGATCTAGAAATAAGTCAACTTGACCAAAATGGTCAGTTGACCCTTTAAGGAGTTATTGCCCTTTATAGTCAATTTTTAACCATTTTTCGTAAATTTTTGTAATCTTTTACAAAAATCCTCTCCTCTGAAACTACTAAGACAAATTTAACCAAACTTGTCCACAAGTCCACAATCATCATTAGGGTATCAAGTTTAAAAAATGTGTCCGATGACCCCGCCAGCGGTCGAAGATGGCCGACATGGCTAAAAAATAGTACATAGGGTAAAATGCAGTTTTTGGCTCATATCTCTGAAACCAAAGAAGATCTATCTGCCCTGAAATTTTCAGACCAATCAGGCAACACATTGTTGGGTTGCTGCCCCTGAATTGGTAATTTTAAGAAAATTTTGCAGCTTTTGGTTATTATCTTGAATATTATTATAGATAGAGATAAACTGTAAACAGCAATAATGTACAGCAAAGTAAGATCTACAAATAAGTCAAACATGACCAAAATTGTCAATTGACTCCTTAAGGAGTTATTGCCCTTTATAGTCAATTTTTTACAATTTTCATAAATTTTCCACTGTAACTACTGGGCCAAGTTCATTATAGATAGAGATAATTGTAAGCAGCAAGAATGTTCAGTAAAGTAAGATCTACAAACACATCACCATCACCAAAACATAATTTTGTCATGAATCCATCTGTGTCCTTTGTTTAATATGCACATAGACCAAGGTGAGCAATACAGGCTCTTTAGAGCCTCTAGTTTAAAATTTTTTTCCTATTATCTTGAAAATTATAATAGATAGACAGAAACTTTCAAAGCAAAACTGATCAGCAAGACGAGATCTACAAATACTGTGAAAGTACTTTTATTCGTGGGGAACCAATTTTTGTGGTTTTCGTGGATGACTTTATCCACGAATTTAAGTGTCCAACGAAATATAACAACTGTTGTCCAAATCAAGACAAGAAAATATTCCCATGTAGGTTTGACTACCGATATGATCATACAATGAATATCGGCAAATCTGAGACTGCTATAATAGTAGTCTGGGGCAAATGCACTATGAACTACAACTGCAGGCAGGATTATACCCATTTAATCTTTAAAAACCTAAACTGTACAACTTCTGATCTTTTAATTGTCATAAAAAATATTTTTGATCGACGAAAGTCAGATTTCCGGTGATGATATGCTATAATAAAGTGTTCATTTATTATATCCTCATAATTCTTGTACGGGAAATAACAATTTCATGCTGGGCTTGCTTTTGATAAGAATTAATTTTACAATTCTAAAGCATTTGTTTATGTAACTGTTTTCTTTAAGTGACATGTTTATGGCCTAATTAAAACCTCTGATTGTCTTTAATCTGTTGATCATTCGATCTCAGGTTAATTAGTGTCATCACTACACGGGAGCAATAATTTAAATGTTTACTTTGCAATTTCCTTCAATCGAGACAATTTGTAACCTTCGTTTCTAATGGCTTCAAATCTACGCTCTATTCATTTTTTTTTTTTAGAAAACTATAATCCACGAAATTAAAAACCCACGAACATGCAACTTTTGCTCTAACCACGAAAATTGATACCCACGAATTAAAGTACTTTCACAGTAAGTCAGCATGACCAAAATTGTCAGATGACTCCTTGATAACAGTTGTTGTCCTTTACCGTTTTTTTTTGTGTTTTTTGCCTTTATATATCTTAAAAACTATATTAGATAGATAGAAACTTTAAATAGCAAAAATGATCAGCAAGACAATATCTACAAATAAGTCAACATAACCAAAATTGTGCGTCCAGTTATTGCCCTTTAATGACGATTTTTCCTATTATTGCCTTATATCTTGAAAACTGTAATAGATTAATAGAAACTTGAAAAAGCACAAATGATCAGCAAGATGATCTACAAATGAGTTATAATGGCTGAAATCTTCAGTTGACTCGTTTAGGAGTTGTTGCCCTTTAATGATAATTTTTTTTACATTTTTTAGCTCACCTGACCCAAAAGGGTCAAGTGAGCTTTTCTCATTACTTGGCGTCTGTCGTCTGTCGTCGTCTGTTAACTTTTACAAAAATCTTCTCTGAAACTACTGGGCATTTAGAGCAAATCTGACATGGGGTAAAATGTTCATCAGGTCAAGATCTATCTGCCCTGAAATTTTCAGATGAATCAGACAACCTGTTGTTGGGTTGATGCCCTAAATTGGTTATTTTAAGGAAATTTTGCAGTTTTTGGTTATTATCTTGAATATTATAATAGAAAGAGATAAACTGTAAACAGCAAAAATTTTCAGCAAAGTAAGATCTACAAATAAGTCAAACATGACCGAAATTGTCAATTGACCCCTTAAGGAGTTATTGCCCTTTAAAGTCAAATTTTCACAATTTTTCGTAAATTTTGTAATCAGCAATGTTCAGCAAAGTAAGATCTACAAATAAGTCAACATGACTAAAATTGTCAATTGACCCCGTAAGGAGTTATTGCCCTTTATAGTCAATTTTTAGTAAATTTTTGTAATCTTTTACAAAAATCTTCTCCACTTAATCTACTGGGCCAAATAGATTTAAACTTAGCCACAATTTTCAATAGGGTATCTTGATTGAAAAATGTATCCGATGAACCTGTCATCCAACCAACATGGCTGCCATGGCTAAAAATAGAAGATAGGGGTTTATTATAGAAGTCTAAGGGAAAATTGTAAAAATAACAATTTCAAATGGTCACAACTTGAAAACTAATTTAAATAATGATAAGGGGTCTTCAGTAACTATTGTAAGACTACAATGGGATGACCTGCTTTTAATTTAACTACTGGGCCAAATTAAACCAAACTTGTCCTCAATCATTATTAGGGTATTTAATACTATTAATTATGCTTTTAACCTTATTTTACATGATTTCCAAAACAACAGTAGATACAGGTGAGCGTCACAGGCTCTTGGGAGCATCTAGTTTGCCTATTATCTTGAAAAATATTATAGATAAATGGAAACTTTTAAAAGGAAAAGTTATCAGCAGGATAAGATCTACAAATATGTCAACATTACTGAAATTGTCAGTTAACTTTTTAATAGACTTGTTCCCCATTAATGCTGATTTTTACTAAAAAGTGGCCATTATTGAAGATGCAGGTGAGCAACACAGGCTCTTTAGAGCCTCTAGTTTAGGTCACCACATCATAGGTCTAGGTCATAGTAACTATATGTAGACAAAAAAAGTTCGCAGAAGAGTGGTTTTCAGAGGTTTAATCAACTACTTCACACGCCGTTTCAACCTAATATGGAAATATAGTGACATGTAAGAAGAAGAAAATGATTTTTGTCGAGACTGCGACTTTTGTCGTAGAAAGCTCGACATAGGGATAGTGATCCGGTGGCGGTGGTGGCAGCGTTAGCTAACTTCTTGAAAGCTTTATATTTTCCAAGGTGGAAGACCTGGATGCTTCATACTTTGTATATAGATGTCTTATGTTATGAAGTTTCCATCTGTCATATGTCCATTGTCCTTGACCTCATTTTCATGGTTCAGTGACTACTTGAAAAAAAAGTTAAGATTTTTTGTAATGTTAATTTCTCTCTTATTATGAGTAATACATGTAATAGGATAACTATATTTAATATGTGCGTACCTTGCAAGGTCCTCATGCCCTTCAGACAGTTTCCATCTGACCTCAACCTCATTTCATGGATCAGTGAACAAGGTTAAGTTTTCATGGTCAAGTCCATATATCAGATACTATAAGCAGTAGGTTTTCCATATTTGGTATATGGAATGATTGTAAGGTGTACATGTCCAACTGGCAGGTGTCATCTGACCTTGACCTCATTTTCATGGTTCAGTGGTTAAAGTTAAGTTTTGCGTTTTGGTCTTTTTTTTCTAATACTCTATGCAATAGGTCAACTATATTTGGTGTATGGAAATATTTTACAATGTACATGTCAGTCTGGCAGGTTTTATTTGACCTTGACCTCATTTTCACGGTTCATTGCTCTTGTTTAGTTTTTGTGTTTTGGTCTATTTTTCTTAAACTATAACCAAGTTCAATGTTAAGTTTTCATAGTTAAGTTTGTTTCTTAGATACTATAAGCAATAGGTCAACTATATTTAATGCTTACATTGATTGTAAGGTGTACATGTATGTCTGGCATGGTTCATCTGACCTTGACCTTATTTTCATGGTTCATTGGTCAATGTTTAGTTTTCCTGTTTAAATCTGTTTCTTAGAAGCTATAAGCAATAGGTCAACTATATTTCGTGTATTGAATGATTGTAAGGTGTACATGTATTTCCGTATTTGGTTTATCTGACCTTGATCTCATTTTCTTGGATCATGTTAAGTTTATGTGATACTTTTAGTAAAGCTTTATATTTAGGACTATCAACATAAAATCAATGGTCAGTAAAGAAGGCGAGACATTTCAGCGTGTGCACTCTTGTTAAGTCAGTAGGTCTAAGGTCAAGTTCATAGTTAATGAAAGTAGATTTGTGTATACAATATAAAGTATCAAAATTGAAAAGAAGTGTATCTTATAGTAAACAGTAAAAAACATTTCATCAGGACAATATAAGCCTTTCCGCTTTATATGGGGCGTGGGGTATGTAAGCTTGCTCACTTAAGATTCTTTAATTTATATTTCTATTAAAATATTATGATAATAGATGACCTGTATAATTTTGAATAACATGAAATCAATTACTTTTTTTACAGATATCATCTTTAGTTAGTTTGAATTTATTAGGACATGTTGCAAGTGATGATCAGATTGATTCACCAAAATATAAGTGTCTCGTCTCCTTAGACTTTATAAAATCTGTTTCAAGGTAAGTTAATTTATGAATTATGTGATGTTTTCTTCAAAAATTAATTAATTTTTCCAAAATGTTGATAAAAACCTGGAAAAACATCTATGACCATATGCGATTTTTTGTTTTTTGTTTTGCTGCAGTGAGAAATTAGCATGATGTATAGAACAAAGTCGGTTATCCAAATGTAATATATAACCTAACCCTTACCTGTAAGAAATTATTTGTTCTTTAACTCTAGTCAGGTTATTGTAATCCTTGAAAGTGGATGAACATGACATGTTTAAATCCAATCTGATTAGGCATTTTTTTTGGTTATATTTAAAAAAATTTTTTTATTTTCAAGCATTTCAACCAGTTGTAACCAGTTAAATCATTAGAGAAGCAGATTCCACCAAATTATCCAAACAATAAGGATATTTATCATCTTGATATAGATACATTTTAAAAATTTAAAATGTGACTTGCTGTATAAACAGAAATGTCCTCATAAAATTTTTTAAAAAAGCGAATGTTATGTCAATGCAGATTTTCATACATTTTTTTCTGCATCAATTAAAGACGATAATTGGTATTAAGTCATTAGGAAAGAAAAAAATGCTGCCTCAGAATTTACAGCTTTGATGTTCATATTTTCAATTGCTTTTTAATGAAAATTTTATAATGCTTCAATAAAAACAGCTCACTTCTGTAATTTCACAGTTAAACACCTTGCTTATTGATAATTTTGATAGACCCTCTTGTGTTAACAATTTTGTTTTGATTGCAAATCGATCAATACTGTTATGTTAAATTGATTAAACAAACCGGTTTTGACAGGTAATAATTAATGTAATTAAGAGTATTTGGAGGGCATAACTAGACCAGAATTCGAAATAGACAGTGTTTGGTTTACAGAGGGTATAATTACAAAGACTTTACAGGGGGGAAAATGGGACTTCAATTTTCAGCTGGAATTGACAGGAAACCAGTTTATTCATGGCTGGTTTACCCAGGTTTGACTGTATATCATCTTAAAAATGTCTTAGAAGAGCAAAAAATTTCTCCTTTTCTTAGGACAATATTGGGTTAGTTTAGGTTACTAAATGTATGTTCCCTTAGCGGCACACTAAATCAAGTTTCTAGTATTTATTTTGGCTATTGATACTTCACTGATGATGATGATATTTGATATAGATTTGGAAAATATTTATCGAAAAAAAGAAAGTAAGAAGAAGAAAGATGGAATTTAAATGAAATATGTGTACTAGGTTACATTAATTTCTTTTGTTATGAAATATTAACAAAATTAAACTAGTAATAAATATATGATGCATTTGCTTTGAAAATCATTAAATGTCGCATGATTGTAACATTTGTTGATGTCTTTAGATTTGCTAATGAAATATCTCTTGAGTTTGAAGTGTATCGTGATGATTTAACTTTATTAAACACTTCAAAGGATTGCCAATTACATCAGATATCAAGTATATACTTGACACAATTAGAAGAGGAAATATGAGTTCTTTCATTACCTTAATTAAGTAGCAGTCTGGGGAAATTAATTTCCCCTTCTTCAGAACCATGTGCAATGTCATAACCTAATGTGATTCTGACATTTTCTCAAGACAAGTTTGATAAGACCAACATGGCACAAAAAAAAACCCCCAAGTTTTAAAGTAGTTTTCTGCATTGCCAAATAAGTTATAAGATTGAATTTAGATAGGGATGCTGAGTTAATGATAGTGTTGCAATGTGTTCTAAGACTGGTCATGGATGTATTCCAGGAATTTTTCAAGATGAAGGACAACAATAAAAATTAAAGATGACTTTTCCCACAGTTTTTCTTGAATAAACCAAATGAAGATTATTCTAGAAACAATTTTTGCATATGCATAAGTTTATATTTTTTATATTGTCTAATGCTAATCTACTCAATATCCCTTTTTCCTATAATTGTTTAATTTTATATTATTTATTTTCTAAATGTCGGTAATTAATATTTTAAAATTGAGTAGTTTCACATATTTATTTTTACAGGACAGTGAACTTTGAGGTAATGAGGTACTTGTTTGACTTTGTATGAAGATATCTGTTAAGTAGAGACTTTACTGTGATAACAAGTCTGCAGAATTATTACGCACTCAAATCAGTTACATGAATTGCCAGATTTGAGAAATTAAATTAAATCAGTGATGGTTTTCTTAGAATGCAGAGTTTGAAGAAAAACTATTTGTTACTTATGAAAATTACAGTTGCACATTTTTAAATGTAGAGACTATTTTGTGCATAATGTGAATCTGTGAAATAAATTAAATTATAAGTAAATATTAGTATTAGTTAAACTGTGTTTTGTATGGTAGTTGGAGCACTACTTGATAAATACTTTGAAGTTGACACAGTTTCATGGACAATGATATTTACAGGTTGTATGCTTGATACCTTAACGAGACTACAAGTCAAAACACTCAAGCCTAAAAGTACTCTTGAAGTTATTTTTTTTTTGTCTTCAATGATCTACAAGTGTTTATAAAATTACGAGATGGGGTATGATTGCCAATGGGACAACTATCCATAGACCAAAGGTTAAAGATGTGAACAATTACAGGATACCCTACAGTCTTCCACATTGAGCAAAATCAATACTGTATAGGAAGCTATAAAAGGCTCAGGTATGACCGAAAACAATTCAAAAGAGAAATCAGACTACCTGATTTATACTACATTTATCAAGCTCTACAGTTTTCCTACCGAAGGTCGGTGGTTTCTGGGCACTCCGGCTTCCTCCACCAATAAAAACTGACCGCCCAAAATAGTACAACAGTGTTGAAAGTGGTGTTAAACACCAATCAATCAATCAAGATCTACATCACTTTAAGACTAAAGAAAGTACAAATATATTTGTAAAAGACCTATCATTGATCTGTTATCGACTTCAAAATCTTCAAATGGATAAAAAAACACTATGAAATGGAACAACCAGATGAGGTTCCTAACTTTGATTAAGAACATGAAAGTTATTTATGGAAAAGGCTTTGAAAAGTGATAAAATGGCAACAATTGTGGCCTTTTAGTTTGTCAGTTTCTTTTTTAATCCTGAGGTCCATCTAATCTCCCATAAGCTATCAGTAAATTACTAAAATAGTAATATTCTTCAGAACCTTGTGACACATGGAGTATGCACCTCCTATTTCTTTTTAGCTCACCTGGCCGAAGAACCATGTGAGTTTTTGCCATCACTTTGAGTCTGTCTGTTGTCTGTCGTCCATTGTCTAAACTATTCTTTAAAAAACTTCTCTAAAACTGCTCTATGGATTCAAAATAAAGTTTGTCCTCTTCACCTATAGGATGTCCACTATAAAGTTATTTGTGATTTTAATCCAGGTTGATCAACCAAAATGACAGCCATGTCTGAAAGAAGAGGTTAGGGGTCAAACTTCAGTTTTGGCTAATATCTCAAAAATTATAGTAATGAAAGAAAAACTGACAGGGTTAAAACTTAGGAAAAAAACCTGTCCACCGATTTTGGAGTTATTGCCCCTGAAATGTTGATTTTGGTCGAGCTTGCGACTTTTGTCGCAAAAGCAAGACATAGCGATCCTACATTCCGTCGTCGTCGGCGGTGTCCACAAATATTCACTCTGTGGTTAAAGTTTTTAAAATTTTAATAACTTTCTTAAACTGTCCTGCATTTCAACCAAACTTGGACAGAAGCTTGTTTATGATCATAAGCTAGTATCTAGAAGGAAATTTTGTAAAAATTTATTTCCTGTTTTTCTGTATATTACTTATAGATGGACTTAGTTTTATTCCAGTTAACATTACGTACAGTCTGCAGTTAAAGTTTTTGCAGAAGTAAATTTTGTAAAAAAAAAATCCTGTTTATGCTGATCATTTTTGCAATTTCCACATTTAATCTTACCCTAATAGTTTATGAAACAATTGCAAGGAAATGCCAAAAAGTTAAAAAATGCGTAAGGGTTCCGTGGAACCCAAGTGTCTCGCCTACCTTTGCTGTTAGTCGCAGGCTCAACAAAAATGGGGAAAAAATTATTAAAAATTTTCCTCCGTATTTTACTCATAAATGGACTTAGTTTTTCTGCCAGTTAACATTACATTCACTCTGTAGTTAAAGTTTCAAATTTTAATAACTTTCTTAAACTATCCTAGATTTGTACCAAACTTGGACAGAAGCTTGTTTATGATCAAATGCTAGTATCTAGAAGGAAATTTTGTAAAAATTTATTTCCTGTTTTTCTGTATATTACTTATAGATGGACTTAGTTTTATTCCAGTTAACATTACGTACAGTCTGCAGTTAAAGTTTTTAAAACCTTTATTGGATTCATAAACCCTCTTGGATTTTTACCAAACTTGAACAGAACTTCTTACAATCAAAAGATAGTATCTAGAGGAAAATTTTTAATAATTTTTTCCCCATTTTTCTTGAGCCTGCGACTAACAGCAAAAGTAGGCAAGACACTGGGTTCCGCGGAACCCTTACAAATTTTTAACTTTTTGGCATTTCCTTGCAATTGTTTCATAAACTATTAGGGTAAGATTTAATGTGGAAATTGCAAAAATGATCAGCATGACAATATGAATCCATTCTGAAATTGGAGAAAAATCTAATGACTTGAATTTGGAGTAACTGCCCCTTAAATATACACCCCTCCCCTGTTATCATAAACACTGTAGGAGTTAGGTTAAAGTGTAAATTGCAAAAAAGTTCAGCTCATCAAGATGTGTCTACCTCCAAAATTGGAAAAAAATTTGTGTATCTGTTTTAAGGTTATTGCCCCTGAAATAATAATTTTTTAATTGAAAATATAGGAGCTAAGTTAATTATAAAAAATGCAAAGAGAATCAGCCGACTACATGTATTAATCCTCATATTTCAGAAAAATTTGTCCACCTGTTTTTGAGTTATTGCTCCTGAAATATACGTTTTTTCAATTTTTCGCATATTTTGGCCTATTTTGAAAACTAGGAGCTAGGTTGAAAGTGTAAACTGCAAAAATGATCAGCATGATAAGATCTATCTACTATGAGAATTTTTATAGATTATTTTGAAGTAGCTGCCTCTGACCTTGACCTCATTTTCAAGATTTATTTGTCAATGTTAAGATTTTGTGTTTTGGTCTAATACTATAAGCAATAGGTAGTTTATATGTTGAATATGGATTGATTGTAAGGTGTTCCTGTCTGTCTTATAGGTATCATTTGTAATTGATCTCATTTTTATGGTTCATATGTCAATGTTCAGCTTCAGTAGTTAGGTGCTCTTCCATAACACTACAAGCAATAGGCCAACTATGTTTAGTGTATGGAAAGATTTTAAGGTGTACATGTCCGTCTGGCAGGGTTTATCTGACCTTGATTTCATTTTCATGGTTCATTGATCAATGTGAAGTTTTCCCCTGGTTAAGTCTGTTAGATACTATAAGCAATAAGGTTAATTATATTTAATACATGGATAGATTGTAAGGTATACATGTCTATCTAGCAGGGTTATCTGACCTTGGCCTTATATTTAAGGGTCAGTGGCCAATATTAAGTTTTTGTGGTTTGGTCTGTTTCTTGTATACTGGTAGCAATATGTCAACTGTATGTGGTGTATGGAATCATTGTAAGGTGTACATGTCTGTCTGGCTTGATTTATCTGATCTTGACCTCATTTTCATGAATCTGAAAATGTTGAGTTTATGTGGTAGTAATAAAGAAAAACTTTATCTTTATGACTATCAACATAAAATAATTATAGTTAGTAAAGCAGGCAAGACATTTCAGCATGTGCACTCTTGTGAATGTAATGGGTTCTTCCTTGTCTACCTTAGATAAAGCTTACCTTGTCTTTAGACAGAGAAGCCTTATATATAAAACTATGAATTAAGAACCAATTTTGACATTGTTTGATGTAACTGTTTCAAAAATATTGATAGCTATAAATGTTACGTCAATATTTAATTGAAAGGTAATTGAAAATGTGATATAATGAATTCTGATTATAAAAATTACATTTGAATGATAAGTTGTTGTTTATTATTAACAAGAATTTCATTTACATCACAACACAGTAGGAAATAAAATGTTGATTTTATTTTCACCATTTCTTATCTGCTGAGATAACCAATTTACTGACAAAAATAAATGATATAAGCTTCATAATGTTAGAACGTATTAAACAGTTAATATTCAGGAATTAGTCAAGAATATGAATATTTCGTAATTATATCTCTAATTTTAAGAGTTATGAAGTATTTATTCAAGTATATTGTTTACTCTCATGTTTCAAATACATGCAGTGATATTAGTTTAAAAGAATGTCATGAAAATTTGACAAACATACGTCATTACAACTGCACGACAGCTGCCTAATTATCCTCTTGGCAAGACCGGTGACATTTGAAGAGTACAGGAATTACAAAACAAAAGATTGAAATCTACAGCAGCAGTTACTCTTAAGGAGCTACACTTATGCTGAATTAGAATTGCAACATGTGATTTTTTATTATTTATGTAAGTAAAGTGACTTTTTACTGGAAATATATTAAGTTCTTACAAGGATTATTGTATATTTTGGTAAGTAACAATTATTTTTATATAATTGGAAAATTGTTAGATTCTTATTTGTACTTTAAATTGAAATTAATGGGCAAGATTTTAAGTCCTTGTATTTCAATTTAGAATTTTGTATATCCTGGAAGGAGCCATACTTAAGCTGAATTGGAATTGTTACTCAACTTGTTATTTACATAAGTAAAAGTTACTTTGTACTTGAAATATAAAGTTTTCTTAAAGTAACAGGAATTATTATATATTATGATAAGTAACAGTTTTATTTTCTTAATTATCCTTCTTTCTGTAATTTTAGCCTGTTAGTTAAATGTACCATCATAACAGTAATAGCTTGGAAATAAGAAAATTTAAATAGAAATTTTTATTTAAATGCAAGAATTGATTTTATAGCTTTTTATTAGCTGTGGAGTCATACCTCTTAGGTCCTTAAATATTTTTTGTCAAATTGTCTAGCTTTAGATGAATAAGAAGAAATTTGAATAGTCTAAAAGGTTTATTCATGTATGAATTCCTGCACAGGCAAATAAGTTTTGTAAGTCTGGATGAAATTTTGATCTGGACATATATAACTTTTAGTGCATTTTATTTGAATTATGATATATTATAGTGTAGAGTGTATTGATATGTAACCTAAGCCCTCCATTCACAAGCTTAACATGAACTCCTTCAAAATAACCTTTATTACTACATGTATAGCAAAACAAAATTTCAGTCAAAAACATTATTGAGTTGTAATAAGACAATGAAAGGCAAACAAATATTTAAAAACAATGTTAAGAATAAAAGCAGGTATCAAAAGAAGATTAAGGGGATAGGGGGTGACCAAGGCCTCCCCTTATGTAGCTACATATATGGTTAAATGCATAGACGTTTTAAAAGTATGTATACCACTGACACTCCTATTATGGCCTTGGCAACCCCCAACACCCCTTTCAAAATCCTGGATGATGGGTACATGTCAATAAGAGAGCAACCCAAAATTAGATTTTTTGTTTCAATAAAACTAAGAATCAAATATACTTTTGGTATCAATTGACATCAGTTGCTACATTATTTAACCTCTTACAGTTAATTTGATAAGTCCAATAACTTTTAAATATGATTTCTTAATATAAAGATACAGAAAAAATATAATATGATATTAATAAAAGAATATGTAGGGAAATTTGCATGCAATTCATGCTATGGTTACCCAACAACACTTTTATTAGCAAGACCTTTAAAAAAAATGCAGTTGAAACCAAAATTTGCCTGAATGATACTTGCAGAATTCATATTGTATATGATCTTCCTACAAATACTGAAAATCAAACTACTAAGTTTGTTGTTTTCAAAGAACATCTGTTGATTTATCTTTGTCTGGAATGCTTAATGTGCCAGTTTTTGCCAGAATATTTTGTGCCATAAGTTGTCAAAGATGCTTTGTGCCAATAGTTGACAAGAATGCTTTGTGTCAATAGTTAATAAGAATGCTTTGTATGAATAGTTTTATAGAACGCTTTATGTCAGTAGTTGTACAGAATGCTTTGTGTGAATAGTTGTATAGAATGCTTTGTGTCAATAGTTTGCATGAAATTTTGTGCCAATAGTATCAAGAATTCTTTGTGCCAAAAGTCAGCCTAAGTTAGAAATGAAAATGTTTTTGATTTCCAAATTTATTTCTAACTTTATTTTTTAATTTGTTTATATCTTTTTCTTGACGATCAATGCATTTGAATGGGGACATATAGTTGGAATCCCCCTTTATCCTGGGTTGGGAACCCCCCTTTTAAAAATGGCTGGATCCGCCCTGCAATGTATTGATTCAGAATGCAAATAATCAAAAAGTTGTTGTAAATGTAATTATACAAGTCTGATATTAAGTTTTCTTTAGTTTGAAGTAAATATGATATTGATAACATTAACTTTGTGTAAAAAACATTTTTTATTGGAACTAATCACACTTACACAGCATACCTGCCAACATTTCAAAATGCCCATGGGGGTTTTTCGTGCAAGACAGCTCTTAAATTCCTAAAAAACACTCAAGAGGGCCTTCAAATGTATTTTAATGTTGTTTTTTTGCTTCTTCATACTTTTACAACCCTATAGTCATTGTAAAATTAATAGTTTTGTTTTTAATTGTGGACAAAATTTCCATTTAGAAGCTTTCATTGGGGAAATCCCCCACAAATAGTACAGTTGGCAGGTATGACACAGTCAAAACCATTTTTTTTGGAAAGAAATCAACATGGTTCTGATAAAAGTACATTTGACTCAGTTAAAAGTGCAAATGCTCTTTACCTGTGATAGAAATAGAAGCAGGTGTTTGTTCAAAGAAACTTCAAGTTTGCATGCTGAAATAAACATCTTGAGACTAAAATAGAATTTATGCTTTTGTCATGAGCATGTGCAAAGCATGCTATGTGTAGTGGGAGTGAAGTCAGGTGATCTTGAAATGAACAGTCATCCAATAATATCACTATGATTGTTTGATTGACAGATGTCACAGCAAAATTTGACTGAAAAGGAAGAGTCTGACACTCACATTTTAGAACATCACAAGACAATCAAGAATACAGAAGAGTTTTTTTGAATTCTTACAGAAGACACCTGTATTTAAATTGTAAGTCTAAAAGCATAGCTATTGCAATTGTAGAGTTAGTTCTTTTTGGTTTAATGTAAGACCAGATTAAGATGATTAACTTAGAGCAAGGATTTGTATAGTAAGTATTACTATACAAATCCTTGCTTAGAGCAATACACAGTTAGGAAAAAACTTTAAATTGACACTCATAATTTTTAACCACCCTCTTTCCCTTGCTTTCTCACAAATAAGGCTTACTGTTTGTGTCATGTATGTGCATATGTATGGAAACAACATCTTGCATAGATTTGATTTCGATGCTTAAAATTGTGAAATTTAATCTCTTTTTGGTGTAACCATGGCAACAATGTGCATTTGTATCTGATACAAAATATTGCAAAAAGAGGGGTGAAAATGTCACAAAAGTCCCAAAAATTTGTTCCAAAGTAGAATTTCGATCCATTTGAATGATATCTTTTCTGAAACCATTGACATTTGTCTACCAAGAGGTAAAATAAAAATCATGCATTTCACTTCATTTTTCCATAAAATTGAATTGAAAAGTATGAACATAAAATATTAGTTTGAAAACTGCAATAATTTCTGGATTTATGAGCAGTATGGATGTGAAACTACAGATTATCAATCAGAAAATGGGCTATAAAACATCCAAAAACAATCTTGATGTTCATATAAACCCACTTTGAAGGCCATATTATTCTTTAGCTATCTAAAAATCAATTTTTATTGCACAATAACTTTCATATTTGCTAAATTCATTGGGGCCAAAATACAAAACCAAACTCCTAACTGTGTATTGCTACCTAATGAAACATGAATATGTTTGTCCCAACACTGGGTCTTGTTTGCTATTTCTTGGTAGAAAAACAAGCAAAAAACAAATCTAGACCTTATTTTGTGAAGATGATATCAAAATTCTTAACAGTGCATAATGGTTCTCTAAAATGCTTGCCCTAATAATTCATAGCACATTTGGTAATGTAAAAAAAACCTTGATTGTGACGTGTATGACACCGTGATGATAGCATTGATGGCCTAAAATAATGCAATTGTGTGTTCAAATATAATGTCAACCTACTTTAAAGATACTTGTGTAGCCTTGTTCATGTTTTGTGTTGAAATCAAAAATCAAAGAATTGAAATGAAAAATATTTAAGATGCATTTTTTACCTTTTGAAATTAATTAAATAAGTAAACTAAAGAATGATTTGATCAAACATCAACATGTTTACTTTTGGGAAAGTTTGATGTATATTAGTGCACTTCTAAGCCTTATTGTTTTTTCTTCCATAATTCCATACTGAAGATATAATTTAATAATACTGTATGTGTTTCCCCGGTGTTTCTTGTGGTTTAACACTACTATTTAAAATGCTGCATTAAGTTTCTCATATGAAATTTTTTCATGTCTACTACAATCTGTACATACTGAATATTATTTTCTCTAGAACATTTAGTCCCTACAGCAGGAAGTAAAAAAGTGAAATAACAAAAAAACCGAACTCCAAGGAAATTCAAAACAGAAAGTCCTTTATAAAATGGCAAAATCAAAAGCTCAAACACATCAAACGAATGGAAACCGACTGTCATATTCCTGACTTGGTACAGGCATTTCCTTATGTTAATCAATCAATCTGTATAGTTGATACAGAGAGAATAAATTAATAAATTCATACATTATATAGTTGTGCACAACCTATTACCTTTTTTTCAATCGAAAAGATTTGTTTAGTTTCTCTAAGAAAAACACAGACTTTGCTATTCGTTAATCTGAAATTTTAATGAAATATTCCTACATGAGATGCAACAAAACATGATATGAAGCAACTATACTTGCAGCAAGTCATAATTTGTTTCCTTAAAACTTATCAAAAGAAAACAAAAAAAGAAATACAAAACTTTGACTCAGAATAGATCATAAATGATTGACTCATTGATTCTTGTTTGCTTGACATAACAGCGTCGATAATTTCATGCATATTCAAAATAAGAACAAATTATATAATACTAGTACATCTAATAAGTAGATTCTGTGAAATTAATGGACTTTGATGAATGAATGGAAATTTATAGTCCCAAATACATCATTGACCTTCAAATTAGAAATGGGTGCTTATTTATACATCCTGCACTTACAAAAAAGCTTTGTCAGCATCGGTTTTGCTGCCAGTTAAGGAAAGTCCAGATGACTCTGTTTGTTTAGTCTGTACTGTTCCGCCCATATCAGACGACCCACTTTTCAGTGTAGAATACTATTTGAATAGTCCAATCAATCCAATTCAATAGAATCTATCGCATTTATACACAATATACCCAACTCTATTTACACACGAAACTATGTACATCCAATGTAATAAGTCACAAGACTGGGTCACAAGTCATTCAACATGTTAATATTCAAGGTGCTGTTTCATATTCCCATACACTGTCCCTGATACACACATTATATTATTATTATTAGTACTAAAATTCTATATTTCCATACACCAGGCAATTTTCAGGGTCAAATCACGATTTTGAATGAGCAAGTTATTATACTAAAGATGGAACCAAAACAAAACTGATTTAAATTTTCCATTTCAGGTGATATTTAACCAAAGTACTATGGAAAAGATACTTTTGAATATTGTTCTGCTAGCTAGCTTTCTTTGGCCAGTGATTAGTTTTCGGCCATACATGGAACCATTCTTTTTTCTGTGTAATTACCATGGTAACAATCAGGAAGGTGGAGGAGTGGACAAAGGGGAAGTAGCTCTGAGTGTGTCTGTTGAGGGCAATCCTGAATACTACACACCAAACCAGTTTTATAACAGTGAGTAATCATTACTTAATTGTAATTTTAAAAAAAATTTGCAGATTACTTTATAGATTCAAGTTGTACTAAACCCTATTATAAAAATGGATATTTCTAATTGGAAGTTTGAAGAAAAAAAACAATGAAATAATCCTGAATATAATTTAATGTGCTTGAATTGCTATAAGTGCCAAATACTTTATCTGTCACAACTTTTAAATGCTTTAATTAGATATAAGAAGATGTGGTATGAGTGACAATGAGACAACTCTCCATCCAAGTCAAAATTTATAAAAGTAAACCATTATAGGTCAAAGTACGGTCTTCAACACGGAGCCTTGGCTCACACCGAACAGTAAGCTATAAAGGGCCCCAAAATTATAGTGTAAAACCATTCAAACGGGAAAACCAACGGTCTAATCTGTATAAAAATGAGAAACGAGAAACACTTATGAACCACATCAACAAACGACAACTACTGAACATCAGATTCCTGACTTAGGACAGGTGCAAACAAATGCAGCGGGTTTAAACGTTTTAATGGTACCAAACCTTCACCCTTTTTCTGAAACAATAGTGTAACATCACAACATAGAAAGACACACTATAAAATATCAACTGAAATAGCTTAACTCAATCAAAGGACATATTAACACCATTGAACATACACTGAACAAATAAATTTGACCTATGATACAATGTAAATACAAAATAAATAAACTAAGGAAGAATAATAAAAGTAACATGTTATATCGGTATGAAATGTTAAACAATTTAAGAAAAACAATATGCTCGAACAAAATATCAGCCATTTGCAATAACTTTAAACACAGGTAAATAAAAATAATTATGTTGTTAGGTATATGTGTACAGTTACAATAGAGAAAGGAAATATTTTACAAAATAAATAATTTTGATGTTCATAGTACGAAGTGGAAATTTATATTAGTACCAAACACTTATCAAAGCTGGTATATAGACCAGATATAACCCTGAATAACATTAAATAACAAAAAGCATTACAATTAGTATCAACAGGTCAAATAAACAAGAAAGTACGATTTGAGAGTACTGCAGTTACTGACAGCTAGTTAAAAGCCAAAACAATTAATAATAAAAAATCATGCATCAGAGACTAAAAGGTTTTGGACAGAAAAAATTTGTCCTACCGTAGAAGAAGAGATTTCTAAATTTGAAGGTCTTGTAAAATAATTGTATAAATTGCACAGGAAGAGATATGATGTAAATTTACATGGTACATAAGTCTTGGAAAAAAAATACTAGGGCTATTCTTATATATCAAAGAAACTCTTTATTTTGTGCTTAAATCTTTTTGATGATAAAACTTAGTTGATATATTGAAGATAAATATTAGACCATTTTCATGACTATAATAATGAAGAGAATAGTTTAATATCTAGCAATGACTGTATGATCTTCAACATCGAGAATTATTAGTCATGCAAAAATGAGTGAAAGTGATCATAGAAATTTTAATGAAAAGGCTGATGGAAATTTTTTTTCACCAATTTATTAACTTCCATTTTAATTTTAGTATCAATAAAAACCAGTTTAAATTTTGATGGATTTCTGCTGACGGGATTGTACAGTATAAACAGTGATGCACTTCTACGTTCACAGTCACATGGTGTGTATCATCGGCAACTATCAGGAACAAACCTCATGTGTTCCATTGTGTTCTCGCATATCAGTTATAAACCAGAACATGAGATGAGGTTTATTTGGAAGGCTCCACCTAGGGGTACAGGATGTGTTAATTTTTTGTAAGTGAATTAAAATATCTTTCCCAACTGAAAAACTATTTTTGCAAAACCATGTCTGAACAATTTTTGGAATTGATATTTGAGAAGTTCACCATTCTTATAGAATGATTTTGATTTGAAAGTAATTCCATGTTGATACGACACATCTATTTTTTATAAGTCTTTAAATGTTTCTTGGAATAAAAGATATGTAAGGTAAATATCAATGAGACAGTGACCCTTAAACACAATAAAACTAGAAGAGACATACAAAAGGATAACAGGAATCAACAAAAATACTCCACAGTACAACACATTAACCACCAATACCCTACTACTCGGAAGAAAACAAACAACATTTAGTCCAGGTAGCCTGATTTGGTACAGGCACAACATTTGGTGGTTTAACATTTTTGTTTGCAAAACTCCCTCTGTGCCGATCAAGCCCATATGTGACATCTATAAAAATGCACAATAAAAAAACCAGCACAGTGCAGCTATAAACAGGATGACCACTAACTTGAACAATGATGACATAAAAAAGGTGACATAAAAAAGGCACATAATTTGGATAACAGGGTCAAAATGTGCTCATTACTACAGGAAGCGAGATAAGTTAAAAGCAGGGGAAAACAAAATATATATGCACATTTAGCTTTTTCATGCCAACTTAACAGTGATTGTTTTTGGGGATTCTCTTTTTTTGTTGATATATTCATATAAGAGATCATATGATCAAAGTTTGACATATTCCTGAAGACTAATGTGCACGTTATTTTTCTGCTTATGAAAGTTAAGAAAATAAATTGCTAGTGAAAACTTGCTGGTATACATAAGGCTATGATTTACTGACATAATGTCATACCATTAAATAATAATCAAATGACGAGTAATCATGTGTATTTTTCAGAGCCACTGCAACTTTAGGTCAGCAGTTGCTGTATAAAGATATAACTGTATTACAGCTCTGTGAAGCAGGAGGTAGGATTATACTAAAACCTTTCAGGATAGTAGTTACTGTGTTATATTAATACCATAAACACATACTGTCACAGGCTTTGACAGGGTGCTTGTGATATATATATAAATGAAGGCTGTATGGCGAATTATAGATGCTAGCTTCTAGGTCATTTGGTCTCGGGTGGAAATTGTCGCATTGGCAATCATACCACATCTTATTTTTATAAAGAAATAATGTAAATACATGTATAGTACAGGTATTTTTTGTAATTTTAAGGATTTCACATGTATGACAGGATTTGTATTTACATATTAAATTTGTTTAATGACAAACTTTACTTTGATGGTGACAAATTTGCCTTTTATTGATAAGTCGACTAGAAATATTCAGCTTCAACCAAAATATGAAAGTCTTATGAATAGGCAATATAAGAACTAAAATCTTATCTGTAAATGTTCCCTTTGTAGAGTTGTATGTGACAAGTGCCTATAAAAATATATTTAGTAATGTCTTGTCTTGAGTTCTGGATTGTTCATGTTTTCATATTTGTTCATATAAAATGTGAGAATTACCTCAGAATATATTTTGCAATAGTAAAGCAATAGGAAGCTTTGCACTGGTTTTCAGTCTTATAAATTTTATATTTCTATACTTTTCATTTAGGTGAATTTCCTATAAATTCCAAAACATCATTCTTTCCACTTTCCCTGTCAACCACATATTTGCCTCCTCTTGTTTTTATACCTACAACTATGTTTCTATAGCAATTGCTAGATTTTAGCTATCCCTTTAGTGTCCCCATAGCTATTTCTACAAGTGGCAAAAAATTCACCTTCCCTTTGAAATCTCATATTTCCATACCAAAGACTTGTTACTTCATTAATCTTTAAAAATGATCTTATTTCCTATAAATAAGTATTAAATATACTTGTATTTATTGAAAATCTTTCACCAACGACAAACTTCAACATTTATATATCCCCTGTTTAAACCTTGCAAAGTTTTCTTCTATTAACCTGATGCACAAAGTCAACTTTGAAATACCACATCCTCAAAGGAAATCCAGAACAACAGGTGCTTATAAACGTTGGCCAATAGAACAACAGTTTAAGGTGGTTTATCACTAAATATTTCCTCAGATAAAATTTTCTAATACTTTGTCAAATTGGATATTTTGCCATGCTTTAAATATCAGCCATTTGCAATAACTTTAAACACAGGTAAATAAAAATAATTATGTTGTTAGGTATATGTGTACAGTTACAATAGAGAAAGGAAATATTTTACAAAATAAATAATTTTGATGTTCATAGTACGAAGTGGAAATTTATATTAGTACCAAACACTTATCAAAGCTGGTATATAGACCATATATAACCCTGAATAACATTAAATAACAAAAAGCATTACAATTAGTATCAACAGGTCAAATAAACAAGAAAGTACGATTTGAGAGTACTGCAGTTACTGACAGCTAGTTAAAAGCCAAAACAATTAATAATAAAAAATCATGCATCAGAGACTAAAAGGTTTTGGACAGAAAAATTTGTCCTACCGTAGAAGAAGAGATTTCTAAATTTGAAGGTCTTGTAAAATAATTGTATAAATTGTACAAGAAGAGATATGATGTAAATTTACATGGTACATAGGTCTTGGAAAAAATACTAGGGCTATTCTTATATATCAAAGAAACTCTTTATTTTGTGCTTAAATCTTCTTGATGATAAAACTTAGTTGATATATTGAAGATAAATATTAGACCATTTTCATGACTATAATAATGAAGAGAATAGTTTAATATCTAGCAATGACTATGATCTTCAACATCGAGAATAATTAATTATGCAAAATGAGTGAAAGTGATCATAGAAATTTTAATGAAAAGGCTGATGGAAATTTTTTTCACCAATTTATTTACTTCCATTTTAATTTTAGTATCAATAAAACCAGTTTAAATTTTGATGGATTTCTGCTGACGGGATTGTACAGTATAAACAGTGATGCACTTCACGCTCACAGTCACATGGTGTGTATCATCGGCAACTATCAGGAACAAACCTCATGTGTTCCATTGTGTTCTCGCATATCAGTTATAAACCAGAACATGAGATGAGGTTTATTTGGAAGGCTCCACCTAGGGGTACAGGATGTGTTAATTTTTTGTAAGTGAATTAAAATATCTTTCCCAACTGAAAAACTATTTTTGCAAAACCATGTCTGAACAATTTTTGGAATTGATATTTGAGAAGTTCACCATTCTTATAGAATGATTTTGATTTGAAAGTAATTCCATGTTGATACAACACATCTATTTTTTCATAAGTCTTTTAAATGTCTCATTGAATAAAAAGATATGTAAGGTAAATATCAATGAGACAGTGACCCTTAAACACAATAAAACTAGAAGAGACATACAAAAGGATAACAGGAATCAACAAAATACTCCACAGTACAACACATTAACCACCAATACCCTACTTCTCGGAAGAAAACAAACAACATTTAGTCCAGGTAGCCTAATTTGGTACAGGCACAACATTTGGTGGTTTAACATTTTTGTTTGCAAAACTCCCTCTGTGCCGATCAAGCCCATATGTAACATCTATAAAAATGCACAATAAAAAAACCAGCACAGTGCAGCTATAAACAGGATGACCACTAACTTGAACAATGATGACATAAAAAAGGCACATAATTTGGATAACAGGGTCAAAATGTGCTCACTACTACAGGAAGCTAGATAAGTTAAAAGCAGGGGAAAACAAAATACTTATGCACATTCAGCTTTTTTATGCCAACTTAACAGTGATTGTTTTTGGGGATTCTCTTTTTTTGTTGATATATTCATATAAGAGATCATACGATCAAAGTTTGACATATTCCTGAAGACTTATGTGCACGTTATTTTTCTGCTTATGAAAGTTAAGAAAATAAATTGCTAGTGAAAACTTGCTGGTATACATAAGGCTATGACTTACTGACATAATGTCATACCATTAAATAATAATCAAATGACGAGTAATCATGTGTATTTTTCAGAGCCACTGCAACTTTAGGTCAGCAGTTGCTGTATAAAGATATAACTGTATTACAGCTCTGTGAAGCAGGAGGTAGGATTATACTAAAACTTTTCAGGATAGTAGTTACTGTGTTATATTAATACCATAAACACATACTGTCACAGGCATTGACAGGGTGCTTGTGATATATATATAAATGAAGGCTGTATGGTGAATTATAGTTGCTAGCTTCTAGGTCATTTGGTCTCGGGTGGAAAATTGTCTCATTGGCAATCATACCACATCTTCTTATTTTTATAAAGAAATAATGTAAATACATGTATAGTACAGGTATTTTTTGTAATTTTAAGGATTTCACATGTATGACAGGATTTGTATTTACATATTAAATTTGTTTAATGACAAACTTTACTTTGATGGTGACAAATTTGCCTTTCATTTATAAGTCGACTAGAAATATTCAGCTTAAACCAAAATATGAAAGTCTTATGAATAGGCAATATAAGAACTAAAATCTTATATGTAAATGTTCCCTTTGTAGAGTTGTATGTGACAAGTGCCTATAAAAAAATATATTTAGTAATGTCTTGTCTTGAGTTCTGGATTGTTCATGTTTTCATATTTGTTCATATGAAATGTGAGAATTACCTCTGAATATATTTTGCAATAGTAAAGCAATAGGAAGCTTTGCACTAGTTTTCAGTCTTATAAATTTTATATTTCTATACTTTTCATTAGGTGAATTTCCTATATAAATTCCAAAACATCATTGTTTCCACTTTCCCTGTCAACCCCATATTTGCCTCCTCTTGTTTTTATACCTACAACTATGTTTCTATAGCAATTGCTAGATTTTAGCTATCCCTTTAGTGCCACCATAGCTATTTCTATAAGTGGCAAAAAAATTCGCCTTCCCTTTGAAATTGCATATTTCCACACCAAAGACTTGTTACTTCATTAATCTTTAAAAATGATCTTATTTCCTTTAAATAAGTATTAAATATACTTGTATTTATTGAAAATCTTTCACCAACGACAAACTTCAACATTTATATATCCCCTGTCATTGCCTGTTTAAACCTTGCAAAGTTTTCTTCTATTAACCTGATGCACAAAGTCAACTTTCAAATACCACATCCTCAAAGGAAATCCAGAACAACAGGTGCTTATAAACATTGGCCAATAGAACAACAGTTTAAGGTGGTTCATCACTATATATTTCCTCAGATAAAATTTTCTAATACTTTGTCAAATTGGATATTTTGCCATGCTTTTAAAAAAAATATAATCAAAAGTGTGGTTCAACATGCTATTTTTAAAGCTACAAGTCCAATTTTGCACAGATTATTCATGAAAAAACACTTTTTTGTGAATAGAAAGAAATATATGAGATAGAATTTTGAAATAAAATATGAGAAGATAGGTTTTATAATATGCTTTTAAGAAAATAAAAAGAAACTTTCTACAAGAAAAAAAATGAAAATTTCACTGTCATTCCAGTATAAATTTTTTACTATAAGAGTTATCTCCCCTTATATGGAAAAATGGAAAAATTGATTCAAACAAAAACAAATATTTAGTATTTGTTAAAACATTCTAAATAATGCAATAAATCACTCATTTTTCTTTATTTAAACAAACAGTCGTTCACTGGTGTTAATGTCTTTTGATTGAGTTGAGCCATTTCAATTGATATTTTATAGTGTGTCTTTCTATGTTGTGATGTTACACTATTGTTTCAGATAAGGGAGAAGGTTTGGTACCATTAAAACGTTTAAACCCGCTGCAATTGTTTGCACCTGTCCTAAGTCAGGAATCTGATGTTCAGTAGTTGTCATTTGTTGATGTGGTTTATAAGTGTTTCTTGTTTCTCGTTTTTTAGCTCACCAGGCCCGAAGTGCCCCATGTGAGCTTATGCCAACACTTTGCGTTCGTCATCGTCAGTCGTCTGTCGTCGTCGTCGTTGTCTGTTGTCGTCTGTCGTCGTAAACTATTTAAAAAATCTTCTCCTCTGAAACTACTGGGCCAAATACCTTCAAACTTTAAATGAATGTTTCTTAGGGTATCTAGTTTATAAATTATATCCGAAATTTTGATCCATCAACAAACATGGCCGCCATGACTAAAAATAGAACATAGGGTCAAATGCAGTTTTGGCTTATATCTCAAAAAGTAAAACATTTAGAGCAAATCTGACATGGGGTTAAAATGTTAAACAGGTCAAGATCTACCAGCCCTGAAGTTTTCAAACAAATCAAACAAACCATTGTTGGGTTGCTGCCACTAAATTGGTAATTTTCTGTCTTACTATTTCAAAATCTTCTCTGAAACTACTGGGCCAAATACCTTCAAAGTTTAAATGAATGTTCCTTTGGGTATCTAGTTTATAAATTGTATCTGAAATTTTGATCCATCAACAAACATGGCCACCATGACTAAAAATAGAACATAGGGTCAAATGCAGTTTTTGCTTATATATCAAAAGTAAAGCATTTAGAGCAAATCTGATGGGGGTAAAATGTTAAACAGGTCAGGATCTACCAGCCCTGAAATTTTCAAACAAATCAAACAAACCATTGTTGGGTTGCTGCCACTAATTTGGTAATTTTGTCGTCTCTCATCATAAACTATTTCAAAATCTTCTTCTCTGAAACTACTGGGCCAAATACATTCAAACTTTTAATAAATGTTCCTTAGGGTATCTAGCTTAAAATTATATCCAAAGTTTTGATCCATCAACAAACATGGCCGCCATGGCTAAAAATAAAACATAGGGTCAAATGCAGTTTTGGCTTACATCTCAAAAACTAAAGCAGTTAGAGCAAACGTGAAAGAGAGTTAGAGTGATGATTAGGTAAATATTGATCTATTATGAAATTTTCATGCCAATTGGAGAATTTGGAGAATTTATTGTTGGGTTACTGTTAGAAGTAGTTATTTATTAGGAAATTTAAGATTTTGATTATTTTCTTGAAAATTATAGTAGATAAGTTTCAGTGTGAAGATTTTGTGCACAGTTATGGTCCTTGAACTTAGAAAATTCACTCAAATAATAAGTTGTCCAACTTGAAATTAGTATATAGTTACATCATGACAAATTGCAGATCCAAGTTCAAATTTTGTTTAAGTCTGATGATTTTCTATAGAGTTGTGGTCCTCAGTTTTCAACACATTCATTTGTCATGCTTGAAAATATTGACTTGATTTAGTTTTACACCATGACAAGTTATAGATCAACTTAGAATTTTGTTCCAATACAATGATTTTTAACCAATAAGGGATTATGTATTGCCAAGCAATACTCAAAGAATTCTTGTTATATTTCATCTCATAAGCACTAAGAACATACCGGTAACTTAGATATTTATTTTGAGGCATATATGACCCCTGCCAATCCAAGATGGCAGTATACAATTAATCTACCTTAAATAAAACGAAACCTTGGCATGCTAAATTGGTAAGAATAACACAAATCCTGGCAACTGATAACCTTCAACACCCTTGTCATGTGTATAAAAAGATGAAATATACTCCAACTATGAGACGTCCCACCTCTAGTATGCAAATTATGATACATCATCCACATGTGCCCACATTGAGGTTCAGCAATATTTGGTCTAGAATGATAGAAAAGGGTACAAATCCATGTGATATTGTAAGTTTACCCCGGACCTTATTTTCATGGTTGATTGGTCAGGATTCAGGTTTTTGTTGAGCCTGCAACTTCTGTCGCAGAAAGCGAGACATACAGATAGCGGATAAGGCGGCGGAAACAGCGCCGTTAACAAACTTCTTATAAGCTTAATATTTCGGAGGTAAAAGACCTGGATTCTTCATAGTTTGTATATAGATGCCTTATGTTATGAAGTTTCCGTCTGTCATATGTCCAATGTCCTCATTTTAAATTGCCACTAAATTGTTTGTTTTAAGGAAATTTTGCAGTTTTGGTTATTATCTTGAATATTATTGAAGATAAAGATAAACTGTAAACAGCAAAAATGTTCAGCAAAGTAAGATCTACAAAAAGTTTAATATGACCAAAATTGTCAATTGACCCTTAAGGAGTTATTGCCCTTTAAGGACAATTTACACAAGTTGTTTTATGTTTTTAACTTTAAAATCTTCTCAAATGAATCTAGTATAAATTTTGTATTTCATTTCCTTGTACGTCAAGAAACAGACACTATGGCTAAAATGGAACATATGGATAAAAAGCAAAAATAATCATTAATGAAAGATTTAAGCAAAAAAATTACAGGTGAGCGATTCAGGCTCTTGAGAGCCTCTTGTTTACAATTTTCATAAATTTTGTAAATTTTTGTAAATTTTACAAAATATTTTCCACTGTAACAACTTGGCCAAGTTCATTATAGATAAAGATAATTGTAAGCAGCAAGAATGTTCAGTAAAGTAAGATCTACAAACACATCACCATCACCAAGACACAATTTTGTCGTGAATCCATCTGTGTCCTTTGTTTAATATGCACATAGACCAAGGTGAGCGACACGGGCTCTTTAGGGCCTCTAGTTATGGTTCAGTTAAGATTTTTAGTATTCTTAATTTCTCTCTAATAATGAGTAAAAGGATAACTATGTTTGGTATGTGTGTACCTTGCAAGGTCCTCATGCCTGTCAGACAGTTTTCACTTGACCTTGACCTCATTTCATGGATCAGTGAACAAGGTTAAGTTTTGTGGTCAAGTCCATATCTCAGATACTATAAGCAGTAGATCTACTATATTTATACCCCCAAGCGAGTTGCGGAGGGTATAATGTTTTGACCCGTTGTCCGTCCATCAGTCCGTCCGTCTGATGTTCAGTAGTTGTCATTTGTTAATGTGGTTCATAAGTGTTTCTCGTTTCGCGTTTTTTTGCTCACCAGGCCCGAAGGGCCCCATGTGAGTTTATGCCATCACTTTGCGTCCGTCGTTGTCCGTCGTCGTCGTTGTCTGTTATTGTCTGTCGTCGTCTGTCGTAAACTATTTCAAAAATCTTCTCCTCTGAAACTACTGGGCCAAATACCTTCAAACTTTGAATGAATGTTCCTTAGGGTATCTAGTTTATAAATTGTATCCGAAAATTTGATCCATCAACAAACATGGCCGCCATGACTAAAAATAGAATATAGGGGTCAAATGCAGTTTTTGGCTTATATCTCAAAAAGTAAAGCATTTAGAGCAAATCTGACATGGGATAAAAATGTTAAACAGGTCAAGATCTACCTGCCCTGAAATTTTCAAACAAATCAAACAAACCATTGTTGGGTTGCTGCCACTAAATTGGTAATTTTCTGTCTTACTATTTCAAAAATCTTCTCCTCTGAAACTACTGGGCCAAATACCTTCAAAGTTTAAATGAATGTTCCTTTGGGTATCTGGTTTATAAATTGTATCCGAAATTTTGATCCATCAACAAACATGGCCGATATGACTAAAAATAGAACATAGGGGTCAAATGCAGTTTTTTGCTTATATATCAAAAAGTAAAGCATTTAGAGCAAATCTGACGGGGTAAAAATGTAAAACAGGTCAGGATCTACCAGCCCTGAAATGTTCAAACAAATCAAACAAACCATTGTTGGGTTGCTGCCACTAATTTGGTAATTTTCGTCGTCTCTCGTCATAAACTATTTCAAAAATCTTCTTCTCTGAAACTACTGGGCCAAATACATTCAAACTTTAAATAAATGTTCCTTAGGGTATGTAGGTTAAAATTATATCCAAAGTTTTGATCCATCAACAAACATGGCCACCACGGCTAAAAATAAAACATAGGGGTCAAATGCAGTTTTTTGCTTACATCTCAAAAACTAAAGCAGTTAGAGCAAACGTGAAAGAGAGTTAGAGTGATGATTAGGTAAATATTTATCTATTATGAAATTTTCATGCCAATTGGAGAATTTGGAGAATTTATTGTTGGGTTACTGTTAGAAGTAGTTATTTATTAGGAAATTTTAGATTTTGATTATTTTCTTGAAAATTATAGTAGATAAGTTTCAGTGTGAAGATTTTGTGCACAGTTATGGTCCTTGAACTTAGAAAATTCACTCAAATAATAAGTTGTCCAACTTGAAATTAGTATATAGTTATATCATGACAAATTGCAGATCCAAGTTCAAATTTTGTTTAAGTCTGATGATTTTCTACAGAGTTGTGGTCCTCAGTTTTCAACACTTTCATTTGTCATGCTTGAAAATATTGACTTGATTTAGTTTTACCCCATGACAAGTTATAGATCAACTTAGAATTTTGTTCCAGTACAATGATTTTTAACCAATAGGGGATTATGTATTGCCAAGCAATACTCATAGAACTCTTGTTATATTTCATCTCATAAGCACTAAGAACATACCGGTAACTTAGATATTACGTATGTCCCCCAATAATGGTTTACATTATTATAAATTTTGACTTGGATGGAGATTGTCTCATTGGCACTCATACCAATCTTCTTAATCTATTTACATTAATTGAAAATCTGTCTACATATTTGCAGATTTAAGCATAGAACTAGACAGATTTAGTACTGCCATTTTACAATCCAAGATGGCAGTATACAATTAATCTACCTAAATAAAACGAAACCTTGGCATGCTAAATTGGTAAGAATAACACAAGTCCTGGCAATGATAACCTTCAACACCCTTGTCATGTGTATAAAGATGAAATCTACTCAACTATGGACGTCCCACCTCTAGTATGCAAATTATGATACATCATCCACATGTGCACCACATTGAGGTTCAGCAATATTTGGTCTAGAATGATAGATAAGTGTACAAATCCATGTCTATTGTAAGTTTCCCGGACCTTATTTTCATGGTTGATTGGTCAGGATTCAGATTTTTGTTGAGTCTGCATTTGTGAGTAAACGAGACATTACAGATAGTGATAAACGTGAAACAGCGTTAACAAACTTCTAAAAGCTTAATATTTCGGAGGTAAAAGACCTGGATTCTTCATAGTTTGTATATAGATGCCTTATGTTATGAAGTTTCCGTCTGTCATATGTCCAATGTCCTCATTTTAAATTGCCACTAAATTGTTTGTTTTAAGGAAATTTTGCAGTTTTGGTTATTATCTTGAATATTATTGAAGATAAAGATAAACTGTAAACAGCAAAATGTTCAGCAAAGTAAGATCTACAAAAAGTTTAATATGACCAAATTGTCAATTGACCCTTAAGGAGTTATTGCCCTTTAAGGACAATTTACACAAGTTGTTTTATGTTTTTAACTTTAAAATCTTCTCAAATGAATCTAGTATAAATTTTGTATTTCATTTCCTTGTACGTCAAGAAACAGACACTATGGCTAAAATGGAACATATGGATAAAAAGCAAAATAATCATTAATGAAAGATTTAAGCAAAAAATTACAGGTGAGCGATTCAGGCTCTTGAGAGCCTCTTGTTTACAATTTTCATAAATTTTGTAAATTTTGTAAATTTTACAAAATATTTTCCACTGTAACAACTTGGCCAAGTTCATTATAGATAAAGATAATTGTAAGCAGCAAGAATGTTCAGTAAAGTAAGATCTACAAACACATCACCATCACCAAGACACAATTTTGTCATGAATCCATCTGTGTCCTTTGTTTAATATGCGCATAGACCAAGGTGAGCGACACAGGCTCTTTAGGGCCTCTAGTTATGGTTCAGTTAAGATTTTTAGTATTCTTAATTTCTCTCTTATAATGAGTAAAAGGATAACTATGTTTGGTATGTGTGTACCTTGCAAGGTCCTCATGCCTGTCAGACAGTTTTCACTTGACCTTGACCTCATTTCATGGATCAGTGAACAAGGTTAAGTTTTGTGGTCAAGTCCATATCTCAGATACTATAAGCAGTAGATCTACTATATTTATACCCCACGCAACGAGTTGCGGAGGGTATAATGTTTTGACCCGTTTGTCCGTCCATCAGTCCGTCCGTCCGTCCGTCCGTCAGTCCTGTTTCTTGTCATCGCAACTCCTCTCAAACCACACAACAGAATTTCACGAAACCTTTTAGATAATAAGGACATACTGTGTAGTTGTGCATATCGACAGGAAATTAAGATTCAATTTTCTAGGAGTTACGCCTTTGAACTTATTTACTTTAATGTACTACTGAAACAGTTTATCATCGCAACTCCTCTCAAACCACACAACAGAATTTCATGAAACCTTTTCAGATAATAAGGACATACTACGTAGATGTGCATATCGACAGGAAATTATGATTCAATTTTTTCCAGGAGTTACGCCTTTGAACTTATTTGCCCAATATACTACTGCAACCTTTTGTCATCGCAACTCCTCTCAAACCACACAACAGAATTTCATGAAACCTTTTCAGATAATAAGGACATACTACGTAGATGTGCATATCGACAGGAAATTACGATTCAATTTTTTCCCAGGAGTTACGCCTTTGAACTTATTTGCCCAATATACTACTGCAACCTTTTGTCATCAACTCCTCTCAAACCACACAACAGAATTTCATGAAACCTTTTCAGATAATAAGGACATACTACGTAGATGTGCATATCGACAGGAAATTACGATTCAATATTTTTTCTAGGAGTTACGCCTTTGAACTTATTTGCTTCAATGTACTTCTGCAACAGTTTGTCATCGAACTTCTCTGAAACCACACAACAGAATTTCATGAAACTGTGTAGATAATAAGAACATACTATGTAGATGTGCATATTGACAGGAAATTATGATTCAATTTTTTTCTTACACTTATTTTATTTCTCCAATGACAATGTGGGGACGTGGGGTATGTGAGCTTGCTCACTAAGGTTCTTTAATTGGTGTATGGAATGATTGTAAGGTGTACATGTCCAACTGGCAGGTGTCATTTGACCTTGACCTCATTTTCATGGTTCAGTGGTTAAAGTTAAGTTTTTAATGTTTTGGTCTTTATTCTAATACTATATGCAATAGGTCAACTATATTTGGTGTATGAAAATATTTTACAATGTACATGTCAGTCTGGAAGGTTTTATTTGACCTTGACCTCATTTTTACGGTTCATTGCTCAATGTTAAGTGTTTGTGTTTTGGTCTGTTTTTGTCTCGCCTTGACGGAGTCAAAAAGCCAGACATAGGTATGCTGTTTCTGGCGTCGCGGTGGCGTCAGGCCAACAATGTATTAGTTTGTGATTAGGTCTAGTTCATGGTGAACCACTAGTGGTAGGTCAATGATATTTGGTATGCAGTTGTATTAGCATTGGCACATCTCATTACCATGGAGATTATTTGGCCCGCCCTCTCAGTCAAGGTCTATTGACTTTGAAACTTTGCTTAGTTTACATGTATAAGTTTGTGATTAGGTCAGTATATGGGGAACCACTAGTGGTAGGTCAATGATATTTGGTATGCAGTTGAATTAGAATTGGCACATCTCATTACCATGGAGATTATGTGGCCCTGCCCCCTCAGTCAAGGTCTATTGACTTTGAAACTTTGCTTAGTTTACATGTATTAGTTTGTGATTAGGTCAGTTTATGGGGAACCACTAGTGGTAGGTCAGTGATATTTGGTATGCAGTTGTATAAGCATTAGTATATCTCATTTCCATGGAGATTATTTGGCCCAGCCCCCTCATTCATGGTCTATTGACTTTGAAACTTTTGCTTAGTTTTCATGTATTAGTTTGTGATTAGGTCAGGTTAAGGGGAACTGTTAGTAGTAGGTCAATGATGATTGGTATGCAGTTGTATAAGCATTAGTACATCTCATTTCCATGTAGAATATTTGGTCCTTACCCCTCAGTCATGGTCTATTGACTTTGAAACTTTTACTTAGTTTACATGTATTAGTTTGTGATTAGGTCAGTTTCAGATAAACCACTAATGTTAAGTCAATGATATTCGGTATGCAAATGTATTGGCTTTTGCCAGTTTCATTTCCATGGAGATTATATAACCCCACCCCCTAATTATGGTTCATTGACTTTGAAACTTTTACATAGTTTATGTTTGTGTTTAGGTTTGTTTAAAGGGAACGACTTATGAAAAGTCAATGGTATTTGGTTTGCAGTTGTATTAGCATTGGCACATCTCATTTCCATGGAGATTGTTTAGCCCTGTACCTTCAGTCATGGTTCATTGACTTTGAATATTTGCATAACTTACATGTTAAAGTATTGCTATTTTAATTTCAACATTTGCATTATCAAAATAACAAATAGGCGAGACATATCTCTGTGTTAACAGTTTATTCTTAAACTATGATTAATAGGTTAACTATATTTGGTGTATGGAATAATTGTAAGGTGTATATGTCTGTCTGGCAGTTATCATCTGGCCTTGACCTTATTTTCATGGTTCATTGGTCAAGGTTAAGTTTTCCTGGTTAAGTTTGTTTCTTAGATACTATATGCAATAGGTCAACTATATTAAAAGCATGTAATGATTGTAAGGTGTACATGTCTGTCTGGCAGGGTTCATCTGACCTTGACCTAATTTTTATAGTTCATTGATCAATGTTAAGTTTTCCTGTGATACTTGTAGTAATACTTTATATTTAGGACTATCAACATAAAATCAATGATCAGTAAAGCAGGTGAGACTTTTCAGCGTGTGCACTCTAGTTGTCGAGCCTGTGACTTCTGTCTGGCGAGACATAGGGATAGTGATCTGGCTGCAGCTGCGGCATTAACTAACTACTTAAAAGATTTATATTTTAGAAGGTGGAAGACCTGGATTCTTCATATTTTGTATATGGATGCATATTGTTATGAAGTTTCTGTCTGTCATATGTCCATTGTCCTTGACCTCATTTTCATGGTTCAGTGACAACTGGAAAAAATTTTAAGATTTTTTGTAATGTTAATTTCTCTCTTATAATGAGTAAATGGATAACTATGTTTGGTATGTGTGTACCTTGCAAGATCCTCATGCCTGTCAGACAGTTTTCACTTGACCTTGACCTCATTTCATGGATCAGTGAACAATGTTAAGTTTTCGTGGTCAAGTTCATATCTCAGATACTATAAGCAGTAGGTCTACTATATTTGGTGTATGGAATGATTGTAAGGTGTACATGTCCAACTGGCAGGTGTCATCTGACCTTGACCTCATTTTCATGGTTCAGTGAGTTAAGTTTTTAATGTTTTTGTCTTTTTTTCTAATACTATATGCAATAGGTCAACTATATTTGGTGTATGGAAATATTTTACAATGTGCATGTCAGTCTGGCAGGTTTTATTTGACCTTGACCTCATTTTCACAGTTCATTGCTCAGTGTTAAGTTTATATGTTTTGGTCTGTTTTTCTTAAACTATAAGCAATAGGTCAACTATATTTGGTGTATGAAATGATTGTAAGGTGTATATGTCTGTCTGGCAGGTATCATCTGACCTTGACCTCATTTTCATGGTTCATTGGTCAATGTTAGGTTTTCCTGGTTAAGTTTGTTTCTTAGATACTATAAGCAATATGTCAACTATTTTTAATGCATAGATTGATTGTAAAGTGTACATGTCTGTCTGGCGACATGGTTTATCTGACCTTGACCTCATTTTCATGGTTCATTGGTCAATGTTAATTTTCCTGGTAAAGTTCGTTTCTAAGAAACTATAAGCAATAGGTCAACTATATTTGGTGTATTGAATGATTGTATGGTGTACATGTATTTCTGGTTTGGTTTATCTGACCTTGACCTCATTTTCTTGGATCATGTTAAGTTTATGTGATACTTGTAGTAAAGCTTTTATATTTAGGACTATCAACATTAAAGCAATGGTCAGTAAAGCAGGCGCGACATTTCAGCGTGTGCACTCTTGTTTTTTATTAGGTTGGTTTCTCAGTTTTTATAAGTAAAAGATCAATTATGTTCAGTGTACTGAAAGATTGTAAGGTATACATGTCTGTTTCACGTTATGTAAGGTTCATAACACTTTCACATAATTTCCATCCATCATTTACAATGTGAAGTTTATGTGACACTTACTGAATGACCTTGATCTTTAAGATTGATTACTTCCCTTTATTACTTCTAACATAAAATTCAATGATTATCAGTAAAACAGGTGAGATATTTTAATGGTGCACTCTTGTGATATATTATATGAATTACAAAAATTGAAATAATTTGTTTTAATACAAGTATAATTTTTAATCTTGTCCAAAGTTAGAGTTCATGTAGAGTCAATCATGGCATAATTTTGTACTCGAATTGGAAAAAATTTTGCATACTGACAATCTCCTTTTACAATGTGAACATCAACAAACTTTTATATTTTTATCTGATTATAGATACTTTATTATCAAATCATTTTTCAACAGTATATCTATCTGGAGAATAATGTTTATCTTCTATCATCATCTCCTAGCTTGTCTACTACAGCTTCGGCAAAGTTATCTTTCTGTGATTCAATCCATGTTCCCACCAACGGAATTCCAGGATTAGAAAATACATCAGTGGTTTTAGTGGGTAATTCTGTACCAGCACTTTGAGTCAGTTCTGCTTGATGGATTGTGATCTGTTTGGCAATAACATTAACCATATTTGCTGCAAGGTCATACTCATTCAATATAATCTGTTCATCTGTAATAGTAGCGTTCTCAATTGCTTTTACTAACATATCTTCATTAGATATAATCCAATTTGGAATGGATTCAACCATAACTTTTGAGACAGATGAAATCAAATTTATATCATCTTCTTTCTGTAGAATTTGGTTAGCAGTATAGGCAATCATTTCTTTGGCTAAGTTGACAATAAATTCTTCACCTGGGAATACATATGAAAATTAAGTAAACAATTTTACTTAAGTTGATGAATATTGTTGTGTTTTGAATTTCATTTACTTGAAAATCCCTAAATTCAGAACTTTCAATATAATATTTCCAATTTGTCAAATTGGATAAGTTTTGTATGTGAAGAGACACTTGAATGCACAAACTCAAATCTGAAAACAATGAAAAAAAAAAATAAAAGCTGATTTCATTTGAAAATGTGACAGTTTTTTTTACTTATAATTTTTTTTAGTATATTTTCATGACTCCGTGATTTAGAAAAAGCAAGCTAGAATTTTAAGCAGAGTAGCACAATTTTTAAGAACTATAAAGAGAAAAAGAGTCTGTGATGCAGTAGACGGACTTAAAAAATAACCCCTCGTCCCCCAAGGCAAAGGATCTCTCTGTATCTAATCTTACATCTGTAAAATATTTCTGTCACAAATTTTTCTCAGCTACTATAAATCAGTGCTTCTTGATATTTGGTGCCAAGCTTCATATTGTTAAGCTATTTCTTGTGAAACATTTTCAAACTGTGACCTATCTACTTCCTGTTTGAATTCAGCTCACAATTTGATGCACATATATGAAATTTTCATTACATTTTTCTCAGCAACTACAAATAGACTTTCATGATATTTCATACCCAGCTCTATTTTGGTACACTATACTATTTGATAAAGTTCAGATCTATTATCTACTTCCTGTTTGGCATAAAGCAATCACCAATCAATCAATATCTTGATCAATCTACTTCCTGTTTGCTGTGTACATGTATGATCTTCATGTAGGAATTTTCCAAGAGAGGAATTATTAATGAGTGAAGAGTAACTTACACTACATCTCTTTATATAAGGAAAAGCAAGCCTATTTTTTTGAGGAGACTTTTTTTCTCATATTTTACATACATTAAAATTTAGTTTATTTTAGTTACCAAATTAACACTTTTGATAATTCTTTTCTCTATAAGTAACATTTTTTTTCTGTAATCTTGTTTTTAGTAGCTTTCAACATTGCAGAGCCTGGCCCTTTTACAATTAAAGATGAACCATCATAAATTGAAAATATTTAAGATATTGTTTAGGTATGATGATTATATTAGCAAGAGGCTTACCTTGAATTTCTGTATTTGCTTTGACATAAAATAGCAATATGAATGTCAGACAGGATGCGTGAATCCTCATTCTTGGCCGGTCTACAATAAATATGATTTGTATTCAAATAGACAATGCAAATGATTGAAAATTTTTCTATATTGTGATTCTAGAAACATGTGGTATGTTCAGTTTTTTAAAGTACTTGTACACTGCAGTTCACTTCACGATACATGCTGTGAAGTTCAAAAATCAGGTCAAGCAAAAAATGTATCAAGGAAATGTAAGTAGGTACAAGTTGTTAGGTAGAATAAAGAAAAGAAATTTATATATATAAATTGATTTTTCCGTGAATTCAAAAAATCAAAAAGTTTTATAAATCTATCATCTTCTCAAATAACATCTTTCAGATGATCTCAAGACATAAGTCTATTAGATATCAGTATTGATATTTTTGTCTCGCCTGCAACGAAAGTCGCAGTATGCGAGACATAGGTATTACTATCCGGTGGCAGCGGCGGCGTAAACTATTTGTATAAAGCTTTATATTGCAGAAGGTAGAAGACCTGGATGCTTCATACCTTGTATGCAGATGCCTTATGTTACGAAGTTTCTGTCTGTCATATGCCCATTGTCCTTGACCTCATTTTCATGGTTCAGTGACTGCTTGGATAAAAAAATTTCAGTTTTTTTCATGTGAATTTCTCACTTATTATAAGCAATAGGTCAACTATATTTGGTGTATGAAATGATTGTAAGGTGTATATGTCTGTCTGGCAGGTATCATCTGACCTTGACCTCATTTTCATGGTTCATTGGTCAATGTTAGGTTTTCCTGGTTAAGTTTGTTTCTTAGATACTATAAGCAATATGTCAACTATTTTTAATGCATAGATTGATTGTAAAGTGTACATGTCTGTCTGGCGACATGGTTTATCTGACCTTGACCTCATTTCATGGTTCATTGGTCAATGTTAATTTTTCTGGTAAAGTTCGTTTCTAAGAAACTATAAGCAATAGGTCAACTATATTTGGTGTATTGAATGATTGTATGGTGTACATGTATTTCGGTTTGGTTTATCTGACCTTGACCTAATTTTCTTGGATCATGTTAAGTTTATGTGATACTTGTAGTAAAGCTTTTATATTTAGGACTATCAACATTAAAGCAATGGTCAGTAAAGCAGGTGCGACATTTCAGCGTGTGCACTCTTGTTTTTATTAGGTTGGTTTCTCAGTTTTATAAGTAAAAGATCAATTATGTTCAGTGTACTGAAAGATTGTAAGGTATACATGTCTGTTTCACGTTATGTAAGGTTCATAACACTTTCACATAATTTCCATCCATCATTTACAATGTGAAGTTTATGTGACACTTACTGAATGACCTTGATCTATAAGATTGATTACTTCCCTTTATTACTTCTAACATAAAATTCAATGATTATCAGTAAAACAGGTGAGATATTTTAATGGTGCACTCTTGTGATATATTATATGAATTACAAAAAATTGAAATAATTTGTTTTAATACAAGTATAATTTTTTAATCTTGTCCAAATTTAGAGTTCATGTAGAGTCAATCATGGCATAATTTTTGTACTCCGAATTGGAAAAAAAATTTTGCATACTGACAATCTCCCTTTTACAATGTGAACATCAACAAACTTTTATACTTTTATCTGATTATAGATACTTTATTATCAAATCATTTTTTCAACAGTATATCTATCTGGAGAATAATGTTTATCTTCTATCATCATCTCCTAGCTTGTCTACTACAGCTTCGGCAAAGTTATCTTTCTGTGATTCAATCCATGTTCCCACCAACGGAATTCCAGGATTAGAAAATACATCAGTGGTTTTAGTGGGTAATTCTGTACCAGCACTTTGAGTCAGTTCTGCTTGATGGATTGTGATCTGTTTGGCAATAACATTAACCATATTTGCTGCAAGGTCATACTCATTCAATATAATCTGTTCATCTGTAATAGTAGCGTTCTCAATTGCTTTTACTAACATATCTTCATTAGATATAATCCAATTTGGAATGGATTCAACCATAACTTTTGAGACAGATGAAATCAAATTTATATCATCTTCTTTCTGTAGAATTTGGTTAGCAGTATAGGCAATCATTTCTTTGGCTAAGTTGACAATAAATTCTTCACCTGGGAATACATATGAAAATTAAGTAAACAATTTTACTTAAGTTGATGAATATTGTTGTGTTTTGAATTTCATTTACTTGAAAATCCCTAAATTCAGAACTTTCAATATAATATTTCAATTTGTCAAATTGGATAAGTTTTGTATGTGAAGAGACACTTGAATGCACAAACTCAAATCTGAAAACAATGAAAAAAAAAAATAAAAGCTGATTTCATTTGAAAATGTGACAGTTTTTTTTACTTATAATTTTTTTTAGTATATTTTCATGACTCCGTGATTTAGAAAAAGCAAGCTAGAATTTTAAGCAGAGTAGCACAATTTTAAGAACTATAAAGAGAAAAAGAGTCTGTGATGCAGTAGACGGACTTAAAAATAACCCTCTTCCCCAAGGCAAGGATCTCTCTGTATCTAATCATACATCTGTAAAATATTTCTGTCACAAATTTTTCTCAGCTACTATAAATCAGTGCTTCTTGATATTTGGTGCCAAGCTTCATATTGTTAAGCTATTTCTTGTGAAACATTTTCAAACTGTGACCTATCTACTTCCTGTTTGAATTCAGCTCACAATTTGATGCACATATATGAAATTTTCATTACATTTTTCTCAGCAACTACAAATAGAGTTTCATGATATTTCACACCCAGCTCTATTTTGGTACACTATACTATTTGATAAAGTTCAGATCTATTATCTACTTCCTGTTTGGCATAAAGCAATCACCAATCAATCAATATCTCGATCAATCTACTTCCTGTTTGCTGTGTACATGTATGATCTTCATGTAGGAATTTTCCAAGAGAGGAATTATTAATGAGTGAAGAGTAACTTACACTACATCTCTTTATATAAGGAAAAGCAAGCCTATTTTTTAGGAGACTTTTTTCCTCATATTTTACATACATTAAAATTTAGTTTATTTTAGTTACCAAATTAACACATTTGATAATTCTTTCTCTATAAGTAACATTTTTTCTGTAATCTTGTTTTTAGTAGCTTTCAACATTGCAGAGCCTGGCCCTTTTACAATTTAAGATGAACCATCATAAATTGAAAATATTTAAGATATTGTTTAGGTATGATGATTATATTAGCAAGAGGCTTACCTTGAATTTCTGTATTTGCTTTGACATAAAATAGCAATATGAATGTCAGACAGGATGTGAATCCTCATTCTTGGCTGGTCTACAATAAATATGATTTGTATTCAAATAGACAATGCAAATGATTGAAAATTTTTCTATATTGTGATTCTAGAAACATGTGGTATGTTCAGTTTTTAAAGTACTTGTACACTGCAGTTCACTTCACGATACATGCTGTGAAGTTCAAAATCAGGTCAAGCAAAAATGTATCAAGGAAATGTAAGTAGGTACAAGTTGTTAGGTAGAATAAAGAAAAGAAATTTATATATATAAATTGATTTTTCCGTGAATTCAAAAATCAAAAGTTTTATAAATCTATCATCTTCTCAAATAACATCTTTCAGATGATCTCAAGACATAAGTCTATTAGATATCAGTATTGATATTTTTGTCTCCTGCAACGAAAAGTCGCAGTATGCGAGACATAGGTATTACTATCCGGTGGCAGCGGCGGCGTAAACTATTTGTATAAAGCTTTATATTGCAGAAGGTAGAAGACCTGGATGCTTCATACCTTGTATGCAGATGCCTTATGTTACGAAGTTTCTGTCTGTCATATGCCCATTGTCCTTGACCTCATTTTCATGGTTCAGTGACTGCTTGGATAAAAAAAATTTCAGTTTTTTTTTTCATGTGAATTTCTCACTTATTATGAGTAATAGGATAACTATATTTGGTATATGGGTTCCTTGCAACGTCTACATGTCCGTCAGACAGGGTTAAACTGACCTTGACCTCAATTCATGGATCAGTGATGAAGGTTGAAGTTGCATGATTAGGTCCATTTCTTAGATACTACAAGCAGCAAGTTAACTATATGTGGTGTATGGAATGATTGTAAGGGGTACATGTCAGACTGAAAGGTTTCATCTGACCTTGACCTCATTTTCATGGTTCATTGGTCATTGTTCATTTTTTGTGTTTTGGTCTGTTTTTCAAGTACTGTAAGCAATAGGTCAACTATATTTGGTGTATGGAATTATTGTAAGGTGTACATGTCTGTCTAGCTGGTGTCATCTGACCTTGACCTCATTTTAATGGTGTATTGGTCAATGTTAAGTTTTTGTATTTTGGTCTGTTTTTCAAGTACTGTAAGCAATAGGAAAACTGTATTTGGTTTATGGAATGATTGTAAGGTGTACATGTCTGTCTAGCCAGTATCATCTGACCTTGACCTCATTTCCATGGTTCATTGGTTAACATTAAGTTTTTGTGTTTTAGTCTGTTTTTCAATTACCATAAGCAATGGATCAACTATATTTGGTGTATGGAATAATTGTAAGGTATACATGTCTGTGTGACAGTTTTTATCTGACCTTGACCTCATTGTCATGGATCTTTAAAAATGTTAAGTTTATGTGATACTTGTAATAAAACCCTTATCTTTAAGACTTTCAGCATAAAATCAATGGTGAGTAAAACAGGTGAGACATTTCAGCATCTGCACTCTTGTTAACAATTTTGTGTTACAGCTTCAGCTTCTTGCATTTAATGGAAAACTGCAATAATTTACAAGACATTATTGTTAATATTTAGAATTGAGCCAATGCCCTCAAAAAAAAAAATAATTTGCTACTAGATGTCTTATTCAAAATGCTAATGTTAATAACTAATTTTACCAAAAGGTATAACTATGTATTTAATGGCCATTTTAGGTCTAATACATTAATTTAAAAGGAAGAGTAATACCGGTTTTTGCAATGCAGGGCCAAATAATGGCTTAATTGCATCAATTTTTTTTCATCTACAGAATGTATTTTTTAATTGCTGTGTTCAATAAGCTACTGATTATCTGTTACCATAAATTGTTTTTAATTTTTAGTCCCCTACAGACGAAGTTGAAGGGGACTTTAGGTTTGCACTCTGTCCGTCTGTCTGTCCGTCCATCCGTCTGTCCATCCGTCAGTCCGGCAAATCAGTTTTCCAGACTTTTTCTTCATGCTTGAAGATATTGATTTGAAATTTGGTGTATTGTTTTATCATGACAAGTTACAGGTCAAGTTCGATTTTCACGATTTTAGCTTTTCTCCTTGTTCAGTTAAAGCCCTTTCCCTAGAATTAAATTTTTGATGAAATACTTATTAATTACTAGATTTCTGTTCAAAGGGAATTAACTCATTTTTTAACTTTCCCTAGAATTAAATTTTTGATGAAATACTTATTAATTACTAGATTTCTGTTCAAAGGGAAATAACTCAATTTTTTTTTAAAGATTTGTAAAAGACATTGTATTAAGATAAATGACATTTTGGATTTTTTCCTTTTCTTTAGTAAAAGACTAAAAGTAAAAAGCAACACCGTTATTGTTATGAAGTTAGTAAATAAAAAACTTTTTTCAGTTACTTTTTGGTAAACAAAAGGTAACATAGATTACAACTTATTTATTTCTTGTCTCTAAAAAAAGAAGTGAAACATCTACAGTACTACATATGGAGACCTGTTATTGTGTGTCCCTTCTCTGTCTTCAAGATCAAATCAATCAATATGGCTCCCTACCCTAAAGGTTATATGCAAACTGTAGTTTGATATCCTCCTGTATGATTATGAATTTTGAGTTTGTTGGGAATAATTCAGAAAACAAAATGAACTCTTAAAGTCCTCTCTGTCATTGACATTGGTTTCAATTCTATGCCTTCTACTTCTGCTTGACTCCCTGATGAATGGGCCTATAATAATCTCTATCTACTAGTAAATCAGATTCACAAACTCAGCCTATAAGAAACTGAAAATATTAGATGAATTTAGATAAGATTATGAAAATGATTTTATTTATATATATATAGGTATACTTATATAGAGTTTGTTAAGATATTCTGAGCTTAGTGGTTTCTATATAACACTGCTATGGTGCATTGATGAAAATGAGCAAGGAATTTTTAATTAAAGACAGACATAACCATTATTATATCTCAACATTTTCATTAGAAACTTAAGGGATAACAAGAGGCAAACAAGTACCGGTACCCCAGTTAAAATAGGAGACAAAAATTAAGATTCCCCTGAAGGTTAAGTTGTTCTGCGCCGCTGTGTCACCCAGCTGCTCATGGTATATAGTTTTGCTTACATCTAGGTCATTTGGTCTCTCGTGTATAGTTGTCTCATTGGCATCATATCACATCTTCTTATTTTTATAAGGACCAGTTCAGACAGAATCCTATTTCAAGCAGAGAAACTATCCACCTAATTCACTGCATGAATTCATCAGACGATAATATGAATATTAAAAATCCCACAAAAAAATAGAGATACTAGATAGTTTAATTCTTTCACGGACCTGCGATGTCACAGGCGTGTTCTAGTACATATAAAAGGGAACCAACAAAAAGTGTTGTTTAAGACGGCTGTTTTTCAAGACTATTAATTTTTCATGTGATTGACATAAAATTGATTTGTTTGGATTTCGAAAATCCCCCCACCAAAAAAAAAAGAAGTTTGTGTTTTAAAATAAGTTCCCCCTCTATTTTTGTTGTTTATTTGCTGTTTTATTGATTTTCATTTTCCAAGAAACATTTCAAGTAACTCCTTTTATATTTATTTGACAGCACCTACATTATCTCCCTTGAGACCAGATTTAGCCAGTAAAGAAAGCCAGGGTATAGTGCTCAGAGATGACTTTGATTCCAGTCCAGACCTTGATTCTAATATATGGTAAGTATTTTGTGTGAAATGTCTTTTTTTTTTATAATGACTTTCATAAAATCAGAACCTAAATTCTTGTCAATGTATTTTTATGATAGAAATATGTCAGAACTTATTTCTAAACCATTTTCACTGATGTGATGCATTAGCAAGACAGGAGATACAAATAAGTAAACATGACTGAAATTGTGGCCGAATATGTCAGTCAACACTTTATAGGAGTTATTGCCCTTTAATGATGATTTTAAGCATTTTTGCATTTTGTGGTGAAAACCTTTGTGGATAAAGAAAAAGTATAAACAGTTAAAATGATCAGCAATACAAGATCTACAAATACATCAACATAGCCGAAATTGTCAGTCAACTCTTTATAGAGTTAATGCCCTTAAATGATGATTTTACCAAAAAGTGGCCATTGTTTAAGATGCAGGTGAGCGACACAGGCTCTTTAGAGCCTCTAGTTTCATGTGTGCATAGTGATTTTGTGTCATAATTTAAGACACTACATCTTTTCTTTTCTATTAACTGATCTTTTATGAAAAATATTTTAATTTTAGGTCATCCAGTGATGGTGTAGAAGTTAGTAAGAAATGTGGCACAGTGATGTATGGATATTCAGTGACCTTCTGTGATCAACAAGGCAGCAGGGAAATGGTTAGTTTTAGATATTTAAACCTTGTATATATTTCATGAAGTTAGAACACAATCAACATTGTGAAAAGTCACCTTAGCTATTAATAGGCATGTCGTTTCAAAGAATTGATCTCAATATTTTTGAGGATATTTACATTTTTTTGCTGAATAATAATTATTTATAATAAATGATAAGTAATCTCGAATAAGATCCTCACACATAATTTAATCTCAACTCATTCTCACCCTATCCCACCTATAGTTGTGATATCAATGTCCATTTATTTTTGGCCGATATAACATTACATACTTTTTCAAGACTGCCTTAGCTGATGTGGAAGTTCAAACTTGCAAATAATGGTTCATATAACATTTATGGATGTGCTTTTATGAAACTGACAACTATACTTCCCTTCATGCTTGTTAAAATAAAAAAAAAGAGAAAATAGACAAAATCAGTTAGGTGTGTGTCAGCCACGGGTGTATAATGGTAATCAATAGTATAGATCATAGATATTTATTATTAGAAACACAAGGAGGTATTATATGACCAGATCAGGTTTTGGCAGATTTTTCCTGTCATATATGTTTCCTGAGCAAGACAATGAGTTTAATCAACATAGATGGGTTACAGTAAATACAAATGTCCACTAGCAACAAGATTCTTGTAATGATATTCATAAAAATAAGCCTTTTCCTGTCTTGTAGGTTACAGTGCCATTAAATACAACAACTGCAGCAGTTTTGCAATTTACTTTGTGTAAGTAAATGTTTAAAATGAATAATTACTGCAAACTTGTTTTGAGACTTTTGATTGAAGTATTGATTGAATATGTCTTTTTATTATGTAACATGTGTTACAAGAAAATTATTGTACTTTGTAAAGGATTGAAAATAGAAGATAGTTGTTTAAGGAATCAATGCAGTACATTAGTAATTAAAAGAATTTCATGTTAATTACTCGAGATTAGAGTAACTAGTTGTAAAGTATTAGAATAGTTTTATGATGATAGAGTTGATATTATGATTGCTCAAAATTTACAGAAATATATTTGTTTTTATTCATCCTGTCTGTCCTGTATCTGGTTAATATATGTTGTTTAAGATAGTTCAACGTTTTGATTGAAGGTATTTAATTCACCATGAAGTTGTGGTCAAATCAACTTGAAATGTAGTACACATGTTCATTATGTTGTGAAATATATACCAAATTAGGGTTTTGACCTAGATTTCACAATTTACTCATCATGGAAATATGATAGTATGAGTTGAGCATGGTGTCTTATGGTTCTGGTTATTTACCTGCAGAACTAGAGGCAAGGGCAAGTAAATTACTACTCTACTCATGTCTCTCACGTACATCCTATTTGAAATACACAAAGAGTACCTTGGTGCCATGTGTAACTAGAACAGTTTTCCTTCAATATTATTCGAACTTCACACAGTAATTGCATGCAGATAGAAGATACTTACACCCATTTTGGTGAGATTTGAACTGTTTTTCTTTGGTTTCCATGTGTTAAACTTAGTCAATATTGTTATTGAATGGAAGGTACTTAGCTTGTGTCAAGAGTAACTTTGATAGTTTTCCTTCCACATTATTCAAACTATGACCAGTGATTAAACACGTTTTGAACAAATGAAATGGATAGTGGGGTTCCATCAAAACTGATGTAATAATTTTTATACACCTGTTTACATGACATATTATGGTATACCGTTGTCTGTCCGTCCGTCTGACAGTCTATCTGTCATCAACATGTCAGACAATATCTCAAAACACTTAACCAGTTTGCATGAAACTTTGGTGAATTGTTTATATCTATTGACATAAGCTCCTTTCGATTTTAATAAATTTTATTTTCATTTTTATGAGTTATGGAGTTTTATTCATTAAAAAGGGTTTTCCAGTTTTGGACAATAACTCAAAATGCTTTGAGCAGTTTTCATGAAACTTTGGTGAATTGTTTATATCTATTGACCTAAGCTCCCTTTTGATTTTATAAATTTTAAATATTACATATCCGAGTTATGGATTTTTTCATTAAAAAGGAGGATTTTCCAGTTTTGGACAATAACTTTGGAAGTGCTTTGCATTTTCATGAATCTTTGATGACTGGTTTATATCTATTAAAATAACCTCCTGTAGTTTTTTAAAAATAAATTTCTGATATGTCATTGAGAAGTTATGGAACTTTATTCATGAAAAAGTGACGGGTGTATCATGCGCTCATGGCGTAGCTCTTTATTTAGTATTTCAAAGCATTCACAGATACAAATAATTGATGACATTCAACATGTAGAGAATAGTGTAGGAAGGAAAACTATTGAGGTATGACTGCTTTTACATGATTTAAATAGCATTTAGCTTTTGTATTTTAGCTGGAGGAAATGTTAAAGAATTGATCTCAATATTTTTGAGGATATTTACATTTTTTGCTGAATAACAATTATTTATAATAAATGATAAGTAATCTCGAATAAGATCCTCACACATAATTTAATCTCAACTCATTCTCACCCTATCCAACCTATAGTTGTGATATCAATGTCCATTTATTTTGGCCGATATAACATTACATACTTTTCAAGACTGCCTTAGCTGATGTGGAAGTTCAAACTTGCAAATAATGGTTCATATAACATTTATGGATGTGCTTTTATGAAACTGACAACTATACTTCCCTTCATGCTTGTTAAAATAAAAAAAAAGAGAAAATAGACAAAATCAGTTAGGTGTGTGTCAGCCAGGGGTGTATAATGGTTGCCACTACATCAGTAGTATAGATCATAGATATTTATTATTAGAAACACAAGGAGGTATTATATGACCAGATCAGGTTTTGGCAGATTTTTCCTGTCATATATGTTTCCTGAGCAAGACAATGAGTTTAATCAACATAGATGGGTTACAGTAAATACAAATGTCCACTAGCAACAAGATTCTTGTAATGATATTCATAAAAATAAGCCTTTTCCTGTCTTGTAGGTTACAGTGCCATTAAATACAACAACTGCAGCAGTTTTGCAATTTACTTTGTGTAAGTAAATGTTTAAAATGAATAATTACTGCAAACTTGTTTTGAGACTTTTGATTGAAGTATTGATTGAATATGTCTTTTTTATTATGTAACATGTGTTACAAGAAAATTATTGTACTTTGTAAAGGATTGAAAATAGAAGATAGTTGTTTAAGGAATCAATGCAGTACATTAGTAATTAAAAGAATTTCATGTTAATTACTCGAGATTAGAGTAACTAGTTGTAAAGTATTAGAATAGTTTTTATGATGATAGAGTTGATATTATGATTGCTCAAAATTTACAGAAATATATTTGTTTTTTATTCATCTACCTGTCTGTCCTGTATCTGGTTAATATATGTTGTTTAAGATAGTTCAACGTTTTGATTGAAGGTATTTAATTCACCATGAAGTTGTGGTCAAATCAACTTGAAATGTAGTACACATGTTCATTATGTTGTGAAATATATACCAAATTAGGGTTTTGACCTAGATTTCACAATTTACTCATCATGGAAATATGATAGTATGAGTTGAGCATGGTGTCTTATGGTTCTGGTTATTTACCTGCAGAACTAGAGGCAAGGGCAAGTAATTTAACTACTCCACTATGTCTCCTATTTGAAATACACAAAGAGGGTACCTTGGTGCCATGTGTAACTAGAACAGTTTTCCTTCAATATTATTCGAACTTCACACAGTAATTGCATGCAGATAGAAGATACTTACACCTATTTTGGTGAGATTTGAACTGTTTTTTCTTTGGTTTCCCATGTGTTAAACTTAGTCAATATTGTTATTGAATGGAAGGTACTTAGCTTGTGTCAAGAGTAACTTTGATAGTTTTCCTTCCACATTATTCAAACTATGACCAGTGATTAAACACGTTTTGAACAAATGAAATGGATAGTGGGGTTCCATCAAAACTGATGTAATAATTTTTATACACCCGTTTACATGACATATTATGGTATACCGTTGTCTGTCCGTCCGTCTGACAGTCTATCTGTCATCAACATGTCAGACAATATCTCAAAAACACTTAACCAGTTTGCATGAAACTTTGGTGAATTGTTTATATCTATTGACGTAAGCTCCCTTTCGATTTTAATAAATTTTATTTTCATTTTTATGAGTTATGGAGTTTTATTCATTAAAAAAAGGGGGATTTTCCAGTTTTCGGACAATAACTCAAAAATGCTTTGAGCAGTTTTCATGAAACTTTGGTGAATTGTTTATATCTATTGACCTAAGCTCCCTTTTGATTTTTATAAATTTTAAATATTACATATCCGAGTTATGGATTTTTTTTCATTAAAAAAGGGAGGATTTTCCAGTTTTTGGACAATAACTTTGGAAGTGCTTTGCGCATTTTCATGAATCTTTGATGACTGGTTTATATCTATTAAAATAACCTCCCTGTAGTTTTTTTAAAAATAAATTTCTGATATGTCATTGAGAAGTTATGGAACTTTATTCGTTGAAAAAGTGACGGTTGTATCATGCGCTCATGGCGTAGCTCTTTATTTAGTATTTCAAAGCATTCACAGATACAAATAATTGATGACATTCAACATGTAGAGAATAGTGTAGGAAGGAAAACTATTGAGGTATGACTGCTTTTACATGATTTAAATAACATTTAGCTTTTGTATTTTAGCTGGAGGGAAATGTTTTAACCAGCATCATCAGGATGGAGATATAGTAATATCTGTTGGAGTTAATGGTTGCTCTAACTGGATTGAGATTGGCAGAGTTTGGTAAGGGCTTTTTTGCAGGAAATTCATCATTACTGTTTATAATTCATTAAACCTAAAGCTATATATGAACAAACCCCATTAGGAACAGATTGAAATGACAACTGTACAAAGTGTATGAAAATGTTAACCTTTGTAACCCCATCTGCACCGCATTTTATGTACTTCAGTATTTGTTTTCTATGTTTAATTTGTCCTGAAGACGCCACCGTAAGTGGCGAAACATGTAGACCATAATAAAGAATTTCCTTGCAGTAATCTACGATGTTTTTGTCTTTGTGTAGCATTATTTTCCTGAGGTTTTAAGACAACCGCAGCATACTTCCGGGTATCCATCCTGATTACTCTCTACCAGCTTGTACTGTTAGAAGGTGTTGGTTCACTCGATGCATCTTTATTCTAATTCTTGTTAAACCATATGTGTAATCATTTATATTATCATAGTGTTAATACACTTTTTCAGGAGTTTCCAAGGCTAATATTTCTCTGTTATCTCTCTCTTCTATGTGGCAGATAAGTCACCTTTAACAGAGATATAACAGAGTGACTAAAAAAGGCCAGTGGTAAAAAATCTGAAAATTGTTTTTTACACTACTGTACAATAATGTACTGTATGTTCCATTGTGGAATTTTTTCACAAGTAATCTTATTAGTTCAGTATGAATTTTATCTGATTATATTTTCATCATATCTTTGTTCATTTTAAAAATATTGCAGGTCACCAACAAGCAGTGATTCAGAAGTACATTTAGTACCACTTCCACAAAAAGCAAGACTTGAAAGTGCTTGCTTTAAATGGTCACAATCAGCAGTATTTGTCAATAGTGGCAATGAATACTTGTCTGTTCTATCTGATGGACCATATTCAGCCAATGACATTGACCATCAAACCAACAATAGATCAGAGGTCACTTCAGCCAAACCAAGAATCAAATCAACTACAGAAAGTATAGCTCCTATTTACAGAATTACTAACAACTTAGTTACAAATCGTCCAATCCAAACACTTCCACCATTCCAGCCTATTGGAAGGAGAGATAAACCAGTTCCAACATTCCAAAGTTGCTGGGCTATGGATAATGTCCTGATTGTGAACTTACATGACTTACCTACCAGCCTACATGAAGATTTTGATCCTGTAGACCCCAGTAAATGGTTGTTTTTTCCAGGAGCTAATATCAGGGTAATTCATGCTCACTTCACTTGTCATATTGTTGTAATGTATTACCAAATATACAACAAATAATTAGCTGGCATATATCTTCATTGAAGTTTTCAGTTGTCAAATGCAGATTTTTTTGGTGTCAAAAAGAAACTTATTTGTTACAAATAATAATAATATTTGAGGAAAATCAAGTGAAATTACACCAATCTCTGGTTTGACAAATTCAATTCTTTTCAACTGGATTACTTGTACTTGAGATTTTAGTGCTTTGTATTTCTTTTTAGATATGTGTGATACAGAGTAGGAGCTTAAAAGTTTTCTTGATGAATATTTTTTTTAAAATATATTATAAGTAATTTGATAGAGTAGTTCTTGTTGGCTACAATGAGAGACAAATATATCGATAGCTTGTTCCTATCAGTTTTATTTGATATTTTATTTGTCTTCAAAAATAAGAAATTTTAACTTTGCAGTCCAATTCCAGTATAAAGTTGAACATGATTATATAAAAATTTTGGAATTTATCCCAGATTTTTATTTTATTTATTTGTATTTTTGTTTTCTTCTGAATGATGCTCTGCATTGTAGCAAACTAAAATTTGGAAAGGAAAGAAGTTTACATTAAGATATGATTTTAGAGTCAATTTAGATTTCACAAAAAGACTTAAAGAAATATCAAAAGAACAGACTTTGCATAAATAGTATAGGAGTACTTTAAGTATCATGGTATAGATATGATTTTAATTAGCTGTGATGTATCTTTTTCTTAACTAAAACTTCTTGTTTTACAGCAAAAATGTAGATCAGACAACAATGCCATGTACTTCAGCCTAAAGAACCAAACCACCAATTTTGTTGTTACAAGGGATCTAAACCTTATGTCAGATGATTTAGTAACAGACGTGATTCTAGAGGAACAGTTTGAATTTAAGGAACAAATAGGGTTAGAACTAAGTTCACTAGCTTTGGATCAGATCAGGAGTTTTTTCTTTGTCCAAATTATCACTTTTCAGTGACTTATTTTAGTACTGCTTATTATTTATTTAGATACTTTTAGCATACCTAGATCAAAGACCCATTATAATAATAATAATGATGATAATAAATTCTTTATTTAAAGAGGGTAAACACAGTTAGTTACAATTACTAATCTTCCTGAGGCCCTCATATACAATACAAGTAAAAAATAATAATAAGAGAAAAAGCAAACACAACATATTAACACATAGTCAGTTCACAATTGTATAGTCATGATAGTTCAGTGTACATGTACCATTAGAACATATAAAACAGTTACAGAGTGCATGTAGTAAATAGATATTATATATATTTAGTATTGATGAACATATTATTCATTTTGCACCATTCTTCAACTCTGGATAAATCTTCTTGTACATCATCATGTAAATTTTCTATGTTTTTCCTGGATTTATGAAGTGTAGTATCATCAGCATACAAGTTTGTTCTACAATTTTTAATGCAAAGGGGAAGGTAATTTATAAATAACAGACATGTGACAGAGTTGTCAAGCCACAACTGGAGATTTGGAAATTTTCAGCTGGAGTTTGGGTCTCATAACTGGAGATTATTTATCAACCTTTTATCGGCGTAAACAATGTTTTTTTGTGTGTTTAAACTGCATATCTTCCTTTTTGTTAAAAGAACAATAATTCCATACCTGCATATCCATTTTACTTGATAAAAATAGAAGATAAGGGTTTTCAAATATTTATTCATTATGTATAATTCAAGATAAAGTGATCAGCCATCATACATAGTTGGCAAAAAGTACCACTTCTGAACATGCTTGTAACAGAAGGTGTTAAATTGATAGAGTTGTAGGCTTGCTGGTTGGTAAAAAAATGTAGCTGTCTCCATAAGTTTGGTCAAGGCATTAGGGCCACCATAGTCAGCTTTGCATGAAGTGTAGTAAGCATGGTCTTGACCTTTGGTACTGGATCTGCACCATTTGAAATCAGATCTCCAGGCAGAGTTGAATTTGGCTAGATACTTGGTCTTCTTTTATTTGCTGCTGGGGTATTTGGTGATAAAATGCGGTTTGCATTTTGTCAAATTCTAAAATTTTAGAATAGTCCAAGACAATTATACTTATATAGGTATTCCATTGGCTTGGATAGAAAACAAGCCATAAATATCAGTAAATGTTCCATGTTTTCAACAGCATCAAATAAATAGTTGTTTATACAACTTGTACAAATTAGTCAATTTAATCCTTTGCCTTTTAATCAACCAGGCTTGTGTCTTAAACTAGCTAGTTGATCACCCGGTAATTGCCTATTATCTTTAATTTATTGTTGTATATACAGTTTAATCCTAAACACCTCAGGCTGATTTTACCTATTTTACAACCTCATTTTACCTTTTGACATAAACAGGAAACTTCTGTTTTCTCGGACTTTTCCATATCAATTTCGAGTTTCTCAGACTTTTCTCTGTCCCTATCGATTTTGTAAACAAAATGTGTACTGAAAATTTTACGAGGTTGACATTTTCAAAAGCGGAAGATTTCAAATTTTAACGGGAGGGACGGAAGAGGGTCTGAAAAGCATGAGATTTTGACTCCGCGGAAGAATCACATGTATGGAAATTCCCATGTACATTTACTCCATATCCTTTCATTTTCTATTGATTCTAGAGTTTGTCTCTAGTGCTGAGTGGAGGCAGTAGAACGTTTCCCGTGCTTGAGGTGTATGCTCTTATAATATTTACAGTTATGGTGTGCTTGTTCATGTGAGAATTTCTCATATTAATAGACCGTCAAAATTTCTTGTTTGGTTAAATTTCTTCAAAATACTGGTCTGGTCATCTGTTTTGTATATTGCCCTTTCATACTATTTTAAACTGCTAGGTTTTCTTACATATATTTCGATGTGCCCGTGCTGTCTATCATTTATTGTTTAGTTATATATGTATTGTCTATCATTTGTTGTTTCAAATTATTGGTCTTTTGTTGGGCAATGTATGACAAATATATGTTCAAAATCCTCGCCTGTAATTATAAATTATGCAATTCATTGACTGCTCCGACATGTGTAACTTCAAGGCATATTTTAGCGGCAATCGATGTCTTTCAAAATTACTGCACTTTTCTTGTATCCCTGGTGCTTTCGACTGGAGAACCGTCGTACACAAGCATCGCACAAGTTGGCACTCGAGGCGGGTGGGGAGCAAGAAGGTGAACTGTGGTTTATTTTATCAATAGTACCGCTTAAGTCGACGCTTAGGGCCGTCTTGACCTTGTTGTAGGGTATGAATGGTTCGTTCATTGTTGAAGACCTTACATCAACTGTCAAGATGAAGAACAGGAATAAAAGCCCTGTTCATTGATAATTTTCTATGTTTTCTATGTATTGTGTGCGATTTTGTCCCATGTACATTTACTCCATATCCTTTCATTTTCTATTAAAGTTTCAGTTGGTGGCAAATTTGGGAAATATTACATTTGTGATTACTGATCCAATAATTGGTGAAAATGTAACTCTTTGGACATCTGCATTGAATGGTAGAATCTATATGTATATTGATTTTGGGTAAAAAAAGGATGCAGATTGAAGACAATAAAATGTTAATGAGTCTTCAACTCAACTACAAAAGTGGACGAAAATAGACACTTATAAGTCACCATATAGTTTTCAACATACAAGCACCACTTAATATGATGAGCTTAAAATCACTCTGTTTCTAGACAAGTCATTCGTGACTCTAAATAGATGTCAAATATCTAGCAAAATAGAGTACTCTAATAATAATAAAAAAATAGTATGAAGCAACAATACTTTTAAGTTCCCTAAATTGCATGAGTCACAATTACATATAGTAGATGTTAACTGACTTGTATTGTATGTAACTATTTTACAGATGGGAAGTCAATGGTGGTAGGGTTGATGTGACCTGTGGAGAGATCTATAAAGCTAATTCATTAGTGTTTGATAGTTCGGGTGACAGGAAAGCTTGTACACCTTATATGGACACTAGATCTGCTGGAAATATTAGGTTTTATCTGGGATTAGGTAAGATTAGAAAACAAGATATGTTGACAGACACATAATTTTCTATGTGAATTTATTTATTTGGTCATAATTTGCCTTCAATTGTTTTTGTTTTCTCCTCATGTGAATTATGAGTTGGAGGACCATATTTTGAAGAAGAACAAATTGGCCGTAAATTTACCTATAAATTGCATTTTTGTTGAGCCTGTGACTTTTGTCGCAGAAAGCTCGACATAGGGATAGTGATCCGGCGGCAGCGGCTATGGCGGCGTTAGCTAACTTCTTAAAAGCTTTATATTTTAGAAGATCGAAGACCTGAATGCTTCATACTTTGTATATAGATGCGTCATGTTACGAAGTTTCCGTCTGTCACATGTCCATTGTCCTTGACCTCATTTTCATGGTTCAGTGACTACTTGAAAAAACCGTTAAGATTTTTTGTAATGATTATTTCTCTCTTATTATGAGTAATAGGATAACTATATTTAGTATGTTCATACCTTGCAAGGTCCTCATACCCGTCAGACAGTTTTCACTTGACCTCGACCTCATTTCATGGATCAGTGAATAAGGTTAAGTTTTGGTGGTCAAGTCCATATCTCAGATACTATAAGCAATAGGTCTAGTATATTCAGTGTATTGAAGGGTTGTAAGGTGTACATGTCTAACTGGCAGGTGTCATCTAACCTTGACCTCATTTTCATGGTTCAGTGGTTATAGTTTAGTTTTTGTGTTTTTTTCTATTCTTATACTGTATACAATAGGTCTACTATATTTGGTGTACGGAAATATTTTATGATGTACATGTCAGTCTCGCACGTTTTATTTGACCTTGAACTCATTTTCACGGTTCATTGCTCAGTGTTAAGTTTTTGTGTTTTGGTCTGTTTTTCTTAAATTATAAGCAATAGGTCAACTATATTTGTTGTATGGAAGGATTGTAAGCTGTACATGTCTGCCTGGCATGGTTCATCTGACCTTGACCTCATTTTCATGGTTCATTGGTCAAAGTTTAGTTTTCTTGGTTAAGTCTGTTTCTTAGAAACTATATGCAAAAGGTCAACTATATTTAGTGTATTGAATGATTATAAGGTGTACATGTAGTTAGGTTTATATGACCTTGACCTCATTTTCTTGGATCATGTTAAGTTTATGTGTTAGTTGTGGTATAGCTTTATATTTAGGACTATCAACATAATATCAATGATTAGTAAAGAAGACGAGACATTTCAGCATGTGCACGCTTGTTTTATTTTTTGGGGGACCCCAAACCTGGTGCACCCCCATCCAAATCTGTGCCTATTATGTTCTTGAATATGAATGTTTGTTATTAACAATGGGTTAGGTTACAGTTTTATTCATATGTATTTTTTATATATTTTATATTTCAATATTACTGTAATAAGGTTATCAGCTGTAAGCCCTTGACTTTATATAACTCTAAATTCATTCTTGACATGCAATTTATTAATTGAAAAAATGTTTTTTTCTTAATCCGTTGTGTAATGGTAGGCTATCATTTGTGATCATCAAGGTGAAAAAGTTTTAGAATTTTTAAAAATTTTGGTAGATTTATCCATTCGTTTAATCTTAAATTACATTAAGGATGTCTTTGGAACTTTTTTTTTATAGTTTTATTATTGTGAACTGTGAATTCAACACACAGCTACACACTTCTATTTTCTTCAGCACTGGTTGAGGTTATATGCGCTCTTTTACTAAGATGAATGACCATTTAATATTGAATAAAGATACAATATTATGAAATTATAGAATTGACAAGAAAACGAATACACAGCTACTTTTGCATGTGTACTTTTGTTGTAGTATTATGAATTTGAAGTACTGAAAATGTTCCTAAAATGTAGTACTTTTTTCAGTTCTTCACAAGTTATCGTACTATTTCAGTACCATAATTTCACAGTACTGGATTTACACTTAAAGTTAAAAGTTACCGTTTTATACTTTTAATGTGTAGTACATTTTTGGTACAAAACTTTTTTGTACCAGTCCAGTGCTTTTAGATTATTGCACTTTCAGAACAATTTCTTATTAAATTATTGTAGAAAAGAAGTATTATATATTTACTGTTCCTTCATAGTACTACACTAAGGAGTTAAACAACACTGGTATTTCAAATTTGTAGTACAAATCTGGTACTGTAAAATTTTTGTACTAAGATACTACAGTATATAGGTACATTTTTTTAGTACTTTAAAGTTATAGTACTGAAAGAGTACACTTAGTACAAAGTAGCTGTGTCGAAACAAATACATATTACGGCAAACACTAGAAAACAATATTATACCAAGTACTTCTCTCGCAAACACAGAATATTAACATAAAAATTCTTTCAAAACGCTTAACATCCATACATTGCCAATAAAGAGTGCCTGCTTACCCTTATCCCCATAAGTTTTTATTAGTGTGCCCTAAAATTAAAAAAAAAATGTTCAACATAATAATTGTTGTTTTGTAGGAAGTGGTTCCTGTAATGGCAATATTTCTACCTCAGATAGAATTGATGTGTTAGTTTACCTAGAAGACAAATATGATCATACATATGTACTCCAGAGATTAGAATTTGAGTTTTACCAGGTATGACAGTAAATACATGTACTAACTTATGTTATCACATGTTTTGTACTAGTATGTACTTTTTTGCATATCCAATGATAGCAGGAAGTTGGAGTCAGTTATATGTCCTTGGGGCCAATATAAATATTTGCCCTCAAATACCCATATTGAGCCCCCGAATTTAACTTCTGGTAAACCTGTCAATCAGAAACAATAAATAAGATATGTGATAAATAGATCATTACATGACATTTTCCATATTGGCCCTGGTATCACCATCAGGTTACGCCCTCTGGCTTGATATGGGAGTCTCGGGTTGATACCAGGACCAATATGCAAATGTCATGTAATAATCTATAAGTATTTTCAACATTCACAAGATATTTGGTGAATTAAATTTTCTTGCTGCATTTTTGGAGTTTCTCTAGATAGAACCAGTGTGGTCAAATATATTTTAATAACTACAATTATTCATCTATCAATATTTCTTTCATTAATGATTAAATGAAATACAATTCTGTTGTAAGGTAAATGCAATTCAATTTTCAAACTTTTTATGAAAGTATCAAACATTTGAAATTTGGGTTGTAAAGTATATTTTACTATGGGAGACAAAAGATTCATAAATAAACAGTTAATGTTGTCCTTGACAAAGAAGGTTTTTCTTTATCAAATAACAGAAGTTAAAGCATAGACAATAAGTCTGTTTGAAACATTTTGAATACACCAAAGCAAGGACAGACTTTGGCAGATAGTCTTTATAGACAAATTCAGTTCCCCCTGAAAAATTCCTATCTATGATTTATTTTGTAGGAACCTAAACTGGTATCTGTTCCAATAAATGGTGACCACAAAATATCCTGGGCCAGATTTTGCTGGATACAAAAATTTCATCATGGTCCTAACACAGATGTATGGGCTTTAGATGGAGTCAAGATTTTAACACATCAGCCATCAGGATTAAGTCAGAATACAAACAAAACAGTTCAGTTTGGTCTTAATATGCAATGTGGCAATGATCCCAAAGCTAACAAGTAAGTTTGTTTATGATGCTAAAATATCAGCTGTTGTAGTTGTGGGTGGCAATTTCATAAACAGTGCAGGAAAATTTGATCTGGTGCAACAACCATATTATAGATATGTGTAATAAAGAAAAGAAATTTTAGTTGTATCAATATTAACCCCTAAAAATACAAGACACACTTTAACTACTCAAATAAATGTAAATTTTTGTTGCTTTGATAAGAGAATATGAAACCAGAAAACACTTGTTTTCTCCAAAAAAAAAAACAAATAAACAATAATCTAAATACAGTGAATTCATAGTATTGATAATTTTCTAATATGAGATTCAACTTCCTGATTAGAAATGTATTTCCTGGTTTGCTTCCATTAATCTGTTTCAAAACAAATAAGAACAATTTAAACAATGAAACAAACAATGAATACATTTCATTTATATCTTTAAATAGAAATAAAAAATCATTTACTATACCATTTCCAATTTTTAAAGTATTTTGTCTGACAAATATTAAAAAGAAGGTCATTTATAAGAAATTTATTCAATGAATTAATTGTATTAAAAGATAACTCTATGTTACAGAGTAGATTTGCAATTTTCTTCTGATCATGGAAGAACTTGGCATCCTCTTCATACTCCATGTTTATCAGGAAGTTGTGGTGGTAACCATCAACCAATCAGTTCATCATATGGATCTGTAAATATACCAAGGTTTGTCATGTAATAATATGGATTGATGAAAAATAATGTAATTAGGCATTGAAAGAAGTATTAACTGCAAACTAGGCGTTCTAAAACTAGATTTCCTCAATGATAGATGATAGGGTGAACATTTTCTATGAGCAAATGAAATGAAGCTTAGATGATAACTGTTGATAAAAGTTAAAAGTTGCTAGCGAAAGTGGGATAAAGGGAATGCGGCAGTTGTTGTGAGCAGTTGCCATGTTTTTCACATCCATTTACTATAAACTCATCTTTTATGCCCCACCTACGATAGTCAAGGTAGTTTTTGATGAAGTTGAAGTCCAATCAACTTGAAACTTAGTACACATGTTCCCTATTATTTAATGATCTTTCTAATTTTAATGCCAAATTAGAGTTTTTACCCCAATTGCACGGTCCACTCAACATAGAAATTGATAGTGCAAGTGGGGCAATTGTGTACTATGGACACATTCTTGTTCTTTCTAGTTTCTTAGTAAGTTTTGAAAATCTATTGACAGTTCCAAAAATATTGAAACAATTATGCCAATTTCAGTGCTGATCACACCTGTTTTTGGAATAACTTTTACCAAGTTTGGTATTGACTAAAAGATTTGGAAGCCAAAATACACAACAATTTTCATATTACAAAATGTGTAATTTTTTTTTCCACTGTTGAATAATAGGACCCAAATATCCAAGATGGTTTGAATCTTAATAATTGAAATTATCTTTCAGGTGGACAAAAATGACCTTGCCATTACCTTATGCTGCTATGTCACCGCATGTCAGATTCAGATGGAGGCAAACCAATAGGAGAGAACCGAACTGGGCTATAGATAATGGTTTGTTGACAAAAATATCTCTGTTTGAAAATCTGGTTGGTCTTTTAGCCTATTTTGTATGAAATTGAAATGTTGATAAAGAAAACAATGTTTTTGTAGCAAGTATTTTGATGTTACTAAATTAGATACTTTTGATGAACATTAGGATAACTATTTGTCAATATAAATCACATACATATGAATATTCTTCATAATCTGCATGTACTGCATTGACAATCACACAAGAATCTTACAAATACATTGAAAACTTTGTAATAGATAAATTGAATAAACGGTCAAATTATATATCTAAGAAACTCACACAATTAATTTCACTTATTCTCATTTATTATCAAAAACACATTTTTTCTTATTGGGTAGTTGAAGTCAGTTACAAAAATGAAATATTATCCTACAGGTTCAATAGATATAAGAAGATGTGGTATGAGTGCCAATGTGACAACTCTCCATCCAAGTAAAAATTTATAAAAGTAAACCATTATAGGTCAAAGTACGGTCTTCAACACGGAGCCTTGGCTGACACCGAACAGCAAGCTATAAAGGGCCCCAAAAATTACTAGTGTAAAACCATTCAAACGGGAAAAAACCAACGGTCTAATCTAAATAAAAAACAAGAAACGAGAAACACTTATGAACCACATCAACAAATGACAACTACTGAACATCAGATTCCTGACTTAGGACAGGTGCAAACAATTGCAACGGGTTTAAACATTTTAATGGTACCAAACCTTCACCTTATCTGAAACAATAGTGTAACATCACAACATAGAAAGACACACTATAAAATATCAATTGAAATGGCTTAACTCAATCAAAAGACATATTAACACCAGTGAAAATACACTGAACAAATAAATTTGATCTATGATACAATGTGAATACAAAATAAATAAACTAAGGGAAGAATAATTAAAGTAACATGTTATACCGCTGTAAAATGTTAAACAATTTAAGAAAAACAATATGCTTGAACAAAAATATCAGCCATTTGCAATTACTTTAAACACAGGTAAATGAAAATCATTTTGTTGTTAGGTATATGTGTACAGTTCAAATTGAGAAAGGAAATATTTTACAAAATAAATAATTTTGATGTTTATAGTACGAAGAAGTGAAAATTTATAGTACTATTTGTCAGACAAAATTATGCAATAAAGCGGAGTATGCTTATATCCGAAATGCCAAATTACGGAGTCAAATAACATCGATAGAACAGATCAGTAAAGGAAATCCCTGAAGAAAGATGAACGTCTATAAACCAATTACAACGTATTGAATTTTGATTTATTCTAATAAAAGTTATATGTCTAGTGTCATACATGTTATTTTATTTTGTATTATTTCAATAAAGATTATAAACACATTTTGTTTTAGTTTATTTGCATGCATCCGTTTCCTTTACCAGTTTACCTGGGATACGAAAATAAATTGTTCTAAAAATAGATTTGTTTCTATGACCCGTATGTACAATGTACATTGTTACGCTTTGATTAAAATAAACTGTTTAACAAAACTACACAGTTTATAATCATTTTAACAATAGATGTGTACTAAACAGCCTTTGATATACAATATTTACAGCTTGCAGAGTGAAGTAACACTGTTTATTTAACTTCGTTAGTTTCAGATATGCAAAGCAGTAATGGGGCCCTGTACGGGTTATTTGCTGGACACGAGTATTGAAAGTGAGAAAATATAATAATTAGAAGTAAATGCTCTTTTCAAAATATATTAAAATTAAATGACTGATGTATAAAATTCTTTAACCATATATAAATGCCCTGTAATATTTAACATAAATGCAGATCACCCCAAGCCCAATTACGAGAGTTCACATTGGATAATGATCGATAATTAGCAGGCGTTATTGTTTTTGAATTTCACCCCAAATGTAATCTATGGACAATGTTTGAAATCCAATCAATTATTTACACCTTTTTAGATAGAATGGTCGACATTTTATGACCTCGAGGCTTAAAATAGAACATGGGAAACTTTACCTGTGTAGATATCGAGGTTTATTTTTAAACCAAATTCAATCATATAAACACGAAAGAAACTGTTTTAAAACTTTATTTGAATAACACAAAAGTAAATATGAAATAATAATGAAAATAATGATGCATTCAAGAAATACCAAACACTTGTCAAAGCTGGTATATAGACCAGATATAACCCTGAAAAAGTAAACATTAAATAACAAAAAGCATTACAATTAGTATCAATGTATACCTGACAATTTAATTGGAAAAGATGAATAAATTTAATATTCCATTTACAAGCTTTACCATTAAGCATTATTATTGTTTAAAAATATGTTCCAATGAAAATTTAAAGATTAACAAATTGACTCTTATTGGATTTCCTGAAGTTTAAGCAGAAAATGTATTTATTTAACATAATCTCAATTTATGTCTTGAGTGACAATCTTATTTGAATATGTCTGGTATTTTCAGAAATAAAAAGTTCTTGCATTTCATTATTTAACGTCTTCAGTATTTAATTTTTAAATGTTAATGATGATTTCCTAAATATAACTCTACCTGGAGAAGGCTGTTAGTTAACTGAATAACCTAACAACCAATAGATATGACACCTTTACTTTATGTATACTTATTACCTAATAAAGCTGAATTTAAAAGCAGCCAGAAAAAGACATGAATTTAGGTGTACCTTCCTCCGAGTGTGTTTATTGAATAATAATAGTCAAAAACATTTTATTAATGCATTATAAATAGAGTATATATATTGTTTATTTGCCTCATACTTGTAGATGTGATTTTGGCTTTGGTGGACCAACATGTAACATTAATGTAGTACAAAATCCTCTCTGTTGATGGAGAATTTTGAAGATGACCATATATTAACATCATCTAGTGTTATGTCAGTGAAGGAGCAACAATTAGTTATATGTGTGGTGTCCTGTCTTCTGGGAAAGCTCTGGTGTTCAGTAGGAATGGACAGAGAATGATTGTAACATCAGACTTCAATACCACAAACAGCAGGTACGGTTTCATTAGTATCTTGTAGAGCTAAAGAAAGTTGTATGGAAAATGTTTTTGTTTTCTCATAAAAAGCATTTTCTAAAAGGAAAAGACAATAAATGATAGCCATATCAATTTTCAGTTAAAACAATAACCATGGAGATACAGAATGTCATCGATAATCTGCTTTTTTAATAAAAAGTATCCAGTACCCATTGTTTTATTTCTGGTATTACATAACTTTACATAACTTTAAAACACATATTTTACATTCACATGTTTATGTATGGTACAGTTTTATGCATCAGACTTGATAGTTAGACTAGATCATTATATTTTACAGATATTTACAGTTCTACATCAGAGTTGGTAGTAATTCCATGGCATCATCTTGTCCACCACCAGACAGGCCAGCAGAGGTTGTGATTTTGGATTATTCCTGTGATGCTGAAGTGACATGGAGCTTCCTTAAAGAATTTAGCAGTAATCAGTATAGATCACCCAAGTATGTCCTGATGTCATCAATGACCATACTGCTATATTGTATTAAGGTGGTACCAAACACCTTGACTAAAATTAATTTGGCTTGTTTAATTTTCATAAAATTTTGACAAAATATTTACTTTGAACCTTTGACAAAAATATAAAAATTTAAAAACTTGAACCACACACTTTATCAGAAAATTTCATTGGATATATAGCAGTTTGACAAACACTAATTTTGATCATTGAGAAGCTTAATATTTCCTTAACAATCTAATGTGATTAAAACGTTTAGCTGATTTTTACAGAGTTATCTCCTGTCGTGTTATGTACCACTTTAACATGGATTTTGAAAATTTATTTCCTAAATCAGTCTTTGTTGTAATACTGTATGAAAATAACTTGTTCCCTGTCATTAATACATGTATTCTACCGAGGAGACAAGTGGTTACGGAAAGACTGTTTATTGGTTAACCAATTTTCACTCGGATGATTTTATCTGGCACCATTCATACCCTCAGTTTCTAATGCTGGTAACCCATGAGTGTGTTTGTTGATCTGCCTGTCTACACTGTATTCACCAACAAAACTTGTGCCTGCATATTGGCAGAAATCTTGAAGGGTTTCGTTAGTATCTCTAAGAGTGCTGTGGGCCATTTATTTTGTAATTTAAATTTTTTAATGATTTTTCATGGTTACAGGGCTCACACTAGCAGGTGACTGGGGCGATAAAGTCGCTTTCCCTCCGTCATTTCGCTTTGCCCGACCGTCAAAAGCGAAATTTAGTCGCCCTGTTGTTCACCATACTCGCTTTCAGTCGCTTCGTCATCGGACATTTTCAATTTTACTAAGTCGATGAAACATCAATCTTTTATTGATAATTAAAGAAATTCAGACATAAACGATTCATTTTCTGAAGAAAAGAGGTTTAAGCATTGACTTTACAGTGTGTAGCAGGTTATTTAATAAAAAGACAACTTTTTATCACTTCATGCACTTCCGGTACTTGTTACTCGAGAGTGTACATCAATCTAACTTTCGGCGGCAAAATAAGTTTGTTACTTCATTTGAACGTGATAAAAGTTGCCTCCAGTAAATGTTTAATCCATTTATTGCATTAAAAACGTCATATTCCTTTCCAAATAGCTTGTCAAACATCGTTTATTTTTGTAAATTTTCTTCGTCCGCCATTAACTGTTTACTAACTACGGATCAGAAACGGACCAGCTATGACCAAAATCCGTATTTTTACAATAATAACTACGGACGCATGAATGGAACAGCTGACAGAAGAATATTGATCCCAAAAGGAAAAGTTACGATTCCACACAACTTTGGTTAGATCTGCTTGATTAATGTATATAATTCCATACATATGGATTGTTTCAAAATATTGATTAAAGTTGCATAACTCTGGGACTATAATACTATTATATCAATATATTATGGCCTAGCTTAACTTTGTATATCTTTTGATGAGAAACACTGAATTTCATAAACATGATTAACAAGATAGTTTTTAATTGAATTGTAATTGATATATTATAATTTCTTTACCTTTTGACATAAAAAAAAATTCTTTTAGATCTAGATATTTAGTTGGTAGTTTCTCACAAGAATTTAAACTTAAACAACTTTGAATTTGAACTGTTACTTTAATTGTATACTCAGATATGAATTGAAGAATATAAAAGAACATTATTTACATATGACCCTTTGTTCTATAGGTAGTAAAACCAAACATTGTAAGCGCAGCATAAAGGAGCACTTCTCTTTCAAATCTCAACACTTCTACCTAACAGTTTCAAAAGAGAAGTCACTTCTCCCTATGATTCTGAAGTAGTGTGAGCACTGGGTTAAACATGGACTTTGCCTAAATTAGAAAGGGTTGGCATCTTATTTCCAAACTCTGCCAAAACCTCAGAGTGGATTTGAATGAAAATTTCACAAAGTCTTTCTTACATAATGTTATTGTGCACCTGTTTCATTTTTTGCTCTGAAAGATGTTTTGGGGTTCCCATATCAAAACACAGAGCTTGTCATAACAATTAAAAATGGGGCAGATGGGGTAGGAATAAAAGAATGAAAAATGTCTGGTGTGGAAGCTTTGGCCACATTCACACTGGTCAAAATGATAGGGTATATATTTTGCTAGTCAGATTATATGAAAATGGTGAGGTACTGGATGTCTAGGCTGCTCACTCTTACCATAAAAGGATTGAAGTGCCCCAAGCACTTGAAGATGTTGTCTCCTAAATAATATGTACTGAAGACAAACATGCAGGATTAAAACAACTAATATTCACTGGTGACAACCTGTAGAGAGGATAGCTTGTACAGTTCATCTTTATGTTTCTCTTTCTTTAGGTCAGAAATGGTACTACTGCCTAGAAATGCCAGGAAATCATCTTGTAGATTCCGGTGGTGGCAACCATATCATTCTGGTCAAGGTCATGATGTTTGGGCCATAGATGGAGTTAGTCTTAATCATCACTTATTCAACACCTTGGATGTAGAATTAGAGTCTGAAACTAATGCTATTGGAACTACTGAGATGCTACAGGAAATGATACTTTTTGCTATTCTATATTTCAGTTTATATTGGAGATTGTCCAGAGAGATGTAACGGACATGGATTTTGTACTGATCAAGGATGCAAGTAAACATGTTATACCTTGCTTATTTTTACATTATATGAAATTATTCACCCAAATGAGTATTTTAGCTCACCTTCCCTTATCTGCATCCTGTCTGTAGAGCTAATTTAAAAAATTAAATTCTGTTTAGTAGAAAACTGAATTTTTTTGTTTAACAATGCAGATTGAATGGATTTTCCAATTTAAAAAACTCCGTTAAAATTGTTAGTTTATCTTTTTAAAATCAGTTATCACTAAATGGAACTCTTAACCCTGCGATGCTTTTAATGTAAATATTGTTTTGATAATATGTTTTGAATGGATTTAATTTTTTAAATGTTAATGATGATTTCCTAAATATAACTCTACCTGGAGAAGGCTGTTAGTTAACTGAATAACCTAACAACCAATAGATATGATACCTTTACTTTATGTATACTTATTACCTAATAAAGCTGAATTTAAAAGCAGCCAGAAAAAGACATGAAGTTAGGTGTACCTTCCTCCGAGTGTGTTTATTGAATAATAATAGTCAAAAACATTTTATTAATGCATTATAAATAGAGTATATATATTGTTTATTTGCCTCATACTTGTAGATGTGATTTTGGCTTTGATGGACCAACATGTAACACTAATGTAGTACAAAATCCCTCTCTGTTGATGGAGAATTTTGAAGATGACCATATATTAACATCATCTAGTGTTATGTCAGTGAAGGGAGCAACAATTAGTTATATGTGTGGTGTCCTGTCCTCTGGGAAAGCTCTGGTGTTCAGTAGGAATGGACAGAGAATGATTGTAACATCAGACTTCAATACCACAAACAGCAGGTACGGTTTCATTAGTATCTTGTAGAGCTAAAGAAAGTTGTATGGAAAGTGTTTTTTTTTTTTCTCATGAAAAGCATTTTCTAAAAAGGAAAAGACAATAAATGATGGTCACATCAATTTTCAGTTAAAACAATAACCATGGAGATACAGAATGTCATCGATACACTGCTGTTTGCAAAATAAAAAAAGTATTCAGTACCCATTGTTTTAATTCTGGCATTAAATAACTATAAACATATTTTACATTCACATGTTTATGTATGGTATTCACAGTTTTATGCATCAGATTTGATAGTTAGAATAGATCATTATATTTTACAGATATTTACAGTTCTACATCAGAGTTGGTAGTAATTCCATATCATCGTCTTGTCCACCACCAGACAGGCCAGCAGAGGTTGTGATTTTGGATTATTCCTGTGATGCTGAAGTGACATGGAGCTTCCTTAAAGAATTTAGTAGTAATCAGTATAGATCACCCAAGTATGTCCTTATGTCATCAATGACCATAGTGCTATGTTGTATTAACATGGATTTTGGAAATTTATTTCCTAAATCAGTCTTTGCTGTAATACTGTATGTTAAAATCGTGTTCCCTGTCATTACTACATGTCTAGTAGTTACAGAAAGCCAATTATATTTCAATGAAGATTTTTGTTACGATTGCTATTTGGTAAAATTATTTAATAAATATTTAACATAGCAGAGTATTGAACTATCTACTAGTATTTAGAAATCAAGACTGTTTATTGGTTAACCAATTTTTACTCTAGATGATTTTATCTGGCACCATTTATACTCACACTTTTAGTGCTGATAATCCATGAGTGTGTTTGTTGATCTGCCTGTCCACACGCTGTATTCACCAACAAAACTTGTGTCTGCATATTGGCAGGCATTTTGAAGAGTTTCATTAGTATCTCTAAGAGTGCTATGTGCCTTTTATTTTTGTAATTTAATTTTTTTTTAATGATTTTGCATGATTAAACATGGACTTTGCCTGAATTAAAAGGGTTGGCATCTTATTCCCAAACTCCTGCCAAAACCACAGAGTGAATTCGAATGAATATTTCACAGATTCTTTCTTACATAATATTATTGTCTACCTATTTCATTGTTTACTCTGTATTAGTTTAAAATGATTTTAAGTTTTTATCATGTTATCTTATCGATGAAATTTTATTTGTAAATAAGTGATTTCGCTTTAAACTAAAGTTTTAGTAAATTGAGAGACTTTATGACTAATTTAAAAAAAAAAAAACGTCTTGTAATATTTAAAATAGTCTCACCGTGATATAACCTTTTTGTGCTGAACGGCATAAAGCAATCAAAACTTAATCAATCAATCATTGTTTAATGAAAAAATGTCTGGTGTTGAAACTAGAATCACTTTGGTCGCATTCACACTGGTCAAAAATATATGATAGGGTATATATTTTTGCTATTCAAAATATATAAAAATGGTGGGGTACTGGATGTCTCAGCTGCTCACCCCTACCATAAAATGATTGAAGTGGCCCCAAGCAATTGAACAAGTAAGTGGTTACCTAAATAATATGTACTGAAGACAAACGTGCAGGATTAAGAAAAATTGCATTCACTGAAGTTACAGTCTGTAAAGAGGATAGCTTGTAAAGTTCATCTTTATGTTTCTCTTTTCTTAAGGTCAGAAATGGTACTACTGCCTAGAAATGCCAGGAAACCATCTTGCAGATTCCGATGGTGGCAACCATATCATTCTGGTCAAGGTCATGATGTTTGGGCCATAGATGGAATTAGTCTTAATCATCACTTATTCAACACCTTGGATGTAGAATTAGATTCTGAAACTAATGCTACACAACATTTAGTTGTCAATAAAGGCCAAATAACTGATGGCTACTGTGATGGAAGAAGAAGTATCAAGTAAGACATTACTTTTAAAATATGTTAGCAACTATTTAGCTGAATTTATAAAGAATTAATATAGGTAGAGCAGAATATTTTGTACTTCATCAGCAGTTGAATAATGAGGAATTTTGTCAGATATTTGCTAGAAATTAAGAAAATTTGATCAGATTGAATTTTTCTCAATTGGTTCAAGGCATTGAACAGATAAACAAATGTATGAAATTAAGGAAAAGATATAACTAGTTTTCAGTAAGTTGTTTGGAGAACATTTGATCCTTGGTTATTATTTCATGATGTCCGTTTGTGAATTTACAAATATTTATGACAGTTATTTTTTAATGATTTGTCTGAGGAATTGCATTTGTAAATAGTACTAAAAAGAACATAACATACTACTATAGTCATAGCCTTTCAAAATGATTTTTCAGTTTTTATGAAGAGAAAAAAGATGGTGACATAAGATTTCTAATGACAGAGCCAATGCATATAGGACCTTCATATATCATTCAGTTTGACCTAGTAATGGGATGTCACTTGATGTATGACATGACCAGAAATAACCAGATTTATCTGGAATATTCTGATGACCATGGTCTTAGCTGGTCCCTGGTTGTAGACCCATGTCTGCCTCCTACATCTTGTGAAGAGTACAATAAAGGAACCATATTTGATCCATCACAGTACACAGAGTGGCGACAGGTGACCATTCCACTACCATCAGCTACATGGTGAGTTGTTGAAAGTCCATTTGTCATTAAACAAATGTATATAAGTGTGCCTTTTGCAGTGCATCTGCTCGTATGTTATTTGATAACTTCAGCTTATTTGAAAATTTCAGAATCTCTGAAAAAAACATTTGTTTTATTAAGAGAATTTTCATGTTGTATCTTTAAAATTTGTTGAATTTAGCTGATATAGAAGAATAGTTAACAACTGGTACCAATTTTGATGCAGACGACATATGTACTGATAAATAAAGTCTTTTCATTGATGCTTTATCTAAAAAATGATAGGTAATCCAAGACCGAAAACAAATAGAAATGAGCAAACGCAGTAAAAAGAAACAATAATTTGACCCACAACCAGTTAAGGAATATGAACATTTAATGATCATTGAGAAAAACTATATTCTTGTGCCAGCACTAACGTTCTAATCTACTTGAATGGTGTTACCCATTGGAAGTAGCTGTCCATCAGCAGAAGTATTGATGACTTGACAATAAAATAATTTTAAGCAGTGTTAGTATTAAAAAGTTTTAAGATCCATGTAAATTGGAACCATATTCAACTATTAGAATGTGTCTCTATTGCATGGATTTAAAATGCCAAAAAATTTAGAAATATTGAATAGCTTTCCCAAAAGTAAAAATTCTCATTTGAAATTTTGATAGCATTATTTGTATGTCATGTATGTCAAATTGTGAAAACACAATAATTAACCTTGTTTTTGTCAATTATTCATCAGTAGCAATAATAAATGCAGGTAATTATACCCCGCTTTAAAAAGTGGGGTATACTGTTTACCTCTTTCTGTCAGTCTATCCATCTGTCAGTCCGTCCGTCCGTCCATTGATATTTTTCGTTCCATCTTTCTCAGGAACTACACTACAAGGATTTCTGAAATTTGGTTTCAGTGTTTAGATAAGTCAGCTATACCATGTGATGCGTTTTCAGATTCATCACTCAACAACTTCCTGTTTACCGTCAAGTATTTGGGCTGGGGTATGATCAGTGAGCAGTAGCTCACAGTTTTACTGTTTTTTTTAATATCCAGTATCTTATGTTGATCAGTGTCATAAATGGATTATATAAAAATAAGGAGATGTAGTATGATTGTCAAGTCTCATATCCACCAAAGTTCAAATGAAGTGGATGTAAGCAATTATAGGCAACCATACAGCCTTCAACAATGAGAAAAACCCATACCGTATAGCCAGCTATAAAGGGCCCTGACATGAAAAATATGAAACAATTCAATTGAGAAAACTAACGGCCTAATTCATAACAAAAAAATTTACGAAAACAAATATGACAGACATGAACTAATGACAACCACTGAATTACAGGCTCCTGACTTGGGACAGGTACACAAAGAATGTGACAGGGTTAAACATGATTGTGAGCACTCAACCTCCCTAACCTGGGACAGTGGTGTAACAGCACAACATAAGAACAAACTATAAAAATCAGTTGAAAAAGGCTCAACTCATCAGATCGATACAAAGCAGAAAAACATCAATCAAAAAACAGACCAGATGGGCAGGGTATTCATCCATCCCTCATCCCTAACAACAAAAAAGACACTAAGTACAAATCTGAGAGTACTCCCAGTTACTGACAGCTAGTTCAAAGCCAATAACAACTAATAAAAAAAATCATGTATCTAAGACTTTTTTTAAAATATCAATATAGACAGTTTTTTTGGTATCTTTCAGGGGACCAGTGACAAAATTTAGACTACGTCAGTCAGATTGGGGACCAACAGATTCTTGGGGTATATCCAGACTCTACATAGGTCAGCAATGCCCTAATATGTGTGGAGGACATGGCAAGTGTATAGAAGGAGTTTGTCAGTAAGTCTAATGAAGAAATTTTTCACCATATTTCCTAAATTATAAGAGTTTATATTTTGAAGAAAACGCAAACCATTAGTAGTTAAGAAGTATTTTCATGTTAAATATTTTCTCGCATTAAATTTGCTGTGACAACGAAATCAAGAGATATTCATTACTATGATATCTGCTATAAATATTATTGTGCTTATAATAAAAGCTTTGATCTTTCAGATTGTTCATGCAAGTACAAAAAGCCTACTGCACATGAAAGTGTAAATGATCCAAATAGAGCGGCAAACAGTTGTTATTTATTTTCTGTGTATTTCATCATAAAATATTTTGGAAATATTTGTTTACAATGTAAAATATTACAGTTGTGATCAAGGTTATGTTGGAGAAGATTGCAATCCTACTGCTCCAGTGGATTCTACCATGCAGGCTGACTTTGGTATAAGATATGAACCTAGTTCCGACTTTCTACATATCTGGGGAGGAGAAGTCACTAATGGAGATAAAGGCTGTGGAACTTTGTTCTCTGGAGAAACATTATATTTCTCAGGGGTAAGTGATGAGAGAAGAGTAGAAAGGATGAAGGGTTTTTTTATTATTTTTTTCTTCAGATTTTTAAGGAACTTTGTGCTTCTAAGAGATGAGAATGATGACAAAAGTGATGTTGATTTACATGAACTTTCAAAATTAAACCTGAAAAGATGAATAAATGTAATGTTTATTTTCATGTTATTTTACTGGTAAAGGCAGTAAGCTAGAGGTTTAGACTTGAGACTTTGTTGAATCAAGTATTCAAAACCTTGAATTGTTTTTTTAAATGAAAGCTTTTAAGCAATTCCATGTAGAAATTTCATTCAGTCTCAAACAATATGAAAGACCCTTTATTTAATAATATTATTAAAACAATTAATGTTATAATATCAGGCAGGAGCCAGAGAGGTACAGACAAAAGCCTTCAACACCTTGACAGCTGATTACATAGAGTTTTACTTGAGAATTGGAGGTAATTTGCCTGACTGTAGTGGTGCTGAAACTCGTGATGAGGGCATTCTATTGGAATATTCTGTTAATGGAGGTACAACATGGCATCTGATACAAGAACTAGTCCCATCACAATATAGACAATCCAAGTAAGTTCTGTGGAAACATCATAGTATCCTTCACAGTCTTGTCTATTCTTTGTCCTAAAAACTGTGTATTCATTTCAAACTTTGACATTTGGTCAAATTTTAGGGTTAGATTTACATGAACTGAGGGATATTGACCTTGGGGATGTTTTAGGATTAGAAAGAATACATTTTATTTAAAACTAATTATTGTGTGATGCCATGTCATTTTTAATATTCAAATAAAAAATATTGAAATTTAAAGTTCATTGCTAAATCCCTTTAGACAACTAACCAACATTACATGACTTGAGAAAATTCCCCTTTTTGGATTATTCTTTATGACCTAACAATGTCTTTATAAATGGTTTTCTGTTCTTTTAAGGTTTGTTCATAATGTATTACCACAAGCGGCAAAGTCACCAAGGACCAAATTTCGATTATGGCAGGTTAAGCATTCTGGTGCTGGGAGAGATCAATGGGCTGTTGACGAAATCAGGATTGGAAGTTATGAGAGAATGAGAAGTCTTCAAGATAACTTCAATGTTTGTATAAGCTGATTGCATTATGAATTGTCATTTTGAATTAAATTTTGAACTAAATGATTTTTTGTGTGTTTACTGAATTTCGTTGTCAGGTGCCTTACATTTAGTTTTATCCTATATGAAGTAAGGGGCCTCGGTGGCCGAGTGGTCTAAGTAGTTATTACTGTAATCACTAGCCAGTCAACACTGAGGTTGTGAGTTCTTTAGTCAATCTTAATTGACTTTGTCAGTTTTCCTATCGAAGGTTTATAAAATCTAAAAATCTATATGAAGTATGTAAAACTAAATATTTTGGTTTATAACTAATGGTTTACTTTTACACATTGTGACTTGGATGGAGAGTTGTCTCATTGGCAAACATACCACATCTTATATCTATATACCATATAAACATAATTTTAAGTAGTTTTTGTGTCGCTTGCTATGAAAGTCTCAGTGAGACATAGGTATTACTATCCGGCGGCAGCGGCGTAAACTATTTGTATAAAGCTTTATATTTCAGAATGTAGAAGACCTGGATGCTTCATATCTTGTATGCAGATACCTTATGTTACGAAGTTTCCGTCAATCATATGTCCATTGTCCTTGACCTCATTTTCATGGTTCAGTGACTGCTTGAAAAAAGATTCGAGTTTTTTGTCATTTGAATTTCTCACTTATTATGAGTAATAGGATAACTATATTTGGTGTATGGGTTCTTTGCAACGTCTACATGTTCATCAGACAGAGTTCACCTAACCTTGACCTCATTTCATGGATCAGGGATCAAGGTTAAAGTTACATGATTAGGTTCGTTTCTCAAGTACTGTAAGTAGTAGGTCAACTATATTTGGTGTATGGAATGATTGGAATGGGTACATGCCAGTCTGGCAGATTTCATCTGACATTGACCTCATTTTCATGGTGCATTGGTCAATGTTAAGTTTTTGTGTTTTGGTCTGTTTTTCTAGTACTATAAGCAATAGGTCAATTATATTTGGTGTATGGAATGATTGTAAGGTGTACATGTCTGTCTGGCAGGTATCAACAGACCATGACCTCATTTTCATGGTTCATTGATCCCTCTTAAGTTTTTGTGTTTTGTCTGTTTTTCAAGTACTATAAGCAATAGGTCAACTATATTTGGTGTATGGAATAGTTGTAAGGTGTATATGTCTGTCTGACACGATTTATCTGACCTTGACCTCATTATCATAGACCTTTAAAAATGTTAAGTTTCTGTAATGCTTCTAGTAAAACCTTTATCTTCAAGACTTTCAACATAAAATCAATGGTCAGTAAAGTAGGCGAGACATTTCAGTGTGTGCACTCTTGTTGAATGTTTTAGTTAGACAGATTACAGTAACAACTGCAAAATAATATTACAAATGACCCTATAAGAACATGTAGAAAAGGTCCTAAATTTAACCATATAAAGTCCTGTGCAAATTTTTGTTGATGATTTTCTGGAACTAAATTTTTGATTGTAGTTAAGCTGTTAAATTCAAGATGGTCGCTGTTATAAATTTTATGGTTAATGATTGAAACATCATGATGCATCAATAATCCACTATTTTAAAGGACTTGTATATTTTCTCAATTAGGAATTGTTGAGTACTTGTATATAAATTTAATGGCAACATTTACTTTTTTATTAGAATCATGCAGACCCTGTTAAATCCGGAAAATGGTTGACAATCACAGAAGGAGTCCGTGGGAAGTACTGTCAAGCCAAAGATTACACACTGATTCTAGCCAATCAACAGAATGATAAATCAGTTGTCACTAAAGATCTAAGGTTACAAACAGGGGATGTTATACAGTTCAGGGTGAGTATACCACAGAGTAAACAGAATGATACATCAGTTGTCACTAAAGATCTCAGGTTACAAACAGGGGATGTTATACAGTTCAGGGTAAGTACACCACATAGACATGATAAAAGAGTAGATAATCAATAATGCTGACCATTACATTGACTTCATTTTATCATTTTGTAAGATTCCAGATTAAAATTTTTAATACCTGTAGAAAACTTATTTCAAACGGGATAGCACATCCTCATTTTTACGGAAATGTTGTTAACCGTGCCCGGAAATTTAGAAATGATCCTTGTAAACTTATCGCTCCTTTAAATAAACTTATTCTAAAGGTTACCAATTCAACACTGTAATAAGATCATTGAATATTGTTTTATTGGTATAAATATTGATTTTGTTATCAGTAAATTAAAAGCAAACTAAATATTACTAGTATGTTATATACATATACACATTCATGGATCTACAATCTGTCGATACCTGTATCTTGGCATTGCACAAGGTCATGTTTTCTCTGACTGTTTATGACGTCTTTACACTAAATCCATTGGATGTTGGATGTGTACGGATTGATAATTTAGTCTTAGATGCATGATTTTTTATTAGTTGTTAGTGGCTTTGAACTAGCTGTCAGATAACTGCAGTACTCTCAGATCTGTTCCTAATGTCTTTTTGTTGTTGGGATGTACAAGACACGTCCACTTGTATTTTGTCCATCTGATGAGTTAAGCCTTTTCAACTGATTTTTATAGTTCGTTCTTATGTTGTACTGTTATATCACTGTCCCAGGTTAGGGGAGGTTGGGATCCGCTAACATGTTTAACCCCCCACATTATGTATGTATGTGCCTGTCCCAAGTCAGGAGCCTGTAATTCAGTGGTTGTCGTTTGTTTATGTGTTACATATTTGTTTTCGTTCATTTCTTGTACATAAATGAGGCCGTTAGTTTTCTCGTTTGAATTGTTTTACATTGTCATTTCGGGCCTTTTATAGCTGACTATGCGGTATGGGCTTTGCTCATTGTTGAAGGCCGTACAGTGACCTATAGTTGTTAATTTCTGTGTCATTTTGGTCTCTTGTGGACAGTTGTCTCATTGGCAATCATACCACATCTTCTTTTTTATATAAACCTGCCTTAACAGTCACCTGCCTCTAATAGTCATTTTCAGACCTGCACAAACGTTTTTTCTATATAATTTAACCTTTTCAGCAGTCAACTGTCTAATGCAGTCAACAGTCACCTAATTTTTGCACAAAATCCTTGTGTCATATTTGAACAAAGGTCGTGTTAATGTTTTTAACTACTCATATAATCATGATGAAAAATATATATGTTCAGTACCCAAAGTCAAAATGAGAATTGGAAACCTGTTTGTAACCGAGATTGCATAATAGGAGGTGAATTAGGAACTTCTTCTAAAGGTCACCCCTCTTAATCGGTCACTTTTGGCATTCCCAATGAGTGGTTGCAAAATATAAGTTCAACTGTACTTTAAATCAAGAAATTTTTGTATGCATTTGTAATTGTGACTTGAACAATGGACAAAATTGCCAGATTAATTATTGTGATTTCTAGAAAAGCTGCATACAAATATTGCTATCAAAATTTGAAATGTGAATTTTTGTTTTTGACCTATCCAGTCACAAATTTTGCAATAGTAAAAACATTGCATAAAATTTCTGAATTTACAGTATCTGTTTATAAATGTTTAGTCTTATATAGGAATTTGCTTGTTTTGCTTCACAGATTAATGTTGGTTGTAGTACACAATTTCGTTTGGACCATCCAGTTATGTTACAATACAGTCATGATGGTGGTCAGACCTGGAGGTTGGTCCATGAACCTTGTTACCAGGAGTCTGAATGTAATGGACTACAAACAGAGGGGACTATATACCATTCAGGACCCCATGGTTCTTGGCAGACTGTTATTATACCCATTTCAGAAACCATAGCTATGCAGTAAGTTTGAAATAATTATTTGTAGCCAGTTATTTCATTATCAGTTTGTTATGTAGCTTTAAACTCTTCTCAAGGTATACGCCATTCAAGACTACAAAGGTTATTAGTCTATATTGAAACTTAATATGGATCAATCAGATAATACCAGTTTAATCTAGCTTTTCAATAGAGTTCAAAACATTGAATTTGGCATCTGTTGACAGCAGTATTTTGTAGTCTTGGGGAGGGAAACCAACTTTACATATTATAATGTTGATAAAGTCGACTCCACTTAATGGCATACCGCTTAATAGCATAATTCGGTTAATTGCATGATTTTCTCCTGCACAAAACCATTCCCCATTCAGCTAATGTTAAATTGTCTGGTTATGTGCATAGCCTTACAAGTGGCCTTTCGGTTTATTGCATAGAAAATAATCGCCAGCTAGATATGCCTAGTTAAGACTGACAAGATTTTTGACTGGAAACGTCAATTTGGTAAGTATATTTTTCTTAGATGCATCATTATTTTCGTTAATATTTCATTTTCTCTTTTGTGTTATTTAAATAAAGTTTTAAAACAGTTTCTTTCGTGTTTATGTGATGGGATTTGATTTTAAAATAAGCCTCGATGTGTACACAGGTAAAGTTTCCCATATTCTATTTTAAGCCTCGAGGTCATGAAATGTCAAACAGGTAATTGTTGTAAAAACAAGACCATTCTTTCTCAAAAGGTGTTAATTATTGGTTGGATTTCAAACATTGTCCATAGATTACATTTGGGGTGAATTATAAAAACAAAAACGCCTGCTGACCATCCAATGACAATGTGTACTCTCGTAATTCGGCTTGGGTGATTTGCATTAATGTTCAACATTACAGGGCATTTATATAAGTTTGAAGAATTTTATACGTCATTCATTTATTTTTATTATTTTTTCAAAAGAGCATTTACTTCTTATTATTATATTTTCTTACGTTCAACACTTGTGTCCAGCAAATAACCCGTACAGGGCCTCTTTACCTGTTTACTGTTTTGCATATACGAAAACAACGAGGTTAATGAAACAGTGTTACATCACTGTGCAAGCGGTAAATACTGCATATTAAAGGCAGTTCATTATGTATTTGTTTTTTAAAATGACAATAAACTAACAGTTTATTTCAATCAAGGTTTAATAATGTACATTGTACATATGGGTCATAAAAACAAATCTATTTTTAGAACAAATTGTTCTTTTTTTTATCCCAGGTAAATGAAACGTCGTTACGCAAATAAACTAAAACAAAATGTGTTTATAAACTTTATTGAAAAAATACAATAGCATGTATGACACTAGACATATAACTTTTATTAGAATAAATCAACATTCAGTATGTTGCAAGTGGATTACTGCCATTCATCTTTCTCCAGGGATTTCCTTTACTGATCTTTACTATTGATGTTATTTGAATCCGTAATTTGGCATTTCGGATATAAGCATACTCCGCTTAATTGCATAATTTTGTCTGACAAACAGGCTATGCAAATAACCGGAATCGACTGTATATCAATTCATCCCAAGGATAATTGTCCCATACTGAATATTGCTGTTTCCTTATAAACATGACTACAGTTAATATTGGAACCATGCAATTTTCACTTAAGCACACAAATAATGCAAGGAGAGACTGTAGAAGGTTTTGTGGGAAAAAAACAGAACTTTGTCCAAAAAAAAAATCTTTTTTTCTTATGTCTGTAAGCCAAATTGTTTGAAGATTTTGTAAATTTCAAACGGTCAAATTCAATAAAAGTTTGTGATTTTCAAGGTTTATAAACAATAATTGTTTCAGCAATTTTTTGCAGGAATTAAACGATAATTTTTTTTCAGTCAAAGTTTGAAAAATAAATGTGTTATCTGAGCTGGCCCGAATTTTCGATTTACTCAATAATCTTAAACCATTTATTTACATTCAGGCTACAAATATTACCATGAAATTTCAGATTTCCTTTAAGATATGTTTCAACTACGCATTTTAATAGTCATAGACATTCCTAATGAGAACATGTGCAATAATGCACAGTAATATATACATGCTAGTGTTTTCTACCGTTTTTTGGGAAGTTTGCTATAGCAATACTTTCCTAAGGCGTTGGCCTCTAACTTCTGGTGACAGACTATCGCAAATGTTCTGCTCCAAGATAATGTAGTACTAGTGTTTGAATACTGATTCTAGGAAGATGCTTTTGAAATTTTGAGTCCTTTTGAAAAGATTACAGTTTGAATAAAAAAGGAATGAATGTTCACTGACAATTCAGGTGAATTTAACTTCATTTTGAAAATGATTATTACAAACACTACTTCGCGGATTTTCCATGCGCTGAAGAGAAAATCAAATGAAATCTACATGAGACATCGTTTCATTCATGAATATTTCATGAATGAACATTTTCCCACAATTTTTACTATATCGATATTTACAAATGTTTAGTATTAAATATAAAGTAAAAGCCGAGTGTATCGAAAGAATTCCGTGTGACTGACATTACTGAATGCAACATACTTTTTAACATGTTTATATTTTGACCAAGCCGTCGGATAATTGACAAGTGATAAAGTTTGATTGAACAATTATACACAGGTGACAGAAATACTCGATAATCATATGGCTTATGTCACACGCCAAGGATGAGTAAAGGTAAATACCGGCTATGAGAAGGTTTTGATGCCAAAAACATTTGAAAACTATTTAAATACTAGCTATTTCACATTCCAATGTGAATTTAAGGACTTTCACTCGTCCAGCATGCTCAGTCACGTGGATCAAACTGACAGCTGAAAAACATTGACTCAAGTACAGTTCGTACATATCACAGCCCATGTCCTCAGTGTTACGATTAACAATAACATTTGTACACAAATCGTTACAAGGATAAGGCAGACAAGTCAGCTTCTACTTAGAATAACTCAGTGTATCAAGACAAGTGCTGTAGCAACATGATTAAATAAAATCTGTCCATATAATAGCAAAATGACTTTCTTACTCTTAGTGCTAGTCCAAATAATTATGACGAACCAAAAATCTCAAATGTTATTGCCTCAATGCTAAAGTTCACAGCATCAACTTTAAAATGTGTTACAGGGTTATAAATACCTCTATGAATCTAGTGTTTATAAACTTTTTATTCCTTTCGTCATACTGCTATTGTTATGTCCCCACCGTATTAAGTTTTACCCTTTTTCTTCTGTTAGTATGTACGTCCCTTACTTGTACATACGTCCGTACATCCAAAAATTAGTTTCTGTTCTCTAACTTTAGTTTTCCTAAACCAAACTGTATGAAACTTATACGCAATACTTATTTCCACAAAACATAGGTCAAGTTGAATTTTGTTGGCGTCGATTTTACAATTCTAGAGTTATGCTCCTTAACAAATGGAAAAGTTGCTTGAATTTTTTGTTTACGATCTCGAACTTTAGTTTGTCTCAACCAAATGTTATGAAACATATACACAAAGCTCATTATCACAAAACACTGTTTAGATTTGAGTTTTGGTGGCGTCAGTTTTACTGTTCTAGAGTTATGCCCCTTTACAAATTTAAAAATTGTAATTGTTGTCGAGCCTTCGACTTTTGTCGAAAAAGCGAGACATAGCGATCCTACATATTGTCAGCGGCGTCCACAAATATTCACTCTGTGGTTAAAGTTTTTGAAATTTTAATAACTTTCTTAACTATCCTGGATTTCTACCAAACTTGGACAGAAGCTTGTTTATGATCATATGATAGTATCCAGAAGTAAATTTTGTAAAAAAAAAAAATCCGTTTTTTCAGTATTTTACTTATAAATGGACTTAATTTTTCTGCCAGAAAACATTACATTCACCATGTTCACTCTGTGGCTAAAGTTTTAAAATTTAATAACTTTCTTAAACTATCCCGGTTTGTACCAAACTTGGACAGAAGCTTGTTGATGATCAAAAGCTAGTATCTAGAAGGAAATTTAGTTAAAATTTTGTTCTTGTTTTCCGTATTTAACTTATTAATGGACTTAGCTTTTTCCAGTTAACATTACATGCAGTCTGCAGTTAAATTTTTAAAACATTTATTAGATTCATAAACTATCCTGGATTTTACCAAACTTGGACAGAAACTTCTAACAATCAAAAGATAGTATAGAGAGGAATATTTTTATTAACCTTTTTCCTTATTTTTGTTGAGCCTGCGATTAACAGCAAAAGTAGGCGAGACACGGGTTCCATGGAACACTTACAAATATTTTTCAATTCCGTACTCTAACTTTAGTGTGTCTCAACCAAATGTTACGAAACTTATACACAATACTTTTAACCACAAAACCAAGATCAAGTTTGAATTTTGTGCCGTCATTTTACTGTTATGGTTAGGGTTATGCCCAGTTACAAATGGGGAAAAAATACTATAAAATCACAGGCCCTAGATATGGCATGGGCACATAAAGAAATTTAACAGAGCTTATTGTATATTTGATTATTTTAGAACAACAGTTTAAGGTTTCAATAGAAAATATCAAAATTTAAATGACAAACAATGACAAATTTTTTTTTTGATAATTGCTGAAAAGAAAATGGTTTAGTTAATAACATCAAAGCTGTGATTAAATACATATTTGAAATAATACACATCTATAACCTATTTGAAATAATACACATCTACAGTTGCAAACTTTCCAGAGGTGCTATCCAGCACTTTGATTTTTTTAGGGTACCCCAAAACTGGTCATATTCAATATACCCTAAACATAAAATGCAACAGTGAATTTCAATAAGACTTTGACAGATGATGCATGGACCATTACCCTGTCAATGGTGTAAATTTAAGAAAAATTAAACAGGAGGAACATTTTTGGGGTTACCAAGGCCTACCCCCTTAAGGGCATAGGATACAGTTACAGGGGAGGTAATGACGTTGCCATCATAAAATGTAATTTTTGCAACATGGAACTGTGACATATCAGGAAAAGATGCATTTTTCGACTGATTTTAATCATTAGCATGAAAACTAATACATGGACCCCACTTTTTTTTAGGGACATTTAGCTTGTTTATGTATGAAGATTATTTGTACCAATTTTTATAAACAAATCACCGATGTATTTTTTTTAAATTAGATAAATATACAGCAGAAATTGCCATCTTTTTTTCTAAAATCATCAAAATTTAATTAAAATGAATTATTTTCAAAGAACTGTTACATATTTAAAATTTAAAGCATATTTGTGTAAAGAAGATATTCCAGATGTTTTCATAAAAATCTGCTTATGTTTATCTTTTAAAAAAAAAAAGTTAGGTATGTCTGTCCAAAGGACAGAAATTTCCAAGAAAATGAAATTTTGACCAAATGTCCAATATTTCGATCCTATTAATCTCTATAAGTAGCACATGAAGGTATATTTTTTGTTACCTATTTGAATTGACTAGGTAAAAAATAGCGTGTATGCAAATTGTCATAAAAAAATCACTGTGGGATCAAAACTGTATCGTATGCCCTCAAAACAAGTTTCAGGTCAGCAATTTTCACATTTCAGCTGTATAAGAGATGGATATGTCTATATGTGTTTTAGTCCAGTCGTTAATTCTTTGTTGATAAATTCTCCAGTGGAAAGGTTTATTTATGACCATGTTTTATTACCTATTTTAGTCCAGTCATTTTCCGTTGGTGGCAGCCAGGTGGTTATGCCTTTAGTTTTGCTCTAAATGATGTATACATTGGACCACCATGCCCAGAAAATTGTAATAGACAAGGAACATGTGAAAACAGCAGATGTATATGTCAGGATGGATTCTTAGGTAAATACTGAGGAAAAGTTATATTGTTCACCTCAAAATTGTACTATGATACTCTTATTTCATAATAAGCTTAACTATACATTTTCAGGTCTAATGTTTAAAATAGCACTAGAATAATTTACGAAGTCTAAAATATTTTGTTATGGTTAATTGGAAGTATTGAAATACAAAAATTAAAAGAAGGGGATTTGACAAGGAAGCTCAGAAGTCAAACACTAAAACTGAATAGACCATATTAACCACTTGTAACAGCGAAAAAAGTAAAGAACATTAGATGACCAACGCTGCTGATATTAATGAATAGGCACAGAAACAGAGGCATTATGTGATAATTAGATTTCAGTGGTACTCATTATATGTGTAGCAGCTTTCGGTTCGTTAGTCAATAATGATAAAACCTTTTTATTGGTTTACTTACTTTTTGAAGGACCAACATGTGAAGACACTTCAGTTACCCAGTATGGTCTATTTGAATGGTTTGATAATCACCATGATCCTTCTAATGGCTGGAGACGCATCCTAGGTGGTAGTTTAGGTCTGAAGTGTGGTGTTGTGGACCATGGGAATGCTTTGTACTTCAGTGAGGATGGAACCAGGGAAGCTGTCACCAAACCACTCAATACTACATTTTTAAGGTATTTTTTATTTCTCTTTCAAATTTGATAGTTGAGAAGTATGTCAACTATTACTATAAATTAGGATCTTCGATTACAATGCTTTACAAAAGGTTAAGATATTTCCTTGTGCAAAGAAAAGGATGGTCTTCATATTAATTAGATTTTAACAACAAAATAAGATATGAGTACTTATGATAAAACAGTTTTCAGGACAGAAAAGGGAGATATTTATCTTCTTTTTTTCAATATACATGTACTTTAATTTTGTATTAAAAAATATATATATTCCTATGTTATAGAGACACTGACATTCTGCATTATGTAGCTAGAGTGCTCACATTTAGAATATCTTTCTCATGTTATTAAAAGAAAACCATGAAAATTGTACCCCTCACGTGGCAGGTGCGCTCGATCCCAATCTTAATTGACGAGGAGTGCCAGCTTTCCAGCCTAAGGTCGGTTTTTCTCTCTTGGCACTCCAGCTTCTTCCACAAAATGGCCAATAATACTGAAAGTGGTGTGGAAACACTAAAAATCATCAATTAATCAATTAATCAATCAATCAAAACTTATAAGCTCTTTAAAATCATTTAAACCCCCTGATAATGTAGGAGACAAATGTTTAAGTAACATTCTGTTTAAAAAGTTTTAACATATTAGATAGCTCTTACAATACTGTAAAAAGCTAAAATTTGGTAAGAACTTTCTTTCAGAATGTTACAGTTTGTAATTAAGATAGGAGGGAATGATGGTTTCTTCAGTTGTACAGACCCCAGCAATAGGAATGAAGGTGTCATAGTTGACTATTCCACAGACAATGAAATCACATGGACTGTTCTGAAGATGGTAGAACCTAAAATTTACAATACAACAAAAGAGTTTGTAACATTAGACTTGCCAACTGATGCTAAAACAGATCACACTATTATCAGATTTTGGCAGCCTTTAGGATATGGAGGTAAATTAATTCACAAGGAAATAAAAGACTGACTACTTTATGTTCCATGTTTTCTTGTTGTGAATAAATATTGACACAATATTTCTTGCCAAGTTAATAAATATCTTGATGTGTCTCATTGTTACCTAAATGTTTTTATAGTTTTTATACACCAGTTTACGGGACATATGGTATACAGTTGTCTGTCTGTCCGTCCATCCGTCTGTCTGTCCATCGTCAACATGTCGGACAATAACTGTAAAACACTATGCCCGTTTACGGGACGTATTATGGTATACCGTTGTCCGAATGTCTGTTCCTCTGTCTGTCCATCCGTCGTCAACATGTCAGACAATAACTACAAAACACTTTCACCAATTTGCATGACGTGAGCTCCCTTTCGATTTTTATAAATTTTAGATTTTACGTTTCCGAGTTATGGGGTTTTATTCATTAAAAAAGGGTGATTTTCCAGTTTTTGGACATGACTCAGAAAAGCTTTGAGCAGTTTTCATGAAACTTTGGTGACTGGTTTATATCTATTAATTTAACCTTCCTTTAGGTTTTTTTTTTTATAAATTTCTGATATGACATTGAGGAGTTATGGAACTTTATTCTTTGAAAAAGCGACGGGCGTATCAAGCACTCATGGCGCAGCTCTTTATTATATTTTACAATGAGAGTGGCAGACAAATAATTACAGTATTTGCTAGATTTATTTGCCTGTTTTACTTTGGCATCTGAAGATATCTGGCCCAATCTGTTTTTCAATGCAAAATGGGTATTGTCAAGTGTGTGTAGGGATTTTGTGTCATATCCCTTGTTTTCCATAATTTTCATTAATATGATAAGGGCATAAACAAAGTTGCCAACCACTAGCAATGAAAAATCATGTCATACATAGTTGACAAGTTAAAGTTTTTGGTGGAAGAAGACTTAAAGTCTTCTGAAAGCCTTTACTGCCGGCTGTAAAATCATTGAACCGTCACCAGGACGTATGCCGTATCCCTTTCTGTGCTTTACAATTTCATAACAACTTCCGTGCCATATCTTGACACCGATGTTTACACATGGTCTAATCTGCATCATTTAATTTATTAGTTAGGCTTGAAAAACGATCACTATCGTTAGTGTTATAATTTTTCATGTTTTAATGTATTAATATCAACCCTTTTATTTATGTAAATTATTAGATTTCATCTAATCTTGCATGAACGTTATTTATTTACTTGTAACCGGATGTCTTTAAAGTAGAATTTGCAGTACGCATGCGTGAATTTGATATGGGGTCGGTTCGCCCTGATTACATTTTCGCCCTTGGTCTGTTCCCCTGAGTTCGTCCCCATAGAGTACATTCACCCTGGGTTGCTTCTCCTTACTCTATCGTGGAAGTATTATATTGACTGCTTTTATCAAGGACGTTTTATACATCCTTGCAATTATTAAAAAATAATAATATTATGGGTATTAAAGTTTAATAAAATTAATCAGATATTTATATGGTATAAATTCTCGAAATTCAGAACCACGTTGGTTACTTATCTGCGCATGTGCACAAATGGGAAATTTAATTTTCAAAATAATGATAAACAGAATTGTCATATATTCATACAATCCATCTTGAGTTAAAGTCAAGTATATACGTGGAGAGTACGACTTCAAATCAATGATGCTTGAAAAAATACACAGATTTAGTTGTTCAGTCTGCGTTCAGATCTTTAATGCAATCAATTAAGTCATATTCCAGTTTTAGACAACATGTGTTTTTAAAACGAAAGTTAGAATATTAAAGTATGTTATTGCAATAATAAAGAGTCAAGCGCACATGTGAATCTGCTGGTGTTATACACATCAAACGATGCACTGTCTGTTGACAGAAATATCAATGTACAAACTAATGTCTGTTGACGGATTCCATTTCGAAAGTACGTAGATTTCATGTCGGTCATTGTCGGAATGTCCCCAATGATTGCCTTTATTGCCTTAATACGTTTCAAAGTTTTAGAAGTGATAAAAAACGGGATTTAACAACTGAATAGTCCAGCTCTTTGCCGTTATTTGTCATTAAGGTACACACATTATCGAGGCTCGAGTACAGAACCAGTAATTGTTGCTGTCAATAGTTTTATTTTCATGATAAATTTTAGAAAAGGGCTGTGTGACTCCTGGCGGAAAATGCCATTCCTACCCTCATACCGTTGTGTAAAAATATTGGACGAAAAACAAATATGATATATATGGGTCAAGCACTTTAAATGAACAGGTTTGAAATGCTAAAAGAGTCAAGCGCACACGTGATTCTGTCAACTGACGGGGCATCGTTTGATGTGTAAAACACTAGCAGATTCACGTGTGAGCTTGACTCTAAATTATCGCTATAACATAGCAAGGTCATCACCTGACATGACCAGTCAATCCTTGGCCTGACACATATCTGCGTTGGATATATTTAGAATTTTTCAATATATGTTTATGATGAAAAACCCTAGTGTAAGCAAAGTTGACTAAAATCTTGGTGGCCAGTTTTTTTGAAAGTTAACTATCTGCTTTTGACAGAAAACTTTCAAGTGAAACCAAATCAATTATTGTTATTATTGCTTGGCGAAATTGCATTGCATCAAGTTGACCATGCTGAGACGAATGTATGGAATTTAGTTATAGAAAATTTAATTTGAATCAACAGTATTTGCAGATTTTTATGTTAAGTATAGTGAGTTTTGGTTGAGTTATGAGTATTATTATTTTTGGAAGAAAAAAATATGTAGAAAGCAATAATGGGACAAAGCAGGCTGGGTTGGTGGGAGCTGCTTTTATTGTAATTCAAGTTTACTTTTATGCATCATCTTCCACCTCAGAGCAATCAGCTCTTTGATTGTTTAGGTTTGTTTAAATGGAACGACTAATGATAATTATACAAGTCAATGGTGTTTGGTATGCAGTTTTATAAGCATTGCCATTTCTCATTTCCATGGAGGTTATTTGGCTCTGCACCTTAAGTCCTGGTTCATTGACTTTGAATGATTTTCATAGTTTACATGTTTAAATATTGCCATTTTAATTACAACATTTGCATTATACTATCAAAATTACAAAACACAAGATAATTCTCTGTGTCAACAGTTTATTAAAATGAAAAAGATCAAAATAAGGGTTCTGATTAAACATAATATAGCAACTTAAAGAGAGTGTATTATTTGAAATGTTGATGTGAAAGTAGAGCTTCTATTATGTTTGAATTGCTATGTAAAAATCCTCTTTTAAATTTAGGAATGGGAAGAGCAGAGTGGGGTATTGACAGTGTTATTATTGGTGTTAATGAAACAAATGCTAAAAGTTTTTATGATGATTTCAATATGATGATGCCAGATCCATACAAATGGCTACAGGCTGAGAGTGCAGTGGCAAGGTCGTCATGTCAGTCTGGAGGCAATGCTTTGGAATTCAGTAGAGACACAGGTATGTTAAAGTCATCGTTTCATTCTGCACACAATGTCCTTCAAGACACAGGTGTATAGAAAGTCACCAAGGAATACTTGTGAATTAAGTAGAAGTCATTACATTAGTCTGGAGGCAATGCTTTGGAAATCAGTAGAGACACACATGTTAAAGTCATTGTATCAGTCTGGTGATAAGAAATATGGTATGTAAACAAATAAAGGTTGTTAGGCCAATTAAAATTAATTGATAGATTTTCATCCCCACTCGCCCCTCTGAAATCGTCCTGCCTGTATTTTTTGTATTAAAAAATTTACAATTTCCAGATTTTGTTCATTTCTGTTAGCAGTAACCGTGCTGACAATTTCTTTTCATACAATATTTCCTATGGCAAAATATTGACATGGTTTTCATGTTTCTTCGAGTTGTTTAACCAGGATAATTAAGTCAATCTATGAATGTTAAGTTACATTGAGAGTAGGAGAGATTGATTAAGGGAAGGGCCTGAAATATTTGGCGTACGAGTTATTAGCGGTGACCCTTGACAAATTTCAGTGATTAGAAAATCTTGGATTTTTCTATTTGTACAATGACTTTGTGTAGAGAAATATGGACCATAAACCCCATATCCAAAGCATGAGAATCATGGCACACATGGTATGAAAAACATGACTGGAATAAAGAAATTTACCCAATCACAAACTTGTGCAATGTATTACACTGTTGAAGATCATATGAAATTTGAGTACAAAACTGATTATCTTCCAAACTATCCTTATATGTAGATAAAACTCCAATACCCTCTAAAACCAGCCACTCATTAAAGTCATTAATAATGAAACAATTTCTTCGTTTTGGCTAGTTTATGTTTCAGGCAGTGATGCATCTTGCATACATGTGAGAATCTCCAAAGCATCAACCCCAGTATTTTCAAAACAGATATTGGTTTTCATCTATGTTCAATCAGTACTCAATATACTTGTTTTTCATATAAATGTGTGTCATGATTCTTGCTCTTTTGATGTCATACGTCATACGTGAAGGTTTATCAATCTGATGTGGATGATAATCACTGCAAATTAGATGGCAGGGCACAGGATGTTCCTGAAACACTGCTTTCATTTTATGGGCACTACAAACAAAGCTCAGACAGTGAAGGAATATTGATGCAAGTAGTCTAAAAAGAGCATTTTTCATACTTCCCATTTTTGGTTTCTAAAGCAATAAAATAGTTGTTGCCAATTAGAAATATTATTTCAGAATTTGAAAATTAATACAGAATTCTTTATATATAAGCTATTTGTATTACCCTATGTTCTTTAAAAGAGGTGAAAGTTTCCTAACATAGGAAGAACAACTTACAAAAGGGTTTCAGTGGAAAGAAAAATAAAAGATAAAATCCTCCCACCCTCCCCAATTTTTCCCAAAAGTTGGATGCAGATCTACTTATTAATTTTAGTTGGCCTTAGATTACTGTAAGGACTGTTTTTAACATGTTTTAGGAAACAACAGGAAAAGAAAAAAGAGTAATTTGTATTAAAGGAACACAAAATATAATTTCTTTTCAAAGAATATGTCAAGTTAAAAGAACTAAGATTTTTGTAAAAAATTGTAGCATTATTGTGAAATTTATACCATTTTAAGTTTAGAAAGTAAAGATATCAATGAGGCAATAAAAAATCATTTTTTACCTAAATAAAATAAATGAAACAAACTTTATTATTGCTCTAACTTAAAGCAGCATTAGCTATCGAATTCATGTTCACTGATTTGACTCAAATTCTCATATTTGATTTATAACATGTAAAAACTTATATATTCAAATTACAAAAAGTTTAGAATAAACAATTAACAATGCATGGACTTGATAATATTTATCAGCATTTTGTGTATATCTCAGTCTAGATGCCATCTAATTAACCATCGAGATGACCTTCAAAGAATGCTAATGGTCATATAACCAGATATAAACATAAATATAAATTTAAATAGTTAGCAAGCAATTGGATTTTTCTAGGTTGGTTTGGTTTCATGTTATAGTTAAAAAAATATGTTTATCATCGTTTTTACCTGTATAAGAATGAGTTTTTGTGGATCAAATCAGTCAACGAAATGGTTCACCCTTGTTTAACTTTCAATGTTGACATTTTTTTCTTTTGATAGCTGAACATGCCTAGTACATGGGTAAACCCATCTCCAGCTTAGGGGTTAAGTTGAAGGTCACATGAATACAGATTCAATTAAGGTTAAATTATTGAATTGCAAGTCAATAATACATCAGCAATGTTTTTGAGCTTATTTTGACAAATTTGGGCCAAACTGACTGCTTATAATGAAATATTATTTAAAAAATCCGATTTTAATATTACTTGAAACGAAAAGAATCTTATTTTGATTTTTTTTTATCTAAATTGTAGCTAATGTCACTTTAAAGACAAACTAGATTGTGCAAAATGGTTTCTTATTAAAGATTCTAAATAGTAGAGATTCTAAGTATCGTGTTTTGAGACTGACAATAAATGGTAACCTACAACATGTTTAAATTCATTACATTCACATTGTTTTTGAAATCTGTCATAACTTGCAAAAATTGCTTATTTTGTAAGAGTGACACCTGAAAAACAAGAAAAGAGAAATATTAGTGAAACTGTTAAGCCAAAATCCTATTATTTTCAGGTTTAAGATTTGCCTCAACACAGGACCTACATGTGACACCATCAACATTCCTTCAGTTTGACATAGCCATGGGATGTGACTCCCTGTATGACAATTTGTATGGTGTAATGCTAGAGTACTCTATAGACATGGGACAGACTTGGAGACCTGTAATAGAGGAGTGTGCCCCACCCAAGTTTGAATGTACAGGGTACCATCTCAGTAGTGAATACATGTCAGACCAGCACAGAAACTGGACAAGAGTAACAACATACCTACCTGCTGGTGCTGTGTATGTGTTTTACTGAATTATATAGATGAAATCATTTTTAAGCGACCGCCAAAAATTTTGCGATCATATATTGGTATCATGTCGTCGTTGTCTGAAGACATTTGGTTTCCGGACAATAACTTAAGTATTAGTAAATAGAAATCTATGAAATTTAAATATAAGGTTTATAACCACAAAAGGAAGATTGGGATTGATTTTGGTCCAAACAGTTTTAGAAATTAGGGGCCAAAAAGGGGCCCAAATAAGCATTTTTCTAGTTTCATGACAATAAATTGTGGAACAGTGTATGGATCTCTCTGAAATTATACCACAAGTTTCCATACCACAAAGGGATGGTTAGGATTGCCTTTGGGGGGTTATGGCTCAAACGGTTAAGGAATTAGGGGCAAAAAAAAATTGAAAAAGAAGGAGGGTAAAAATTTTTTTTTTGGGGGTGGGGGGTCAATTCGCAACAGCATAGTGTATTGCACAAAAGCAAAAAATTGAATATAAATTCAAATCATATTACCAATTCTAAGTTCTTTGACTACAGTTATTCTGTGTCAGAAACCTATTATGTGTCAAATATTGAATTACAATCCAAATTCAGACCTGTATCAAGCGCGAATATTGTGTCCATTTTTGCCCCAACTGTTCAGGGTTGGACATCTGCGGTGGTATCCAGCTGCGCTCGGCGAAGCAATTTATTTTTAGTTTGTAGAGGCTTTTACATTCTTTGTTTTTCATTTAGTTTTCTCTTTTTCTGAGAAAATGTGTTTGCTGTTTTTATACTGTACACATTTTTTGGTATAATGTACACAATATTTCTTTTCTAACTACCTGTTAAAGGTCAATTAAGAATTGCAAAAGATAATTGATGGCGAACATATACAAACATTTAATTGTAAATATAAGTAATTTATAATAGGTATGAAATTGTGTACTTTCATTTTCAAACAGTTTATCAACAAGAATTAGAATTTATGGAATGTACAAGTAACTTCTCTATCTTGAACAAACTTTTATGAATCTTTGATAACACATATGCATCAGTACAAATGTAAAAAAATAATGGTTACAAAGATTACATGTTTTAAACTGAACATTCTTTATATTTCAGGTCTCCAACTACAAGATTTAGATGGAAGCAAAGCAGTTCCATTCCTAGAGGACATGTTTGGGCCCTGGACAATGTATATCTAGGTACTGGTTGTCCTTGGTTATGTTCTGGTCATGGTTATTGTAGGGATGATCAATGTATGTAAGTATTCAGTCGGAAAAACACTGTCCCTGGGTAGAGCATACTTTGATAATGTGTTTTCATGATCATCAAGTACCATGAAAATATGAAGTAAAGTAAAAGATAGGTATATATCAAAAAAAGGTTTCTGTGTTCATGCTTTGAATCAGTCATCAGAACTACAGAAATCTTCAACCATGACAAAGAAATTGAAAAGACAGATAAATTCAGAATAGTGCAACTTTGACCTTAAAAGTGTTGGATAATAATGCTTATTTTGTAGTTCCTATTTATTAAGTTAATGAATATTCATTTATGTCAGTTCAATACAAATTGTATTTACATTGTCAGAAAAAATAAAATGTATTGTATGTGTAAAATGTTTAGGAGCAGGGCAAAAAGCAAGGCTCATTGAGCTTTTCTTCTTTTTCAGTGACACTTGATCGTTTAGTTTTGTAATTCCAAATCATTGTCTTTGGTACAATTGAAATCGACATCGCATAAACACGGACTGCTAAAAGGACCATAAAATGAACAGAAATTTTTACTTTACCTATCACTTAACATTTAAGCAGGATAACAGGAGACTATATTTGTATGCTATATAAATAAAGCAAAAATTTATTTTTATACCTGTCATTTGTACAATAATTGGCTGATTGCATGATAACATACTTTATGTCCCATAAAGATGATATACCATAATCTTTCTGATTCACGTCAAATGAATAATAAATACAAAGAATATTTACTTATGTCATAGCAGTTTGAAAATACAATAATTTTATAGTTGTGACACTGGATTTTCTGGTCCAGCCTGTATTCCATCAGAGCCACTTCCTGCTATTTTGAGAGATGATTTTAACACTGATACACCAAGGAAAGATAACTGGTTAGAACTGTATGGAGGAGGTAATACCAAACTTTGTGGAACTGTGGTCAGTGGAAATGCTATGACATTTACTGAAGTAAGTTCAGCATGTCAGAGTTTCTTTGTTTATTATTAGCTCACCTGGCCCGAAGGGCCAAGTGAGCTTTTCTCATCACTTGGCATCCGTCGTTGTTAGCTTTTACAAAAATCTTCTCCTCTGAAACCACTGGGCCAAATTTAACCAAACTTGGCCACAATCATCATTAGGGTATCTAGTTTAAAAAATGTGTCTGATGACCCCACCAACCAACCAAGATGGCCGCTACAGCTAAAAATAGAACAAAGGGGTAAAATGTAGATTTTGGCTTATATCTCTGAAACCAAAGCATTTAGAGTAAATCTGACAGGGTAAAACTGATTATCAGGTCAAGATCTATCTGCCCTGAAATTTTCAGACAAATCTGACAACCCGTTGTTGGGTTGCTGCCCCTGAATTGGTAATTGTAAGGAAATTTTGCAGTTTTTGGTTATTATCTTGAATATTATTATAGATAGAGATAAACTGTAAACAGCAATAATGTTCAGCAAAGTAAGATCTACAAATAAGTTGTCATGACCAAAATTGTCAGTCGACCCCTTTAGGAGTTATTGCCCTTTATAGTCAATTTTAACAATTTTTCGTAAATTTTTGTAATCTTTTACAAAAATCTTCTTCTCTGAAACTACTGAGACAAATTTGACCATACTTGGCCACAATCATTATTAGGGTATCTAGTTTAAAAAATTTGTCCGATGACCCCGCCTTCCAACCATCATGGCCGACATGGTTAAAAATAGAACATAGGGGTAAAATGCAGTTTTGGTTTATATCTCTGAAACTAAAGCATTTAGAGCAAATCTGACAGGTGGCAAAAATGTTGATCAGATTTAGATTTGTCTGCCCTGAAATTTTCAGACGAATCCGACAACCCGTTGTTGGGTTGCTGCCCCTGAGTTAGTAATTTTACAGAAATTTTGCAGTTTTTTGTTATTATCTTAGATATCATTATAATATCTAATATCTAATACTATTAATTATGATTTTAACCTTATTTTACATGATTTCCAAAGCATCAGTAAATACAGGTGAGCGACACAGGCTCTTGGGAGCCTCTAGTTATAATTGACATCAGTATAAGCAGGATTAAATTATCATCTGTATACAAACTTTTTGTCTCGCCTTGACGGAGTCAAAAAGCGAGACATAGGTATCTGTTTCCGGCGGCGGCTTCAACAATGTATTAGTTTGTGATTAGGTCTAGTTCAAGGTGAACCACTAGTGGTAGGTCAATGATATTTGGTATGCAGTTGTATTAGCATTGGCACATCTCATTACCATGGAGATTATTTGGCCCCGCCCCCTCAGTCAAGGTCTATTGACTTTGAAACTTTGCTTATTTTACATGTATTAGTTTGTGATTAGGTCAGTTTATGGGAAACCACTAGTGGTAGGTCAATGATATTTGGTATGCAGTTGTATAAGCATTGGCATATCTCATTTCCATGGACATTATTTGGCCCCGCCCCCTCATTCATGGTCTATTGACTTTGCTTAGTTTTCATGTATTAGTTTGTGATTAGGTCAGTTTAAGGGGAACCGTTAGTGGTAGGTCAATGATAATTGGTATGCAGTTGTATTAGCATTGGCACATCTCATTACCATGGAGAATATTTGGTCCTTACCCCTCAGTCATGGTCTATTGACTTTGAAACTTTTGCTTAGTTTACATGTATAAGTTTGTGATAAGGTCAGTTTAAGATGAACCACTAATGTTAAGTCAATGATATTCGGTATGCAAATGTATTGGCATTTGCAAGTTTCATTTCCATGGAGATTATATAACCCCACCCCCTAATTATGGTTCATTGACTTTGAAATTTTTACATAGTTTACAAGTTAATGTTTGTGTTTAGGTTTGTTAAAAGGGAACAACTTATGAAAAGTCAATGGTATTTGGTTTGCAGTTGAATTAGCTTTGGCACATCTCATTTCTATGGAGATTGTTTAGCCCTGTACCTTCAGTCATGGTTCATTGACTTTGAATATTTGCATAACTTACATGTTAAAGTATTGCTATTTTAATTTCAACATTTGCATTATCAAAATAACAAAAAAGGCGAGACATATCTCTGTGTTAATAGTTTATATTGATTAATTTTTGAGTTGCAAAACTTCAGCAACAGATTTTATATACAAGTTTTGAGTCAAAATTTTAAAAGGCCCAGGTTTACTTTTGCCAAAATATTGCCATGAATTTGCACTTTATCATAAAAATATTCCTTAAACTTTGTACAGTATAATTTATTTGATATTATTTTGTTTCTTTGTTATAGACTAACATGAGATTAGCTGTGAGTAGAGACATTGATTCCAGCATGTTACAGGCTGTAGAATTCTACTTTAAATATGGTTGTGATGGCAATGAGAAATTCTGGCCAAGATCAGAGAGTGTTCTGCTGCAGTATTCTATCAATGGTGGAATAACCTGGAATCTACTGAAGGAAATCAACTACAGAAATCAGTCTGAACCAAAGTATGTACTGAAGGAAAAAAATAGATTTAAACATGGGCTTATATGATATACAAAATCAATACTTTGCTGATTGATAAAATTCAAGACCTTAGAAAAAAAACTTTAGGAATGATATTTATAATGTTTCCCATTTGACCAAGTGTATTCTTATTTTTCCTCTGGCTCTTGTTCTCTCATTCTCATACAAACTTATTTGAGCCATATTTTTTTATATCTTTTGACATTGACATGATATTTGGCATGAAGGTGTATTAACATCAGACAGATGATCACATTAACTTTTGACCTCAAAGTGAGTGGTTGAATATTTACAGTATATAATTTTACATTACTTATTAGTTACCTTCTGTATTACAGCTCTTTTCATAATGCTAGCAAGGCAAAGGTTTGTTTGGCTTGCTTGCTTTGTTTGTAACAATGTTTGCTCAAGCATTGTAATTAAGATTGACATCTGAAAACAACATAAAAAGGTTTGATTTAAACTTGTATACATTATATTTAAATTTGATTGGACATTATCAAATAATTAAATTTACCTTTACACAGGTTTAACTCCGCCTACTTAAGCAAACATTGTTACAAACAAAGCAAGCAAGCCAAACAAACCTTTGTCTTGCTAGCATTATGAAAAAGGCTGTAAGAATGATCTGATATTTTGTCTGTATCTTTATAATGTTGAGTTGTATGTCGTTAGTGACTTTCAGATCTGCTGGACAGTTGCCTCCTGTTTGAAGATAGTTTGAATTTTTTTACCCACTGAGCATATATGGAATATTTCATCAATGTCTAAAAACAAGTGAAAGTATACTTTATACAATATTGCATACAACTTTTTGATTTCTTGCAGATTTTTTAGTTTAGACCTTCCAGTGAAAGCAAAAACCCATGCCACTAGGTTCAGATTCTGGCAACCTAGAAATGGAGGTGAGTTAGGAAAGTTGTTGGACAAATATTGGGATAGATTTTTTACTATTTAGGGACATGGGAGCATTAAAGGCCAAAAGTTTGACTCAAGATGGGATAAACGACAAGGTTCACTTTTGGCATAATTTGGCTTTGAGTTTCAACCTTATCATAAAATATCAAAAATCCCACATTATTGGTCATAATTGGATCTTATTGAAAAGCCTAAATCCTAAGATAAAACAAATCTTTTCATGAGAGTACATTATAGGCTGCACATTTTGGAGATCTTGTTAAAATATAATGATTTTAGGCATTTTTTAGACCTGCAAGCTTTACGAAACCTTTGCTGCCACCTACAATCCAAAATGTTCTATAACAAAAAGGTGCCAAGGTTAATATTGAATCCCTAGATATAAAAAAATCTGGATCGGGGATGGCAGCCAAAGTAAATTATGCCAAAATCAGTTATAAATTATTGGAAAAATGGACCACAAACCATGCATAAGTAAACATTTGTTACTTAATTGTAGGTAAAATGTTGTCAGCCTGGGCAGTAGACAATTTACACATAGGTAAAATGCCCATGAACCCATTTTCTCTGACAGATAATTTTGATGGTACATCTCTCTCAGATGAATGGTTGTTTATCAATGATGGTGTAGTAGATTCATTCTGTGAACATAAAACAAGGTATAGTTGTTTGTAAGATTATCAGTTAAAATTTTCTCTAATTCAGGAGATAGACAAGAATTTGCATATCCTGTGCTGGAGAAAATATTTAAATGTAATAAACTCTAACTTGCTTTCTATAGCTGTATCGTCAAATTTCCCTGTTCTAACCTGCAGCATGGATATTTAAAGTTCTATATATATTTTGATAAAGATGGATTTTGTATGAAGTTTTATTTCTTTCTACCTCCCAAAAAATACCTAGACCCTTTCTCCTGAAATATACCCCAAAGAGTGGGATAAGAATGTTGATATTTTATTATCGAGTTTAGTTTTTTAAATATTTTCTTTTACTTAATTCATCTAAAACACTGTCTTATATGCTGATCCTCAAATTTCCTTGTGTCTCTCATACTGTAAATTTAGAAATTATTGGGAGGTTTTTATTAATGCGAATAATGCGATGAGGTGAGTATCACAATAATAAGCACTCACATTGTGATATTTGATACATATATATGAATTAAGATTTCATGGTGTGGCCAATGTTTATTTTTGTAGAAAATAGACCTTACAATTGCATAAAACAGCTAAAATCCTGTAAAATATAATACTTTTGAAGCTATCAAAATGGTTAAATGTACAGAAAAAGTGTCTTGGTTATCTAAATTTGCAGAGTCTAGGGGGCCAATACAGCTTACCTCGAATCTATACCAGGGCCAATACAGAAATAGCCAGTTAATAACACTATGATATGATATAGCCCTTTATATTACAAAATACTAACTAATGACAAGCCTTTATTAATAATTGACATTGACTAACCTATATTTATTTAGACAGGATACTCAAGGATCTGGCCGGTCAGCCATGGTGTTTAGACATGCACCAAAATCAGGAGAACATTATGTTGTCACCAAAGACTTGGATGTAGGGCCAATGTCTATTGTTCAGTTTGATGTAAGTAGTTTGAATTTTTCATCAAATCTGTATAAAAATTAGCCTAAATTTGGGAAATATTATATAAAAGGTAAAGATGTAGGCCAGTACATAGGTAGTTTGATTTACTGAGACATTACTTTAAATAAAGAAATAGGTAAAATGGTAAAAAAGATGTTTTACCCCAAATTATACAACTAGTTTGGATTTATTTGTTATAAACCCTATTATGGTTGCCTTTCATGAACATAACATAATGTACAGATTTGAGCTTTATGTGCAACTAAAAATAACACTTTATAAATGTCATGTCTCAAGCACGTTTCATGGATTTCCCTTCATCGGGAACACTCAATCTCAAAACATTAACCAAGAATGTATAGATATTAAGAAGAAAAGTTAAAGCTATCTGACCAAAGATTACTAAAGAAAAACAACAAAAGTCATCAAAGGAAAGATACATGCAAAGATATACATTATTTCTGTTTCAAAATACTTCAAAAATTAATTGAAAATCGTTTAGTATTCATACTATTTTATTTCAGATAAATGTTGGATGTGGTTCAAAGCCATCAGAGAAGTACCCAATTAGATTAGAATACTCAGCTAATGGAGGGAAAACCTGGCATCCTCTGGTACCAAACTGTGCTGAGGTGTCATCTGCTAGATGTTTTGATGTGGATCTCTCACCGTCTATTTACTATGGAGGAACAAGTGCATTCTGGAGAAGAGTGATCATCCCACTGGATAATGTTTATGTATGTGGGTTAGTAAATGGAACATCTCAACCCCTTAGTTAAAGTTTGTTTTCCTGAAAACATGCTTTAGTAACAAGCATCTCAATCCCTTAGTTAAACTTTGTTTTCCTGAAAATATTCTTAAGTAACAAGCATGTGTATGATTTGTTCAAAGAAAAACTTTTTGGCAAATTTCACATCTAAGAAAGTATTATGATACTATTTCCTGAAGTTGAAATCAGTCAATGATGTTTTCTCTGTAGATAATTTGACCATGAACTTCAGATAAAAACTGATTTTGAACCCCAATTTACCTTAAAATTTGATTGAAAGGATAATTTGTAAATTTGTCAGTTTTATGAATAATATTACTAAATCTTCCAGTCCTTTTTGTCACTTTGATGAGGTCGCGAAGGTGAGAATTAGGTGTTTCTGGCAGCGGTGTCTAACAATTTGTTAAAGTTTGTGATCAATGTATCTTGTATGCAGTTGTATTAGTATTGACACATCTCATTTCCATGGAGATTATTTGGCATTGTCCCCTCAATTATGGTCTGTTGACTTTAAAACTTTTGTTTAGTTTACATGATAAAGTATTGCCATTTCAATTTCAATGTTTGCATTTTGCTATCAAAATTATGTACAGGCAATACATATCTCTGTTTCAACAGTTTATTATTATAATTTTGAGCTTATCTTTAGATCCAGAATTCAAATTCAAAGATACCTGAGGGTTTGTATGTTCAAATGAAACATTTTTGCTTGTATAGAGAAGAGGTGGAATGGTCAATGTTTTGTAAATGAATTTGGCCTAAATGTTTATTTTTCTTTCTATTGTATATTATTTTTTCCACTCTTTGACTCACTCACTGGACTTCACATAGAGGGAAGGGTTAATATATATTTCTTTTACCCAGAAAGATGCTGCCTTATTTTTACCTTGGTTTTCCAATGGAAATCTGGTATTGAATTGAAATTATATGGGAGGGTGGGCTTCCACCCTTATTACCCACAGAAAAAAAAATAAAGTGGTGTCCAACCCTCCCATACAATTTTTCCTGGAATAGCCCCGACAGCAAAAATGATCATCAGGATAAGATCTACAATAAGTCAACATGGCTGAAATTGCTAAAATTGTGAGTCAACTCCTTATATGAGTTATATATAGCTCTTTAACAATGATTTTAAACTATTTTGTGTTTTTTACAGAAACTGTAAGCAGCAAATATGATCATCAGACCAGATCTTTAAACAACTATTTTTGTGTTTTTTTTTTACAGAAACTGTAAGCAGCAAATATGATCATCAGACCAGATCTTTAAACAAATTAAAGTGGCCAAAATAATCAAGCGACCCCTTAGGAGTTATTGCCCTTTTTTTTTTTTAGCTCGCCTGGTCGACTCCTTAGGAGTTATTGCCCTTTTTTTTTTTACTCACTTGGCCCAAAGGGTTAAATGAGCTTTTCTCCTTTTCTCATCACTTGGTATTTGTTAACTGTTACAAAAATCTTTTCCTCTGAAACTATTGGGCCAAATTTAACCAAACTTAGCCAGAATCATCATTGGGGTATCTAGTTTTAAAAAAGTGTCTGATGACCTGGCTTGTGACCAAAATGGCTAAAAATAGAACATAGGGATAAAATGGAAGTTTTGTCTATTATCTTGAAAACCGCTATCAATGGAGAAAATCTGACAGGGGCAGAAATTATCAGAATGTTGAGATCTACCTATTATTGTTTACACCAAAACTCTCAGACGACTTCTTATAGGAGTTATTGCCCTTAAATAACAAATTTTACCATTTTTTTAATTTTTGCCTATTATTTTGAAAACTATAATACATACATGTGATGGACTGTGAAACTCAGATCAGGAGATTGGGAAATTTTGGTGAGGAGATTAGGACTCAGATCAGGAGGTTTTTTATCGACATAAATTTTGTCGTAAATGTAACTGTATGATGTAGAAATTGTCTTTTAAAGTGTTTTTTCTTCAACCTTCCATCCAAGGTATTGTGTTTATAGTACCTTTGTAGCCTTTCTATTAGAATGATATCACATTGCTGAAAGAAATATTGAGAAGATTCTGTTTCTTGCTTTGCTTTTGATAATTGATTGTTGACTGCTTGTAAATAAAGCGCTATGACCTTTTCTTTGTGTATAGATTTGTATTCATGTCTCCATCTCCTTTTATTTGTATTTGATATCATTGGTATAGATAAATAAGAAAGAAATATGCTATACATTTATAACATGATAAATAAATGAAAACAAATAACAAACAATAACAATAGCATGGTTTTTAAGCATTCAGAAAGTCATTTTTCTAGAAAACTTAGACTCAAACAGTGTAAAATATTTTACTATTTTTAGCTAAATCACTGTCTATATACCATTGACAAATATTATTTAATAACTGAATCACTGGTCTTTGACACTGGGTCATGTAAAAAGTACAACTGTACAAGCTGACTTGGCTGCTTTCAATAAACTTGACTCTGCACTAAATATATAAAGTAATCCTGATCCTGGTAACAGTTTGTTGATTTTTATACTGAGGATGCTGTGAATTGCCTTTAAGTCAATGTTTTCTGCTGTCAGTTTGGATCTTGTTGAGCATGATAAAAATCCTTTAATGTACACATTGGCGTGCGAAATAGGTAGTTATTTGGTTTTTAAATGAGTTGAAAGTTAATTAGATGGTTTTTTTACGGCTTCAAAACCTTCCAATATTGGCAATATTGTCTTGACAACTACATTCCACTTTCCAAATGTTTTTTTCTATCATCAGCTGATCATTGCCGGTATTTCCCTTTAATCATCCATTGAGTGTGCCATAAACAGAAGCCATATTGATTAATTAATATTCTATCACCTGAGCCGACACCTGTTTATTATGCAATCAAACTATTATCACTTGTTACATGTAATTAGCCGCCAGGTAAAAATCTACATGTGTTGTGTATAAATCAGGTAATGTCAGTTACACCGGATATGTATGGTACTCTCGGATTTTTTGGTCTTCAATAACAAACATTTGTAAACATTGTAGTAAAAAAAATGGCACTTGAAAATTTTCATTCATGAAATATTTTATACACGGGATTTTTTTCTCTTCAACGGGAGGACGGGAGGAGACCCCTGAAAACAGGATTTTGTACTCCCATCGGGAGGTTCACATGTATGATAATAGATAGAGAGAAAATTTAAATAGCAAAAATGATCAACAGGACAAGATCTACAAATATGTCAATGTGACTCAATTTCAGAAATATTCTTATTGCATTCTACCAATTTCATTCCAAAATGCAATGTTAGTGATACACGCTACTTGGAGCCTCTAGTTCATGTCAAAGAGTCATTCAAATTAAAAAATTGATGAGGCATAAAAAGAGTTGTTGATTAGAACTTAAAAAGTTCTAATAAAATCAACGAAACAAATATAATGTTACCATTAGAATTACTTTAAACACACAAAATGAGATTTATAGATTACATGTACACATGACAGGATTCATAAGTGTTCATTGGTTGTTGATTTTCATGGTTAACTTCTTCCATATTTCTCATAGCACTAAAACCACAATACTAAATATCCACAAAGTAGAGATATTTTTTCAACATAATTGAATAAACACTAAAAATATAATCAATTTGATATATAACCCATTTGATTTTTCAGAGCATTGAGATTTAGATGGTATCAAGGCTTTGTACCTGATGATGATTTTGCACCAGAATGGGCCATTGATAACATTTTCATTGGTATGGCATGTAGAGAACATTGTCTAGGTCATGGAGCCTGCTCAGGTACAATGATGTGTACCTGTGACCAAGATCATGGAGGTGATATGTGTTCACCTTGGACCCGTAACTCTCTCTACTTTAAAGATAACTTCACACCAGTGGATGTAGCTATACCTGTGAGAGAATTTCATGAAGATGATTCCCATCATGGTAATGAATACAAAAATGTAGTGAGAATTACCAAAAAATATTAGACGTGATGGCAATCTGTGCCAATCACAAACAAACAACTTGGATAGGAAGGAAGAACCTCAAAAGGGGGATATTTTAGACGAAGGTTTGTCGTAGAACCTAACGTCTGTTGTTTTATTATACTTAATGTTACTTATGGAAATATGGGTGATTTGACCTACATGTCTGGAGACTGGTCTTTGGAGAGTATTGCAAAATTTAGAAAATATAGAGCGGCTACAATGTATTTTGAAGAATTACAGAATACACCTTTTGTATATCTACAATGCTAATTTACAGGACATTACAAGAAAATAAATTAGCAGTGGTTTCATCTGAAAAAGGGCATGAGAACCATAGACTAATTTTATTTTACATTATGCAAACTGGATTTTAACTTCAGTTCATTTAGTGATCTGAATTTCTAAATACTGCATATATCTATGAATACTTGAGAAATATTTATCTAGTGCTGATTTATTTACACTATTACTTATATATTAGATATCTATGCTACTTAAGTATTCTGCAATATTGATTTTAGATTAACATATGACCTATTGCAAGGCAAAACTCCCAAATCTTTCCAATATGCCATCTTTTTCCAGTGTCAGTCCATTTTTTTTTCGTTGTGGACCAGCTTCACAAAACTAACTTATTAGTTTATTGCTTAAATTGTTTTAATCCTTAATCTGCGTACATTTAATCTGTTTTCTTTAACTTTAAAATTTGAAACGTATAATTTAGGTCACAAATTTGACAAGAAGAAATGGTGGATTTGGAGTGGTGCTAGGCTGTCTTATCATTGTGACACACTGGTATCAGGGCCAAGTCTGACTTTCAGAAACAGTGGAGAAAGGGTCCTAACTACCAGAGATTTGGACCTCAGCACAGCTAGGTAAGGAGTTTGTAGAGCATTATAAAGCAAATTCAGAAATAGTTGAATAATATCCAATGAATACAAGAAACCCCATTACCACAAGGTATCATAAAAATGTTTGAAAAACAGACCTGATTGCATCATTTTTCCGTACTCTAAAATAATTTTCTAGTATTTTGATCCTCGTTTGGCAAAATTTATAACACATTGAATGCATTTTTAGAGTCTGTATGTTTATTTCCCACAGTTCGATTCAATTTTTCTTGAGACTTGGATGTAAGAAGACACCACCTAATCTGGCAACATTCCCTGTATATCTGCAGTACAGTAACAATGGAGGGGTATCATGGACTTCAATACAGCAGTTTGACTTCAATAAGTATAGTAACAGGCCTACATACATAGCCTTACATTTACCAGAGAATGCTAGGACCAATAACACAAGAATAAGGTGGATTCAACACTCTGTAAATGGAACATTCTTAGAGGACTGGGCTATTGATCATGTAAGGATTTGTTATACCGGTATTTAGAGAAACATTATTTTATGAACCATCATTCTAGAAACTAACTTCTAATACAAAGTTCAACTGTTTATATAGGGCAGAAAAGATGTCTTAAGTTTGTGCTATTAATTTGTTAACACACTGATCAGACAGTTTACTTTTGTTTTAAAAACATTTATTTTCTGATAGTAGATTTTGACTTTAAAGTGATATAAAATGAAACATAGATGGAATATGTGAAATTAGCACACATTTGAGCCAAGCGTCCTCAAGTTTTTGTTGTTCTTTTCATATTCTTTTGTTGTGTAATTACTTTGAAGAACATGAAATATTAAACTGGTATGACTGATTTGTTTTTATGGCCCCGCAACAAACAAAGTTGTCGGGGCCATATAGTTTTACCCTTGTCCGTTATTCCGTCATTCTGTCATTCCGTCATTCCGTCATTCCGCAACAAACCATTATACAGACTTTTTTTTTTAAACGCCTTCAGATATTAGGCTGATTTTTGGTATGTGAGTAAACCATGATGAGTTACAGATCAAGTTTAAGTTTCATTCTGCTTCGCTAATTTTTGCCGCAATTACGGGCTTTGGACTTTGATAAATTGTTGAAAATCACAGTTATACGGACATTTTTCTAAACGCCTTCAGGTATTGGGCTGATTTTTGGTATGTGAGTTAACCATGATGAGTTACAGATCAAGTTCAAGTTTCGTTCCGCTTCGCTGATTTTTGCCGAAATTACGGGCTTTGGACTTTGATAAATTGTTGAAAATCACAGTTTTAATATATGGACTTTTTTTCTAAAAGCCTTCAAATATTGGGCTGATTTTTGGTATGTTAGTTAACCATGATGAGTTACAAATCAAGTTAAAGTTTAGTTCTGCTCCGCTGATTTTTGCCGAAATTAAGGGTTTAAGACTTTGAAATTGTTGAAAATCACAGTTATACAGACTTTTTTTCTATATGCCTTCAGATTTTGCGCTGATTTTTGATATGTCAGACTACCATGATGAGTTACAGATCAAGTTTATGTTTCGTTTCGCTATGCTGATTTTCATGTCGTTTCAACACATCTTGTTAGATCTGCAGTACATCCACTTCCTGTTGCTGATAGTTTGAAATTTAATTACTCATTGATCAAGGAAATTTTTCATCAAACTAGTATTGGTCTTGAGAGCTTGATACTATCCATGCATGTTTGTGTCCACATGTGTTGTTGAAATTGCCGATTTTTCAACTTTTTGAGACAGGCCATTTGTGTCGTTGCGACACATCTAGTTTAAGTTTTTGTTTGCATAATTTAATTTCACATTTGTGTTCACATAAATGCATGATGTTAAAGGAAATTTATTTTGGAAGAATACCTTATCAGTATGACTGTTAACTATGAAAATGCAGTTCAAGTTTGACATTCAATATTCTTTCATTTACTTTTCGAGAATTATGACCCTTGATTTGTTTTTACAAAATTGTAAAATTGATAGTTTCCACATGATAACGTTACTTTTTTGCGCTAGGATCTTTGTAGCATTAGTATCTACTATTAAATGAAGGTCATTTTCACTATAACTACAGCTAAGGTTCTACAGTTCTACCCATTAAATATTGCAAAATATTTTTCATCATTGCATGTGCTGTTAGGATTTCATCTGTTTGCTGTACCAACTTTAAATTTTATTTTATTTTAAAGTTTTTCACACATTTTTTGACATGCATAGCCTTTCATTGTTTCAGATATTTATTGGTGGAGATATGCATGGTGTTGAGCCTTTACAAGATGATCCTATGTTGCCAAGAGAAACCAGTTGGCTACTGTTTCCGGGAGGAAATTTGGAAAATGTCTGTCAATCAGAAAGCAAAGTCATACATTTTAATGGTAAAATATACATTGGCATTTAAAGAATGGTCAACATTTTTCTTGAAAATGACATGCCAGATTATAGCAGTCTATAAAAGTGAAGTATAAAGGTCACAAATGAAACATTTTTTTAGGTATGCCTGTAAAATAATAGAGGTAACTTCTTAGCCATTTTAATATTTTGTTTACCGTTCAAGACATTGTCTTACGTATTAGAATAATTTTGTTAGTTATGTTAAGCACAAATTTTGATTTCTGTTGAATTAATTATTTCATGCTAGTCTTCACAGTTTCATATCTTCTTCTCTTTTTTCTGAGATAAGGGACTTTGTCTCAGTAAGATAATAAAGATAAAAACTTAGTTGTACTTATCCATCTGTTTCAACCAAATATTGTTCAAATTTTGTTTTCAGGAAACAACACAGTAAGATATGCCATGTCTGGAGATGTTATTGTAGAAGATGGTAGTTTTATGCAGTTTAATGTAACAATGGGGTGTGCACCTTCCAAAGATTGTTATCGTAAGTGTCAACTGTACATATAAGATTTGGGTTTTTCTGGCCTTCAAGTTAAATATTTTTAGTTCTCAACTTAATGTTGCCTTTGTACATGTATATCTGGACTTTTTTTCATCATTCCTGTAGAAATGAAGGTTTTTTGCAGAAAGCAGTTCAGAATGATGAGTTACAAGTCAAGTTTCATTTCAAATAGATTGAAGAATTGATAATTAAGTTATGGTCCTTTAACAAAAAAATACCATGTCTAGCATTTTTGTCATTCCTTCAGATGATATACCACAGATGTTTAGGTAATGAGATCCAAAATATCAAGATATTGTTATTTGAGATATCTAGATGAATAAATGTAGATATTGGATAAATGTTTATGACTCAAGTTATGCAATCAGACAGCAGACAGCTTCAACAAACAGACATTAAATATAGCAGGCTTAAACTTTAATAGAACTCCAGAAGTTATTACTCATCATTGGTGACCAAATCAAAACAGTTGGAAGGCCAAATCAATAGACCTTATCACTATTTGGGAATCTGCGACACTTGACCTCAGAATCTGCAACACTTGACCTCAGAATCTGTGACACTTGAACTTTTGATGTCATACAGCAATCACTTTTCCTTTGTGGCATCAGACATTAACTATGAAGATGCTATTATGAAGTCAAAATTTTACGGGAACGTTTGTGATGTCCAGTTATGGCGGACAAATAGCGATAAGGTGTATTACAAAATTAAAGAGAACTAAGTTGCACTGGTTGATGATAGGGAACAAATAAGAATTGCTTGAAATGACTGTTATTTTTATGCCCCCGCCGCCTCAGAGGGGGCATTAAGTTTTAACGTCCCAAAATTAGTTTCAGTTCTCTAACCTAAGTTTGCCTCAACCAAATGTTATGAAACTTCTACACAATGCTTACTACCACCAAACACAGATCAAGTTCAAATTTGGGTGGCGTAACTTTAACCTTTATCGAGTTATATGTCCCTTTAGAAATGGAAAGATTGTAAAATTTGACATTTCTGCACTCTAACTTTAGTTTGCCCCAACTAATGTTATAAAACTTATACACAATGCTTATTACCACCAAACACAGATCAAGTTCGAATATGGGTGGCATCATTTTCTCGATTTATATTCCATTGTAAATTGAAAATTGCAGAATTTGCCATATATGTACAAGCAGGGGCATATGTGTCCCATGGACACATTCTTTATTTATTTATTATAGATGTAGAGATCCAATACTCCCATGATATGGGCATCAGTTGGAAGAACCTACAACCAGCCTGCCGTCAAAATGATGTGGACTGTAAAAGATTTGCTCCTGGAAGTTCCCTAGTTTCTGATGTTCATATTGGCTGGAACAGAGTCACTGTTCCCTTACCTTATTATTCTAAGTAAGACTGTACATTAGATAACATTTTATTATCAAACTCAGGTCATTGTGACTAAAGTACAGAGCATTGATAAAGCTGTTATTCACAATCAGTTTTTCTGTGTGAAGATAGTTTTTGTTGAGCTGTAACTAAAATTGTTTAAGTGAGACATAGCGATCCTACATTCCGTGGTTAACATTCAGGTTCAGTCTGTGGTTAAAAGCTTTTTTAAGATATCTAGAATAACTATGTCAAACCTTCATGAAATTTTACAAAAAACTTGGACACATGCTTTCTTCATGATTAAAAGACAGTATTGAGATCAAAATGTAGTAAATATTTGTTATTCTTTTTCACCCATTATTGATAAATAGACTTAGTTATTTTTGCAGTTAACATATAGATACAGTCTGGGGTTAAAGCTTTATTGACATAAATAACTTCGTTAAACCTTCATAGAATTTTATGCAACTTTGACAGAAACGTCTTTATGATCAAGAAAAAACATCGAAAAAAATTTCAATTTATTTTTTTTATTTTACTGATTAATGGATTTTTGCGGTCAACATTACACTTTTGCACTGACAGCAGCAAAAGCAGGTAAAGACACAAGGTTTTGTGGAATCCTTTACAAATTTTAGGAGTACTCAGATATTTACAGTATCTTTTCATGTAAAATTTTGTAGCAAAAACTCATTTATTTTAGTGATCATAACTAATGAATTCTAAAATAAATGCAGCAAAAGTCTTGATGGTTTTGAAATAAAAGAAGTTATATGCAGATATTTAAAAAAATATTTTCAGTATTGGCTCAGATATCAGCCTAGGAAATATCACAATCAAAGAACACATGGCTTACCAATTTTCTATGCAAAGTGCACTTCAAATTAAATATCCACTAAATAAGTTGAAGTACAGTATATGATAGCAGCTAATGATATATTTGACAGATCTAAACAGACCAGATTTAGATGGATACAGATTAACCATTACAAATCTGATCAAGTATGGGCCTTGTCACACATTTATGTTGGAAGAGACTGTCCTTTGATGTGTAGTGGACATGGACACTGTTCTGATACTGGTTGTCAGTAAGTGTATGATATTAAGAAAGAACTAAGCTTGTTGTTTTGTGTTTCTATTTCATCATGATAATGAACCAAAGGTTCCAAGTGGTAAAGTTGAAGTTATCCCTTGATTTTTTAAATAATCACAATCCTGTCCTCTGATTGTGACATCATTGAATGAGACTTATCTCTGAATTTGTACTTACTGTTGGCAACATGACATGTGCGACTAGTTGAGCAGGTTCTGTTTACCCTTATGGTGCATGTAAGATCATCTCCAGTTTTTTTAAAGGGTTCAGTCTAGTTATCACTATAATGTTTTGTGGACTTGTTTTTCTTTGTGTTGTCTTTCACTTTTTGCCAGTTCTCTTGACTAATGAGTTAAGAATGTCCCTTTTGGTATCTTCTGCCTCTTTTTATGCCCCACCTATGATAGTAGAGGGCATTATGTTTTTCGGTCTGTGCGTCCATTTGTTCGTTCTTTCGTCCGTCCGTCTGTCCCACTTCAGATTAAAGTTTTTGAACCAAGGTAGTTTTTGATGAAGTTGAAGTCCAATCAACTTGAAACTTAGTACGCATGTTCCCTATTATATGGTCTTTCTAATTATAATGCCAAATTAGAGTTTTGACCCCAATTTCACAGTCCACTGAACATAGAAAATGATAGTGTGAGTGGGGCATCTGTGTACTATGGACACATTCTTGTTTTGTCAAAAGATCAAGATTAATTTAAATTTCTTTTTCACTTTTTTCACATTTCCCAACCGATTGTGATATTTTTCCATTTTCAACAGTTAAATTTTAATTATTTAATAAGCTTGGCAAGCCTCATGCTTTAAATAATAAAATTTAACTGTCTGGAGTGGAGAAATATCGTAACACACTTGTTGCGGTGGTGGGATCTATAATATATGAGTTATGAGGTTGCAAAACAAACAATTTATGCAGCCTAAGATATGATCACTCTCATGTGTTCACAATTAACTTTGAAATTTAGGTAGTACAAAAGTACCTTTACCTCTTTAAATGAAGCTACTGGTTCAGAAAACAAACTCTGAACATTTTCCCTAAATGAAACATGTTAACCTTTGTAGCAGAAATCATTCACAACCTTGATATAATTAAAGATCAATGGCAAAAACCCTGAGGACATTTTTATCCAAAAGTAAATTACTAAAAACAGAAAATCTGTGCCTTTACAATAAAGTCTAAGAATGCATTTGATTGTGCGTAAAGACATGAAATGTGTTTACATGCAGTGTGATAAAAACAGACATGAAAATGCATGTATTACACACAGAAAGGGAGTGAAGTTTTGTCTTTCAAATAACTCAGACACCTTACATCTTTGTTTTGATTACAGATGTGATATTAGGACAGGAAACAGCTGTGTTAATTATACCATAACTCTATCACATTAACTGTTATTATTGTATTACAGGTGTGACAAGGATTGGGCAGGTCTCAGTTGTGAAGAACCTACCATAACACTACCACATTATTTATATGATACCTTCTCTGTGCCTGTTGTCAACTCACAGCTGTGGACAAAGGTCATAGGTGCTAAGGTCAAACAACCTTGTCAAGTCCTAGCAGCAGGAAATGCTTTACATTTTGTTGAGGTATGAGTAGTGATATATTACTGTATTATATCTCATCTGAAATATTTCGCAGTAATTTATGATAGTCATGCTCATTAAGGTATCTGTTTTTGCCATCCCGCAGTCCATTCATTGAAGACCCATTGGTGGCCTTCGGATGTTGTCTGCTCTTTGGTCGGGTTGTTGTCTCTTTGACATATTCCCCATTTCCATTCTCAATTTTATTGTTAACATTAGGAGATTTAATCTAAGTTGTTGACTTATTGGCAATCATACCACAACTCTGTATTTTTTTTATATTACACATTAGTGGATATTGTTAGAAAAAAATATAAAGATGATCATACTGTCTCCATTTAATCAAAGATTTGAACAATGGTCTTAGGATCCCATACTGAAGTTGTATCATGTGAGCATTGTATAACTGTTTTATTCTACCTTGTTTTTCCACTGGCTGTTTTAAAACAAATTTGCAGATAATATAGAATGCAAGAAACAAGATATGATATTTTAAACTTAAAATATTTTCCAGGAATGTAGCAGATTGTTAATCACAACAGATCTAGACTTAAGACAGGCAAAATTTATTCAGTTTCATTTTATGTTTGGATGTAATTCTCTGCCCAGTAACCGTAACCAAGGTGTATTGGTAGATTATTCCGTAGACGGAGGAATCAGATGGATGCCTATCATGGAACTGTACTATGCCTTATATAGGTCTCCCAAGTAAGTTTATTAACATGATCTATGTTTGAAAATTCATAAACTTTTTAAAATACACAGAATCAAACATTAAGAGAGAAAAAGTATTCAGAACATCACCCACAGTTTTTGGTAGGTTTCGTGTTGCTCAGTCATTAGTTTTCTATGTTGTGTTTTGTGTACTGTTGTTTGTCTGTTCTTTTTCTTTTTTAGCCATGGTGTTGTCAGTTTATTTTCAACTTATGGATTTGAATGTCCCTTTGGTATCCTTTGCCTCTCTTCATTATGTGTTTAGACTTGATGCTTTATAGTATACTTGAGTAAAAACTAAGGTGTATGGAGTGTTTTTGTGGATTAAGTGATAAAATAGAGGATATTAAATGAAAATGATTTAAACAGGCCATATATAAAGACAGATGTCTACTTTAATCTACAAAAAAGGGGAGGGCTTTAACTTGAATCAAGTTTGTCACTTGTCACTAGAAAAAAAAAGAAAAGAAATCAAACAATAGCACAAACACAAAAAAACTCAAAACAAAAAATGAATAAAGTAAGGTAAGTATAGGAAACTCTTGCTAATTTTTTTATTTGAATTCTGTTACAAATCAAAGGCTTTCAATTGTTTTGAAATGTTTTAAAATGATATATGAATAGTATGCTGTATATATAAAAATTGGAAGATGTATGATTGTTATTCAGGAGTATTATTGATTTACCAAAAGCATCCTTAAGACAATTTTCTTATTGGGATTTATGAAGGGGTTGCATTATATTTTTGGGGATCCTTTAGTTGAAAATTCCACATCATTGTGGCAGATATGTTAACTTATCTAATGTGTTTGCCACTATGAAATCAATGCCCTTTAAACTCTCTGCAATAGTAATTTAGGCTAAAATAAGTTGTCACCTTCTACAAATATTTCACCTTCATTTATGAATAAAACATTTTGATAAACAGCTTGAAAATTGTTTTAAGATCTTTGTTTTCTATTAAGGTTTGTAACAGTAACTCTACCTCAAAGTGCAAGAAAAAATGGTGTACGGATCAGATGGCTTCAGAATGAAAGTCGCAATAAGCAAGGAGCTGATTGGTTATTGGATAATGTTAGAATAGGTGGTAGTTTGACCAATCCAAATACACTTGTCAGCCATTTTGATTCTTTAAATGATGAAGAATGGTTGAGATCAGACAATGTACAATCTGATAGTTACTGTGGAGCTTCTGATGTTGCCATGGGTACCCCATCAGAAAATGAGGATTCTGTTTTGATATCTCGAGATGTAGATGTCTTGGATGATCACATGTTACAGTATGAAATTAATGTGGGTTGTGGTCAGCCATGGAATCGATCAGTTTTACCAGTACATTTACAGTATTCCACTGATGATGGTCTATCCTGGCACTATCTGACTCCACAATGTCTGCCCAGTGACCCACAGTGTAATGGAGGACCACAGATGGCTAGTTTATATCACAATGAACCAATGGGAATGTGGAGAAGGTTTACATATAGGTTGAATGGTCTCCCTGTATCGAGGTACTAAAGATCTGTTCCTTAAATTTAAAAAAAAATTTATATCAATTTAGGTTTTTAATTTAGAATATAAGAATGTATTACATTACTTGATAATAGCTTGTAACAGCTATTTTAGTTTTGCTTGAAGTCCTCTTCCTAAATCCATCTGTGATAGAACTAGGGGTTAAAATTATTGTATTGTTAAAAGAAAAAGTTTGTTAGGATGTTTGCTGAAATTTTTGTCTATGAGGCATCAAACCAACAACTGAAAAAAAGACATGACATGAAGGCATTCATTTTCATCATTCCTATCATAAATAGCTTGCAAAATTTGTTCATTACGCATAATCTAAACTCATTTTGGAGCCTTTTATAGCTTGGTATGGGGTATGGGTTTTGCTCATTGTTAAAGGCCCTATGATGACCTATAGTTGCTAACCATCTATGTCATTTGGTCTCTGGTGGAGAGTTGTCTTATTGGCAATCATACCACATCTTATTTTTATATTAAACTTTTTATTGGGAGTTAAAATTTTGTAGATCATTTCTATCAGTGGAATGAAGGAAATTCATATCTCAACAAAATTTCTGTTTTTACTGTCTCTTTCAAATATATAAATATCACTTCAAACACTTCATTATCATCTAGTTTAGATAAGTTTAAGAACCGTAAAGGCTCAATGACAAAAAAAAAAAAAAAAACAACCTTAAAATGAAAAGTGGGGAAAAAGGAAAGAAAATGAAACAACTGTAAAATATTGAAAAATACTCTAACCTGTTAAGGTAAAAAAAAAAGAGAGGAGAGGTAGAATGTAAAACCATTATTTGATGTTTGTTTAGCCCTATGCGTGTAGCTGATGGTCATTACACAGGTTATGTTATTTAAACTCTTCATACCATAATAATATAATATTTCAGAGGTACAAGGTTTCGATGGACACAGAAAGCTGATAGAGGATTAGACAATACCCACACATGGGGTCTCAGAAATGTTTTTATTGGTCCTGCCTGTCCAGGTCATTGTAATGGGCGTGGTCTCTGTGTAATTGATAGATGTGATTGTGACCAAGGTTACACAGGCAGTGATTGTAGTATAATTACTGACAACAATCCTGTAAGATTTTGCAAAATCAGTTATAGAATATACATAATATCTTTCACACATCATGAACTGTTGCATGTTAAAGCTTGAGGAATAACCCTGGTTACTTGGGTTTCAGCCACCAATAAACTTAGGGTTTTTAGAAAGTTCAATTCAAATTCATCAATTATGCAAACAATCTTAAGATTGTCTAGAATAACATCTTGGTTTGAGTAATTTTTATGACAACCTGAGGCCTAGATTTTCTGAAAACACTTTTTACTAGGAAATAGGAATTCATTATACCATATATTGTTTTTTTTTTCGCGATTTGATGACAAAATGGGCAGGTTAAATTTTCACTGTGTATAATCTTCGCTGAATGGGAAAATACATGCGAAAAAAATCACCGTATTGAATTGTTAAAGATGTTAACAACATAAACTTGGTTGACTGACAGAGAATCGTTAACAAATAAATACGAGTACTTCAAACTATAATACATGTAATGTTTGGGTTATGACAACACTCAATTGATCGTCGCTAATTACCATAACATTGTTGAACATGTCACTAATTGCTGTGTTGTCACAATAGGATGACATGTATGATTAGTCAATTTAATTATTATGAAAACAGAAATCTTAATTAATGATGCATACTTTTGTGATCTGCCGAAACATAAAGACTGATTTTAAAGATATTGTAATTTCACCTTTAAGGTTACATGAGTCTGCGTATCAATTTCGTGCAAACTCGACAATTAACAGTATAATGTATGAAGTGTTTAGACAGCGGTAAATGTAGGAATATGCAGGGAAATTTACGCGGGTCAAATTTTCTAAATTTCTTTAGGTGCCGCAAACAAAGCAAAAATCAAACACACGCAAAAAAAAAAAAAAACAGATATACTGTATAGAAAAACAACTTTGACTTTAAAACTGATGATATAAACAATAACAAAGGAAAAAAAGCATGGACATTCAGTTTCTATTTAAATGCAAACTATATCTTGTGCCACACAAAAATATATTTTAATCAAATGTTTTGGTTGTTTACATAGTTATCTCTGATTATTCTATTCATTGTACCTTCTGTATGTATTTTATGATTATTGGCTTTCTTGTGGATTTCATGAAGGTATAAACATGTATCAGTTGTTCACTTTCAGACTGAATTAAAAGACAACTTTGAAAATCCCAATATCAACAAATCCAAATGGTCACTAGTTGAAGGAGGAAATATTCAGAAAGGTTGTCATAATCTGGTAGAGGACACTGCTATGGTAATGGGTGGTCCTGATAACAGACAACTGGTAACTGTTGACCTTGACCTTCAGAGTGCAAAGTAAGAAAACTATATACTATGTGTAGTTTAAATGGCAAATCTTTAGGATCTGAATAAAAATATCTTGTAAAGGGGCAGTTTCCACCAAGGAGGCTCATAGACTTTAAAACAGTGGTCATTCTTTCCATTAGGCCTATATACCAGGTTATTTGGAGCTTCAAGTTAATTCTGTTTCTGACATAAATGCTGATTCTGTTTCTAACATAAATGCTGACAGGCCAGTGTGAGCTTTTGTCATCACTTGACATCTGTTGTTTGTCCATTAGCTTTCATATTTTGATCTTTTTCTTGACATCCTCTTAACATGATAAAATCTGACTTGACAGAGATGTTCCTCACATGGCCATTTAAGGTGTTGTAATTTATGTACCAAATATTAACAAACATGACCTCCTTGGCTTTTTTAAATTTCTGTTTGGCTAAACCTAGGAAAACCTTCTCAAGTACAGGTTAATTAATTGAAACTTGACAAATATGTTCTTATGAAGGTCCTTTACAAGTACTGTAATTTTGGTGCCAATCAGAAATTAAAAGTGGCAACCATTTGAAATTGATTTTTCTGTGAAGGTCTATAACAAGTGTTGTTACTTTCAAAAATTGGACAAGGCTGCCAGCAGAGATAAAGATTTACATTGAAATGCTTTTGGAAATTACATATTGATTTCTATTAAAGAACAGGTGAAAGAAAATGAAACAAATCCTACAGAAATTTTCTCTAAGGTACTTAGAATATGTTACAACGTTGGTTCTGATGAATTGCATATATATTTGCTGTTGTGACAAAATACATATTCATATGAGTGATTCATTCCTTGTAGAAGCCTCTAGTTCGCTTTTATTTTAGCCGGATTACTTAAATGAAACAAATACATCTTACCTGTAGAATAAGTAAGTACGACTAATATTTAATGCATAAATTGATTGTAAGCTGTACATGTCTGTCTGGCATGCTTCACCTGACCTTGACCTCATTTTCATGGTTCATTGGTCAATGTTAAGTTTTCTTGTTTAAGACTGTTTCTTAGAAACTATAAGGAATAGGTCAACTATGTTTGGTTTATTGAATAATTGTAAGGTGTACATGTATTTCTCATTTGGTTTATCTGACCTTGACCTCATTTTCTTGGATCATGTTAAGGTTATGTGTTACTTGTAGTAAAGCTTTATATTTAGGACTATCAACATAAAATCAATGGTTAGTAAAGAAGGCGAGACATTTCAGCGTGTGCACTCTTGTCTTAAAGTAAGTCACATTAAATTCTTAACTATTAGTCTTGGTATAAAGAGTCCTAAACTTTGTTGAAAGGTTTCACTTATATTTATTTTAAGAATTATGGTTAATAAGGTTTGCACTTTACAGATTTATTAAGTATGTAGCAGTAATTGGAGGTCAAAGTTCACAGGAAGGATGTTTTGTACCAAACTCACCAGAGCACAGTGTGGTTCTACAGTATTCTACTAATGGAGGTTAGTCTATATTAAGCCATCATATCTAATTATGAAAAGAGGTGAATTTTGCCAATCTTTCAGAATATCTAATATTATAATCTCACAGTCCATTTTGATTTCCAAATTATGTCATTTCAGAGTTATGGAACTTTATTCATGCAAAACTTTACATTATCTCAAATGTTGTACAATGACTCAACTTTGCTGTGATACTTTTTTTGAAATTTTAACACAGGGCTAAAATTGATCAAAGTAGTCTCCCTTTCAAATTTCATGATTTTTGTCATTTTTGTTCATAAACTTTTTTCACTTGATGCACAGTAATTCAAATATGCTTGGAATAATTTCTTTCAATCTGTGTGCTGTTGTTGCGATTGATAAAAGAAAGCTCCCTTATGACTATAGAAATTTTCAGGTTTGTCATTCCAGCGTTAGGGACTTTTTAAGTCATATTTAAGGCAATATTCATTCTCAAAAGGATATCATCATACAAGTTTTCCTACAGAGCCACTTTTATTAACTCCTGATAAGATGCCTTCTTTATAATATTTCATTTTATTCTGGCAACATTTTCAATATGCACAAGACAGCTGCGTCATGCCCTCTTGATCACAGCTGCGTAGCGGAGCGGGCATTAAGTTTTACCCTTGTCCGTCCGTACGTACATCCCAAAATTGGTTTTCCATTCTCTAACTTAAGTTTGCCTCAACCAAATGTTATGAAACTTATACACAATGCTTATTACCACAAAACACCTAACAAGTTTGAATTTTTGTGGCGTCACTTTTACCATTCTAGAGTTATGCACCTTTACAAATGGAAAAATTGCTGAATTTTTCGTTTGCGTTCTCTTACTTTAGTTTGCCTCAACCAAATGTTATGAAACTTATACACAATGCTTATTACCACAAAACACAGATCAAGTTTGAATTTTGGTGGTGTCACTTTTACCGTTCTAGAGTTATGCCCCTTTACAAATGGAAAAATTGCTGAAATATTCGTTTCTGTACTCTAACTTAAGTTTGCCTCAACTAAATGTTGTGAAACTTATAAACAATGCTTACTACCACAAAACTCAGATCAAGTACAAATTTGGGTAGCATCACTTTTACAGATCCTGAGTTATGTCCCTTTATAACATGTGCAAGCGGGGGCATTGTCTGTGTCCCATGGACACATTCCCCATTTATTTTTTCTAGGAGTTATGCCCCTTTTAACTTAGAATTTTGGCCTAAATATACTACTGCAACAGTTTGTCATCATGCTTCCACTGAACCCACACAACAGAATCTCATGAAACTTTGTTGATAATAAGGACATAATATGTAAATGTGCATATCCACAAGAAATTTTTATATGCCCTTTGAACATGTTTAAATATACTACTGTAACAGTTTGTCATTGCAACTTCTCTGAATCCACTCAACAGAATGTAATGAAACTTTCAAAATAATTAGGACCTACTATGTATATGTGCATAGGGACACGAAATTATGATTCAATTTTTTTTCCAGGAGTTATGCCCCTTTGAATTCAGAATTTTGGCTTAACTATAATACTGCAACAGTTTGTCATCACAACTACTTTGAATCCAAACAACAGAATTTCATGAAACTTTGTAGATAATAAAGACATAATGTGTAAATGTGAAATCCACAAGAAATTTTTATCAGTTGACTTTTGTCAGTTATGAATCTTTTCACTTAGGAATCTTGTGATATTTTGTTTTCCCAGTGACAATGTGGGGGTGTGGGGTATGTGAGTGTGCTCACAAAGTTTCTTTGATTGGTTTTTGTCTGCATGCTGTCTCATTGATATATACTCCATATCACCTTTTATTTATACGATTCAACAATGAAATGAGCAAACTTAAAATGTAAACACTAAGTACACGTAGTCATAAAATTATCGGTTTTCCAGAAACGTTGATTAACATTAATTTATATGTGTAATTTCAACATTTATCTGTATATGTAACTTCAAAGAATAAGATTTTATTATATATCCTTTATTTCATCTTGATTTTTCTACAACTACAGGTATAGATTGGAAAACCCTTCATGTACTTAGTTATGGTAGTTACTTACAACCCAAGAAAGATTACATCATATTACCAGTAAATGCTAGAACTCCTAATACTCTGGTTAGATGGTGGCAAGGCTTAGCTCAGGATGGTTCACAGAAAGGACCACAGTGGCAAATAGACAATGTTTTTATAGGTAACTCTAATTGTTTAGATCTGCCAGTATTCTTTACAAGGAGTTGCATTGCTTACTTCTTGTTACAAGTAATTAAATATATTTATGAAAACTTGTATGCAGGTACCATTTCAAGTGCTTTTTGGAAATATTTCATGTACTCTCAAGCTGTACTAAAGATCTCCTACTAAAGCCATACAATGGTAAAAATTACAAAATGCATATATATTTTTTAATTGCTTGTTTTAACAGCAAATATCAAGAATATTCGGCTGTGTTGTAAGTGTAAGACAATCATATGTGATCCCAAATGATAATATTCTTATTATCTTTTATGAGAGAAAGCTTAGGTTGTCTTCTCTTATTAAAGATGATTTTTTCATTTTTAAAACTGATGGACATTGGAGTAAAAATTTGTCCTAAAATTGCCGTTAGATCATCGTTTAATCATCATTGCTTTGAGATGAGACATTTTAAATCTCAATCATATTAATTTGTATTTGATAATGATAATACAAATTTGAAAGTTTTTAGTGATGCAGCACATTATGTACAATAAATTATATTCTTATAATGAATGGGTACATATCTACATTCAATTATTATATTTACAATTAATGTTAAATAGAATAACTTCGATTGGTAATAAGTATTTATTGAAATTTTATAGATTCACCTGAAGTTTACCATCATTGGTGGATCCAGGGGGGGATTCTGGGAGTTGGAACCCCTCTGTTTTGACGATCAATGCATTTGTATGGGGACATATAGTTGAAACCCCCCTTTTATCCTGGGTTAGGACCCCCCCTTTTATAAATGGCTGGATCTGCCCCTGTACCATGCATTGCTGGTCACATGGGATTCAAAACTTTAATTGGTTTTCATATGATATGATATAGTTTGTAACAACATAGCATATAGGCTAGCCAAGAGAAAACTCAGAATATTGTTCATTAAGCATAGACCTTCAGTAAATATTATACAAGTATTATATCAAACAGAATGTTGACTTTGATATTGTGACCTAATTATCCTGCCGTTATAAAAAAATATGTATGCATCATTCAGCTTTCAGTAAATAATTTGTGATGTGTAAATTTAACAGGTGGATCAGAAATAAATCCAAGCTCAATGATGACAGATTTTGATGATATCCAAGGAGATCAATCTTGGGAATTTAGTCCTTATGGTCAAATTCAAGAGGATATTTGTACTCATCATGACAAATCTATGTTCTGGGACAGTGGAACTGGTTTTAGAAGTTTTACCACTGGTGAAATGATTGTACAGTATGGATATATGCTACAATTTGAGGTACATTTTTGTCTTGCTTGCACTGTAATTTGTAGAAGCAATACTTATACTTGACGCCATCTGAAATGTCAACAGTGGTTCATGTTTGTGATTAGGTTACACATGCAAAACAATGCACTGTGTTTACATTTTGTTTTTTAATAATCCATGGAGAGACATTTTGAGGAACTGTGATGACCAAAAAGACAAGATCTAAATTCTGAGAAGTAATTGCCCTTAAAGAACTATTTTACCCATTATTTTCTTTTTAGATTTTTAGATTTAAGCTATTATTTTGGAAAGTATAGAACACAAAGAGACATGTCTAACGTAAAAATGACTAGCAAGATGTGATCTAAAAAGGTCAGACATGACCAAAAATCATCAATCAACTCCTATTAATCTTGTTTTGCATTTTTGGCTTTTTTCTTGAAAACTAGAATTCATATTTGATTTAAACAGAATAGATGACATTTAGTCCTTGTATTTCTTAAAGCCACAATCCCAGGTGAGCAATTCAGACTCCTTGGACCCATGGATTGTTTTTATTTTGAATGATAATAAATGTCCTTAGAACTTTTCTATTGAAATGGCCTTAATAATGTGTATGTTTCAGATTGTTGTTGGATGTGACAGACATGTAAATGCCTGTAACCCTTACCCACCAATCAGACTAGAGTACAACAAAAACCCTCACTCAGACCAATGGAGCTTGCTACAACCGTTATGTCTCCCTGACCATAATACATTGATGGAATGTCAGCCTAGTTATTACCATGCTCCTAGTGTGTACACACCTGAGGGTTTTCCTTCATGGACGTTAATAACTATGGAGCTGAAGGATAAAGTTTTCTCAGGGTAAGCTATCCTGAATTGATGGGCACCTTCAGCTGCAAACTTTCCCTAGATTTATCCTAGTGATATTGTCTGTAAAAGTGAGCTGTTTATAGTATGGATGTACTCACCAAAAGGTCTTTTATAGCATCTGGCTGTGAAAAATACCACCATAGATCTTGTCGATTTGAAATGGATTTTATTGAAATAAAGTTAAGGAAAATAAAACAGGTAAAAAAGATATTTTGAACTGGTTGATGTAAGAGTGTCTTCTTAGATTCTAAATTATTTCATGGTACAGAGAAAAGTTTAGGAATAATATTGGTTAATGAAAAGTGTGTATATTGCAGCAATACCAGATTTAGATGGAAGCAAGATGCCTCAGAAGTGGATGGAACAATGTGGGCTTTGAATCATATATATGTTGGAGAAAAATGTCCTGATATGTGCAATGGCAGGGGCATTTGTAAAGATGGAATCTGTCACTGTCTGAGTGGACATGGTATACTAATTCTGTACCTTTTCCCTGATGATATTATCACTATACACATGCAACCATCAATTCACAGAAATTTCTCCTACAATTTACAATCACTCCTGAACAAGGAGAACTACATACTGTAAATTCAGAAATTATTGCAAGGTTTTTGTCGAGCCTGTGACTTTTGTCGCAAAGCGAGACATAGCGATCCTACATTCCGTCGTCGGCGGCGTCCACAAATATTCACTCTGGCATTCCCATTTCCATTCTCAATTTTAGTTTTTCTGCCAGTTAACATAACATTCACTCTGTGGTTCAAGTTTTTAAAATTTTAATAACTTTCTTAAAATGTCCTGGATTTCTACCAAACTGGGACAGAAGCTTGGTTATGATCATAAGATAGTATCCAGAAGTAAATTTTGTAAAAAAATCCTGTTTTTCCATATTTTACTTATAAATGGACTTAGTTTTTCTGCCAGTTAACGTTTTAAAATTTTAATAACTTTCTTACTATCCTGGATTTGTATTAAACTTGAGCAGAAGCTTGTCTATGATCAAACGCTAGTATCTAGGAGGAAATTTAAAAAAAAATTATTTTCCTGTTTTTCCGTATATAACTTATTGATGGACTTAGTTTTTTCCCAGTTAATATTACATACAGTCTGCAGTTAAAGTTTTAAAACATCTATCATGTGCAATCCCCTATCACACTGAAAACATAGACAAGAGTAAAAGTAGGCGAGACACTGGATTCCGCGGAACCCTTACAATTTTATTAATGTGAAAAATGCGACTGGGTGAGTATCGCAATGATAAGAACTCGCATTCTCATAACTGAAAAATAGATCTTTATGCAGATTTTTTTTATCGCAAAATTAAATTTGCATTTCTGTCCATTCTTGAAAAATTGCAATAATAAATGCACGCAATAATTTCTGAATTTACAATACATACAAAATGCATAAAGTGAAAATGCTACTGGCTTGGAAGTATATTAGACAAAATTAAATAAAATATTACTTAATTTATTCAGCCAATAGGACTGCTCATTTAAAAATGGGATTCTGTGACTGTCATTTGTAACAACAAGCCAAATTTCTATATAACATAACTAACAAGCAAGACCAAGTCCTTAGTTCCAGGTATTTAATTGTCTCAATACATCTTTTAAAAGTCAAGCATTATAGACAAGAGAGGATTTCCTCCTATATATTCTGATCACCTTTTTCAGGCAAATGATAACTTGTATTCTTTCATATTAGCTTAATATTGCCTAAAAAGATTTTTGTTATTATTATTAAAACTGTAATGTGTGTATCAACTCCGTTTTCCTTATCTTTCATTGGCAAAATTAAAGCAACAGAAAGTTTAGGCTTTAAAGTCAATAAAACAATCTCATTTACATTGACAAGATTATTATAAACAAGATAATACAAAAATCTCTTCTCATAAAATAACCTCATATTAATGAGCTCAGCAATATTGTCATAAAGTCTTTTATAAATGAACTGTTGTAAAACAGTCATCAATAAATAAGGACATGTTGTGTGATTGCATATAATAGATATAAGAAGATGTGGTATGAGTGCCAATGAGACAACTCTCCATCCAAGTCAAAATTTATAAAAGTAAACCATTATAGGTCAAAGTACGGTCTTCAACACGGAGCCTTGGCTCACACGAACAGTAAGCTATAAAGGGCCCCAAAATTACTAGTGTAAAACCATTCAAACGGGAAAACCAACGGTCTAATCTATATAAAAACAAGAAACGAGAAACACTTATGAACCACATCAACAAACGACAACTACAGCAAAAACAGACTACAGGAAAAGTCACTATTCTTCTTCCAATAAATCACCACAACTTGCACCATGTTGTCAAACTTAAAAAGTCATAAAACATATCTATGCAACAATAAAAAAACCACAATAGCTGAATTTTAAAGAAAACTGAAATTAAAATAATAAAAAATTAATATAAAGATAATGACAACACTGTATTTCATCCTATAATATTCTAGAATACTGTATTTTATTATAGGTGGTTCTTGTCAACCTATTAAATTTGGTATGCTGAGGAAGATGCGCGAAACCTTTGAAGGTAGAATATACCCACGTAACTGGGAGTCTATAACAGGTGGAGGCATTGGGTTTGGATGTGGCGCACTATTACCATATGCTCATGGGAAGACATTATACTTTAATGGTTGTGGTTTAAGAGAGGCAAGGACAGCTGAAATGGATCTGTCTAACGCTTTGTAAGTCTCCTGTCTTCATAGTTTGAAAATTTATTTCTAAGCTAAGCTAAGCTAAGGGAAAGTTTTTCTCTATAGTATTCAGGAAAATGTGTAAGATATTTGATAATTTTGTTTACAACAATAATATCATTCCTGTTTATATTGATTTTTTAAATACAATAAAAAATCAACATTTATCAGACTGTTAAACTTATAAATGGTACAGATATGAGATTGCTTATTTTACTGTTATTTCTTAAAGAATAATGATGTATTTAGTGCCTTATTTCATATAATTTTTACTGAAAATTAAAGTAATTTAAGATTTACATTTATTTGTATTATTAAGTTGAAGAAAAACAAATTTAAAAAATAGAAGCTCTTTAGAGTCCATCATTTCAAGATAATTTCAGATATGACATCATAAGAAAGCAACCTCTAAACATTTTGATGAGACATACATTGATTTTATCAATTTTCAAATGGTTGTTGGACCACAAATATACAGTCTATGCAAGTATTAAAGGAAAAGGTCCAGTAAGGGTTTATTTCAGCCTAAAATTTGAAGTACATCTGATGAAAGTTTTTTTACATTTTTCAAACATTTTTAAAAGTGTCTACTTCAGTCGATTCAATTAGTTTATGTAAAGATTTGAACTGATTTGGTCTTTTAAGACGCTCAAATTAAAACTTAAATATGAAAAATCTATCAAATATGCCATAAAATGTCACTTTTCAGATGGTTTTGTCTAAGTGTCTAAAATGTGAGTGGCGCATTCATGTTCAGTCTCAACCTTTATATACGTTATGTATTATCATCAAATACAATATTATTTAAATATTAAGACTGACCACAAGTGCGGCCACTTCTGTTTCATACAAAAACGTCTATAAGTTAGCACATGCTAAAACGGTGAAAATTTCAGTAATTTTGCATGCATTAATGATGCTAGTACCTGACGCATGTGCATTGTATTGTCAAAAATTCCCCACATTTATGTATCAAAAGTATTCTACTTTCCAATAAATAACTAAAGTTTACATTTTTTACAAAGTTGTAAAATGCTATATTTTGGGGCCAAAAGGGTCTTACTGGGCCTACTCCTTTACATTTGTGTGTCTATGTCTAAATGAACAACTTGTTTTATATTCATTTTGGTACTTGCCTGTGCATGATATTTCCCTTAAAAAAAGATCATAATTATGCATTTTTTCGCTTTTGTAGAATAGAAAATTATGCTATCTTTTGACTGTTGAATGGTTGAATACACATAACATTTTAATGATACATATTTTAAGCCAAATAGTACACAAGGACCCTCATCCTGGATCAGTAGTTGTGATTTCTCTATAACATTTTATATTACTTTTCAGGAAAATAATGTTTGTACTACAGATTGGTTGTAAGCAACAAACTGTTTCTTGTAATGTAAATGTAAGAGCCGAGTCCTATCGAGGAATATTATTACAATATTCTACAAACAAGGTTAGTAGAATAGACTTTTAGGTCATTTGTGTTTTGAATCATAATTACAACCAGCATGCATGTATTAAAAAAATATCCTACAGAGACATGATAATACAATATACCTTTTACCATTAAATAGGATAAAGTTATTGTAGTGGAAGCAGTAATAGAAGAAGACAACATGTCTTCCAAGATGAAAAAGTCCCATTACTGGGTGAATAGACTTTATTAATCAGAAATACCATAAACACAATTAAGGGCTACTATTGTGATAAGTAAATTTCTACAAAAGGGTCACTTAAGGAAATCTTAATGTTCTCTGGAATAATTAGGGCCCCGCCAAATGGCGGACGCCCTATAGTGATCAGTCTGTCCGTCTGTCCGTCCGTCCGTAACAAATTGTGTCCACTCTATATCTAGAGAACCGTTATGATTTCAAAGTTTATACTTGACATGTATATTAACCAACACCAGAGGGTGTGTCATAATGTATGTACAAATTCCTAGGTCAAAGGTCAAGGTCAAAAACTTTGGTTTCAGTTGACAACCCCATGTCCTATGGTAAAGATACAATTTTTAACGCACATTATTCACAGCAGGGCCCACAGATATGGCTCCCATCTCAATGATATCTAGTTTCCTCTGTCCATTCCGTAGTTTTTTAGTAGTACAATTTAATAGTAATAGCAAAATTGACAATAATTGAATTTTTCAGAATATTCCAAAATTCCAAACAAACCTTTTGACGCACATATATATATAAAGAATTGTTTGTCAATGTAGGGAATATAATGAACTCTGCATTAATTATATTGGCAAATTTGGATAGGAAGCTTATAATTAATCAAACAAGGTATTATTTTTGATGATTGTTTCATGGAAAAATATAACACACAACATATATTACCATAGTAATTATGAAGCTATATTTACCAGAAGGAAGAATTGTATAAATGACAATCAAAGTTAGATAAAAATACCTGCCATTATACATGAAGTGTAATATTTATGTTATACAAATTTGGACATTATCCTTTTCTTGGGAATCAGATGAACAGCTTGCCTGTCGTTTAATTAAAACTTTCCCTTATCTCCTTCAGGGTGCAGAATGGAAGCTGTTAGCAAGACATGACCCAAGTCATTATCTCAATCCAAAGAGAGCAATGTATGACCTTCCTGCAGATGCCAAAGTTGTAGGGGTCCAGATTAGGTGGTGGCAACCAGTACATGATGGTGTAGGCCATGATCAATGGGCTATTGACTCTGTTGAAATTATACCGTAAGTGTCAATCTATTTTTTTTTAATATGATCCTTTAGATGTGTGACTCAAGAGACATTATACATTTAAGTTAGATATCCTTTTTTAATAAACATCTAAAAAAGAATTTGCAATAAAAATTTTAGGACAGTTCACAATTTTAAGATCACTTGTTAAAGGGAACTCCTCATAATATGTAATTTATTAGCCACTGGGTCATTATGAATCTGGAACAAACTTACCATGAATAACTCACTGATTGACAACTTCAGAAAGTATTACAATTCAATACCGCTATCACATAAACATACAAACTTTTATTAATTGCCTACAATAGATGTACGTTTTATTTTAGATAGAAAATATTGGAAATTTATATTTACAAAATTTTATTAATGATTTGGCTTCACTATTTCATATCTGTTCAGGCTGAATCATCTGATAATAATGATCTTTCAAGCCCAAATAAGTAATAGGAAAAAATGTGTAAGAAATATTACAATTTTCTATTACAGGGATCATAACTCATACTCTTCCATGTTACAGAGAAGGAAAAGAAGAATAGCATAAGGGATTAATTACAAACATATTAAGTGCAATAGGTCATTTTTGGTGTGGTGTAAATATATATGGATTAAATTTATCCTATTTATTTTTGTCAGACATTGTAAATGTTTAATATTTGTACTTTTATCTCTGAGCCATTGCTTATATTGATAAACATTTGTTTTTACAAAAGACAATCAATGCAAGAATGAAATTAATAAAGGTTATTTGTACTTTATGATTTATATATTTGTTGCCATGATAACCTATCACAGGAATTTGATTGATATTCTAAGAATGCACCACAGTCAAGCAACAAAATTATTACATCAGCGTTTATGACTTGTCAAGCATTAATGAAAATACAGCAAAAACAAAAGGTATATATGCTGTTAATATACCAAACGGTAGTGTAGGTTCATTAGTGTACATGATTGTATTCTGATGGGGACTAAGTATGACCCTCTTATCCCATATTTTTTCTTTTACTGTAATGAACCAGTTAATGGCTTAAGTTCAAAAAGACCCAAACCAAACACCTTTTGATAGATATTTTCAACAATACCTGCAGATATTTGGTTATTATCGGTTTCCCTCTGTCTGCACGACTCTTCATAAAACTGCATATCAGGGTTTTGTGGCATCAAATACGCTGACCTGACCTAATTTATTTTGAACCTGACTTTTTACTGAACATGCTTTAAAAAACAAAACAAAACTTTGTTCTAAAGCTTAAATAAAATGCTCCGCTGGGCGCAGCTTGATACGACCGCAGAGGTCGAACCCTGAACAGTTGGGGCAAGTATGGACACAACATTCAAGCTTGATACAGCACTGAATTTGGATTGTGATTAAATATTTGACACAGCATAGGTTTCTGACACAGAATGAATGTGGTCTAAGAACTTAAAAATTTTTAATTTACCTATTCAAACCATATCATTATTATTTGCATTTATATATAAATCAGAAATAACCAATTTAAAATGGAATATTTTAAAGGAAAAATCCTCCCCAAATTTTTGAGCCCCTTATGATTCATTACCCCCAAACTCAATCCCAGCCTTCCCTTTGTGGTAAGGTACCTTGCAGTACAATTTCAGAGAGATCCATACATTTGAACACAAGTTATTGTCTGGAAACTAGAAAAATGCTTGTTTTTAGGCCCTTTTTTGGCCCCAAATTTCTAAACGTTTGGGGCAATTACCCCCAAACTCAAACCCATCTTTCCCTTTGTGATATGGAACCTTGTAGTACAATTTGGTAAAGATCCATACACTTACACACAAGTTATTGTCATGAAACTAGAAAATGCTTGTTTTTGCCCTTTTTTGCCCATAATTCCTAAAATTTTGAGGTAACTACCTCCAAAATCATTCCCAGCCTTCCCTTTGTGGTATGGTACCTTGCAGTACAATTTCAGAGAGATCCATACCCTTGAACACAAGTTATTGTCTGAAACTAGAAAATGCTTATTATTAGCCCTTTTGGCCCCTTATTCCTAAACGTTTTGGGCAATTACCCCTAACTCAATTCCAGCTTTCCCTTTGTGATATGGAACCTTGTAGTACAATTTCAGAAAGATCCATACACTTACACACAAGTTATTGTCATGAAACTAGAAAAATGCTTCTTTTTTGGCCCCTAATTTCTAAAATTTTGAGGCAATTACCCCCAAAATCAATCCCAGCATTCCCTTTGTGATATGGAACCTTGTGGTACAATGTCAGAGAGATCAATACACTAACACACAAGTTATGTCTGGAAGTTACAAAAATGCTTATTTTTGGCCCCTTTTTGACCCGTAATTCCTTAACTGTTGGTACCATAACCCCCAAAATCAATCCCAACCTTCCTTTTGTGGTATTGAACCTTATGGTAAAATTTCAGAGAGATCCATTCACTTAAACTCAAGTTAGAGTGCGAAAACCAATGTGTCTTCGGACGACGACGACGCCAATGTCATACCAAATTTTTTTGCGGTCGTATAAAAAACCAAACCATCATGATGCAACCAAGTGAGGAAACAAGTGGGACTTGAGTTCTGATCAAATAGCCATATTTTTCTCTTTTTTTTTCCCCAATATTTGCCAAGGACAATCTAAAAATGAAAGTCATTTTTATATTTATTTATTCTTTGTTTTCACATTTCATTTCAACAATGTAATTACATAATACTATATGGTGTCATTGTTACTTTAGCATTTGTAACTTAAGTGACCAGTGATCTACTGTGAAAGTACTTTTATTCGTGGAGTACCAATTTTCGTGGTTTTCGTGGATGGCTTTATCCACGAATTAAGTGTCCAACGAAATATAACAACTGTTGTCCAAATGTAGACATGGAAAAATTCACATTTAGGTTTGACTACACGGATATGGGCATGTAATCTAGAAAATACATCGAATATCAGCAAAGACACTATGAACTACATATACAACTTCAGACAGGATTTTACCCGTTTAATCTTTAAAAAACCTAGACTGTACAACTTTTAACCTTTTAATTCTCATGAAATAAATGTGGATAGTGTCCACATGTGGACACAGATGATGCTCCCGCTTGCATATCATATAGTTATAAAGGGACATAACTGAAGAACGGTAAAAGTGATGCTACCCAAATTTGAACTTGAACTGAGTTTTGTGGTAATAAGCATTGTGTGTAAGTCTCATAACATTTGGTTGAGGCAAACTAAAGTGAGAAAATGGAAACGAAAAATTCAGCAATTTTTCCATTTGTAAAGGGCATAACTCTAGAACGGTAAAAGTGACGCCACCAAAATTCAAACTTGATCTGTGTTTTGTGGTAATAAGCATTGTGTGTAAGTTTCATAACATTTGGTTGAGGCAAACTAAAGTAAGAGAACGGAAATGATAAATTCAGCAATTTTCCATTTGTAAAGGGGCATAACTCTAGAACAGTAAAAGTGACGCCACCAAAATTCAAACTTGATCTGTGTTTTGTGGTAATAAGCATTGTGTATAAGTTTCATAGCATTTGGTTGAGGCAAACTAAAGTTAGAGAACGGAAACCAATTTTGGGACGTTCGTACGTACGTACAGACGGACAAGGGTAAAACTTAATGCCCCCTCCGCTACGGCGGGGGCATAAAAATTAGTTTGCGATGATGAAGTATTCATTTTATCTCCTCAAAATTCTCATATGAAAAAAAAAAAGAATTTCATATTGGGCTTGCTTTTTTGATTTCTACAATTCAAGGTACATTTGTAGTGTTTTGTATGTAACTTTTCTTTAAGTGACATGTTTATGGCCAAATTGCCCTTTGATGATCGTTAATCTGTTGATCATTCAATCTGGGGTTAATTAGTGTTACGACTTCAAATTACACGTGTGTAACAATTAAAATGTTTACGCTGCAATTTCCTTCAATTGAGACAATTTGGAAGTAAAATGAATCAGCTTATTTCTGAAAGCAATTATTTTATTTAGAATAAGAACATCTTATTTTGCAATGTCCCACAAATCATAACAAAACAACATATGATTATATTCAAGAATCTTCGTTTCTGATGGCTTCAAATTCGCCACTCGATTTTTTCATAAAAACTAAAATCCATGAGTTTAAGTACCCACAAACATGCAACTTTTGCTCAAACCACGAAATTGATACCCACGAATTAAAGTGCTTTCACAGTATAAAGAATTATAAACACATACTTTATACAAAAGGTCTACACATTTACAACAATGCTGGCAGCGCTGTTCACATCTTGCAAGCATATGAGTCTACCAATATTTCATTAATTGATTTAACACTTATCTTGATGTGCTGAAGTGTTCACAATTATACTGAGTACATAGCTATGAAAAAATGCATCTTCTTTTAAAAAAAAATTGAAATTATGATAAAACCAACACATACTTATTGCAAAGTGTTCTTCACACTAGGAAAATTTACTTTTGTCATACTAATAGAAATAACTGTGAACTGTTTCCAGACAGCTTTTGTTGTGGTGTATTTGTATTTGCAGTAATATTTCATACATAAATATACATTTATAACGACTAAGAAACAAATTACTTTATTTTTGTGCAACATTAAAGTGAACTGCCAAGGCTCTTTAATAGTTAAATGTGTGTTGGTGGGGTAGATGCACATTCACCAACAATATAAAATTGCTGATACTCTATATAAAATTTAAGTGTCCCATGAACCCCATTCAATAATTTCAGGCACATCCAAAATGGTATTTCCAGCACCAAAATTTAATGTATGTAGACCTGAGAACCAAATTATAATGGCCTAAAGTTGAAAAAAAGTTATAAGAAATAGTTTGTGGCTTTCTTTACTGGTTGAAAAAGTGTACAGGCACTCAGTAAAATGGAAAGTGATATTTTTTTTTCATTTAAGAATTGTATAAAAATATTTTACATGCTAGTCCTACAATTTCTATAATACCATTCAATAGAACACCACGTTTAGTGTACCTATCTTGTGGAATCCTCAACAAGTAAAAACATGTATATAAAGGTAAATTTACAATAAATGGATGATCTCTAAGATCTTTCATACACATTTGGCATGTTAAACTCTTATTATCACTTTTATTTTCTCAAATTATTGTATTAGAATTTCTTAATTTGATGCATTTTGTATAAATTCTGAAAAACATTAAAATTATGATTGAATCATCAACAGATTTTTTCTAATTTACGTAGTTGCTAAATTATTTGTTTTTTATTGATATATAATCAGGGTCATAGACTTTTTTGATGTACCATTCTATTACAATATTCATGCTGAAAAACTTTTAAGAACTATGCTTGAACGCTTAACAAATTTATATTATTGTGAAAATTTGGAATAACAAGTGAAACTGCGAGCTACTGCTCACTGATGATACCCCTACCCAAATATTTCGATAAACAGGAAGTTGTTGAGTGATGAATCTGAAAACACATCACACGGTATAGATGACTTGTATAAACCCTGAAACCAAATTTCAGAAATCCTTGTATTGTAGTTCCTGAGAAAAATGTGACGAAAATTTTCAACTTGGCTATCATGTGTAAAATGATACAGGTGTTCGGTAAACAGGAAGTTGTTGAGTGATGAATCTGATAACGCATCACACAGTATAGCTGACTTATATAAACCCTGAAACCAAATTTCAGAAATCTTTGTAATGTAGTTCCTGAGAAAGATGTGACGAAAATATTCATGGGATGGACAGACAGACGGATGGATGGATGGACTGACGGATGGACAAACTGACAGAGATAAAACAGTATACCCCCGCTTTAAAAATGTTTATAATAAATACACAAAAAAAAACAAAGTCGGTGAACCTACAATTGTTTTAAAACTTCAAAACAAAATTATGTCTGGCAACAATGTATATCAATTCCTAAGAAAAATTTTATAGAAAGGAGATTTAAAGGAAATATTTTAAACAGATTTCTGTGCATCTATTTTAAGAAGTTTTATTCACTCATAGCAAATAAGACAGTTAAATCATGTGAAATCACTCATTCACTTTTCCTTTAACTTAAATAAATTTTGCTGATTTGTGGATACTCTGGACATTAAAATTCTTTTGTATTAAAAATTCAATGTTTTGACAAAAGTAGGTAATGCTGAAATCATGATACATGCAACAAAAACTGCAATATAATACTGGCTCTATTATCAGAGCATCAAGTTAACCTTTACACAGTATAAACATACTAGAAAACCTTCATCAACAAAATGAATTCCAACAAATACTGCACATACATAAATAAAATTATCACAGATAAATATGGCACATATCACAATTTAGAGGTTCTCAAATGTTGACAGGTATACAATTGCATTAGCAAAAAACAATTTTGATAAATCAACACCTATTGATACACAAATATTTAAGGTGCAGATAAAATTTTGAGGTTGCTATATATGTCTTCAAGTGTTTGAATAACAATATTAATATAAATGCTGTAATGACTTGTATTCTACAAACATTAACATGAAGTTTCATTCTAACACAGTACAAGGATCACAGGAAATGCTTGGTAAGAACATTGCATACAATTTTAAAAGATCCTACTTTACATACAGATCATGCATTCATTTCCATTTTATTTTCTCTGGTGATTAGATGGATGACATTGACTTTACAGGGTGAAACAGAGTAATTCATATGAGTTCATAATATTTACAAGTATTAGGATCATAATAACAGTTTAGACATGGATCATACATCAGATCTAATTCTTCTTCATTGTCTGTGTCTTGTGGTCTTCCTGTAATCTGATCTGTAATGGAAACAAAAGGGTCAAATTAAATACATTTGTGGATCTGTTTTGTATACTGGTACTATGTCTAAGCAATTTTTCTCTGTAGATGAAATTTCATTACATGTTTTATAATATCTGAACAATGTTGAAAAAAGGCCAATTGAAATTAACAGGTAGGAAAATCAACCTGCCCCATTCTGTTTTTCCTCATTACAATTCTGAAAGATTTTCTTAAAATTCATTGTTTTTACTTCCAAAATAATAAATTGAAAAAATAGGTGGTAGACAACCAGTTGAAGTGATGAAAATCAAAATTGGTCCAATATTTTTTAGCAGAAGATTCAGTCTACAAATAGGTCTAATTAGCCTTATATTTGGAATGTTGGGCATTAGTTTAATAATGACAAGTCCGATGTTTATAATGTAATTTCACTAAAATATATAATTTATATGTTGTTTCCAATGCTTACCAAGGAAAACTGATATTGATCAAAGTCTTGTTATAAACTCTGCATTAACATTTTGATCTTTATAGGAAATCATTATGAAATACTTGTAGTTGAAATGAAGCCACTGACTGACAAACACATAAAGATTGGACAAGATATTTTATTTAAGCAAAAAGGCAACTAAAATAGTCATTAAGATTCACAAAAATTACTGAATACATAAGCAGTACCTATGATTTGAGACATTTACCTTTAGTTGGTGATGTGCTGCTGATGGAGAAATCTTCTGTAGAATTGGCAAGTTCATGAGGTAATATTATGGGTGGACTAAATACACCACTCCAATCCCTGTAAAAAAAAAAAAAAAAATCTCATCTCTGAGGTCAATATTTCATAAATAAACAAGAGAGAGAGAACAAACAAAATATCTTAATGTAACAAACAAATAGGTGGAAAGGAAGGAGAGAAGTTCCCCTAAAAATGCTAGCTAATGCTAGCTACTTTGTAAAAAACATCTGATGTTAATTTTTCTTTAATAAGTTTTTAAAAATAAATAATTGCCATTTCTGTATGGGAGTTGAAAAAGTCTAAGGGAAAGTGATTTTCTTGCAAAATATGAGAACAGTTTTTTAAGAGGTTCCTCTAAAATAAGCATGGTAACACATACTTTTGATATATTCATTTCAAAATGCACATTGAAATTTAACTTGTATAAAAATATTACAAAAGTGACAATATAAGAATCTTTTTAATCAGTTTTTTTCCATAATGCACATTTATCACATCTTTTAAATAAACTCAGTTTGGCTATTCTATTGCCAACAATACCAATTTAAAATAGTTTTAAGGTTGTAGGGGAATTCTATCAAAATAACAAACATTCCTGATTTATTTCTCATGCTTCTTGAAAACAAGCACTGTAACCTATGTTTTATTTTATCATTTTTGAAAATCTCATCTTGTCTACAACAAACATATCTCCCCTTATAATTGAAGGAAACAGAGTTGTCTGTGGAGTATTACATGGTTATTTCAACTCAAAATAACCAGAATTATTTTGATAAAATTCTTCATACAATATTTACCTTGGATTGGATGACATGGTGTCTGTGCTTAATCTTCCTTTCATTTCATCTTGGAAATTATGTGGATTGTTTGGCTGAAAAGAAAAAGAGGAAATATTTATCTTTAAAAAATACTTTTACAATGAAATTTAAGGTATACATCAAATAACATCAATGAGGCAGCAACCCAACTTCATAAATTACCTTAAATATACATCTTGCAAAGAGAACTAGGAAATGTTTTTAGATGAGGAATGTCCTATTCGTTTAAGAAATTCAATTTACCGTAAAATATTACAATAACATTTATTCAATTTGATTGCTTTTGTTTACAACCACCAGGTACTTTCTTAAAATATCATAAACATAACTAAATTCTTTAAAACTCTCTGTTACATTTTTTATGTTTATAATTAAGATATATATAACATAATTAAAAGACTAGATTTTGCCTTACATCAAAAATTTGCACATCAAATTTTTGTCTGTATAACTTCCAGTTTAATTGCAAAAGGTTAAAAAATGTATATATTTATGTTCAAACATGTAAAGGTCAACATACAGTTTACACCAATGGAAAAGAGTTGACACACGATGTCAAACTCTAAATCTTTGGAATCCAGATATGAAGACTGCATCAACAAAAAGTTCCAATAAGACAAAAAACCTACAATATAACTATAGAAAACCACGGACCAGGTTGCCCTCTTACCCTCCCTAATAAAAGAACAGAGTTCCAATGTCCCCCGCGTTGCACATATTTTATCTATCCAAGGGTAATAACTAAAAAAAAAAACACTTTTTTTGTTGTTCTTTAAAACAATTTATAAATAAAAAGCGTGCGCGGGGGACAAAAAAGGTCTACATGTCTCAGCTGCTTTCTTCAAACAAGTATGAATAAAATTGATATTTATTAACCCTTTCAACGCTACACAAAAAATAGAATAAACTGTTATCACAGAGATATGTCTCGCCTTTTGTAATTTTGATAATGCAAATGTTGAAATTAAAATAGCAATACTTTAACATGTAAGTTATGCAAATATTCAAAGTCGATGAACCATGACTGAAGGTACATGGCTAAACAATCTCCATGGAATGAGATGTGCCAATGCTAATACAACTGCATACCAAATACCATTGACTTATTGTAAGTCGTTCCTTTAAACAAACCTAAACACAAACATTAACTTGTAAACTATGTAAAAGTTTCAAAGTCAATGAACCATGATCAGGGTGGGGCTATATAATCTCCATGGAACGATACTTGCAAATGCCGATACATTTGCATACCAAATATCATTGACTTAACATTAGCAGTTCATCTTAAACTGATCTAATCACAAACTAATACATGTAAACTAAGCAAAAGTTTCAAAGTCAATAGACCATGACTGAGGGGCGGGCCAAATATTCTCCATGGAAATGAGATGTGCTAATGCTTATACAACTGAACACCAATTAACATTGGCCTACCACTAATGGTTCCCTTGAACTGACCTAATCACAAACTAATACATGTTAACTTAGCAAAATTTTCAAAGTCTATAGACCATGACTAAGGGGGCGGAGCCAAATAATCTCCATGGAAATGAGATATGCCAATGCTTATACAACTGCATACCAAATATCATTGACCTACCACTAGTGGTTCCCCATAAATTGACCTAATCACAAACTAATACATGTAAACTATGAAAAGTTTCAAAGTCAATAGACCTTGACTGAGGGGCGGACCAAGTAATCTCCATGGTAATGAAATGTGCCAATGCTAGTACAACAGCATACCAAATATCATTGACCTACCACTAGTGGTTCACCATGAACTAGACCTAATCACAAACTAATACATTGTTGACGCCGCTTTACCGCCGACGCGGAAACAGCATACCTAAGTCTCGCTTTTGACTTCGTCAAGGCGAGACAAAATGGCTGCTGCTGCTGCATTTTTTTGTGTTCATTCATTAGAACAGTATATTCTTTTCAGACTGCTGTATCTTTTTATTATTAGAGATCCAGACAAATTTAGTGCATGAAAATGCTCGGAGAGCATGAACTGTAATGTTATGCAATTATTTTAGTAAAATTTTCATCAAGCTACCTGCATTTTCAGGTAATTAACAGGTAAAGGTGTAAATTACTGTATTTGTGTTGAATTTTGAATAAAACAACTTTTAATCTTCATTTATTTTGTTGTTTTATCTGCCATATAATGAAAGAAGACACCAGTTGCTCGATTCTGTAGCGTATTTGCTCCATACACAACGATAATGTAAACGTGGTGCAAATAAGTGGCTCCGTCCTCAAAATTTTCAGTCAACCTCCGTTTCCCCATCTTTTCTACATCTCATAAAGATCGACCAAATCATATTTCCCTCACGAATTGAATGTAATTAATACATTGAGATAACGGGAAACCTTTTAACTATTCCTAGTTGTCAGCTTCGCCATAGAAATGCTGAAATATTTCCATATTTACAGCGTCTTTTTCGATTTCCGCCATTTGCATTTGTCAAAATATTTTTTTTTATTTTTCTACTGCATGCTTTTACCATTAAAATTCCCACGATTATAAGTGCAAACGGGACCTTGTATATCCTCGATTCATACGAGGAAAAATTAGAGAGGACCCGAATGGTTACGAGTCTGGATGAAAAATCCATCGTAATCGCGACATATGCCGCGAACAGCAGTGGCGAGGGTTGTACGTCATCGCGGCATATGCCGTGTATAGCATTGAAAGGGTTAATATATAATTATTTTCCAACTGTGCTACAATTCATAAAAATAATGAGAATTTTGCAAATTTCATAATACCTTATTCATTGTTATCAAAAATATATATTGTTAACCTTGTATACATTTCCATTTTTTCCAATGTTACAGGTTTGGTGAAATTACCAGTGAGGCACTTGAAAATAGATTTAACTTGTGTCCTTGCACATTTACACTCACTATTGTATTTTTAAAAAAATGCTACAATGCAATACCTAATCACTATTAAAGATTTCCCTCTGGAATTGTATTATTTCTTTTTACAATTTGAAATTAACAGTTTTATTTGAAAAGTTTATTTTGATTTTTTGATAAATGAAATTAAAAATTTAACTGATATATATCCTCAACCCTAGATCATACATTTGGGTAAATAAGCTTGGTTCCTTTCTAAAACAGTCAATAAAATTGAAGACTGGGTCGCTTGAAATATTTACTTAAAGAGTGTATATGTTTTTATATATTTTTGTCACATGCTATATAGTTTTAGTATACTATGACAATAAAAAAATACAAACTGTTAACACAGAGATATGTCTCGCCTATTTGTTATTTTGATAATGCAAATGTTGAAATTAAAACAGCAATACTTTAACATGTAAGTTATGCAAATATTCAAAGTCAATGAACCATGACTGAAGGTACAGGGCTAAACAATCTTCATGGAAATGAGATGTGCCAATGCTAATACAACTGCAAACCAAATACCATTGACTTTTCATAAGCCTTTCCCTTTAAACTAACCTTAACACAAACATTAACTTGTAAACTATGTAAAAGTTTCAAAGTCAATGAACCATAATTAGGGGGTGGGGTTATATAATCTCCATGGAAATGAAACTTGCAAATGCCAATACATTTGCATACCGAATATCATTGACTTAACATTAGTGGTTCATCTTAAACTGACCTAATCACAAACTAATACATGTAAACTAAGCAAAAGTTTCAAAGTAAATAGACCATGACTGAGGGGTAGGGACCAAATATTCTCCATGGAAATGAGATGTGCTAATGCTTATACAACTGCATACCAATTATCATTGACCTACCACTAACGGTTCCCCTTAAACTGACCTAATCACAAACTAATACATGAAAACTAAGCAAAAGTTTCAAAGTCAATAGACCATGAATGAGGGGCGGGCCAAATAATCTCCATGGAAATGAGATATGCCAATGGTTATACAACTGCATACCAAATATCATTGACCTACCACTAGTGGTTCCCCATAAACTGACCTAATCACAAACTAATACATGTAAACTAAGCAAAAGTTTCAAAGTAAATAGACCATGACTGAGGGGTAGGGACCAAATATTCTCCATGGAAATGAGATGTGCTAATGCTTATACAACTGCATACCAATTATCATTGACCTACCACTAAGGGTTCCCCTTAAACTGACCTAATCACAAACTAATACATGAAAACTAAGCAAAAGTTTCAAAGTCAATAGACCATGAATGAGGGGGCGGGGCCAAATAATCTCCATGGAAATGAGATATGCCAATGCTTATACAACTGCATACCAAATATCATTGACCTACCACTAGTGGTTCCCCATAAACTGACCTAATCACAAACTAATACATGTAAACTAAGCAAAGTTTCAAAGTCAATAGACCTTGACTGAGGGGGTGGGGCCACTAGTGGTTCACCATGAACTAGACCTAATCACAACCTAATACATTGTTGATGCCGCCGCTGTCGTCGACGCCAGAAACAGCATACCTATGTCTCGCTTTTTGACTCCGTCAAGGCGAGACAATATGAATTGAATTAAAATCAAAATAGTTAATAGTACACTCAATCATTGTTAATTGCCTTCAGAAAACCTAGGAACTTTTTTCAGCATCAGTCCACAGTTTTCCCCCGGTATAAATCAAGTAATTATTTTGACCAGTTATAGCTTGTCCAGTGTTGCTGGTACTCAAGCCTAACAGCTACTTATGATACTTACAGGTGCCTGCCATGTGCTATCTTCATCACTTGTAGCATGAGGTGATAAGTCGTATAGTACACCATTACCAAGAGTAGGACAATCCCCTTGTATAGGAATATTGATGGTTGGACCCTTTGCTGGACTGATAGAATTAGTTTTTCTCGGCGATGGCACCACATCTTCCATGGCGTCCTCATTCTGACGTTTCATGCTTTCAAACATTCTGGCTTCGAATGAATCAGTTATTTCTGCTATTTGGTATTTGGCAAAATCATACGGTTTCTGAAATGTCAATACAGTTTTTTTAATTTTCATGTAACAATGTCTGAAAGTGAAAGAAAGCATAACAGCATCATGACAGCTTTGCATAAAATCAGATTCATTTGAAAGAATGTACTAATCAACCTATAAATGAGTTAATGTTTATTTATTTATTTTTTAAGAAATAAATAGCCTCTCGATTTAAATTCCTTTAAGCCGGGGTCACACATTCACGATTTTTACTGTCGTCCTTGATAGGACCATTCCCGATTAAAATTTGTCAAAAGTCTGATCAAGATCCGGTGAATCGTGGCTGGAAATTCAAACTGTAAAATTACATTTAAAGAGTTTGGTAGAAAACCAGGGACATTACATGGTTAGTGGTTGGGAAAAGTGAAGTGACAGACAGGAAAGCAAATTCTTTGCCCTAGTTACCCACTAGTATGAGTCTTTAGTACATAATAGGATCTCATTGTTGTTATGGTATATGCCTGTTTTACTACATGGAAGACAGACAATTGCAAATTGTACCTGCCATAGAAGTGATACTCAACTTCATTCAGACTTCTGTTATAACATTAATTTCAAATGTCAAACAGGCAGAAAAGCGTACCTTCAGCAGGCGTTTTATGTTTAGCCCTTAAATGGGGATATTTTTAGATAATGCATGTGAAGTGTTTTATTCTGATTACACTTACTTTGTCTCTCGTAGTAAAATTATTTGACCTAAAATTCGTAACTTGATAAACTGCTCTCTAATGTTGTTTATAACATCATAATAAATTTTAAAAAGTTAATAGTCCCAAGGACCCACACTAGTACATATTCCCTCTTCTGTATAGCATGCTTAATTTGATGCATATCAACTAAACCTACTTGCTGACTCTTAAAGGGAGCCAATCCAGTGTCAACTTCATACTAAAAGACTTACCTCAGATGATTTTGCTAATGACTTCCTTACATCTGCCTGAGAAATTTCCCTTAAAGACTTCCGACTCATGCGTGAAATGCTTCTATTTGTAAGAGTAGCTTCTACAGGATCTTGTAATTGACTAGCACTTAATTCTGGACTACCACTGGCCTTTTTAGGTCCATTTTGCAAAGGTTTCAGATTTAATTTTGTATCTTTAGAAGTTTTAGATCCCACACTAATTTCAGAAAATCCTGTGTCTGTAGTACTGCCTTTTTTAGAGGCAATATTTTTAGAAATTTTCTTCTCTGTTTTATTTTTGGATATCCTTTTATCACTAGAAGTTTGTGGACTAGCACCAGCACTAGATGTGCCACTATTAGGTCTATGTACAACTGTGCCACTCTGTGGCCTTCCTCCTGAGGTACCACTTCCAGGTCGACTCAATGATGTGCCACTGCTTGGACGACCCAGAGATGTGCCACTATGTGGCCTACTATTTGAACCACTATGGGGTCTACTATTTGAGCCACTAGCTGGCCTGGATCCAGGTAGTTTTTTTCTAAGTTTATTGTCATTTTCATCACTACTTGACTGGTTGCCATTATAAAAATCATCTTCAGGCTTTGGACCTCTTGACAGAGTGGCTCTATTTCCTCTTTTATGTCCTTTGGCAGTTGAAACTGTATTAGTCTGCAATAAAAGTAAGTAAGATAAAACTGGAAAATGCAACACTGAAAAGCTAATGACAAAAAGTTTTTAAGAATTTCTAGTCAAACTATTCAATGAATAAAGATAAAGATATTTATTCTATTCACCCTTTTAAAAGTCGTAATATTTTTTTCGAAGCTTTGCAAAGGAGTCATTAATTTATGCTAGCTTAGTTGTTTGTAAAAGACAATGTGCTACCATGATACCAGGAATAACATAACCCAACAAATGACTTTATGTTCCCTTGTAACTGACTTGTGTTGTCAAGTGCCATATTATTTGAAAATCATAATTATTTCAGAGATTATTTTGCAAATGTTTAGATATTGCATGTACTTCAATGTTAACTAAGCTAAAAAAATTTAAAAAGACAAATATATGATACCCAAATACAACTTTTGCATATGGAAATGTTTTATAGGATGTATTGAACTACACTTGGTAATTTCATTATTTTCAATCTAATGAAAAATGCAAAGATTTTTACAACAAAAATTATATTCTTAAATTTTGTAAATGTATTTACAATGTATTTTCATAATTTTTCAAACACTTCTACAAATTCAATCTTTATCAATTTAAAGTAACGACTAGACAAGTGGTCTTTCACATTTATCCTTTCATTCTGGATAACTTAGTTGCAATGCTTAAAGAACTGACATTAATATTGAGATTGTATTATTGGGTTGATTGATGTCTCAATGAAATTTACACAACATCTCATAAACTTCCTATTATTTGACCTTCTTTTAATTATAAGTATACTCCTTAACACTTGTAATCTTGAGTGGCTTAACAGAAAAGAAATTATGCCATAATAAATCAAACATAATCATGATAATTATGAATATTAATAAACAGTATCTTACCTTACTCAGATCTGAGTCATTATCGACTATGTTGTTTGGAGATAAACGCCTTTTGGGTGCTGACTTAGGCTTAGATACAAACAAAAACATTTCATTATTCTCTTCCTCAATTTCACTGAAATAGAAAATAAAGTTCTATTCTGCATAAAGGTTAAACTTACTACTATTTCATTGACACTTTTTTACACCTACACTAGCAATTATTAAGATCTTTCCATATGGTTGGGGTTCTTGTTCATTGTTGACGGCTGTATGGTAATTTTATTTTGTTCTGGTTGACTTTGCTTTCCCTTGGTGAACATCACCATTTTTAACCTTTTCACTTCTTTATGTGCCTGTCCCATGTAAGGAGCCTAGTCAGCAATTGTCTTTAGTTATCCCTTAATGATTTTGTGTTCTTTGGAAAATTTAGCGTATTGTTGATATTAATTGTTACTTCAAATATTTGTAAAATTTCATTACATTTTTTTGCCTTCAAAAATTAAATATTGATAAATACTTTTCTAAACCATCTAAACATTTGTAAATTTATTCATGTTCTAACAACCAAAGAATTTATGCCATATGATATAAACCTACTCATCGCTTTCTTCATACTCTCCTCCGCCTTCATCCTCGATGTCTGATTCTGCAGAATTACCTCCATGTATATCTAGCACATCCTCTCTGTTTAACATGGCTATCACATTACTTACAGATTCATCCATATCTCTACCATCTCCTTGGTAATTCCTTACATTATATTCTTTGTAAAAAAAAAGAATTTTAAAAGAAATTTAAAATTAGTAAAGGATTCCTTAGAACACTGTGTGTCACCTGAGATTGCTGCTGTCAGTGAAAAGTGTAATGTTGACTCCAAAAAGTCTATTAAACAGTTAAATACAGAAAAATTAATTAAATAAAACTTTTTTTAATATACTATTTTTTTATCATATAAAAGAAGTTTCTGTGCAAGTTTTAAAACATTGAAGGTTTAACAAAGTGATTGATGTCTAAAAAAAATTTAATTCACAAACTGAACTCAATGTTGATACTGCAATCAACAACAGAATGTAAGATAGCTTTGTCTCAATTTTAACACTTTTGTCATAGGCTTACCAAAATTAACTTTGTCGTGTCAGATATTTAAAGAATTTCCTAGGCGATTACAGAAATTTTGTCATTTCGATCTTTTAAAAGCTGTAAAATTTTAACTTAGTTACAGCAATCATATTTTATGAACTATTTAACAGTAAAACCAATGTATGTTATCAATTCAGAGGTAAAAGAGACTCATTATCATTTCAGAGGTAATAGAGAAACAAAGTGACAAGTTTAGTATAACCTGCAAAATACATGTTTAAATAGCAGGGCCAGTATTGCAGGATACTCAGTTTAATATTCATATACAAATTAAAAATAAATGTCAAAGTCACCAATCTCCATGATTTTGTGCAATGTGCAATTTAGGAAATTTTAATCAATTTTATCATTTTTGTCAACATTCAAGACCTATCTTTCAATATGACAAATTAAGGATCTACATAACACTAATATTAATTACCTCCACTCTTTCTAGTGTATATATCCTCTGCCTTGCTGGTGAATGATGGCCTACTCTCTACCCCTGAATCATTAGGGGAACCAGAGTTAAGGGACTCAGACTCAGAAGATGTCCTTCTTGGCCTGTTTGGACTTAAGTGACTTAGAACACGACTAGCTTCTGGTGGTGACTTAGTTTGTGGAGATGAATTCTGATTTTCATCTGTAATATAAGCACACAAAAACAGTTGATTTGAAGAAAAAAATACTATTCAAATTGTTTTACACATTTTATTTATATCTACTAGGACTTCTAAATTTATGTTTCTGTATTATATGTATATCACATTTTACTTCAACAACATGTGTATTTTGTCTTTAAGGATAAAAATTATGAAAAATAAACAAACAAAAAACAGGAATGTGTCCATAGTACATAGATGCCCCACTCGCATTATCATTTTCTATGTTCAGTGGACCGTGAAATTGGGGTCAGAACTCTTATTTGGCATTAAAATTAGAAAGATCATATCATAGGGAACATGTGTACTAAATTTCAAGTTGATTGGACTTCAACTTCATCAAAAACTACCTTGACCAAAAACTTTAACCTGAAACGGGACAGACGCATTTTCTATGTTCATTGGACCGTGAAATTGGGGTTAAAACTCTAATTTGGCATTAAAATTAGAAAGATCATATCATAGGTAACATGTGTACTAAGTTTCAAGTTGATTGAACTTCAACTTCATCAAAAACTACCTTGACCAAAAGCTTTAACCTGAAGCGGGAGAGACGGACGAATTGACGGACGAACAAACGAACGAAAGGATGCACAGACCAAAAAACATAATGCCCCTAGGTGGGACATAAGAATCATTTTCACATACACATTTTCTTTAATAAATTGGTATATATACACTACTTGCTATATGTTTACACATAAATAGTGATTATACCGAAATTCCCTTTCTGCAAATTATACCAGAAATGATAAAACACATTTAATTAAATGACTACAATCAATTGTAAACCCCTTTAATATAATTGTTTTGATTATTTGATCGTCTAAGAATTATAAAAAATAGTCTCCCATTTGTTTGCTACCTTTCAAAGACCCAGCACTATTTACTCTGTCTTTATTTGAGTTAGTTGGACCATTTTTTACACGTATCCGCCTCCTTTTGTGTCTGTCTGATGAAGGTTCCCGAGGTGGATGTGGCTGTACAATCATTTTATCTTGTCTGTCAATTTCTGAAAAGTATAACATCCTATGTGTTGATTTTATAATGTCATTGTATAACATTGTTAAATGTCAATAGGTCTTTTACATTTTATCCAATAAGTTAGCTATCTTATAAATAGTATTGAAAATCTATGACAAATCTGTTACGACAAACTATACTTTGTTGACACAACAAGAGCAGTATTGTTTTACTAATAGGGTATTGAAAATACATGTTTATACAATGCTCAATGCATATACCCCTTACAATATTTAAATACTATTCTAAATAAACTTAAATATAAAACTTCACAAACTTCATGAATTATGAAATGAGAGTAATAAGAACTTTCTGAAATCCACACAACACATGAATAATGAAAAATAAACCTTGAACTGATACTAAACAAAACTCAGTAAAGCTTGTAATGTCTGTTTAAACAAATTTTGCATAGTTAATGATTAAGCAAATGTAGATTTTCATCCACCTTCACAAAAACTTATGTCAATAGGATGATTTCATATTTTCTTTGTATCAAAGCTAATTTGTAGGTAAAAATATCTTTTCTTTTTTTTTATATGTAGGTTCAGTGTGTGCATTCTATGGTCCTGCAACAACATTTAGTTGTATGATCAAGGAAACAAAATGTTTGTATGCCATCATTTCCTCTTTCAATCTCCATACAAGTTATTTCATATTTTTACTTTTCTTATAACAAATTAATGTAAGATTTTTTTTTAGATAAAACAAAGATTATTCCATTCAGGATTAAAACTTATGAGTCACTAGTTACCTATTCTAGAGATCATTTCTAATGATTCTTTGGTTAGCGGATCAGAATGCTGTCTCTGGTGTAATACTGATTTATTATGGTCAGGTCTTACTGATCCAGCACTATAAACTTGATTTGTTGCCTCTGTCATCAGACCATCTTTACTGGCTATACTTGCTGATAAATCCTGGCCTCCTCCATAGCCATCTGATTAAAAAATTTAAATCACTTAATTTAATACATTGCTTCGCCGAGCGCAGCTGGATGCGACCGCAGAGGTCCAACCCTGAACAGTTGGGGCAAAAATGGACACAATATTCGCGCTTGATACAGGTCTGAATATGGATTGTAATTAATATTTGACACATAATAGGTTTCTGACACAGAATAACTGTAGTCAAAGAACTTAGAAGCTTTTGTGCAATACACTATGCTGTTGCGAATTGCCCCCAAAAAAAACTGAAATCTTGAGGAGAAAAATTGTCCCCCTACCCCACCACCAATTGTGATATGGGTTGTACATGTTTCTGGTAAAATCATTTCTTGTACCCTCAGCAATTTTCTCAAAATTTTGGCTAAAAGACTGACTTAATTGGTCATAAAATTTGAAAAGTTTATTACTCAAAACTACTTATTGTAAATACACAATTTTTCACTGAGTTAAGTTTGATTATAACATTTTTAAATTCATTGATATTTTCCACTTGTATCACATGTTTTGGAAATAATTCCAGAACAAGATTTCAACGAGACTGAAACGTCAGCAGAATACATCCTTAATCAGCATTTTTAAAATTATTAAAATAGTAACTTCTAAAAATGAAATCACCTCAAGACAATACATCATTTCTATATACATAATTTTAAAGCAGTGTAAGGGAGGTAATTCAAAGTTGTTTTTTAATTACCTCTCCTACACTGTAATTTGTACTTAAGTAATTGTCCATTAACCAGGACATCCTTGTTTTTTCTCTCTTTTTTGCCCCTAATTCCTAAACGGTTTGAGCCATAACCCCCAAAAGCCAATCCTAACCATCCCTTTGTGGTATGGAAACTTGTGGTATAATTTCAGAGAGATCCATACACTGTTCCACAAGTTATTGTCATGAAACTAGAAAAATGCTTATTTGGGCCCCTTTTTGGCCCCTAATTCCTAAACTGTTGGGACTATAACCCCCAAAATCAATCCCAACCTTCCTTTTGTGGTTATAAACCTTATGTTTCAATTTCATAGATTTCTATTTACTAATACTAAAGTTATTGTCCGCAAACCAAATGTCTTCGGAAAACGCTGACGACAACGTGATACCAATATACGACCGCAAAATTTTTTGCGGTCGTATAAAAACAACTTAACATTAAAAACAATTTTCTGTTGTGTTGTGTAGTCTTAAAGTATATATTATTGAAAAGAAAAATAATAATTGTCATATTCTTATAGCATGGTCAATTGCTCACTCGTAGAAATATCACTGACAAATACAATACAAGTTTTTAATTTCAAATTTAACATCAATTACAATTTCTATGTTGTGTTTTGTATAATGCTGTTTGTCTTTTGATCGTTTTTTGCTTTTTTTGCATGGCATTGTCAATTTGTTTTCGACTTTGAGACCATTGAGTTTGAGTATCCCTTAAGTATATGTTGCCTCTCTTTTACAAACCTTGAGATGAAGAATTAATCACACATGTATTGACAATTTTATCATGAAGCTGATTATATATTTCAACATGAGCATTTTAATAGTAGCACACAAAAATATAAAACAAACCTTCAACTCTTGAATGAGTGCCATCAATTCTAGACTGAGTATTTCTGTAACCTCTACTTGTATTATTACCAAGCTGAAAATGTGAACAAAATCTTTTACACAACTGAGGAAGCATATATATTTATATTTCTTCTATAAATGACAGTTTACAAACCATGATAAGTGCCTAATACATTTACCCTCTGTACTATTATATGCATAACATTTGATATATCTCATCCTGATGTACATAAAGTTTTTATATCCAATCTTCAAACACTTATCCAAATTTTTCAAAAAGTTTTAGATTCATTTATATTCATTGATTTTCATGGATTGATGAAAAATAATATTTGCTTGGGTTTTTGATTTTGTAGTTTTGCCAAAGTCATGCCTTTATAAAATTTGTACTTCGTTGAACATTTAAAATCTCTGTTTACCTATAGCTATATCCACAAAAATAACAAATATTGTTATCCCAGAAATAATACTGAATCCACTGTAAAATATATTCTGCATGTTTTTTTGTCCAGTTTGTATGAGAAAATTTGCTATATACTGTAGATTCAGAAATATTGCAAAAATTGTGACAGGACATGTTTCACAAACAAAAAAAAACTTGTATTTTAAATTTTGATAGCATTATCTGCATGCATCATTTCCTGAAATCCCAAAAATTAATATCACAATTGTGTCCATTGTTCAACAGTCACAATAATACATGTAAGCAATAACAATTAGTTTTTATTATGATTATGTAATTTCTTACTTGGTGAAATTTTGGTAACATTTTTATTAATTTTTGAAAGTAGTACTGTAAAATCAGAAATTATTGCGAGGTTTTTATTAATGCGAATAATGTGACTGGGTGAGTATCGCAATAATAAGAACCCGCATTCTGAAATTTGAAACATATATCTGTATGCAGCTTTTCCAGAAATCACAATAATTAATCTCATATTTTTGTTCATTCTTCAAAAATCGCAATAATAAATGCACGCAATAATTTCTAAATTAATAGTATATAAAATCTTGTAAAATTGCACACTTAAGATTGACAGGTTTCTAATTGTCATCCTATGCAAGATAAACAGAAACAATGATAAAATAAGAATCCCATCTCTTTGAAAGTTTGAGGTTAAACATTTATGTTTCCTCTTATAAAACAGACATACCTCTTTTTGCTTTCGGGCACTGGTCGGATTGACAGCAACCTTGGTACCAAAAGCAATATGGTATCTGCTAGTATCAGTAAAAGAAGATCTTCTTCCACTTAAATCTGAAATAAACAAACATCATATGATATTTTTAAAATTAAAAACAAACTAGACCCCAAAAAAACATGGAATGCAATCATAACCACACAAAAAATATGATTGTTTGTCACCAATTTCTTTTCAAATTTTATTTTCCTTTTCAGCCAGAGTAAAAAGTCATGTTATGCTTGTCTTTATATGGATATTATGATAGAGTGATAATTATGAAATGAAAATTTAATATTAGCAATGATAATAAAGCATTTTATCACTATTTTATCAAATTTTGCTTTGATCTTTCTGTGTAATAATTTTCCATCTCAAGTTATTAGACTGTGAGTTTTTTTCTTTACTCGAGTAGAGTGATATGACAAGGACATCATGAGCCAACCTCATTGACATTCCCTAGGAAAATAGGGAAAAACAGATTATCTATGGGTTTTCAACTCAAGGAAATAACTCAGCTACATATCATCTCAGGGCTATCGCCATAGATAATCTATAAGTATTTAATTCAAATTTATACAATATATTGTAAAATTGGAAGGGATTTTTGTTTTCTTGTCCATTCTTTGTTTATGCGAGAGATTATCAAACTGGAATTATTTTTTGGTTTAAAATGAACAAATTTTCTGTCAGATCTCCTTAAACACATCTATGCTGGTCAAAGGTTCATACTTAGAAGTTCAAACCAGTTTATTCCACTTCCCGTATGCCTACCTGGTAATATTGACTCAAAAATAAATCTGAAAGATGTGAATCATTTGACTGTTTCAGTTACGTTTACAGGCAAATAGGCTACATTATTGTAGAGAAAATTGGTGTTAAAACAATACATTGTTTGGTTCATAGTTAGATTAGATGTTTGCTTCAAAATTGTCACAAAATATACAATGGGAATTGAATTGAAATATTTACCTAGATCCAATGTGGAAGAACGACTAACATCCCCACCAGACTTTAATCTTTCTGCATGCTTTATTTTTGTTATATTCAGCAACTATAAAACAAATACTAGTTTATTCACATTTCAAATTAAACAACCACTTCAAAATATAAAATATGTTTCACTAACTGACTATGTACATATATATAGGATGTACACATTATGTTAATGTTCATTTTTTATTATAAAAGATATACTATTAAATATAATCTGGTCCTTTTATCTTACTTTGTAAATGTACCTTTCTGCCAGTTGTGAACAAAGGACAAAAGATTCTTTGAAAAAAAAACATCACATAAAATATTTGGTTTATTCAAGTATATGAGGTAAGGTTTCTATTAAAGCATCAAATTAACTTAATTTTTCTAAATTTCTATTGTTTCATTTTCAGAAATTCATAATGATATTCTGTTTATTTTTACTGTTAATAAGTATGTTTACTGATTATTTTTTTCAATGTTCTTTTTTTCAAATATTTCATTCTGTCCCCTTTTCTCTTTCAGATATTTTTATCTATTACTGCTGTGCTGTAATGTTCACATTTTGTTCACTGAACATTAACTTAGCACGATAATTACTCTCAGATACAAATTATCTTTCACATGCCTGCAAAAATATTCAGCTTTTACATAACAAATGAACAAGAAATGTTGAAATGAGTCTACTTTTATTATGTGGTGCATATAATAATTTACTGGCCACATGACTTCAAAGTCAGTCTTATTTCCTGGACCCATTCCAATAAGGAATTGACAAATTTCTATTTATTATCATCGGATCAATGTTGAGTGCAAGAAGAAATGCTTACATCATTAGGGGGAGGGTATAGCACTCACAAACATGTTTAACCCCGCCACATTCTTTAAGTGCCTGTCCTAAGTTAGGAGCATGTAATTTCAATGGTTGTCTTTGGTTCATGTCTGTCATATTTGTTTTTTGTAATTGTATTGTTATTAATCAGGCCATTAGTTTTCGTTAAGGTCTTTCCACTCCGTTAGGAAAGACCTTATTGTTTTTCTAATGTTTTTTTTTTTTTTTTTTTTTTTTTTTTTTTTCTTCCAACATTTTTTGACATGGCCTCCCTCGTTTCTATTGGAGTTATCAAGACCAAATATGGACCATCGATAGACCTCATCATGATGTATTACCAGATGAGGCTGTGTAGGATTTCATCATCCCTTTAGAAGTTATCTCCCTTTTTATGGTTTTTTTCGACATGGCCCCCTCGTTGTTTTGAAGATATCATGACCTTATATGGACAAAGGTAGATCTCAACATGATGTATTACCAAATGAGGCTGCAAAGATTTCATCATCCCTTTTGAGAGTTATGTCCCTTGAAGCAATTTCTTTTATTTGCATTTTATTTAAAACTGTTAGAGATACAATCGATTTGAAAACGGCAACATGTACAAGAACAGAGGGCAATGTTAATAAACATAAACAATTATTTTGTTATCAACCCTTATAAGGAGTTATTTCTCTTTAAAAATTATACACAATTTTTGAAAAATCTATTTGAGAACCGGAAGTCGTGAAACTTGGGACCTTCACCAACAATCTTTAATTCACTTGACCTTTAACTTGCACCCAAGGTCAAAGGTCACTGAGTGCAAAAAAAATTACGCTGCAATTTCAAGCTTACATATTAAGAAAACGATAAGAGTTTGCTGCATACATACTGTGTATAAAATGTTCCTCTCGACGAGCTCTACATTTTATTTATTAAGCTCATAAACCGTCCGACCGTCTGTTCACAAGTTACTGACGAGATAATTCTTAAAAGTATAGTATTGTGTGTATATCTTTTTAAAGGTAACAGATATCAACCTACTGTAAATTGCAAAGATGATCAGTATTTAAAGACCTTCAATTTGAGGTCAACGTCAGGTCATGATGAAATTTTACCTTGACCTTCAGTGTACTATGACCTTGACCTTGTGACATTTGAAAGGTCAAGTGGTCCTGAGTTGAATGGTGGTAGTCCCATGTCTCTCGACTTCCGGTTCTCAAGTTTGGTATTGCATCATATATTTGATGATTCATTGTGACCTTGATGAACTATGGAATTGTCCCAAATTTTTGTCTACAATGTTGTCCTTCAACTGCAGATCATTTATCATTTAACAGATTTGAAATATCTATTGTCGTTTTAGAGATAATGCAGTTTGAAATTTTATGAAGGAGGCATGTATTTCTGAATCAACAACAGCTTTCCACCTGGAATTTTCAGAAATTGAAGACTTAAACATGGTTATATGTTTGACTAGTTATCAAAAACTTTCAATAAAAAATTAAAAAAAATCAATTTGAAATTATCATCTTTTACATTGACTTTGTAGGTTTCATAAGTTCTATTTATATAATTGATATTGCACCATTTTTGACACTTTGCCAAATGCAGTCATTATGTACATCAAATTGAAGGTCTTAATGAGCTCTACTCAAAAATGAAAATTTCAAACCCCTTTTTCATCCCAGTGGGAAGGGTGGGGTCATTTAGTGCAAAAAATTCAAACTTCTCAGATGGTTAGGTTGTCGCATATCAAATGAAAGTACATAAAGAGTACGTTTCAAATATCAAATTGACGTCCCCAAAAAATGGGTTGGGTTGGGTCATTGAGTGCAGAAAATAAATTGTCTTCTAAGGTAAGGTTGTTGTATATCAAATGAAAGGTCATAATGTGTACATTTCAAATATCAAATTCCTGTCCTCTAAAAATGAGGTGGATGGGGTTATTAAGTGCAAAAATCAAACTTTCTAGAACATGGTGTTGTCGCATATCATATGAAAGATCTTCAAGTCTACATTACATATATCATACTTCCGATATCAAAAATGTAGGTGGATGGGGTCATTAAGTGTAAACAGTGAAAATTTTCAAAAGGTATGCTTGTCGTGTATCAAATGAAAGGTCTTAAAGAGTACATTACAAAAACATCACTTTTACAGGAAAGACCTTTCAATTGTTTTACAAACAATTGAGATACTAGTTTGAATTGTTTCACTTTTTTCCAAGCCTTTTATTGCTGACTTTATCGTTTGTGTTTTTCTCATTGTTGAAAGCCGTACAGTGATAATTGCTTTTTCCATATCATTTTAACTGTAGTGGATAATATACCGACTTCAGATCATACCTGAGTTACTTGGTCCACATCAGGAGCTATCTGGAATTGTTTAGGAATCTGATCAATCTCTCCTGAATTGCTAGATGGACAGCCATACAGTTCTGAAAATTTAATAAAATGATTGGAACTTAGCACAGGTAAATTTCAGGTAATACTCTGAAGCGAACACAAAGCCTGAAAACTTGATGTTTACGTTTGACGCTGGGAGCATACCTATGACGTCACATTATTTAGATGCCAAAGAAGACAAGATTGTTTTTGACAATGTTTGATTGATTTTCTTTTTATGAACCTTTCAAACCTAAATATTGATTAAAATGGACTAATTCGTTTTTATATTGCATTAAAATAAAACTTGGTTTTACTGTCACAAATATCAATTTACCTAGCTCCGCTATGCGTTACTAGGTAAACTTTAATTGTGACAATAAACCTAGGTCTAAGGTAGGCCAAGCTTCAAATACAATACAGTTATCTGAATAATGAAACCATGAATCTGTCAATAACTGTAAACAAATCAAAATTAGTAGAAATCAATTAGTACCTGCAGTGGTTTGATTCATTTAGAATATGAACCAATGACCTCCAAATTTTGACAACTTGAACAATGTACCAAGAAAAGAATTTGTGTGCGAATTTAGAATTACTGCATGTACCATACCTTCATCTCCTGCTGTATCAGGAGGCTGTGTTTTCATTGTGAAAATCCGTCTTATTTTACAATTAGCTGACACTGTAATAGACTCGATAGCTTTGTATGTTTGTCCTCTCCATATCTCTCCTACCATTGATACCATATCGATACACAAATTCAACCACTACAATAAATGAATTGATGCTACATTAAAACGTTATGCCTTTTTCTGCTAAGCAAAAATTAAAGGGAAATATCCCATAATACAGTTTATTTGCAGCTGGGTTCTAATTTGCAGGAGGACTCTAAAAACTTAACCAATGCTTGTCTGAGAAGATGAACCCCCACCCCCATAAAAAATAATGGACCTACAATCACCTCATGTGTACCTTCAACAGAGAACCTATTTATTCAAATTCTGCAAAAAATGTGAATTCATAAAACTTGTTATACAAACAGCATTGAGAACACCTAATTTTTTACAGATTTCAAAATTCTGACACTTAAAATATGTTAATTTAAAAACAAGCCTAGCTACAGATTTTTTTAGGAGTATCCCAACTTGAAATATGCACATATGTGTTACATGCATCTAGAAAAATAAAATCTCTATCATGTTTATGTTTAGCATAATTTAAAATTCAGTTAAATGTAGAATCATAAATACCTTTTATAAGAGAAATACTTCAGAATTTATTATTAGTTTTAAAAGCATAACATAGGAGGTTCATGAAAACAACTTTATTTTATTCTAAACTTTTTTGGTTACTTAATATAATAAACAATTCCCTTCAGTTTCAGATGAACAGATCTATATTAAAGTATTCAGTAGATCTTTTCTATACTTGATCTACTAAAGGTAAAGTTGAAGACATCCCTTTGGAAGTTTTATGGGAGCCGGGAGCCATCGTGAATTGGTTGACCGTTATGAAATATCTGTGTCAAAGACGTCCACATGTATGTTTGTCTTAGTTATTCTAACATCCTTTTTCCCCCGATTGTAACATCACAGAATGAGACTTAATACCAAACTTTTACTTACCATGAGAAGCATGACAGGTGGTACATGTAGATCTGCCTACCATTCTGGAGATCACTTAGTTTTTGGTGTGGCTTGTGTTGCTCAGGCTTTAGTTTTTTATTTAGTATTTTGTAAATTGTAGTTTTTCTTTTAGTTGTTTTTCATTTTTGCAATGATTTAGTGGGCATCTCTTTGAATTTTGAGATTTGATTATCACTTCGGTACCTTTTGCCTCTTTTTTTAATAGTTAATGTTTTTATCCTTATAATGATTTTACCTTATGTTTTTTCATGATAGTAAGAGGAACTCTGGCATGTAATGATGCTGCTACTTGGGTTTCTTTCTGTGTTGTAGATAGGAATAGTCTTCTTTTATTGTTACCTAAATCTGTAACACTGCAAGAATATTCAAAATTCAAACATTACATACATGTATACAGTTAGTTTGAAGTCATGGAAAAGACAAAGCAGCCTACAAAAGGGACACTGATAAATATAAATTTGATTCTTTTGGAATTTACAAACAAATTTTAATGGATGAATAAATCCTAAGCAGCTCAACTTATCCTGTGTTATATTTTCCTGAAAAAGTATGATACATGTACATTCTTTCATTTCTTGTTTGCAGTACTGTATTATATACAACTTGCCACTGCAATTTGAATTCAGGAGTAAAAAAATAGTATAATATACACCTTTTTAGGCAATAATTTTCTGTTAAAACTTATTCTGAAAACAACAATGAAAACTTACCCAAGTTCTATCAAGAAGTCTTGCCCTTTACCAACAAACAACTGTAATATCAGGTACCTCTGTATCAGGGTTACTGTTCATAGAAAAGATGAGTTTGTTCAATAAGGAAGATCATGTAATAATCAAAGTGCTTGTGAGCACTGAAGGGTAAAGATCTAAAGAATGATCACGTCACTGCACTATTTTGTTTGAACCATGAAAGGTAGAGATAAACCTTGGAAGATTTAGATATCAAGTGAATTACCATAGGGTTTTAATTGCATTTCATGCAATCTTTACCCAAAAATCTACTAGACTTAGCAATATTTGTCACATAAAGGACCAAAAACAACTTCAATCCTGTTTTTTTTCCTTGTTTATGTATACATATTATCAATGGTTCAAACATGACAAAATGGCTGCCACTTATTGAGTAGAATCATTTACCCCTCATGAGAACTTAAGCACATTCTTTGTTTTTATTTGGATGGGGAGTAGCTGATATTGATCAGTTTTAAATTTTCTGCATATTTTTTTTGTTGATCAGTCACATCACTATTTTCTTTTGGAAATGTTGTTTGTCCTTTGATTCAAAGTGTTTTTCCTTAATGTATGAATATAGTTATGTAAAAAAAAAAATGTTAAATAGTGGCATAATATTTTACTCTGTAATTTACTGCATGACAGTGGCAATCTATGTGGAGCAAATACCAAGATATCAAAGCTTTATACCAGGTAACATTGAGTACGATGGTTGAAATTCACAATTGGGGCAATCTAGGAGGAAATACTCACTTGGTGGAATCACCATGATTGTTGATCACACACTAAGAACAAACTTACGGGATTGTTTTGGATCCTTTGGTATCTGTATTTTTGTAGTAGCTGGAGTTCCCTCAATATAAAACACATAGCTCTTCACTTCTTTTTCATATTCCTGAACAATACAGAAGTTTAACATTGCATAATTAATGATACATGAAATTTGTTTTTTTTTTACCAGGGAAACTCCTCAATTATGTTAACATAATTTACTAGCTAAAGAACTGAAAAAGTATTATTCTGGCTAGGTATGTTTTTTTCATGTTTTTGTCATAAATTTGTTGAAAAATCCCCAAAATGACAATTTCCAAAATCAGCAAACTACTTACAGGTACATGTATTATTCCATTAACTTGATAAATCATAAATACCAAAATTTGAATTTTACATGTTCAAGACTTTTAATAAGAGAGAACTCATATCACTGCACTTTCAAAAGTCACTGATGCAATTAACACTTAATATGAAACCCTAATCTTCTTATCAAAGATTGAACTAAGTTGATTCAACTTGATTGGTTGAAATTGCTCAGAATGTTTTTAGGATAAGATTTAGAAAAAGTCAATGGATAGCCAGGAATTTTTAGGCAATGATGGCAGGCAGAACAGTGCAAGACTGGCTTAACACTAGTTTTCTAGTACAGGTGAGCCAAACAATCATAAAATTCATTACAGCTAGATTTGCTGCTATTTTAATGCAGAAAAACATGCATTCTCGTTTCATATTTTCATATCATATCATTGATTTAATCAAGGCTGTGTTTACTTTCGAACAAAAATTTTTTTGGCAACCATTTTTCCTTCTGGAAGACAGACTATAAACAAATAAAGGCAACAGTCATTTAACGATGTACAAACTTGTAAATCGATTAAAAAGATACAAATCAACAATCAGTAACTGCATTTTTCTTCAGAAAACCTGATTAAAAACTTAAAAACTAAGAGAATAGCATAAACTCCAACATATATATACCTTTTTAAATCCATTACTTGGATATTTCCAGTTTGCAAGGGAATCTTTGCCTTGTGGTGTTAGAACTTCAAAGTACGGTCCTCCCTTAAAATGAAATAAAATCATCAAGGAACATTTTTGGCATATAAATATTCAAAACAAAATAAAATTCAACAAATAGTTCATAGAATATCATATATATCTTTTATCGGTATTGTTGCACTAATCTAAAAGACTTTTATATTTTTTTGTTTGTTTGTGCTGAATTGTTGTTAGACAATCTGATGTATTCAATTTGCTGGTTGGTTGTTTTCTATAGACTCTAATATATAATTATTCTTTTCATATAGATACTAAATATCATTTGGGTATACAGAATACACATCTACCAAGTAATGTATAAATAAACTGTTAACACAGAGATATGTCTCGCCTTTTTGTAATTTCGATAATGAAAATGTTGAAATTAAAATAGCAACACTTTAACATGTAAGTTTTTGCAAATATTCAAAGTCAATGAACCATGACTGAAGGTACATGGCTAAACAATCTCCATGGAAATGAGATGTGCCAATGCTAATACAACTGCATACCAAACACCATTCACTTATCATAAGAAATTCCCTTTAAACAAACCTAAACACAAACTAATACATGTAAACTAAGCAAAATTTTAAAGTCAATAGACCATAACTGAGGGGGTGGGGCCAAATAATCTCCTTGGTAATGAGATGTGCCAATACTAATACAACTGCATACCAAATATTATTGACCTACCACTAGTGGTTCCCCATAAACTGACCTAATCACAAACTAATACATGAAAACTAAGCAAAAGTTTCAAAGTCAATAGACCATGACTGAGGGGGCGGGGCCAAATAATCTCCATGGAAATGAGATATGCCAATGCTTATACAACTGCATACCAATTATCATTAACTAAGTTACTTGCCACTAGTGGTTCCCCATAAACTGACCTAATCACAAACTAATACATGTAAACTAAGCAAAGTTTCAAAGTCAATAGACCATAACTGAGGGGACGGGGCCAAATAATCTCCATGGTAATGAGATATGCCAATGCTTATACAACTGCACATCAAATGTCATTGACCTACCACTAGCGGTTCCCCATAAACTAGAGCTAATCACAAACTAATACATTGTTGACACCACCGCCACCGACGGAAACAGCATACCTATGTCTTGCTTTTTGACTCCGTCAAGGCAAGACAATAAAATAGATGCAATGGCAGTAATGCTTAAGAAATGATCGGATGGTGACAAGCACATATTTCTGTATAATTTCTTAATTATTTAACCATTATGATAACATTAAATGGTATGTAGTTTTTTTATAGATGAAATAGCTGTAACCATTTGGTATTCAAATAATTTAAGACAATTTGGGCAGCAGAATTGCAAAAAGTTAACCTGAGTTAACAATGTACTACATGATACAAGAACATTTTTTTCCATTATAATAATCCAAGATGCAGCAAAAGAAATGTTTTTTGTTTTAAACAATAAACTGTGAATAAAAGTAGATATACATATCAGTGTTCTCCAATGGCATTTAATAATGGTGCTATCAGAATAGATTTTATATTATAATGTAATTAAACAGTGGTGCTATAATTTTAGGGAAACGTTGCTACATGTACACATATTTCACATCCCATGGTGATACATATATGCATCTATTTAAAAATACTTGGGAGACACATATATATGCATGTAATCAATAAACATATGGCATAAAGATTAGCTAACATGAAGAGCCCACAACATGCACATGGAATCATAATAGATATGTAGTATAGGTTATAAAGGACTTGTGGGGCAATAAATTGTAACAAGTCCCGATGTTTATCCTATAAGGTAACCCTTTCTCCTATTCTCTCCAGTCAGGGTGACATTTTTGCCATAACTCCGAATAAAACAGACCAGTTAGGCAGTAGTGATGCACACCTGGCAGACTTAATACATTTATACATTCAAGAATAAATACTTAAAGAGTTTACAGTTTACAGTTACTAAATTTATGGATATACATGTACATATTTTAAATCTATTTATGTTCTGTTTTAGTTGATTTTAGTCTCTGATGCATGATTTTTTATTATTAATTGTTTTGGCTTTTAACTAGCTGTCAGTAAATGCGAGTACTCTCAAATCGTACTTTCTTGTTTATTTGACCTGTTGATACTAATTGTAATGCTTTTTTTTTTTTTATTTAATGTTATTCAGGGTTATATCTGGTCTATATACCAGCTTTGATAAGTGTTTGGTACTAATATAAATTTCCACTTCGTACTATGAACATCAAAATTATTTATTTTGTTAAAATATTTCCTTTCTCTATTGTAACTGTATACGTATACCTAACAAGAAAATTATTTTATTTACCTGTGTTTAAAGTTATTGCAAATGGCTGATATTTTTGTTCGAGCATATTGTTTTTCTTAAATTGTTTAACATTTCATACCGATATAACATGTCACTTTTATTATTCTTCCCTTAGTTTATTTATTTTGAATTTGCATTGTATCATAGGTCAAATTTATTTGTTCAGTGTATGTTCAATGGTGTTACTATGTCCTTTGATTGAGTTAAGCTATTTCAGTTGATATTTTATAGTGTGTCTTTCTATGTTGTGATGTTACACTATTGTTTCAGAAAAAGGGTGAAGGTTTGGTACCATTAAAACATTTAAACCCGCTGCATTTGTTTGCACCTGTCCTAAGTCAGGAATCTGATGTTCAGTAGTTGTCGTTTGTTGATGTGGTTCATAAGTGTTTCTCGTTTCTCGTTTTTATATAGATTAGACCGTTGGTTTTCCCGTTTGAATGGTTTTACACTAGTAATTTTTGGGGCCCTTTATAGCTTACTGTTCGGTGTGAGCCTAGGTTCCGTGTTGAAGACCGTACTTTGACCTATAATGGTTTACATTTATAAATTTTGACTTGGATGGAGAGTTGTCTCATTGGCACTCATACTACATCTTCTTATATCTATTGATGTTTAAATTTCATGTTTTATATAAAACATCAGAATTTAAGAAACTGCCAATTTTAATGTAATCCAATAACGGATTTTGATAAGTTCAAGATTAACATTTCATGAAGCAAGCACAGTGTTTTATATGAAATAAATCTCCTTTGGCGCGAAGATGCAAATAATTCATTATTGGCACAAAATTGGTTTCATGGAATACACAGCATCATTCTGTTCAAATAATAAATAAATTTAGCTCTATTTGGGAGTAATTGGGCAGTATCATAACTCTGGCAGGAGAGTTGTTGATAAAGTTACATATACATGTATATTATCCTTTATATCCAAAAATACTAATATATGCCAATATCAGTTAAATTTTGAAATGAGACTTCAATAACCCATTTACATGTAGCGTGTTGTTTGTAGAGCTACAGTATTCAACCAACTGCTTTGCCTACATTGTGCCTTGATTAGCTTCCTGTTATAGCCAGCATAATTTGTCCTTGCTTACCAAATTATGTGCCATGTTTTATTGCCTTGATCAAGTTAGTGGTATTACAATAGGTAGATGTGCAGGTTATTTATTGTGTTTTACTTTTAACCATATGTGGTCTGGATAGGCAGAAGGTGGTCTGGATAGGCAGAAGGTGGTCTGGATAGACAGAAGGTGGTAGACAGAAGGTGGTCTGGATAGGCAGAAGGTGGTCTGGATAGGCAGGTGGTCTGGATAGACAGAAGGTGGTCTGGATAGACAGAAGGTGGTCTGGATAGACAGAAGGTGGTCTGGATAGGCAGAAGGTGGTCTGGATAGACAGAAGGTGGTCTGGATACACAGAAGATGGTCTGGATAGACAGAAGGTGGTCTGGATAGGCAGAAGGTGGTCTGGATAGGCAGAAGGGTCCATTTGGGTTTATACCACTATGGTACTGTTGGAAAGACCTACAGCAACATTCTGGCAATATAAACTCATTCGGGTTTTTTGTATCTCTTCTGGATTTTTCCTAAACATTATATAAACATGTTATATAGGAACATGGAATTTCCTGTAAATTTGAATATCTGATTACTCAAAAGTATTATGCTAAATAAAACAAACATGCACCTATTGCTTTCACAAGCTCAAGGTACAAATGTAGGACCTGGCTCATTTTAAAATATTATGAGCGACTGGTCCCAACTTTTACCATGGAAGACTTTTAGACCACAGTCATTTAAGACATACTTCAAGTTTGGGCATACTTTATAAAGTCTTTTCGGCCATGGTTTTTATTGTTTAAATATGAAGGCAAGAAAATATAATTGCTTAATAAGCATATGTTAAGAAACAAATTTCTTTGATATACATGTACATGTATCTAAAGTACAAATCATGTTTTTATAAAGTAATTGTTGAGAAAATACCAAACAATATAACAATAAAAACAGCAGGACCCATGCTGAGTTCAAGCTGATACAAACTAACAGTTGACAATGATTGATGAATATGTTCTTTCAAAAATACAAGCTGATTGAGTAGCCCTTTCAATTACCAACCTTGCAGCATAAATGGAACTATTTGTTTGAACTAAAAGTTAGTAATAAACACTAATTTCTGTTATTTCAAAATTTATTTCATGTTATAGATGACTTTTGAATTCGTGCTATTTCCCATAAATTTCCTATGTCACAATGCTTATGTTATTACTTCACAGAAAGAACCAATTGTTCGATGACATTGTTTACGCCAATTGTCCTCGGGTCAACCAGAGTAACTCATTCATAAAAAACAACTTGAGATGAAGTATAAATTCACAAACTTGACAACTGTTACCTTAGTGTCCTTTCAGGAAAACACAAGTTTATACATTAGTATATAACAGAAATAAATGTGGATAGTGTCCACATGTGGACACAGATGATGCCCCCACTTGCATATCATATAGTTATAAAGAAACATAACTGAAGAACGGTAAAAGTGATGCTACCCAAATTTGAACTTGATCTGAGTTTTGTAGTAATAAGCATTGTGTGTAAGTCTCATAACATTTGGTTGAGGCTAACTTAAGTAGAGAACAGAAACTAAAAATTCAGCAATTTTTCTATTTGTAAACACGCATAACTCTAGAACGGTTGTATATAAGTTTTATAACATTTGGTTGAGACAAACTAAAGTTAGAAAATGGAAACAAAAAATGTGTACTTGATCTTAGTCTTGTGGTAATGAATATTGTGTATAGGTTTCATAATGTTTGGTTGGGGCAAACTTAAGTTACAGAATGGAAACTAAAAATTTTGCAATCTTTCAATTTATAAAGGGGCATAACTCAATAATGGTTAAAGTGACACTACCCAAATTCAACTTGATTTGTGTTTTATCAGAGGAAGTCAAAATTAAACATTGCATTGTATAAAGCATTGATTGTAGTTAATTCAACTATAATCATGGACAAAGGAAGATAACTCCAATTTTAAAAATTACTTGATATTTAGAAGAAAATAAAAATTTTGCAATTTTTCCATTTATAAAGGGGCATAACTCTAGAACGGTTAAAGTGACGCCACCAAAATTCAAACTTGATCTGTGTTTTGTGGTAATAAGAATTGTGTATAAGTTTCATAACATTTGGTTGAGGCAAACTTAAGTTAGAGAACGGAAACTAAAAATTTTGCAATTTTTCCATTTATTAAGGGGCATAACTCTAGAACGGTTAACGTGACGCCACCAAAATTCAACTGATCTGTGTTTTGTGGTAATAAGCATTGTGTATAAGTTTCATAACATCTGGCTGAGGCAAACTTGTTAGAGAATGTAAACTAAAAATTTTGCAATTTTTCCATTTATAAAGGGGCATAACTCTTGAACGGTTAAAGTGACGCCACCAAAATTCAAACTTGATCTGTGTTTTGTGGTAATAAGCATTGTGTATAAGTTTCATAACATTTGGTTGAGGCAAACTCAAGTTAGAGAACACCGTCAACGGAAACCAATTTTGGGACGTACATACAGACGGACAAGGGTAAAACTTATTGCCCCCACCGCTACGGCGGGGGCATAAAAAAATTATCCCACACCTTTGTCTGACTATGTCCGTCCTGGTTGTGTGGCAGAAACGACGTCTAGAAAGCACTTTGAAGAGCATTTTAAAAGTGATATATAATATACATCTGCTAGTGAAACTCACACAAATTTGCAATATTTTCGACACTATTGTGAAATACATAAAAGAAATAGAGAGTGCGTACCTGGTATTCGTTTTTGTACATTTTGCCAGTTATATTTCTGCTATAGTCGCCGTCAGCTGAAATTCGTAGCGGTTATCGGTAAAAATAATTGAAACTATCAATCGCGTTCACTCGAGATATAGTTTTTCACATTCCATTCAAAAATCGCAATAAGAAAAACCACTACTGGCCTACCTTTTAAGTGATCGTACTGTAATAATCCTGACCTTCACATTTTCCTAGACGATTTTGAATGGTGGAATCAGCCATTGTTTTTACCGGAAGTGTTGCCGTGGAGTTCACGTTCAGTATATTTACATGATTTTCGGGCAACTCGGGTTTTCTACAGTTGCAAGGTAAGACCCAAAGACATATATAATAGCAGACGATAAATAGCACAGAGAACAAGACTTATAGTGTTCTGCTCTTTATAAATTGTTCTTTCATTTTAATTAAGATTTATCTGCTACATACAGAAAATATGCCTCCAAAAATCAAGAACTTAGTAAAAACAATCAGGTATATAAGTGATGAATCAAAAACAACAAAGAACACAAAATTGTCAAAAACAAACACTGAAAAGAAAACTGTCAGTTTATTCATACACATATATTATGATAATTTTCGGTTCCTGAACTATCAAGACATTAAGGGGGCACACCAGCAAGGCAACATAAGAAGTGTATGGTGTATGGTGTATGTGTTACCCACAAACATGTATATTTAGCTCCTTAATCTGCTTCTAAACTTACTTGCTGCAACACATCATTGGGCTTCATTAGCCTTACTTGAAGCTAAACCAGTCTGCATGGCCATGGGTCTGTAGTGATGAGAAGGTGATAAAAAGGACAACTATATATTGTTGTGTTTTGAAACATAAAATGATGTCACCCATGAAACATTTAAATATGAAAATATCAGTGGCTGATCCATAAATTTTCATAAGTGGGGCCCACTAACTGCCTAAGAGGGGCCGCTCCAGTCATGCTTCAGTGATTCCCTATATAATCAACCAATTTTTCCAACAAAAGGGGGACTGGGCCCCCCTGCTCAATCCGCCTGACTATATACCCTCCTTATGGACAATATTTCACTATTAAATTCTGTCCATGACAATATTTTCCATGAAACAATGTTTGAATAAACTGTTAACACAGAGATATGTCTCGCCTTTTTGTACTTTTGATAATGCAAATGTTGAAATTCAAATAGCAATACTTTATCATGTAAGTTATGCAAATATTCAAAGTCAATGAACCATGACTGAAGGTATATGGCAAAACAATTTCCATGGAAATGAGATGTGCCAATGCTAATACAACTGCATACCAAATACCATAGACTTATCATAAGTCGTTCCTTTCAAAAATCTTAACACAAACATTGACTTGTAAACTATGTAAAAGTTTTAAAGTCAATGAACCATGATGAGGGGTGGGGCTATATAATCTCCATGGAAACAAGACTTGCAAATGCCAATAAATTTGCATACCAAATATCATTGACTTAACATTAGTGGTTCATCTTAAACTGACTGAACATTGGCCTACCATTAATAGTTCTTTTGAACTGACCTAATCACAAACTAATACATGTAAACTAAGCAAAAGTTTCAAAGTCAATTTACCATGACTGCGGCGGGACCAAATATTCTCCATGGAAATGAGATATGCCAATGTTTCCCCTTGAACTGACCTAATCACAAATTAATACATGTAAACTAAGAGTCAAAAGACCATGACTGAGGGGGCAGGGCCAAATTTTCTCCATGGACAATGAGATGTGCCAGTGCTAATACAACTGCATACCAAATATCTTTGACCAACCACTAGTGGCTCACCTTAAACTAGACCTAATCACAATCTAATACATTGTTGATGCGGAAACAGCATACCTATGTCTCGCTTTTGACTCCGTCAAGGCGAGACAATAAAACTGTTAAAAGTCCAGAACATTCCTGCATATATCTATGTAAAGTATTCACTTTCCCAATACATTCATAAGAAACATCTCAAGGTTAACATCAGTGAATTGTACCTAATATTTATTTTAATCATAGGGACATGGAAATACCTGACATACCTGTGTCCAGGCCACCTTCCGATTTTATTAGTGCTCTCACAGGTACAATTCTTCCGAGATTTTTATAAAACTTATAATATACGTTAATATCAGCAATATCTACTTTTTTTAAACAAGTTATGTCCCTTGGAAATATAAAATATGTGCAAAGCGGGGGACATTGGAACTCTGTTCTTTTATTTAACTTTCAAATGCATGTAACATTTTTTTCCTATAAAAAAATAATGAGATGTGGTATGATTGTCAATGAGACAACTATCCACCAAATTTCAAATTGAAGTGGATGTAAGCAATTACAGGCAACCATACTGCATTCACCAATAGAAAACCCCATACTGTAAAGTTAGCTATAAAAGGCCCCGACATGAAAAGTATAAACAATTCAATGAGGAAAGCAAACAGCCTAATTTATAACAAGATTTGATTTTTGATTTTGGTATTTCAACGCCACTTTTAAGCACCGCTTTTGGGTTATTCGTGGCGGCCAGTTTTATTGGTGGAGGAAGCCGGAGTGCCGGAGAAAACCACCGACCTTCGATAGGAAAACTGACAATCCTAGTCAATTAAGATTGAAGTCGAGTGCACCTGCACGAGCAGGGTTCGAACTCACAACCTCAGTGTTGACTGGCTAGTGATTACAGTAGTAACTACTTAGACCACTTGGCCACCGAGGCCCCCTTTATAACAAGACAATTTATGAAATACATATATCAAACTACAGGCTCCTGACTTGGGACCGGCACATAGAGAATGTGGCGGATTAAACCTGGGACAGCTGTGTAACAGCACAACACAAGAACAAACTATAAAAAAATCAGTTGAAAACACACGAGATCAATACAAAGCAGAAAAACATCAAACAAAAACAATTATAAAAGGGACATAACTCAAGAACTGTAAAAGTGGCGCTACCCAAATTTGTACTTGATCTGAGTTTTGTGGTAGTAAACATTGTTTATAAGCTTCATAACATTTGGTTAAGGAAAACTTTGAGTTAAAGAATGGAAGCGAAAAATTCAGCAGTTTTTCCATTTGTAAAAGGGGCATAACTCTAGAACGGTAAAAGTGACGCCACCAAAATTCAAACTTGATCTGTGTTTTGTGGTAATAAACATTGTGTATAAGTTTCATTACATTTGGTTCAGGCAAACTTAAGTTAGAGAACAGAAACCAATTTTGGGACGTACATACATGCAGACGGACAAGGGTAAAACTTAATGCCCCCTCTGCTACGGCGGGGGCATAAAAAAAAACAGACAGAACATGGACGTATACATTTGTGCTTACTATAAAGTATAATGCAAATGTTAAAAATACTTGAAAACAAGTAAACAATGCAAAACATTCAAAATCAATAATGGAACCATGACTAAAGGTGCTGGATATAAACAATCTCCTTAAAATAAGAGATGGCAATCCTTATACAACTGCACACCAAATATTGTTTTCATTCAGAATTGGTATCATTTAATCTGACCTAAACACATGAAACATAAACAGACAGACGTGGATAATTCTATGTCAAATTAGATATATGAAAATATGATAATGGAGAATTAGATTTGATGTTGTATCTATTTCTAACTATGACACTGCAATACATCTCTTAATTTCAATTGTGATTAAATATTTGATATAGCCGTTTCCGACACAGAATCAATGTGGTCTTAGAACTTTAAAACTTGAAATTGTACATTTTACCTATTAGTCCAATCTCTAAAATTGGAAAATAAAATAAATATCTAAAATTAAATACATGGTTTATAGAATCAGAATATAAATAAAAGAACCCCAATTGCAAGAATTCAATTTTTATGAAATCAAACAATGTGGACCTTAATTTGGATCAATTCAAATACTGGGCCCAAAATCCAAAAACACAGTTAGAGTCAACATATAAAAGAAGCACAAGAATTCAAGACTGGCCCTTTATAGCTTGTTGTTCGGTGTGAGCCAAGGCTCCGTGTTGAAGGCCGTACATTGACCTATAATGGTTTACTTTTATAAATTGTTATTTGGATGGAGAGTTGTCTCATTGGCACTCACACCACATCTTCCTATATCTATTTGAACTAAACTACCAGTACATTGAAATTGGTCAGGAATAAGCAATCTATACAAAGTATAAGAAAAGTATTGTTTTGGTCCCTTTTCCCTAGATGGTAAGGATCATAACCCCCAAAAACAATCTCAACCTTCCAATTAAGGTATGGAACCTTGTGGTACAAACTCATAGAGATCCATAGACAAGTTATTGTCCTGAAACAAGAAAAATTCTTGTTTTTGGCCAAGAATTCCTAAACAGTTAGGACAATAACCACCAAATTCAATCCCAACCTGCCTTTTGAAGCTCAGACAATGCTGACAATGCTATAACATTATCAAACACCAAAACTTCAGGGTTATAAAAAAAGCCATGTGACCCAAATTTTTATGACTGGTATATATTTGAGAAATTCATAATTTAAACTACATTTTAGCAAAATATTAAAAATTCTTTTGATTTTAATTTAGACTCCCCCCACCCATCTACCATCTACATTGAAAAAGCTTTTTTTAATTTTGGTTTTAGAACAAAACTTTTTACAACTTACAAACAAATTAAATGCACATCTAAATATTATGAACCTAAACTATGCTAATTTTGATTGGCATTCTACCCATCATTTTTGCTATTTTTGCATTTCCAAACTTGTTTACATAACAAATATGCAGAAGGTAAAAATTGAACACTAAAGGCATCCTGCATCCATGATGCTGGGTCCTACAAATGATACACATAATACCAGATAATATCAGCAAATTTAAACCTCATCTTTATTCTACTACATTTTTAGACTTGAAATTACAGGGGGGGGGTATTTGGCCTATGCAATGAAAAATGCAAATAAAACGCCCACCAAATAACAAAACAAAACAGAATAAGATGAAAAACCATGTAAACCTCAAAATACAGTCTCTTACAAAAGATAAGTGTCTAGACCATAAAAATACATAGCATGATATATTAGCTTTATATGATATAAGTAAATGCATGTACTATCCTCAACTTCAATATTAAATATAACTGGTATCAATCTTATTCCATATTTATGCTCTGTCAATTTTTACTTTCTTCACACAAAAACTTGAATCTAATCTTAGTTTGGATTACCTCCCTTTGATCACTATTCAAGCGTTTACTTTCATTTGGTAATGATTAAAATTTGGGACAGTATTTCACCATACTTGTTTTATCAACAATTTAAAATAAGACATCCTTGAAACATTAGTATAATTTTGTTAATCATTTATTTATTTTGCAGACAAAGGACTTGTTGAGAAAGTTATACAACTTCTTCATGATGGAAAAGGGTATGAAGCGCCCATGGGTGCTTCAAAACCCAATGAGAAGACTGGTGAAAGCAACAGGTAAAATTAATTAGTTTTTAATTTGAATTGAAAAAAAACAAAACAATTTGACATTTCATTAGCACACTTAGTGTGTGCAATGGAATCATAATTTTATGAATAACAGCAAGATATGAAAGTGTTGCTCCTTTTCGAAAATTGCATATTTCCAAGTGTTTTATATTTTTCTGTTTGGTATACTAGCATGTACATGGCATTCTTTTTCTTTAAAAAGAAGAAATGAAATGATTCAGTATTATGTTCCACTAAATTATTATTCTAACAATAAAGCCATTCTAAAAATCCATTCTATATAAAGACTAGACAAGATATAACATATTTTATGTTTCACCAGCAAAATTCAGCCAAAACAAAAGTGAGGGAAAATATGTTGAAAGTCTTAAATATTGATGTCTTGTACACATAATATACACACACACACATATATATTATTACAGGTATGACAATGACAGAAACAAGAAACATATTATTATCAGTGAATAACAAAAATGAATTGATGTTTTGTACATATAAAATATACTTTTACATGTGCATATATATATTACTGCAGGTATGGCAGAAACACTGTTTTCAGTGAATAACAAAAATGTGGTCTAATTAGATGAACACTATTAATCTGAAATGTACATATAACGATCGTTCTATACACCAAATATATTAGTATATAATCTGAAATGTACATATAACGATCGTTCTATACACCAAATATATTAGTATCTGAGAGACCTACCAAATCAAGAAATCTTAATGTTGACCAATGAACCATACAAGAGTGCACACACTGAAATGTCTCGCCTTCTTTACTAATCATTGATATTATGTTGATAGTCCTAAATATAAAGCTTTATTACAACTGTCACATAAACTTAACATTAACCAAGTAAACTAAACACTGACCAATGAACCATGAAATTGAGGTCAAGGTCAGATGAACAATGCTAGGCAGGCATGTACAACTAACAATTCTTCCATACAACAAATATAGTTGACCTATTGCTTATAGTTTATGAAAAACAGACCAAAACACAAAAACTTAACGCTGAGCAATTAACCTTGAAAATAAGGTCAAGGTAAAAAAAAACCTGCATGACTGACAAATAGATCATAAAATATTTCCATACACCAAATATAGTTGAACTATTGCATATAGTATTAGAAAAAAAGACCAAAACTCAAAAACTTAACTTTGACCACTGAACCATGAAAATGAGGTCAAGGTCAGATGACACCTGCCAGCTAGACATGTACACCTTACAATTATTCCATACACCAAATATAGTAGACCTCTTGCATACAGTATAAGAAAAAAAAGACCAAAACACAAAAACTTAACTAGAACCACTGAACCATGAAAATGAGGTCAAGGTGAGATGACACCTGCCAGTTGGACATGTACACCTTACAGTCCTTCCATACACCGAATATACTAGACCTATTGATTATAGTATCTGAGATATGGACTTGACCACCAAAACTTAACCTTGTTCACTGATCCATGAAATGAGGTCGAGGTCAAGTGAAAACTGTCTGACGGGCATGAGGACCTTGCAAGGTACGCACATACCAAATATAGTTATCCTATTACTTATAATAAGACAGAATTTAACATTACAAAAATCTTAACTTTTTTCAAGTAGTCACTGAAAATGAAAATGAGGTCAAGGACATTGGACATGTGACTGACGGAAACTTCGTAACATGAGGCATCCATATACAAAGTATGAAGCATCCAGACCTTCCACCTTCTAAAATATAAAGCTTTTAAGAATTTATCTAACGCCGGCGCCACCGGATGACTATCCCTATGTCCAGCTTTCTACGACAAAAGTCGCAGGCTCGACAAAAATAAGGTCATGGTAAGATAAACCCTGTATGACAGACATGATCATTCATCTTACAATCACATTACCAGAATTTAATTAATACCTATTTATCCATACATTTACATATATACTTTTTTTGTTTGTTTTTTTTTATATTGTATGGTAAACATTTGTTTAAATCATTTGCAATTAAAATTACAGGCATTAAACAGTCCACACTGAGACAATACATTAATGGAAATGATCCTGTGCAGGATGTGGTCAAGTCAATTCACAAGGCTTATGTCCAGAAAACTGTCAGCAAGACTCAGAAGGTGGATGATTTCGACAAAGGTGTGGTGAGGAGGACCATCTATGATCTGCACAAGAAATCACAGTCGGTGACCATGCCAAAGCTGCAGGAAGCTCTGAAAAAGAAAGACATTGACATTTCCATATCTACAGTGTCGAGAACAGTGCATTTACTGGGGTTTCGTAATTTATTTCACAATATTTGGACTTAATCCAATTTTAAGCCAAAATTTCATATCCTTTATTTTCAGTTATGATCTTTTTTATAATTTGTAATGGAACAGATATAAAACATGCTCGAGTGTATATATTGGGCATTGAGTCTTTATTGTTAAAATCATGGTGCACATGTATAATTTTTGAATTTCAATGCATATAATCAATGTGTTACGTGTGATCCTAGAGCTCCATGAAAACAAAGAATACACTTAAAAATATTTAAACTTAAAAATGTGGAATATGTAAAGAGTTTAAAGATATAAATTTAGTTTCCCCGTTGCTGATACTTACAAGACTTAAACTAATGAATTTCTTTCCTGCATAAAATACACATTGTTGTATTAAAATCCACTAAACTACCAGATACATCTGAAAGCCACTTTACATATATACTCTTGGTATTGCTTAGCTGGCAATATCTATATGGGTGATATTAACAGCCTGAAAATAAAAACAATACATTCATTACTTATAAAAAAATATATCACCAAATGCATTATCTTTTCTTGTAATGTATTGTCTATGAATATATATGAACTTTTTTCAGGTTCTACAAGAATCGTCAAGCAGAAGATTTGTGTCAGAGAGGAGGACATCGTTCTCATGAGAATGACATATCTTCGTAAGATACATAAGTTTAGGCAGCAAGGGCGTCATATTGTATATCTGGATGAGACTTGGTTGAACACCAATCATGTGGTAAAGGGTGACTGGCTGGATGTTCCCAGCACGTCCATGTCTGTCTTTGAGCCACACTGTAAAGGTACCCATCGCAAAGTCCCTTCCGGTAAGGGTACTAGATTAATAATCCTTGATGTTGGCTCCTCTCAACAAGGCCTAATCCCGGATGTGGTCTTATATTTGAGTCGAAAACCAACAGCTCAGATTATCATGATGAGATGAATAAGGAGCACTTTACAGAGTGGTTCAGAGATACACTGATCCTAAACTGCCTCCTCAGTCTGTAATTGTAATGGACAATGCTCCGTATCACAGTCACTTAGATCCTGACTCAAGGGTACCTAACACAAACAGCAACAAGTCAGAGATCTCGGCATGGCTGGAGAAGAGCAATGTTCATTATGATAAGAAAATGAAAAAGACTGAGCTGCTTGATTTGGTGAAGCAAAAAAAGCCTCAACCTAGGTATATAATAGATGACCTTGCATCAGCTAATGGCCATGAGATTTTACGCACACCTCCTTATCATTGTGAGCTCAATCCCATCGAAATGGTTTGGTCTTACTTAAAAGGCTATGTAGCTAGACATAATTCTAGTTGCAAGAAAAAAGATATTACCCAGCTTTTTTTGGAGGCCAAGTCCCATATCGATGCGGAGCGCTGGGCTAAATTTGAGACTCGCGTGGTAAGGGAGTTTGAGGAAAAGCTCAGGAAACTTGATGGTATCCGGGATGAAGACGTCAATCCAGTGGTGATTGACATGACAGACGATGACAGTGATGACAGTCAGAAGACTATTCCTTACATGATTTCGGAGGGGAGGAGGAGGAATAATGAAAATGGCGTTGACTTTGAGGACAGTGTCCTGATACCATCAATGATGCTGATGAGATTTTGTGCAATACCTGTGGTAGCACTGAACCACCCAAATCCATTCAAAGGACAAGTATATATCCTGGTTTCAGTGTGATACTTGTGATCAGTGGGTACACAACAGGTGTTGCACAAAACCTGCTCTTGCGAGGAATGTCTGTCTTGGTGCTTCTCCATTCTTAACCACGGAACCTCAGTGAACCACTGATTTCGCCAATTGAAGATATGGAACAGTGATGTCTTTCTTTAATGCCATTAAAACAGTTACATGTACATACCCTAATGTCAGTTAATTAAAATGTTTTCTACTATAGGCTATAACATTTTAACGTCAGTCAGGGTAATACTTACACAAGTCGTGCTTATTTCAAGATGTAATATGTAAGATTTAATTTTTTATTAGAGGTTCACTACTAATTCTTTTCCAAAATTTTGATATGAAAGTTTTTTATACAAACCCTTATAATCTCAAGTTTTGGGTGGTCAAAACATGACTATAAAATTGTTATTTCGATTGCTAACATTTTTCAGATAGTTCACACATTTAGTTAAGGTGAATGGATCTCTTAGAAATTTTTTCCAGAAAGTTCAATACCAAGAAAAGGTTGTGATTGATTTTGGGGTTATGGTACCAACAGTTTAGGAATTAGGGGCCTAAAACTAGCATTTTGGTAGTTTCCGGACAATAACTTGTGTGTTAGTGTATATAGATTTCTCAGAAATTGTACCACAAGGTTCCATAACACAAAGGGAAGGCTGGGATTGAGTTTGGGGGTTATTGCCCAAACGGTTCAGGAATTAGGGGCAAAAAAGGGGCCAAAAACAAGCATTTTTCTAGTTTCCAGACAGTAACTTCTGTTTAAGTGTATGGATCTCTCTAAAATTGTACTTCAAGGTTGCATACCACAAAGGGAAGGCTGGGATTAATTTGGGGCTAATTACTCCAAGGGGGAGAGGGTTCAAAAAGTTTGGGGGGATTTTTTTTTTCCAATTTTTTTGGGGGGTTCATATTTTTTTTCTTCAAAATTTTTGAAATTTCAAATGATTGCACAGTATTGCGCAATAGCAAGAAATCTTAAATTGCAAAATATTGCGCAATAGCAAGAAATCTTCAATTGAAAATAAATACAAATCTTTTAAGCAATTTCAATGGGATTGATTTAAAGTCTTTAATTTTTGGGGGTTCTATGTATTACTTTTTGGATATTGGGCCCCATTTTTAAATTGGTCTACATCGAGGTCAAAAGGGTCCGAAATTAAACTTTGTTTGATTTCATCAAAAACTAAATTATTGCAGCTGTATGATATGCTGAATCTTATTGTGCATTTAGATTTTTTTTGGGGCCCTGTTTTTAAATAACTCCATATTAAGGTTTGAAGGGTCTAAAATTAAACATTGTTTGATTTCAACTAATATTAAATTTATGTTTTTTTTTATATGCTGAATCAAACCAAGTTTGTTAGATTTTGGATATCAGACCATTCTAGGTAAATTAAATGTCCCATTTCAAATTTTTAAGATCTTTGACCACATTTATTTTGTGTCAGAAACTTATATTATTTAAAAAATTTGATCACAATCCAAATTCAGACAGTATCAAGCTTGAACATTGTGTCCAAACTTGTCCCAACTGTTCAGGGTTAGACCTCTGCGGTTGTATCTGGCTGCGCTCAGGAAGCATTTTATTTATCATATATTTTTTCTGTAATGCTAAAACGTTTTTGGTTTTGGGATTTCTTTAGGTCACTTTTGGATGAGCTTCCTGAGTATTTATACACTCAAGGTGTAGTTTTGGATGTTCCTGATGATTTAATAAAGATTCAATTCCTTTTCATGTGTGAAACATTATTTTCAATCAATAACACAAGTAAACAGTGTGGTTAATACTCTTGGCAAATATTTCTAAAAGTAATTTTTTTTTTAAAGTACATGTACATGTATCTGCTTGACTGGCAGTTTCAAAACTGATACAGCTTATATGGATACAGTCTGGGTTTCTTTTCAGCTCAGGAGGACTTTCTCAACATACCTTTGTTTAATCTTCAGTTACTGATTCATTGATGACAATTTCTGGACTGTAAGTTGAGTGATTTGCTTACCCATCCTGCATACATCAACATTACATCATTGAAATATAACAAATCAACACCTGATAAACTGTGAAACTTTTCCACCATCTGTGATACATGTATATACTCCAAACATCTGTGATATAAACATTCTAACTTAGCTGCAATCTGTGATATAAACATTCTAACTTAGCTGCAATCTGTGATATAAACATTCTAACTTAGCTGCAATCTGTGATATAAACATTCTAACATAACTACTGCTATTTGTGATATAAACATTTTAACATAACTGCTATCTGTGATATGAACATGAATTTCAAGTCAAATATCTGTGATATATTTATACTGGTTGTACATAATTGACTTCTGTTAAAGATATTTATTTCTAATTATAATTATTGATATATTAATGATATAAAAGTAATTGAATGTTGATGGTTTTGTTGTGGTGTTGGTTAAGTTTTGAATCATAAATTGTTGTTACTATAATCATGCATGTATATTTAATCATTAAATCATAAATGTTGTTTAAACACTCATTATTATCATTTTATCAAACATGCTTTGAAAAACAGCCATTGAAACATATACATGATATAGATGAAGAAGAACATAGAAATCTTGCAAGGTGAAAAATTGAAATTAAGATGAAGAACAGCAACAAAAGTGTTGTTCCTTCAATTTTGATTGGTGCACTAAGAGACTTTATTTTCATTAAAGATACTTTTGTCATTAACATTAAAAGAGATAAAATGCAGGCTGCAGCTTGATACAACCCCAGAGGTCGAACCTAAATAGTTGACATGTACAAAGTAACAACACTTGGTCAGCACCTCATTAGGAACATTCATGCCATTTTGGTTTCATTCCATTCAGTGGTTCTCTAAAAGAAGACATTTGTATGTTTTGTCCATAGGGTCCTATGTTAAACAAAGTCCCCCGCTGGCGCCATCTTGGATGATGGATCGGCTTCAAAGTAACAACACTTGGTCAGCACCTAATAAGGAACATTCATGCCATGTTTTGTTTCATTCCATTCAGTGGCTCTCTAAAAGAAGACATTTGTATGTATTGTCCATAGGGTCTTATGTTATACAAAGTCCCCCCGTTGGCGGCCATCTTGGATGATGGATCGGCTTCAAAGTAACAACACTTGGTCAGCACCTAATAAGGAACATTCATGCCATGTTTTGTTTCATTCCATTCAGTGGCTCTCTAAAAGAAGACATTTGTATGTATTGTCCATAGGGTCCTATGTTAAACGAAGTCCCCCCGCTGGCGGCCATCTTGGATGATGGATCGGCTACAAAGTAACAACACTTGGTCAGCACCTCATTAGGAACATTCTTGCCATGTTTGGTTTCATTCCATTCAGTGGTTCTCTAAAAGAAGACATTTGTATGTATTGTCCATAGGGTCCTATGTTAAACGAAGTCCCTCACTGGCTGCCATCTTGGATGATGGATCGGCTACAAAGTTTCAACACTTGGTCAGCACTTCATAAGGAACATTCATGCGATGTTTGGTTTCATTCCATTCAGTGGTTCTCTAGAAGAAGTTCAAAATGTAAAAAGTTAACGACGGACGCCAAGTGATGAGAAAAGCTGACTTGGCCCTTTGGGCCAGATGAGCTAAAATGGGACCCAAAACCCAAAATCTAAGTACACAGTTAGAAACAGTATATGAAATAATCCCAAGAATTGCTGACTTTGAATTACACCAAATTGAAATTGGTCAAGAAATAAGAGATTTATACATACATGTAGTATTAGATAAAATGCTCCGCTGGGTGCAGCTTGATACGACCGCAGAGGTCGAACCCTGAACAGTTGGGGCAAGTATGGACACAACATTCAAGCTTGATACAGCACTGAATTTGGAATGTGATTAAATATTTGACACAGCATAGGTTTCTGACACAGAATGAATGTGGTCAAAGAACTTAACAATTTTAATTTACCTATTCAAACCATATCATTATTATTTGCTTTTATATATAAATCAGAAATAACCAATTTAAAATGGAAAATTTTAAAGAAAAAATGAAAAAAAATCCCCTCAAATTTTTGAACCCCTTATGATTCATCACCCCAAACTCAATCCCAGCCTTCCTTTGTGGTATGGTACCTTTCAGTACAATTTCACAGAGATCTGTACACTTGAACACAAGTTATTGTCTAGAAACTAGAAAATGTTTGTTTTTGGCCCCAAATTCCTAAACGTTTAGGGCAATTACCCCCAAACTCAAACCAAGCTTTTCCTTTGTGGTATGGTACCTTGCAGTACAATTTCAGAGAGATCCATACACATGAACACAAGTTATTGTCTGGAAAGTAGAAAAATGCTTATTTTGGCCCCTTTTTGGCCCCTTATTCCTAAACGTTTCGGGCAATTACCCCCAAACTCAATTCCAGCTTTCCCTTTGTGATATGGAACCTTTTATTACAATTTCAGAAAGATCCATACACTTACACACAAGTTATTGTCATAAAAATAGAAAAATGCTTGTTTTTTGCCCCTTTTTTGGCCCCTAATTCCAAAAATTTGGAGGCAATTACCCCCAAAATCAATTCCAGCATTCCCTTTGTCATATGGACCATGTGGTACAATGTCAGAGAGATCCATACACTAACACACAAGTTATGTCTGGAAGTTATAAAAATACTTATTTTTTGGCCCTTTTTGGCCCCTTATTCCTTAACTGTTAGTACCATAACCCCCAAAATCAATCCAAACCTTCCTTCTGTGGTATTGAACCTTATGGTAAAATTTCATAGAGATCCATTCACTTAAACTAAAGTTAGAGTCGAAAACCAATGTGTCTTGGACGACGGCACGACGCCAACGTCATACCAATATTCGACCGCAAATTTTGTTTGCAGTCATATAAAAAGTATTGTTTATGGCCCCTTTTTCATAAATGGTAAGGGCCATAACCCCAAAATCCTAACCTTCCTTTTGAGGTATGGAACCTTATGGTACAATTTTATAGAGATCCATACACTTACATGAATACACAATTTATTATTCTAAAACAAGCAAAATGCTTCTTTTGACCACCTTTTCCTAAACAGCTATTACAATAACCCCCATAATCAACCCCAACCTTTCTTTTGTAGTACAATTTCATGGAGATCCAAACACATATACTCTAGTTATTGTCTGAAAACAAAATGTCTTTGGACGACCATGACAACATCATACCATTATCAAAAAGGTGTCAGATGTTCAATCCTTTATTTTGAATTTGAGTTTCCCCCTGGAGAAAATTTTCATGATGGAGAACATTTTCTCAATATTGTATCTACATGTAGCATCTTAATTTGTAATGTTTAAATATTAATAATGTGATGTGAAATATCGATCAATGAGACAACAACCCAACATCATCAACATAGTTGGTAGGTTTAATACATTTTTATTAAAAATTAAAAAAAAAAAAGCCAAAATTACATGTACAGAACAACACAAGCATCATTCTGTGTGTATGTGTTGTGTCAAGAGCCTGTAATTTTGTAGAACTTTGTTGATGTTGCTTTATATCATATATGTGTTTTTTGTCTTGTACATAAACCAGGAGGTTGATTTTTCACATTTGAACTGTTTAACATTCATGACATTTTTCATGTCTGGGTAATTATGCTAACATAACCATGTGTTTTTTTTGGAAGATTCAGAAATCAGTGCATAAAATAAAGAAATTTTATTATTGATTATGTAAGTAAGTTTGTTAATTATGGTAAGTCGGCATATGTGTACATAGTAACAGAGAAAACATGAGCATCATATAAAAACAACTATCCTCCAAGAGACCAAGTGACATAGATGCAAGAAATTATTCGTTCACATAACAGCCTTCAACAGTGAGCAAACCCATACTGCATATTGATCTATAATAGGGGTACAGACAAAAAATGAGATAAGCCCAGTTTTCCATAGATGTATGTGGCCACAAAATGAATACATGCTGGAAGTCTAGAAGAAAGTCTAAGGTTACTGTGGATTCATTTATTGTTCATGTTACAAATTTTTGTCATCTTCGTGGATAGATGAAGTGTATTGACCCAATTTTTTGATTTCATGTTTTTGCTGAGGTTTGCATATACATGTAAACATCAACTTAGTCATGTTAGTGGAACATTCAAATATTGTGTTTTAACCAATGAAATCCATGCATTTGCTATCCTAGCTATAACAATGAATCTACAATAATACAACAAGAATTATATAAAATTAACAATGGTCCTTGTAATTGAGGATCTAGATGGGGTCCTTCAATTCTGTACATAGATATAGGAATATGTTGTGTGAGTGCCAATGAGACAACTCTCTATCAAATAACAATTTATAAAAGTAAACAATTATAGGTTATGTATTTTTTAAATATTAAGGCAATTTTCTCTTTTTTATACGTTTTGCCCATTATTCGCTATTCTTTATTTTTGTGTCCATTGTTCTCTATTCTTTATATTTTTTGCCAATTATTTTCTATTCTGTAAACCCAAAATTACACCCTTGTAAATGATATGCAAGGTCAGATGAACCTAGTCTGACTGACATCTACACCTTATAATATTCATGTACACATGTATTGAGTGTCAGGTTTAATTTTGTTTCTCCTCGGGTTGTATCATCTCTTTAACATTTGTATTAGGTTTTGGATTTTTTAATATTTTGACCTAGAGAATCATTGGACTGACTGAAGAGACATTATGGGCTCTATGTCATAAACTTTTACTCAATGCTCAAAGAGTACAAAATTTGTGATTAAAAACCACCAATTACAGTATTTTGATTGGTTGATTTCCAAGTTCCAGTACATACTATAATCGTGCTCAAAATTTTTATGACCGCAAGGCCTGGGCTACATACAAAAAGTTTATACTGAAATGAACATGACGAATATGAATGTTATGTTAAATAAAGTTTTCCTGCCTGTCAACACATTTATAAAAGTTTCATGTTTTAGGTGAAACCAACATTCAATTTCAATGGCCTCATCATTGCTGTACAAATTCCTTTTGTCCTTCTATTTTCCATGTCAATCAATACAATCCAAGCAGATCACTACTCTTATAATTATAAGATGGAGCTTCTATTTAGCATCTCTCCCAAATTTAGTTTGACACCTTCTGCATTAACGGAAAATATAGCAAATTTCACTAAGTTTTTACTAGCCCCAATCAATTTTAATTGGACTATGACATAGGGCTAGACTGCTAGTGGCAAAATGCCAAGACTTGCCAAAAGAGATTATAATTAATCATAATAATGATCCTTAAAAGCATAAGTTTTAACACTCCCAAAAAGCTGGTGTAAAGTTGTGATACAGCTGTATTAGTAACTGCTTAAATAGATGCCAGGTTTGTTTTAAGATGAACATTTTTTTAAAGATTTACACACAATTATCAACGGTCTGTTGCGTTTGAGTTTCACTTGATATGGTCCACTAAGGTACATGTACATGTTCCGGACCATATGCGTATACTAATATGGTCTGACCATACGCGTATGGTCGGACTATATGAGTATTATACTTGTTTGGTTATTAACAGGCGGACCATACGAGTATTTAGACCATATAGGTATTTTTGAATAATTCTATCTTTCTTTGCAGGAACACACAGCTCAATCTCTGAACAAAAACGGCACAAGTTACCATCTGAATTCTTTTATCTTTTACATATTGTCTTAGTCTTGGTGAATCTGTTATCTTGCATTTGCTAAGAGTCAATTCAAATTGCCTTTATACTTCCAATATTCGTCCGTAAGTGAAACCACATGCGTTTGGGGCATGGATTTTTCTGTTTTCTTAGTGGGTTCAATGACCAAAGTGCCTGTGAGTAAAGCAATTTACTTATTGTTTAACAGTTCATTTAGATATTTCTTGAAGTAATTTTCCAAAGTCAATATACAATATGTATTGCATTTCTTATGGACAAATCTATAATGTCCATGTTAAACTTAAAGTTATTTTACTATAATAATTACTTGTAATATTCACTATATTAAATTAATCATGTAAAATGACTACCATATGATTGAATAAGTCAAAACTTCTTTTTTGAAACTCTTAATTTATGTGACACCTTTTCAACATTCATCGTGTCAATTACCGGACCATATGAGTATATACGCAGATGGTCATGACCATCTGCGTATGGTCCAAATACTCATATGGTCTGGAACATACACAGTTTAAATCACCTATTATTGTCAGGTATCTATTGTCCCTCTATTGTCACTTCAATTACATGTATTACCGGTGGGGAAGTTCTCAAACCTCTTTCACAACTTAGTTTATTTTGGCACCTTCAAGATCATTGAAAAAAAGTGCACTGCAAAATCCTGTTAAGTTGTTAAATTTCAAAAACATAAAATATATTTCATTTTATTTATCTAGGGCATGCTATGCCTTTAAATTTTACAAAATACACAGCTTTGTCTGTACTCGAATAAATTTTGAGGTGAAAATGTAGCCATTTTAGCCAAAGGGTCCACATGAACCTAATGATGACCCCCACACTGCAGGCGATCTGTTCATAAAAACAAATAAGAAAATGACAAATAACGTATTTGATCCAGATAAGTTTAAAAAAATATCAATTTGGTTGAAAATATTGGATAACAATAATATAAAAAAAATTGTTGATCGTTGGCATGTTTTATTCGTACTCGTGATATTATTTGTTGTTTTTTTTTCATTACCTGCAGAAAGTCATAATTATACTTACCTTACATTATTTCATTGTTTCTCCGTGTAAAACATCATTCTGTTGATTTCCGGGTCACATTGAAGTTGTCTTGTCAATTACACAACATGTGTTAGTGTTTACATGCAAAAGCGCGGAAACTTCATCACATCAATGACACGAATATTACCGGAGAGTAACGAATGTTTATGTAAATAAAGGATCCTCATAGAAACAAAGATGGCTGAATTATAATTGAAAACATCCTGGGAAATGTGAAGGTCAGGATTATTACAGTACGATCACTTAAAAGGTAGGTCAGTAGTGGTTTTTCTTTTTGCGATTTTTGAATGGAATGTGAAAAACTGTATCTCGAGTGAACGCGATTGATAGTTTCAATTATTTTTACCGATAACCGCTACGAATTTCAGCTGACGTCGACTATAAAGTTTTTGTCTTCTTTGAGTCTGCATAATGAACTCAATCTGCCCTTTCAAATTTAAGTTTATGAATGGAATCTTATGTGTTATATCAAAAACTAGAAAATGCTAACGTTGGCAAAATTGGGCAAATAAATTTTAAAATGTTTTCAGGTAATTCGGGCACTTTGCATATTTCTTGTCCTCCATTTTGGTTGTCAATGATTTTTGACGAATCAAATTGCGTGTTACAAAGGTAAATGTACGGCCGCCAAAATAAAAATTTATCCAAAATACAGAACTACTATTTCATAAAACGATTATTCAAAATATATTGCTGCTAAATTTATGGATTTCAAAGATTGTTCTTATTCTGCAGTTAATATCAAATACTGAAAATAAGAAGAAAATATACAGTGCATTCTAATTATTCAAAAATCTATATTTAATATCATTATTAAAATTCGCTTCTTAATTTTTATCCAGAATAATCTCTTTTTCAAGTCACACGTGAAAATTTCACAACATTTTTAAATTACTGGTTTAATCCAGTGTCTTAGCATAAACTAACAAACAACATGTCAGGAAGAGAAGGTTCGTAATTTTTTACACATTGTTTCACTGTTTAAGATAACATCATTTTGGAGAAATTTTAGACAAGACCTTCCTGAGCATGTCTTCTGTAAGCATGGTAAGGTTCGTCTTTTTGCTGACGACTGTTTACTTTATAAAACATCAAAAATTATAATGTAAACGAGTCTCAAGCACTCCAAAAAGATCTATCAAACTTTGAAAATTGGAAATCTGAATGGCAAATGAAATTCAATCCTGAAAAATGTTATGTCATAAATATTTCTAAGAAGTCAAAACCTAACTTATTTCATTATAAATTATATTAAAACATAATCATGTACTTGAATCTGTCAAAGACAGCAAGTATCTAGGAGTTACAATAAGCAATGATCTTGACTGGGGCCCCATATTAATAATATAACTTCAAAGGCAAATAAAACACTAGGCTTTTTACATAGAAATATGAAATACTGTACACGTAAGGTTAAAAACCTTAGGTACACATCACTTGTGCGTCCGACTGTCGAGTACTCTTCACCAGTTTGGGATCCATACAAACAAAACCAAATCAACCAAATTGAGCAGATACAACGTAAGGCAGCAAGATATGTGTTTAATGATTATAATGATACATTGTAGATCACCAGGAGCTGTCACTGGTATGTTAAACAAACTTAAATGTGAAAACTTGCAATCCCGTAGAACAAAAGCTAAACTTGTTTTGATTTATAAGATTAATGGGGGGTTAGTTGAAGTCACTAATGACGTCCTGACACAATCTGACAAGCGTACTAGAGGACAACATAAATTTCGGCATATATATACAAATAAAGACTTTTTTAAATCATCTTTTTTCCAAAGCACTATTGCTGTCTGGAACAATCTCCCAGAAGCAATTTGCATGTCACTCTCCCTAGAATCCTTCAAAGGTGGTATCTCTGCCTTAACATTTGAAGGATCCTGTCTGGCTAATTAATTATTGTATTTAAGCCGCTGTACATATGTGAATATGTTTAACATTAAGCTTCAACTAATGTTATTTTAAATTGTAATTGAATATTTTATTTTTGTTATAACACAATTTTCGACCTCCATTTGCATGTACATACGCCACAGTTCTGGGATATTCCACACTCCGGCACTGGAGTTTTTCCCGTACCAGGAAGAAGAAGAAGAATATTTTGCGTATCCCGTAACACTAAACAGTATTTTTATACGCCCGTTTACGGGACGTATTATGGTATACCGTTGTCCGTCTGTCTGTCCGTCGTCAACATGTCGGACATTAACTCAAAAATGCTTTAACCAATTTGCATAAAACTTTGGTGAATTGTTTATATCTATTGACGTGAGCTCCCTTTCGTTTTTTATAAAATTTAGATTTTACGTTTCTGAGTTATGGGGTTTTATTCATAAAAAAAAGGGGGGATTTTCCAGTTTTCAGACAAAAACTTAAAAATGCTTTCAGCAATTCTTATGAACCTTTGGTGAATTGTTTGAATGATTGATGTAAGCTCCCTTTAGAATTTTATAAATTTTACATTTTATATTTCTGAGTTATGGGGTTTTATTCATTAAAAAAAGGGGGATTTTCCAGTTTTCGGACAATAAGTCAAGAATGCTTTCACCAACTTTCAAGAAATTGTGGTGAATTGTTTATATCTATTGACATGAGCTCCCTTTCGATTTTTATAAATTTGAGATTTTACGTTTCCGAGTTCCAGGGTTTTATTCATAAAAAAAAGGGGGATTTTCCAGTTTTCAGACAATAACTCAAAAATGCTGTCACCAATTCTCATGAAACTTTGGTGAATTGTTTATATCTATTGATGTAAGCTCCCTTTTTATTTTCATAAATTTCTAATATGACATTGAGAATAAATTGAACTTTATTTGTTTATAGTCTGACAACAGATTTACTTAGTATTGCGCAACAGCATAGTGTATCGCACAACAGCAAGAAATCTTTAAATTCAATTCATATAACCAATTTCAAGTTCTTTGACTACATTTATTCAGAAACCTATAATATGTCAAATATTTAATTACAATCCAAATTCAGACCTATATCAAGCTTGAATATTGTGTCCATTTTTGCCCCAACTGTTGAGGGTTGGACCTCTGCAGGCGTATTCAGCTGCGCTCAGCGAAGCAGTTTATTTTTAAAAGAGTTATGCCCTTTGAAAATATTGATTATATGGAAAATTGCAATTTATCGCTCTCATTTGTTCAATCCTTGCAAGAATTTTATGAATCTTATATCATAGGTTTATATCAGCAATGTCTTTGACACTTTCAAAAATAAGCTCTGATCAAATATTTTTAATGAGTTATGCCCCTTGGAATTATAAATTATAATGGAAATCACACTGTATTTGCTCTGAAGCCTTCATTCTCTTAAGATATTAATAAAAAGTTTTAAAGCATAGTGTATTGCACAAAAGCAAAAAAAAAACGGTAAATTTTTTTGGGGGCAATTTATAAATTCTTTTTAAATTTCTGTTATGACATTGAGAAGTTATTGAACTTTATTCTTTGAAAACGGGCTTATCATGTGCTCATGGCGCAGCTGTTTATTGTTACGACACATGTTTTGCACATACACATGTACATGTATACATGTTTGTGAAAATACTTTGTAACTCAGATAAACTAAAGTAAGTACGTTGAATAAACCCAAACTACAAAAATGTAACTAAATTGGAATATTTATTTGGGTATAATTTTTTTTTTAAATGTTGCTTCAATTTTTAATTGTGCATGTTGCAATCCAGTTATTTTCTCAAATATTCTCTTCAAATGGGAAGTTATTTTTATACGACCGCAAAAATTAAAAAATTTTTGGTCGTATATTGGTATCACGTTGTCGTCGTCTGAAGACAGATGGTTTCCGGATAATAACTTTAGTATAAGTAAATAGAAATCAATAAAATTTTAACACAAGGTTTATAACAACTAAAGGAAGGTTGGGATTGATTGTGGGGGTTATGGTCCCAACAGTTTAGGAATTAGGGGTCAAAAAAGGGGCCCAAATAAGCATTTTTGTAGTTTCCAGACAATAACTTGTGTTAAAGTGTATGAATCTCTCTGAAATTATGCCACAAGTTTCCATACTACAAAGGGATGGGTAGGATTGACTTTGGGGGGTTATGGATCAAACCATTTAGGAATTAGGGGCAAAAAAAGGGGGAAAAACAAGGATTTTTCTGGTTAAAGGACAATTGAGACAATTTAAAAGCAGTGTAAGGGAGGTAATCCAAATCAATTTAAATAACAATGTTTGATTACCTCCCTTACACTGCTTGTCAATTATGTATTAAGAAATTATGATTGTCTGAGATACTGACCATAACTTGAGGGAAAGAATTATTTTTTGGAATAAGGGAATTTTTCTCATTTCAGATTTCAGAAATTAAAAGAAAATTTCTTCAAATATTTTTTTTGGGGGGGTTAATATTCAACAGCATAGTGTATTGCACAAACGCAAAAAACGGGGTAAAATTTTTTTTTGGGAGGTCAATTCGCATAGTGTATTGCACAAAAGCGAAAAATTGAATATAAATTCAAATCATATAACCAATTTGAAGTTCTTTGACTACAGTTATTCTGTATCAGAAACCTATTATGTGTCAAAATTTAATTACAATCAAAATTTAGACCTGTATCAAGCTTGAATATTGTGTCCATTTTGGCCCCAACTTTTCAGGGTTGGACATCTGCGATTGTATCCAGCTGCGCTCAGCGAAGCAATTTATTAATAATTTTGTTTGTTATAGGTGGTAAGAAGAAGCCCTTGAAGGCACCAAAGAAAGAAAGAGGAGATATGGATGAGGTATGTTGCTTAGGACTGTAGTTAAATGTTTGTGCATCATAGTCCAGATTCTTAAGATCACATTATCAGTTATTATCTAAGATTCATGCTAAATTTGTATATTAAACTTTGAAACGAAATATACAGAATTGACAATGTACATGTAAATATCTGTCTTCACTATAAACTTTTGCAACCATTCTCATTTTTGGGAAAATAAGAATCTATTGCTTTGTAGAAGAAATTCTTGCAGGCCCCATAGTAATTTTACAGTATAAAAATAAGAAGATGGTGTATGATCACCAGAAACCAAATAACTTAGAAGACGCTGTGGCTGAGTGTGAAGAAACTTATATGTGTACTGAAATTCTGTTTTTTTTTTTTCTTCACAGGATGACCTTGCCTTCAAACAAAAACAGAAAGAGGAACAGAAGAAATTAGCTGAAGCAAAAGCCAAAGCAGGAGGGAAAGGCCCTATGGGTAAGTAAATGTTACATGATATCATAAGCCAAAGCAGGAGGGAAAGGCCCTATGGGTAAGTAAATGTTACATTATATGATAAGCCAAAACAGGAGGGAAAGGCCCTATGGGTAAGTAAATGTTACATTATATGATAAGCCAAAGCAGGAGGGAAAGGCCCTATGGGTAAGTAAATGTTACATTATATGATAAGCCAAAACAGGAGGGAAAGGCCCTATGGGTAAGTAAATGTTACATTATATGATAAGCCAAAGCAGGAGGGAAAGGCCCTATGGGTAAGTAAATGTTACATTATATGATAAGCCAAAGCAGGAGGGAAAGGCCCTATGGGTAAGTAAATGTTACATTATATGATAAGCCAAAACAGGAGGGAAAGGCCCTATGGGTAAGTAAATGTTACATTATATCATAAGCCAAAGCAGGAGGAAAGGCCCTATGGGTAAGTAAATGTAACATTATATCATAAGGCAAAACAGGAGGGAAAGGCCCTATGGGTAAGTAAATGTAACATTATATCATAAGGCAAAGCAGGAGGGAAAGGCCCTATGGGTAAGTAAATGTTACATTATATCATAAGCATGATAAGGCAAAACAAAATTTTGTATCTACAGTTCCCTGTTCTACTCTAACTTTTGAGAGCTGATCCTAAATTTATTCCCTCTGAAATTTGCTAGTAAAAAGAGAGTTTTATTGTCCCCTGCATGACTCATTGCGGGGGACATAGAAATACCGGGCATCTGTCCTGTCAGTCTTGTTAGCGCTCTCGTGTGTACAATTCTTGCAAGATTTTTATGAAACTTATATCAGCAATGCCTTGGACAAGTGCAAAAATCAGTGCCGATCAATTATTTTTAAAAGAGTTATGCCCCTTTGAGATGTTAATTATATGGAAAATTACGTTGTCAGCGCTTCTATGTACAATTTTTGCCAGATTTTAATCAAATTTATATGAAGCAGTGATATTGTTGTCTCTTTTCTAAACTACCTCTACCCTTTTTTTTTGGGGAAAAATGCATCATTTTTTTTTTTTGGAAATTGGGAAGTTTTGAATAAGAATTAATTGTACAAAAACTTGAATTGTGAGACATTTTCAACCGAAAATTTTGGGGAGGGGAAAGAAACGGAAAAACGACGGCACTTAATACATTGAAAACCACGTGTGCGACAAACACCATGATGGTTCTAATCAGAAACCTGGATCTCAAAAGCGCTTTCATAATATCAAAATAATAACATGAATACGAAATTTACGTACATTACTACCGATGCCACACCGTTTGGGAAAAATGTACAACATATTGGGAGGAATTTTATGCCATTTTTTTTAGTAATTGGGAATTTTCTCTATGGGAAAAGCCGAATTTCTGGGGTAATTTTAGGCAAACAATATCACTGTCAAGCAATGTCTCAGAAAAGTTTGAAAATCAGTGACGATCAATTATTTTTAAAAGAGTTATGACTATGCCCCTTGGAAATATTAATTATGTTGGAATTTGCATTTTATTTGCTCTCAAGCAATCATTTTTCTAAGATATTTGTAAAAAGTTTTTTTTAGTTATTGCCCATGGATAGATAAAAAATGTGCAACGCAGGGGACATTGGAACTCTGTTCTTTTATTATTTTTGGTTGTTCATGGTTCCATGTTTCATAAAAAATAAATGGATATAATAGTATTTCCATGGCTGTTTAAGGAATATAATCCAGTTGTTTATAAATATAAATGTAAAATGTTTTTAAAAATTTTTGGTCTGTTGCTGCAAAATTAGTTTCTCCTTGAAATTTTTTTTCACATAGACGCTTTTCTGTTTTCTGTTGCATATACATGTAATGCTCCGATCGTAACACACGTGTGATAAATCGATTTGTAAATAAAAGGTCAAAAATTGGGATGTCAACATGCAGTTGTGTCAGCTCATTCCCATGGACAAGTAGCATTGTAGTTATTGAACACACAGTTATCCAAAATGCTTCTCGTTTTAGCTTTGAAGACCTGTTCTAGGATGCAAAAATTAAAAATCTTTCGTTAGATGACCACAAGCACATCAATATTTGTTAGAACCATCTTCATCCCCAATCCTTGTTTCAACAGGCATACAGGGCTTGACATTACCGTTTGTCCGATTGTGCGGGACAAGTGGACACAGGCGTCGGGCAAGTAGATTTACCATACTACTTGTCCGATGGGACAAGTGAAAAATCGATGTCAGATATAAAATAGATCAAATTCAAGACTTGTACATTCCCAAAAAATTGAATGATTGTGAATGATTGTTTTATTGATCATACAAAATGAAATAAATATACATTGATTGAACGTATTTAAACATGCTGGCAGCGGCTGACCAGGGGAATATAAGTAAGGGGGAAAGAAACGAATGTTAATGCTTCTTCTTAGTATAAGCCTCCTTGAATTAGGAGCACCTCCATATGGAGTTTTACCTTAACTTTAAAATTTTAAATTAAGGTATGTTTCATTTGATTTTGCTTTTATGCATAACAATACATTTAAAGAGGTTTTATTTAATAAGATCTATGTATTAAAATAATAAGTTAAGATGTAAAAATTAAAATAAAATCTAAAAAGGCAGATTTTCTCAGTGAAATGTTTTATGTACTTCATGATCATGTATCAATGTATGTAAAATTCAAAATAAAATCATAAAAGCTTGTTTTGCCACCATCAATAAATTAAACAGCCAAAAAAAGGTTGAATTATATACAAGGTGGCCAGGTGTATTTACATCCTTGGTTTAACCCATACCACTACTACAGAATGAATAGTTCATAGCATTAGGAGAACCTAGTGATTTGGGAAGTGATGTCATGATGATTTAATGTTTGACACATGATAGTGATATTGAGTCAGAGAACTCAGTCTTGCAAATAATCTTTCAGTCTGAAATAATAAAATGAATTTTGATGTGGTATTCTTTTAAAATTAGTTACAAACAAATTCATATAGCATAACAAAATGCTCCCATCATTAGGTACAATCAAAGCTCAAGTGCTATTAGTGCATATCATATCATCAATTTGTAAGATTTTCAATTATAAATTCGGACAAGTGAGTTAAGAGTTCGGACAAGTTGATTTTCTTGCAACTTGTCCGAAGGGACAAGTTAGAAAAAATGATAATGTAGAGGCCTGGCATAGACCTATCTATCTTAGATGAAATGAATTGTAAATTCCCATGAACTTTTAAAAAATCACAGAAGTATTTGATTTTGATGAAACCCCATATCCCCTTGCTAGTCTTTTGGCATGCAAGCAGAACTCTTCTCTTGTTAGGGGGAATTTAAAGAGTTCCAACGAGACCAAGGTGATGGTATTGTGATTGGCATACTAATAATAATTAGGGCTGTATAATTGTTTCAACCATTTTTAGTCAAGGTAAAGAGTTTTAAATGCTTTGCAGCTTTTAGGAGCAAAAGGAAAGAGTATTTTGCTCAGTCAGAATAATGCATGTGAATGGGGTGACTGATATTTTAACGGAATATTTTAATACATTGGGATCTACATGTATAGCAATATAACTATCTTGATCAGGATGTTGTTTTAGTACAAAGCAAGAAATATTCACCTCACTCATTATTTTGATCCTAAATATGGATAAATAGTTCCAACTGGGTGTCAGACAGCCAATTAACAATCATTATCATATAATGAAAACAATTTCTATCAAATTTCTTTCAGGGGCATTTTTTTGATACATACACATATTTTAATTTTATTCAACATGTTTCATTAACCTAACTTAGATAATTCCTCTTGTAAAACTGCATCTGCTATATTTCCTAAATATATACAGATATATATGGATTTAAATGAAAATTCACGCAGACAAAGCTTACTTGAATAAAATAACCAAAATTAACTAAACCACAGTGAAACAAGAAAGTCTGGTATGGTACAGGCACCACTAAATCAAATTATATGCATGAGAGAATCTGTTGCTCCTCGTTTTTCTATGAAATAACCCAGTTATAACATGTATGCATAAATTGTACAACTTCTAAATCGCACAATTTAGAACAAAATTATACCTCTCGCTTCACTTGTAGAGCAGTCTCTTAAAAAAAACTCTATCAAGAAAATAATAAAAACAAAACAATTTCGCTCGCTCGCCCCATATTTTTTTGAGCTTTTGTCCAAGAACTAGACATCAAATTAGTGTGGCCTAATGCTGACAATGTAACTTTCTTGCCTGCTATTCAACATGAATCAGGCTCAACATCAACTAAAATGTTTATTTATTCAGATTATGAATATTAACTTTTTCTTCTCTCCAAAAGAGAGTTAATGACTGCAATTTCTGTAGATTTATTTTTCAAAAAATGTATTTTCAGGGAGTAGTGGAATAAAGAAATCTGGGAAGAAATGACAGCTGCTACAACACCAACTGATTTTAACTGACTATTTGATTATTGTTACATGATTTATATTTTCCGTATTATGTGCAATCTTATTGACATTTTGGTTGTAATAATTTCATTACCATAACTTCCAATGTGGTTCCAGCTTTCAGACTTTTTTTTTATCATGTTCTATAATATCTTGTATTTTGAAAAGAAGGTTTAAAAACAATGTCATTTTAAAAGCATATGAAATATTAAAACTGTTTATATATGAAGTTTCAGCATCAAGTTCCCCTGAGAGTGATGTATCATTTCCTGAAGTTGATCACTTGAATTGCTATTTATTGTCATTGCATTTGAAATACGGTTCATATCAGTGGTGCTCTGCCAAAATGATATTTTAATCTGAAATGTCTATATATTTTTCAATACTTTTGAGATGTTTCAGAGTTGTCAGGAAAAATATTGTTAATAAACATTTTTATAGTTGTTTGATGTTTTGAAGAGTATTAAACCATTCCCATTATAAGTAAGGACACAAGTTTTATATAACATGCCAGCCGTGTGTTGTTTGATGTTTTGAAGAGTATTAAACCATTCCCATTATAAGTAAGGACACAAGTTTTATATAACATGCCAGCCGTGTGTTGTTTGTAGCTCATTTTTGTTGTTTGATGTTTTGAAGAGTATTAAACCATTCCCATTATAAGTAAGGACACAAGTTTTATATAACATGCCAGCCGTGTGTTGTTTGTAGCTCATTTTTGTTTGTTTATTTTTGCCATATCAGGTTTTGGTGGATGGGTTGTTCTGTCTAATATTGTTTAAATGATTCCTGTTATCTTTATAAAAATAAGGAAATGTGGTATGATTGCCAATGAGACAACTTTTCACCAGTGTTAAAATGAAGTGGATATAAGCAATTATAGGCAAAAGTTGTCAATAAAAGGCACAGACATGAAAAATGTATTATATTGATCTAAAGATAAGTTAACATCAAAGAGTATCCAAAGTATTGGATAAATGTCTTATACTGTGGATTTATTTATTTTTGTGGATTGAGGAAAAAATAGATATTCGTGGACATTTGATTTTGTGGTTTTGCCAAAGTCTGCATTCAAGCCACAAAAAATTATTTTTCGTTGCAAATTTGAATTTGTGGTTTACTTATACCCACGAAATCCACCAAAATTGGTATCCAACAAATAATAATGATTCCACAGTAGAACAGAAGATGATAAATTTATACTTAAATCCTGGGTTTCTTAACAATATCTTGGTTTAATATTGAAATCCTGGCTCTTGGTTTAATATTGTAACCCTGGTATTTTTATGCCCCCGCAATAGTGGACAGGGCATTAAGTTTTACCCTTGTTCGTCTGAACGTCCGTCCGTTCTTACATCCCGAAATTGTTTTCCGTTCTCTAACTTTAGTTTGCCGCAACCAAATGTCATGAAACTTATACACAATGCTTATTACCACAAAACACAGATTGAGGTTGAATTTGGGTGGTGTCACTTTTACCTTTCTTGAGTTTTGCCTCTTTACAAATGGAAAAAAAATTGCTGAATTTTTCGTTGCCGTTCTCTAATTTAAGTTTGTCTCAACCAAATGTTATGAATCTAATACCATTGCTTATTACCACAAAACACAGTTTGAATTTTGATGGCATTACTTTTTCTGTTCTCGAGTTATGTCCTTTTATAACATTATATGCAAGCAGGGGCATCATCTGTGTCCCATGGACACATTCCCCATTTTTTTTTATTCGACCACAAAAAATTTTTTGGGATCATATAATGGTATGATGTCGTCGTCGTCTGCGTCATTTTCCGAAGACACATTGGTTTCCGGACAATAACTTTAGTTTAAGTGAATGGATCTATGAAATTTTTTAAGAAGATTAAATACCACTAAAGGAAGGTTGGGATTGATTTTGGGGATGATGGTCCCAACCGTTTAAGATTAGGGGCCAAAAAAGGGGCCCAAAACAAGCATTTTTCTAGTTTCAGGATAATAACTTGTGTAAAAGTATTTCGATTGCTCTGAAATTGTACCACAATGTTTAATACCACAAGTAGAAGGTTTGGGATTCATTTTAGGGGTTATGGGGCCAAAAAGGGGCCAAAAACAAGCATTTTTCTAGTTTCCAGACTATAATTTGTGTATTAGTGTATCACAAGGTTCCATATAACAAAGGAAAGGCTGGGATTGAGTTTGGGGTTAATTGCCCTAAACATGTAGGAATTAAGGGCCAAAAACAAGCATTTTTCTAGTTTCCAGACAATAACTTGTGTGTAAGTATATGGATCTCTCTGAAATTGTACTACAAGGTTCCATACTTCAAAGGAAATGCTGGGATTGAGTTTTGGGGTTATTGCTCCAAGGGAGGTTTCAAAAAGTTGGGGGTGGGAGGGGGGGGGGGAATATTTTTTCCCAATTTTTTTAAGGGATTCATTTTTTTTTTCAAAATTTTTTAAATTTCGAATTTTGAAAAGTTTCAAGAAGAAATCTTCAAATGCACAGTATTGAGCAATGGATTTATAAGATCTTGGACCACATTTTTTTGTGTCAGAAACCTATGCTATGTCAAAAATTTGATCACAATCCAAATTCAGACAGTATCAAGCTTGAATATTGTGTCCAAATTTGCCCCAACTGTTCAGGGTTTGACCTCTGCAGTCGTATCAGGCTGTGCTCAGCGACACATTTTATTTTTAAATCCCTTGGTCTAATATTGTAATCTTGGAATTTTTTAACAATCTCTTGGTTTAATGGTCTTATTAGCAAACCAATTGAGTTTGATTTGTAAGAATGGCTTTAAATATTCTGTAAATGTGGTGTTTTTTTTCCTCTCGAAAAAATGTTGAAGAAGGTAATGGTACTACACATGTTCAGTGTAAAGATATGTATCTTTGGGTTATAACCACCATTGCATGTTAACACTATACACAAAACTAAATAGTTAATCCTCCACTAATAGTCCCCAGCACAATGCATTGCAGGGGAATGGTAATATATAAGTAAGGACACAAGTTTTATATAACATGCCAGCCGTGTGTTGTTTGATGTTTTGAAGAGTATTAAACCATTCCCATTATAAGTAAAGACACAAGTTTTATATAACATGCCAGCCGTGTGTTGTTTGTAGCTCATTTTTGTTTGTCTATTTTTGCCATATCAGGTTTTGGTGGTTGGGTTGTTCTGTCTAATATTGTTTAAATGATTCCTGTTATCTTTGTAAGAATAAGGAAATGTGGTATGATTGCCAATGGGACAACTTTTCACCAGTGTTAAAATGAAGTGGATATAAGCAATTATAGGCAAAAGTTGTCAATAAAAGGCACAGACATGAAAAATGTATTGTATTGATCTGAAGATAAATTAACATCAAAGAGTATCCAAAGTATTGGATAAATGTCTTATACTGTGGATTTATTTATTTTTGTGGATTGAGGAAAAAATAGATATTCGTGGACATTTGATTTTGTGGTTTTGCCAAAGTCTGCATTCAAGCCACAAAAATTTGTTTTCGTTGCAAATTTGAATTTGTGGTTTACTTATACCCGAAATCCACCAAAATTGGTATCCAACGAATAATAATGATTCCACAGTAGAACAGAAGATGATAAATTTATACTTAAATCCTGGGTTTCTTAACAATATCTTGGTTTAATATTGAAATCCTGGCTCTTGGTTTAATATTGTAACCCTGGTATTTTATGCCCCGCAATAGTGGACAGGGCATTAAGTTTTACCCTTGTTCGTCTGAATGTCCGTCCGTTCTTACATCCCAAAATTGTTTTCCGTTCTCTAACTTTAGTTTGCCGCAACCAAATGTTATGAAACTTATACACAATGCTTATTACCACAAAACACAGATCAAGTTTGAATTTTGATGGCATTACTTTTACCGTTCTCGAGTTATGTCCTTTTATAACATTATATGCAAGCAGGGCATCATCTGTGTCCAATGGACACATTCCCCATTTTTTTATTCGACCACAAAAATTTTTGGGATCGTATGATGTCGTCGTCGTCGCCTCGTCATTTTCCGAAGACACATTGGTTTCGGACAATAACTTTAGTTTAAGTGAATGGATTTCTATGAAATTTTTAAGAAGGTTAAATACCACTAAAGGAAGGTTGGGATTGAGTTTGGGGATGATGGTCCCAACCGTTTAAGATAAGGGCCCAAAACAAGCATTTTCTAGTTTCAGGATAATAACTTGTGTAAAAGTATTTCAATTGCTCAAATTGTACCACAATGTTTAATACCACAAGTAGAAGGTTGGGATTCATGTTAGGGGTTATGGGGCCAACAGTTTAGAAATTAAGGGCCAAAGGGGCCAAAAACAAGCATTTTTCTAGTTTCCAGACAATAATTTGTGTGTAAGTGTATGGATCTCTCTGACATTGTACCACAAGGTTCCATATAACAAAGGAAAGGCTAGGATTGAGTTTGGGGTTGATTGCCCCAAACATGTAGGAATTAAGGGCCAAAACCAGCATTTTCTAGTTTCCAGACAATAACTTGTAAGTGTATGGATCTCTCTGAAATTGTACTACAAGGTTCCATACTACATAGGAAAGGCTGGGATTGAGTTTTGGGTTATTGCTCCAAGGGGTTTCAAAAGTTGGGGTGGGGGAATATTTTTCCCAATTTTTTAAGGATTCATATTTTTTTCAAAATTTGAATTTTGAAAAGTTTCAAGAAGAAATCTTCAAATGCACAGTATTGAGCAATGGATTTATAAGATCTTTGACCACCTTTTTTGTGTCAGAAACCTATGCTATGTCAAAATTTGATCACAATCCAAATTCAGACAGTATCAAGCTTGAATATTGTGTCCAAATTTGCCCCAACTGTTCAGGGTTTGACCTCTGCGGTCATATCAGGCTGCGCTCAGCGACACATTTTATTTTTAAATCCCTTGGTTAAATATTGTAATCTTGGAATTTTTAACAATCTCTTGGTTTAATGGTCTTATTAGCAAACCAATTGAGTTTGATTTGTAAGAATGGCTTTAAATATTCTGTAAATGTGGTGTTTTTTCCTCTCAAAAATATGGAAGAAGGTAATGGTACTACACATGTTCAGTGTAAAGATATGTATCATTGGGTTATAACCACCATTGCATGTTAACACTATACACAAAACTAAATAGTTAATCCTCCACTAATAGTCCCCAGCACAATGCATTGCAGGGGAATGGTAATACTGGTCTTGTTCTTTTAAGTGCTCTCAGGTGTACAGTTCTTGTCAGATTTTTTCAAACCTATCTTAAAGGTTTATATTAGCACTGTCTCGGACAAGTTCAATAATCAGTGCTGATCAACTATTTTTAAAAGAGTTATGTCCCTTGGAAATATTAATTATAGGAAAAACTGCATTATTAAGGCCTTCACTTTTATTTATAAAAAGTTTAAGGAAATGATCTTTTATTGCCTTTGGACAGATAAAATATGCACAACGCAGGGGACATTGGAGTTCTGTTACTTTATATAACAGGATTATAACAGGATACAATTCTCAAGAGTCAAGTCAATCTCTCATCTTGTCAACACAATATGGAATAGTCACCTTGGAAACTCAAGAACAAAATTGAATGGTCTATCTTCCACTTAGTCAACGCAAGAGATACAAAATTTGAAAAATCATCTTACTTCTTTTCCCAGATTTTTGGTGGAAGAAGACTTCAAGTCTTCTGAAGGCCTATGGTGCCGACTTTAAAATCATTGAACCACCTCCGTATGCCGCATCCGTTTCTGTGTATTACAATTTCATAACAACTTCCGATTCTTGACACCGATTTTTACACATGATTAAGCATCTGAATCATTTAATTTGTAAATTAGGATTAAAAACAATCACTATCGTTAATATTTACCCTTTTATTTATGTAATTTATTAGATTTCATCTCATCTACATGAACGTTATTTGTTTACTTGTAACCGGATGTTTTAATGTAGATATTTGTAGTACATGCGTGAATTTGGTATCGGGACAACTCGCCCTGTTTACATGTTCGCCCTTGGTCTGTTCGTCCTGAGTTCTTTCGCCCATATAGTACGTTCACCCTGTGTTCATTCTCTTCACTCTGTATCTTACACAACGTTTTATAATACGTCCTTGCATTTATTAAAAATATTGATATTAAGGGTATCCTTTAAAAAGCTCTAAATCACGATTTAGTGAAAATCATCTGTTCCTTATTTTGTTCCCAAGGTAAGACAATAGTGTTCAGCCAATCAAATTCTGTGTTTCTCATGATCAAATTAATAAGCCAATCAAAAACGTTTTCTCTGAAGATTATTCTAACATGCTAGATTTTGAACTTGTGTTGTTTTCATCTAGTACTTTAAAAAAATACTTTTAAATAATACAAGTGAAAACAACTCCGTTTCTACTTGGTGTTCCTAATTGGAAGGAAATAAGAAGAAGAAGTTGTAAAATCGTGAACATGGCATGTGAATTTTCATCTGCAAGGAGGTTCTTACACAGCTTAAGGATAAAAGCATGACTGATTGACCAAATTCAATGATGCAGTACTACCAAAAGATAATAAATAGTATTTTTTTCACTAATTTATTGACACTATACTTTTGTAACATATGTTATTTTGTATTCAATTAAATCATTTAAAGCACAATGTACTATTCTTTTTCACAAAGACAAACAAACAGGTTGGGACCCCACCCCATCCCCACCATTATGAGTGGTGTCCCTTAAATGAGGGACTGTCCCTAAAAAGGGTCATTTTACTGTTGAAAAAAAGAAAGAAAATTTTTAGATTTTAACTCAAAAGTTGGAAAATTCATTATATTTGGAACAACTTTTCTAAATGAGGGTCAAATTAATAAAGAAGATATAAGTTTAGAAACATCACAAAATTCTTTTGACATGTTTTGACACTTTAATACTTGATAGATGCATAGTTCTTGGGAAAAGTTTCATCAAATAATATGAATATAGAGGTGCTCATTTTTTACAGTGGGTTGTAATGTTCTTCTAATGAGGGTGACACATCTTTGCATAATTCAAAATTGGAAATTTCAACAAGCATCTAATATTCTTACACAAGAAAATAAACCCTGGTCTGCTAGCTACATGTTCATCTTTTCTACTGATTTAAAACTTAAATCATGCAAACAGACTTAAGAAAAAGGCATGTAAGCTCATCATACAAATATGACACTTTTCAAGACAATCCAGATCATGCAAAATACTTCGCTCAAAATTGTAACCTTTAAAATTGTTGTCGCACACTAAAACCCCATGGGAAATTTCAAAAGTTGGCAGGTATGTAACAAGTCTTACTATTTTTATGCCCCATTTATGGGCATTATGTTTACTGGTCTGTCCGTCCGTCCTGCTTCAGGTTAAAGTTTATGGTCGTGGTAGTTTTAATGAAGTTGAAATCAATCAATTTGAAACTTAGTACACATGTGTTCCTTATGATATGATCTTTCTAATTTTACTGCCAAATTAAAGATTTTACCTAATTTTCACGGTCCACTGAACATAGAAAATGATTGTATAGATTGGAAATCCATGTACTTATGACACATTCTTGTTTGAAGAAAAAAATACATCATAGCGATAATGGAACAAAGCAGGCTGGGTTAGTGGGGCTGCTTTTATGGTAATTCAAGTTACCTTTAATTTATTCACCTTCTTCCACCTCAGAGCTATCAGCTCTTTGATTTAGAAAACTGAATTGTTACTCTCCATCCTGTCAACACAGAACACACAACAAATTAGTTACTGTGGATTCATTATTATCCATGGGATACCAATCTTTTGATTTGGTGGGGATAAAGGTGAACCGTGAAGTAAAATGTTCAAACGAAATACAAATTTTGTATGTGCTAGTATATAGAATTTGACAAAACCACAAAATCAAATCCACAAAAATAAATGAATACAGTAGTTCGCCTTGTTTTTATACAACCGCAAAAAATTTTGCGGTCGTATATTGGTATCACGTCAGATTGTGCAAGCGTCGTCCGAAGAACATTTTGACCAATTTCAATGGGGTTTTATTCTTGAACTCTTGGAGTTCTTTAATATGCTGAATCTAATCGTGTATTAAGTTTTTGGATTTTGGGCCCGTTTTAAATTGGTCCACATTGAGGTCCAAAGGGTCCAAAATTAAACTTTGTTTGATTTCATCAAAAATTGAATTATTGGGGTTCTTTGATATGCCGAATCTAACTGTGTATTTAGATTCTTAATTTTTGGTCCCGTTTTCAAATTGGTCTACATTAAGGTCCAAAGGGTCCAAAATTAAACTTAGTTTGATTTTAACAAAAATTGAATTCTTAGGGTTCTTTGATATGCTGAATCTAAACATGAATTTAGATTTTTTATTATGGGCCCAGTTTTCAAGTTGGTCCAAATCGGGGTCCAAAATTAAACTTTGTTTGATTTCAACAAAAATTGAATATATGGGGTTCTTTGATATGCTGAATCTAACCATGTATTTAGATTTTTGATTTTGGCCCGTTATCAATTTTTTCCACAGTGAGGTCAAAAGGGTCCAAAATTAAACTTTGTTTGATTTCATCAAAAATTGAATTATTGGGGTTCTTTGATATGCCGATTCTAACCGTGTATTTAGATTCTTAATTTTTGGTCCCATTTTCAAATTGGTCTACATTAAGGTCCAAAGGGTCCAAAATTAAACTTAGTTTGATTTTAACAAAAATTGAATTCATAGGGTTCTTTGATATGCTGAATCTAAACATGTATTTAGATTTTTGATTATGGGCCCAGTTTTCAAGTTGGTCCAAATCGGGTCCAAAATTAAACTTTGTTTGATTTCAACAAAAATTGAATATATGGGGTTCTTTGATATGCTGAATCTAACCATGTATTTAGATTTTTGATTTTGGGCCCGTTATCAACTTTGTCCACATTGAGGTCAAAAGGGTCCAAAATTAAACTTTGTTTGATTTCATCAAAAATTGAACTCTTGGGGTTCTTTGATATGCTGAATCTAACCATGTATTTAGATTTTGGATATTGGACCATAATAGGTGAATGTCCAATTTAAAATTTTTAAGTTCATAGACCACATTCAGTCTGTGTCAGAAACCTATGCTGTGTCAAATATTTAATCACAATCCAAATTCAGAGCTGTATCAAGCTTGAATGTTGTGTCCATACTTGCCCCAACTATTCAGGGTTCGACCTCTGCGGTCGTATCAAGCTGCACCCTGCGGAGCATTTTATTGGATATTGGACCATAATAGGTAAATTTAAAATTTTTAAGTTCTTAGACCACATTCATTCTGTGACAGAAACCTATGCTGTGTCAAATATTTAATCAAAATCCAGAGCTGTATCAAGCTTGAATGTTGTGTTCATACTTGCCCCAATTGTTCAGGGTTCGACCTCTGTGATCGTATCAAGCTGCACCCATCGGAGCATTTTATTAGAAGTTACTATTAAAAATGCTGATTAAGGTATATTATTGATTATGTATGTCATTTTCTATTTTAAGACTATTATGATGTATTTTAAATGGGTAATTATGGTTGCAAACTCCATTGGAAATTTGAATTGAGATTATGACCATATCTTGAAGGAAAGGGGGGAGAATAAAAAAGAAATTGGAAATTGCAAAGGGGGGGGCAATCTTTTCTTTTCTTGTTCAAATATTGTACACAAAAACATTATAAAGAGAAGATAAACATTGATCAATCTACAAATCTGACAAAATAGAATCAAACATCAAACAGTGGTGGATCCAGGGGGGGTTCTGGGGGTTGGAACCCCCCCTTTTTTTTTGACGATCAATGCATTTGAATGGGGACATATAGTTGGAACCCCCTTTATCCTGGGTTAGAACCCCCTTTTATAAATGGCTGGATCCGCCCCTGTCAAATTGTGTCAGGTTATAATGAGATCATGCTATTCCTTTACTGTGCTTTTTGTTTCGCCTCTCCACAAAGCCACAGAGATGAGACTTGGTTGTGCTGTTTCCTGTGACAGCTTCAACAATTAATTAGTTTGTGATAAGGTCAGTTTAAGACAAGAGTGCACACACTGAAATGTCTCGCCTTCTTTACTAATCATTGATATTATGTTGATAGTCCTAAATGTAAAGCTTTATTACACTGTCACGTAAACTTAACATTAACCAAGAAAACTAAACATTGACCAATGAACCATGAAAATGAGGTAAGGGCAGATGAACCATGCCAGGCAGACATGTACAGCTAACAATTCTTCCCTACAACAAATATAGTTGACCTGTTGCTTATAGTTTAAGAAAAACAGACCAAAACACAAAAACTTAACACTGTTCAATGAACCGTGAAAATGAGGTCAAGGTCAAATAAAACCTGCGCGACTGACATATAGATCATAAAATATTTCCATACACCAAATATAATTGACCTATGGCATATAGTATTAGAAAAAAAGACCAAAACTCAAAAACTTAACTTTGACCACTGAACCATGAAAATGAGGTCAAGGTCAGATGACACCTGCCAACTAGACATGTACACCTTACAATCATTCCATACACCAAATATAGTAGACCTATTGCATACAGGATAAGAAAAACAGACCAAAACGCAAAAACTTAACACTGATCAATGAACCATGAAAATGAGGTCAAGGTCAAATAAAACCTGCACGACTGACATATAGATCATAAAATATTTCCATATACCAAATATAGTTGACCTATTGCATATAGTATTAGAAAAATAGACCAAAACACAAAACTTAACTATAACCACTGAACCATTAAAATGAGGTCAAGGTCAGATGACACCTGCCAGTTGGACATGTACACCTTACAGTCCTTCCATACACCGAATATACTAGACCTACTGCTTATAGTATCTGATATATGGACTTGACCACGAAAACTTAACCTTGTTCACTGATCCATGAAATGAGGTCGAAGTCAAATGAAAATTGTCTGACGGGCATGAGGATCTTGCAAGGTACGCACATACTAAATATAGTTAGCGGTCGTATATTGGTATCACGTCGTTGTCAGCGTCGTCCGAAGACATTTGGTTTCCGGACAATAACTTCAGTATAAGTGAATAGAAATCTATTAAATTTAAACACAAGGTTTATAACCGCAAAAGGAAGGTTGGTATTGATTTTGGGGGTTACGGTCCCAACAGTTTAGGAATTAGGGGCCCAAATAAGAATTTTTCTAGTTTCCAGACAATAACTTGTGGAACGGTGTATGGATCTCTCTGAAATTATACCACAAGTTTCCATACCACAAAGGATGGTTAGGATTGGCTTTGGGGGGGTGGGTTATGGCTCAAACCGTTTAGGAATTAGGGGAAAAACAAGGTTTGAATTACCTCCCTTGCACTGCTTTTAAATTATGTATAAAGAAATGGTGAATTGTCTTGAGGTGATTAGCTGTCAAATTTTTTGCGGTTGTATATTGGTATGATGTTGGCGTTGTCGTCGTCGTCCGAAGACACATTGGTTTTCGCACAATAACTTTAGTTTAAAGTGAATGGATCTCTATGAAATTTTACCATAAGGTTCAATACCACAAAAGGAAGGTTGGGATTGATTTTGGGGGTTATGGTACCAACAGTTAAGGAATTAGGGGCCAAAAATAAGCATTTTTGTAACTTCCAGACAATAACTTGTGTATTAGTGTATGGATCTCTCTGACATTGTACCACAAAGTTCCATACCACAAAGGGAATGCTGGGATTGATTTTGGGGGTAATTGCCTCAAATTTTAAGAATTAGGGGCTAAAAACAAGCATTTTTCTAGTTTCATGACAAAAACTTGTGTGCAAGTGTATGGATCTTTCTGAAATTGTACTACAAGGTTCCATATCAAAAGGGAAAGCTGGAATTGAGTTTGGGGGTAATTGCCCAAAACGTTTAGGAATAAGGGTCCAAAAACAAGCATTTTTCTAGTTTCCAGACAATAACTTGTGTTCAAGTGTATGGATCTCTCTGAAATTGTACTGCAAGGTACCATACCACAAAGGGAAGGCTGGGATTGATTTTGGGGTAATTGCCTCAAAATTTAGGAATAAAGGGCAAAAACAAGCATTTTCTAGTTTCAGGACAATAACTTGTGTGTAAGTGTATGGATCTTTCTGAAATTGTACTACAAGTTTCCTTATTACAAAGGGAAAGCTGGAATTGAGTTTGGGGGTAATTGCCCAAAACGTTTAGGAATAAGGGGCCAAAAATAAGCATTTTTCTAGTTTCCAGACAATAACTTGTGTTCAAGTGTATGGATCTCTCTGAAATTGTACTGCAAGGTACCTTACCACAAAGGGAAGGCTGGGATTGATTTTGGGGTAATTGCCACAAAATTTTGGAATTAGGGCCAAGGGGCCAAAAACAAGCATTTTCTAGTTTCAGGACAATAACTTGTGTGTAAGTGTATGGATCTTGATGAAATTGTACTACAAGGTTCCATATCACAAAGGAAAGCTGGGTTTTAGTTTGGAAGTAATTGTCCTAAACGTTTAAGAATTTGGGGCCAAAAACAAGCATTTTAGTTTCAGACAATAACTTGTGTTCAAGTGTATGGATCTCTCTGAAATTGTACTGCAAGGTACCATACCACAAAGGGAAGGTTGGGGTGATGAATCATAAGGGGTTCAAAATTGGGGTGGGGACTTCATTTCCTTTTTCCTTTTTTTTTTTCTTTTAAATTTTCCATTTAAGTTGGTTATTTTTATTTATATATAAAGCAAATAATAATGATATGGTTTGATTTCATCAAAATTGAAATATTGGGGTTCTTTGATATGCTGAATCTAACCATGTTTTTTTGTCCCGTTTTCAAATTGTTCTACATTAAGGTCCAAAGGGTGCAAAATTAAACTTAGTTTGATTTTAACAAAAATTGAATTCTTGGGGTTCTTTGATATGCTGAATCTAACTGTGTATGTATTTAGTTTTGGATATTGGACCATAATAGGTAAATTAAAAATTTTAAGTTCTTAGACCACATTCATTCTGTGACAGAAACCTATGCTGTGTCAAATATTTAATCACAATCCAAATTCAGAGCTGTATCAAGCTTGAATGTTGTGTTCATACTTGCCCCAACTGTTCAGGGTTCGACCTCTGTGGTTGATTAAGGTATATTATTGATTATGTATGTCATTTTCTATTTTAAGACTATTATGATGTTTTTAAAATGGGTAATTATGGTTGCAAACTCCATTGGAAATTTGAATTGAGATTATGACCATATCTTGAAGGAAAGGGGAGAATAAAAAGAAATTGGAAATTGCATGGGGGCAATCTTTTCTCCTGAAGATTTCAGAAATTAAAAGAAAATTTCTTCAAATATTATTTTTGGCCAAAAAGGGGTGTAAAATTATTTAATTGGAGGGCAACTCGCAACAGCATAGTGACTGTATTGCACAAAAGCAAAAATTGAATATAAATTCAAATCATATAACCAATTATAAGTTCATTGACTGGTTATTCTGTGTCAGAAACCTATTATGTGTCAAATATTTAATTACAATCCAAATTCAGACTTGTATTAAGCGCAAATTTTGTGTCCATGTTTGCCTCAACTGTTCAGGGTTGGACCTCTGCGGTTGTATCCAGCTGCGCTCGACGAAGCAATTTATTACAATATACAGGAAATTTAAAACATACATTTTCAAGATAAAATAATTTTTCTACTGAATTCGCATCTTCCTCAAAAATATTAGATTGCAATATTTTAAAAATAAATTTCATTAATATTGAAGAAATATTCAACATAAAATGTAAACAACACAGAACAGAACAAAGAATAAAACCTTCATTAATCACCTAAACACCAGATGAAGAGTTAAGAGTTCACATCAAAATCTTGGTCATACAAATCAAATGACTTAATAGTCAATCTTGTTCAAATATTGTACACAAAAACATTATAAAGAGAAGATAAACATTGATCAATCTACAAATCTGACAAAATAGAATCAAATATCAAATTGTGTCAGGTAATAATGAGATCATGCTATTCCTTTACTGTGCTTTTTGTTTCGCCTCTCCACAAAGCCACAGAGATGAGACTTGGTTGTGCTGTTTCCCGTGACAGCTTCAACAATTAATTAGTTTGTGATAAGATCAGTTTAAGAAAACCACTAGTGGTAGGTGAAAGATATTTGGTATGCTGATGAACTAGCAATGACCCATTTCATGTCCATGGATATTATTTGGCCCTGCCCATTCAAGTGGTAGGTGAAAGATATTTGGTATGCTGATGAACTAGCAATGACCCATTTCATGTCCATGGATATTATTTGGCCCTGCCCATTCAGTCATGGTCTATTGACTGAAAATTTTGCTTAGTTACATATTAAGTTTGTGAATATGTTAGTTCAAAGGGAACCATAAGTGGAAATTAATGACATTTTGTATGCAGTTTTATTAGCATTAGCACATCTCATTTCCAAGGAGATTATTTGCCACACCCCTCAGTCATGTTGACTGCAATTTTTAGCATAGTTTAGATGTTAGCTTAGTGTTGAGGTCAATTTAAGTGGAACTACTAATGGTAAGTCCATTAGTGGCATAGCCACTAAATAAAATTGCAAGCAGGGGGTCTGGCGGGCGGCTGCTCCTAGAAGTTGATCGATTATAGATAAATTATAGAAAAAAATAAAATTTTATAAAATTATTTGTAAGCACATGCTTACAATGCTACACTGGTGCTACACCACTGTCCATGGATATTTGTATATGCAGTATTAATATTGACAGTTCTCAATTCCTTAGATTATTAATTACCATCCGATTAAAATCCAATGTTTGGATGATTGTTTGGCCTGCATCTTCAGTCATGGCCATGAATAATTGACTTTATTTTACATGTCAAAGTATTGCAATTTTAATTTCAACATTTGAATTATACTATCAAAATTACACACAAGCAAGAAATATCTCTGTGTCAACAATTTATTTTTGTTACTTTCTTGAAAATTATAAAAGAGACCGTTAACAGCAATATAAGATCTATATGTTAGTCCAAATTGATTGCAATAAAGGTGAAAATAAATCAGTTTTGCCAGCTCAGTAATTCAGGCTTTTAATATTTTGTTTTTTATCAGACCCTTTTCAAGTTATAAGGAAAGTGTACCAAGTCAGGAATATGACAGTTGTTATCCATTCGTTTGATGTACGTGTTTGAGCTTTTGATTTTGCCATTTGATTGGGGACTTTCCTTTTGAATTTTCCTCGGAGTTCAGTATTTTTGTGATTTTACTTTTTCAAAGCGCAATCGTTAAAACCGCAGACGAGTTCAATAATGAAAAAAAAACTGAAATGACCGACCATTATTTGGGTGAAATATAGCATATGCAGTCTTGCAGTTGATTGATTAATTGATTATTGGTTGCTTAACGTCTAGTGTAGTCTTGATTGGGTCTTCATATTTATCAATTCCGCTTCTAATTAGTATTAGGTTTTTCACACATCAAAACCTCTAATGACTTTGATAACTAGAAATGTCTGAAATGGGGAACTCATTAACATATCTAATATTGATTTTTGTCCCAAAGATAGCACCTACATTTCTTATCAGATCCTTTTAAAATTTGTATGACAACTCATCTAAACCACGAGAGTTGACCGGGGTATGAAATATTGTCATCCCTGGACTCCTACTTACTAACGTGGAATATTTGTTTGGCTTGACATGATGTAAAATTTGCAAAGCTGAAACCCCGTGTATTGAGCGCAGAAACTTCAATTTGAATAACAATAGCAACAAGTCTCTGATGGGTCCGTAAGTAACTGTTGTAAGTCAAGATTTTGGCCCCTGTTCTGGTGGCAGTCCCATGCACATCTTATTATTGTATAAATTGTTAAATTGTTCTTGTTCTCAATATGCAACCAACAATCCATCCACTCTTCAAAACCTTGAATGAGTCGACAATTAGAAAATATATGAAATGCGAGATACTTTTTTTTCAAGAGACGGACTTTTGAAGATATCTCATAGAAATTCTTGTTGCCAGGATGGTGCCTTCAATTTAAGCTCACCTGGTCAAATCGGCCATTTGACTAAAGTTGTCGTCAATTTGTTTCCCATGGAAACTATATAAGAAATATTTCCTGGGAAACTATAAGATTTCTTGTGCAAAATATCGGAAAAACTTACGCGTAAATAGTACCATCTTACTTTCTATTTCCCTGGGAAACTTTTCATGAATACCAGTTGAATATGTATAGTTTCCCAGGAAAATATTTTTGTTGTCTGTTTCCAATGGAAATTATTCATTTTCGTTTAAGCTATATATTCTTTTTGGCTATTCTTCTTCATAAAAAATAATCCTATATGAGTTATTCCTTTTTGTATCACTGATTGTTCGTGTAATCCTCTGAAATTAAACTTTTAAAGTTCAGATGATTTCAATAAGTAGTATTCATTATTATTTTCTCAACAACAAAGAAGAAGAAGGTCTATTACCTATTTCTAGCTCGTTATAATATTATAATAAATAAATAAGCTTTATTTAGAGTCGGCAAGGTATACAAACAGAGATAACATAAGCTCTAATGAGCTTTTAACCGACATTTAATATTCATCTTTTTGCATTCCTCTGAAATGATGAAGTATTCCGAGAGAGTCAGTGGCAGTGCTAAATCATGATTTGAACTTTTTGTAGTTTTTATACATTTTTTCTAATAACAATGACATTGAATTGTTTTTTACTTAGATAATTTTTATTGCTATATTTTTTTCCAGGATAATTTTCAATTAACTCCTATTACAAAAATCTTTAAACAAGATACTTTATTGTTTATAGTTGTCAGTAATGTTTAGACTAAAAAAATCATACTTCTTGAACCAGGACATCTCATAATATAATATTGTAATATAAGTATCCTGTCAAATGAAATATTAAACCAGTAGCTTGATTTTCATTAGTAGTACTTAATCATGTTGGTAATTCTCTTCATCAGTCCTACCCTATATATGGATAACAATTGAAAATGTATTGTTTTGTTTGGTTTTTTTTTCAATGGAATTTATTCATTGATAATAATTGAAAATGTATAGTTTTTCGAAGAAATGTTTTTCTGGTTGCTAGTTTCCCGGGGAAACTAGTTAGGTATAACCGATGAACATGTATTGTTTTCCAGGGAAATGTTTGTTTGATGATAATAGATTAATATGCATTGTTTCCCAGGGAAATGCTTTTGGTTGTTAAATTCCTGAGGAAAGTAGTCAGGGATAATAGATTAATATGTTTTGTTTCCCAGGGAATTGTTTTTTTGATTGTTATTTTCCCCGGGAAACTAGTCGGGAATAATAGATTAATATGTATTGTTTCCCAGGGAAATGTCTTGTCGTCTGTTTCCATGGGAAATTATACAGTTTCCACTATTATCCATGTATACTATCCCTTTGAAACAGAAAATAAAGACGACATATTTTTGTAGGTTCCCCAGGAAACAAACCACCGAAAACACATTTCTTGGTAATGTATACATTTTCATCTATTGTCCCTGACTAATTTCTCGGGGATGATAACATCCAAAAAACATTTCCTTATGAAACTTAACATGTTCAATTTTTATCAATGAATAAATTCTCCAAAAAAAAAAAAAAAAAAAAAACAACGAAAAACGTTTCTTTGGATTTTTAACTGTTGGAAACAGACAACAAAACATTCCCTTTGTAAACAATGCATATTCATCAACTATCCCTAACTAGTTTCCCTTGAAACAAACCACCGAAAACATATTTCCGTGGGAACGTATATATTGTTATCTATTATCCCTGACTAGTTTCCCCGGGAAACTAACAACCAAAATAATATTTACTTGAAAAACTATACATTTTCAATTTTAATCAATGAATGCATTTCCTTAAAAAAAACACAAAAAAACGTTTCTTGGGATAGCAATACATTTTTATTTGTTATCCATGTATAATTTCCCCTGGACACAGACAACACAAACATTTCCTTTAAAAACAATGCGTATTAATCTTCTATCCCTAACTAGTTTCCCCGAGAAACTAACCACAACAAAAAAAATCCCTGAGAAACAATTAATATTAATCTATTATCCCTGACTAGTTTCCCCTGGAAACTAACAAAAAAAACCCATTTCCTTGGGAAACAATACATATATTAATCTAGCATCCCCAGGAAACTAACAACCAAAAATCATTTCCCTGGTAAACAATATAGATCAATCTTCTATCCCTGACTAGTTTCCGGGGGAAACAAACAGCCAAAAAACATTTCCCTGAGAAACAATACATATTAATCTTTTATCCCTGACTAGTTTCCCCGGGAAACTAACAACAAAAAACCATTTGCTTGGGGAAACATTACATATTAATATATTATCCCTGACTAGTATCCCCAGGAAACTAACAACCAAAAATCATTTCCCTGGGAAACAATATATATTAATCTTCTATACCTGACTAGTTTCCGCGGGAAACTAACAGCCAAAAACATTTCCCTGTGAAACAATACATATTAATCTATTATCATATTTCCCAAGAAACTGACAACCAAAAAAAACATTTCCTTTGGAAAATATACATTTTCAATTTTTATCAATGAATATATTCCCTAGAAAAAAATTAAAGCTTTTCTTTGGGTAATGTTCCGGATCATAAAAATTATGCGTATTTGGATCATACGTGTATGGTCATGACCATATGCGTATACTCATATGGTCCGACCATATGAGTATTATACTCGTTTGGTTATTAACGAGCAGGACCATATGAGTATTTAGACCATAAACTAGGTATTTTTCGAATAAATTCCAACTTCCTTCGCAGGAACACACAGCTCATTCTATGAACCAAAAACGTCACAAGTTTTTAACTGAATTCCTTTATCTTTTAAATATTGTCTGAATCTTGATGTATCTGTTATCTTGCCTTCACCAGAGTCCATTTCAACACTTTTTCGTCCGTAAGTGAAACCACGGGTGTTTGGGGCATTGACCTTTTTTCTTTTTTCTAAGTGTTTAAATTATCATTTCAGAAACAAACTTTCTCCTTATTTCTACTTACATTTGTATTTTCATTTATTTAACGTGCTCTTGTTCCTATAGGAGCAGGAACACATTAAATAACTAAAAACATTCAGAAATATTTAAGAAATTTTAATTTAATAAAAACAAATTAAAACACTAAAATAAATTAGAAAAAAGAGGGTTCAATGACCAAAGTTCCTTTGAGTTAAGCAGTTGACTTCTTGTTCAACAGTTCATTTAGATATTTCTTGAAGTTATTTTTCCAAACTCGACATATTGCGTTTCGAAAGGACAAGTCGATAATGTCCATATTTTACTATAATTCTTACTTGTAAGTAAAATTTAATTTATTTCAATCATAATGTCAGGGTGATTACCAAATGATTGAATAAGTCAAAATTTCTTTTTTTCGAACTCTTAATTATGGGACAACTTTTCAACGTTCTTCATGTTAATTACCCTGACCATACGAGTATGGTCCAAATACTCATATGGTCTGCAGAACAGCAACAATACATTTTCAACTGTCATCCATGTATAATTTGTCTTGAAAGGAGACGACAAAAGCATTTCCTTTGGAAACAATAAATATTAATTTATTAACCTCGACTATTTCCCCCAGGAAACAAACAACCAGGGAATATTTCCCTGGGAAACATATATTTTGTTGTTTGCTTCATGGGGAAATTATACCAATTGAAAATGTAAAATTTCCAAAGGAAATGTTTTTTAATGTTTGTTTCCAGTGAAATTATCCATGCATAACAATTGAATATGTATTATTTTAAATGAAGAAACGTTTTTGTGGTCTGTTTCTTTTGGAAATAATTCAGTTTCATATGTAAACACGAGAAACGTTTGTTTGCTATTTTTTTCTCTCATATAAATAATGCTAATGATACAAGAAATATTTCTTTCTGTACCACTTCCAAATATTATTAATTATTAGTGTTATCCTCTGAAATCAAACTTAATTTAGATGAATTCAAATAGTTATAGTATTAAATTATTTTTAGAAATCAATTCATTTTCTTTGCATTGTATATGGAGGAAAGTCGTCTTTCTATTGTTTCCCAGGGAAATTCCTCATTTAACAATTAAACAAGATACTCTAATGTATTTATGAGTATAAATCCATATGGTCATGACCATAAGCGTATGGTCCAAATACTCCTATGATCCGGAACATACACATTTTTTCATAAATGTCAAGACAAAAGGAAATATCGTCTTCTCGAATCAGCTCTTAATATAATATTTATTTGTAATTATTCTCCCAAATGACATACTAAACCAGTAGCGTTTAGTTGAGTGGCATTAGTAGTACTAAATCGTTATCACAAATCTCTACTTCTTTCCTACATCATAAATATAAAATATTTGCAGAAAATTACAAATAAGAATATCCTATTTTTTTAAGAAACAGACTATATACAACAGTTCCTTTTAAAAAAAACTACAATTTTGATTATTACCTATGAATAATTTCACCAGGAAAACGACAACAAAAATGTTTCTACGGGTAACAATGAATATTCAATCGTCATCCATATATAGTGAAAGACAAATGCGGAGATTTGTCAACATGATTAAGTACTACATGTACTAATGAAAATCAATTATATGCTGCAGGTTTAATATTTCATTTGAGAGGATACTTATAAGCAATATTATATTATGAGATGTCTTGGTTCAAGAAGTATGATTTCTTTTAGTCTTAACATTACTGAAAACTATAAACCATAGAGCATCTTGTTTTAGGGTTTTTGTAAGAGTTAATCGAAAGTTATCCTGGAAAAAATATAGCAATGAAAATTATCAGGGTGAAAAACAATTAAATGTGATTGTTATTCAAATGAAATGCATAAAAACTACAAAGAGTTCAAATCATGAGATGGCACTGCTACTGAAATTTATCTGACTATATCGGAATAATTCATCATGTCAGTGGGAGACAAAAAAACGAATATAAATTGGTAATAGACACTTTTGAAAAATATACACAAATAAACTACTTCTTTGTTGTTGAGAAAATAAATAATTTCCAAAAGGAACGTGTTTTGTGTGGGAAACAATACAAATTCGACTTTCCTCCATATACAATGTAAGAAAAATGCATTGATTTCTGAAAATGATTCAATATTACTTATTGAAATCATCTTAACTTTACAATAGAAAAGAAAGAATGTGGGGTATTCATTCATGACACAAAATCAGTACATGCACAGCAAAAAACACAAAAAGCACAATCGCTTTTATTGCTGTTCTTCATCTCAAAGTCTTACAACTTACAATTTACAACTCCCGTTAGCGCCATGTGTCGCATAGGGCGCGAATGGAAGCCTTCCATCTGAGTCTGTCTGCTGCTTCTTGTTGTGCTTCTCCCCATGTCCTCCATCCAAATTCTGTTCTTTCCTTGTCTACCATTCGTCTCCAAGTTTCCTTTGGTCTTCCTACATTTCTCTTTCCTGGTGGTGTCCACGTCAAGGCGATTCGACAATCATTCCATGGGTCCATCCTCAGGATGTGACCTATCCAACTCCATCTCCTGGTCTTAATGGTGTTGGTGATGCTGTACATGTTGGCTCTTTGCAGCAGTTCTGTGTTGGAAATAAAGTCATAGTGAGGCATTCAACACTGAGCAAAAAATCTCTCACCTCACTGCAAGTTTAAGACGGCCCGATGCACCGCTTTGAGCGGAATTCTTTGCAAACTGACGATATCATCACGCCACAACTGTGTGTTAACTTTACAACTTTACAAGTTTAATTTCAGATGATTAAACGAACAATTAGTCTCATATAAGATTATTTTTTTTTTATGAAAAATAATAGGCAAAAAATATATATCTTTTTACGAAAATGAATAATATCCATAGGAAACAGACAACAACAAAAATATTTCCCTGGGAAACTATATATAATCAACTGGTATTCATGAAAAGTTTCCCACGGAAATAGAAAGTAAGATGGTACTATATTTCGCGTAAGTATTTCCAATATTTTGCACCAGAAATCTTATAGTTTCCCAGGGAAATATTTCTTATATGGTTTCCCTCGGAAATGAATTGACGACAAATTTAGACAGCTGCATATGAGCTATTGACACCACGTGTCGTCCGTGGTCTTTGTAAAAATCTTTTCTAAAACTACAGGGCCTAATGTTAACAAGTTTTACCTGAACGTTTCTTTAGATATATAGTAAGTAAACTGTATCTTGGGTTTGATCATTCAACGAACATGACCACTGTTGCTAAAAAAAAAGGGGGGTCAAACTTCAATTTGTGGCTCATATAAAAAAGAGGAGTTTGAGTAAAACTGACTTTGTAAAAATGACCAGCAGGTAAAGATATATCTACCGTTGAATGACAAGTTGTTGCCACTAAAATGTCAATTTGTAGCAAATTTCAGTTTTTGACTATTGTCTTGAAACTATTATAGTGTGTGTTGGATAGTAGGGGTCCACGTCTATTTTTTTCTAGAAACTTACGTAGAAGGGCTATGTATCCTTGCAAAAAAATTTATTCTTGGTATCTTATCTTCAGTTATTTGTCCTCAGTAACTAACCGCCTCTGTGGGTGTGATCACGGTTCTCCAACATTTGATAATTAGACTAAAACAACATTAGGGATTAGGGGGTCCTCTGAAGGACTGCCATCTTGATATTTACCTGTAATTCATCTGTTCTTAACTAAAATATTGTTAAAAAGGGTATTTTTAAAAGTTATAAAGTTGTATATTAAAACATTGACATTTTTTTTTACAATAATTGGTTTTTCATAAAAAGTTTAAATAGTTTTCCAAGATTTTAAAAGTCGATATAATCTAGCACAGTAATGTAAAGCTATAAAGGGCCCCAACATGACTAGTGTTAAACAATTAAAACAGAAAAATCAACGGTTTAATTAATATAAAATCGAGAAACGAGACACACTTATAAACCACACCATCAAACGACTTTTAAGCTTTTATAAAATCATCAAGCGCTGCTTAGTATTAAAGATGTAATATATTTAAATTTCTTAGTCAACTTACATATTGTAGTCAACTTGCATATATTGTCCAAAGCTTAAGTGAAAAATCGAGAATAATTGTAAATCACAATGCACCAAGCCAGTTCCCAGTTAAACATCCTATAGTCCGCGACGTGATGTACCCAATTTGTATTCCCCCATTTTCGTGGAAAAAGTGGCTGCTTAGACAGCATGCCAGGAACTGTGACTTCGGCTCTTACGATATACAGACAGAACGACTAGGTAGATATATGGTTCTTCGCACTAGAAGACAACAACTTTAGGTGACTTTCTTTACTTAATAAAACTTTGTTGTTGCGCATCGTTTTAGATTTGAACATCTACATGTAACACAAAATACAAAAATATATCGAGTATTAGAATAAATTACTAAAATGATGTACAGTCAGTGAACATTTCGATTGTTGATGTTATTTTCAATAAAAATTCATTTAAAAAAAATATAATTTTGAGATTATTTCTTGATAATTTTTTATTAAATTTTGAGTTTGAGAATTTGTTTTTGTTTATTCATGGAGTTTTTAGTTGAAAAACTTTTTAATTTTGTAATTCAAATTTCTGGTTATATTCGACCAAAAATAAATGAAAAACCAATAATAAAAAAAAAAGATTTTCAATGCCTTAATATATATCTTTAAACAATCTTCCTTTTTACATTATTTTAGTTAAGAACTGATATAGGTGAATATCCAGATGCCAGTCCTAATGAGGACCCCTTAATCCCTAATATTGTTTTAGTCTAATTATCAAATGTTGGAGAAACGTGACTAAACCCCTCTGTGGTCTCGTGACAGCGGGTTTGCCTCGAGTGCGGGAGGTCTTTGGTTTGAACCGACGACTTTAAAATTGATATTCCCTGCTTCTTCGCTAAGCACACGGCATTAAGGCGGAATACCAAGGACTGGTCGGCTTGGAGTCAAGATAATGTGTCCGGGAAGGGTGACACGTATTCCTGCAGACTGTTACCTTGTGAACTAGCACGTCAAAAATCCAGCTCAGCATGTCGGTCTATATAGCTAGTACAAAGCAGGGTTAATATTCATATTACATTAACATGTTTTCGTCCTGAATATGCATTCAATTTGCCACTGGAAAATAAACAGCTATCTCTCATCATCATTATCCTCAGTAATGTCTGTCCAGTCACGAAATATGTCTGTGTTATTGATTTATCGAAAAGCATAGAAACCCAATCGGATTAAAATTTACGAAACGCTGATTGTTCGTGAAATACATATGACCTTATAGAACACTAACCTGAGTTTAAGGATTTCAGATATGATTTTCAAACGTATGACTGGACAATGTGAACATTTGATCTGTTCTAAAGCTAGATCTTTCAATATATAAAACAATATTCGATTTTTTTTTTACTTTGTTGCTAAAAGATAATAAAATTTCCAGTGCCAAAATATCGGTGCTTGCTACTTACCGATATGCATTTTTATCTTACATGCAAAATACATATCTAATGGCATGCATTCATATATAGGTCTCTGTTGTGATTCTTGATCGGTTAAAGGCTTAAAGACATTGTACTTTAGACTGCAAGAAAAAACGTTAATTCATATATTGTTATGAATATTTGACTTACATATTTTTTCATTTCCGTAAATATTTTACCCTGGTAATGATCATATGTCCCTTGCTGGGGCCTTGATTAGAAACAAACTTCTCACATCTTATGACATGTATATCAGATGATTATTATTTAGTATTTTCTCAATGTTATAAATCATATGCATGCAGTAGTCGCATTCATTAACAGGAATGTTTTCAAAACAGGAAACTATGGCATCAAACATCGTAAGAATTTGTGATGTATAAACGAGTAAAGTTGCCAAAACACCGGCTTTTCATTTCCTCAGTATCTATTCACATCTAAAAATAATTCATAATATTTCTGAAAACACTTGCATTCGTTACGCAAACATGTCAATTTTTATTAGCCTCTGCAATAAAGCAAGATTTCATTCAGTTATCTGTGCGATCGTAGAGAGAGAATATGTACAAGTAGCAACTGTCAAAGGTGATTTCGTTATATAGGAGCTAAGAAAAGGCATAAATAAACATTCATTGAGATACACATGACGATGATTTCTGCCATTGCATCGTCCAGCAGATGTTCGGCTCCCTGTAAACCGTCGTCAGCATCACCTTCATACAAAGGTAAGTTATAATATATATATACATCTGATAATATTCTAAATTAGTTTTAGTTTGATCAGATAAACATTTACAAATTACGTAAAGAAAAATGTTAGATAATTTCTCAGCTGTTGTGCTCACGAAAAGATCATAGCAGTTTAAATTTACCAAAACATGAATTTGAGTTACTAAATAGGAGATTTTTTGTTCGGTAAACGATCTTTTTTTTTGTCTTATGAAGTGTGTCCCCAATACGAACATATATTTTAATGAAAGATATCGTATAGTTCGGCAAAGTAAGTAATGTCCAAAACGACGAATTTATGCATATTTAATTTCTGATTTTTATATAAAAGATTTTTTTTTCGTATTTATATCTTTCCAAAAGTTTCCTATGAAAACAACAGAAAAGTTAGGTATCACTACATATATAAAAATGAGGAAATGTGGTATGAATGTGATAGCTATCAACAAGAGTAAAATGAAGTGGCAGTAAGCAATTATAGGCCACCTCATACTGTATAGTCGGCTTTAAAAGGCCCCAACATGAAATATGTGAAACAATTTAAACGAGAAAACTAACGGATTAATTTATAACAAAATAATTTACGAAAAACAAATATGACAGACATGACGTCTGTTTATGCATGTAGTTCATACGTGTTTCTCGTTTCTCGTTTTTATATAGATTAGACCGTTGGTTTTCCCGTTTGAATGGTTTGACTCTAGTAATTTTTGGGGCCCTTTATAGCTTGCTGTTCGGTGTGAGCCAACGCTCCGTGTTGAAGGCCGTACCTTGACCTATAATGGTTTTTTATAAATTGTTACTTGGATGGAGAGTTGTCTCATTGGCACTCATACCTCATCTTCCTATATCTATGAAACAACGACAATCACTGTACTACAGTCTCCTGAATTGGTACGGGCACATCAAGAATATGACAGAGTTAAACATGTTTGTGAACGTTCAACCCTCCCCTAACCTGGGACAGTGGTGTAACAGCACACGTAAGAAAAAACTACCTGGTAATCTAAATCTATTTTTATGAAGCACACCAAGAAAGGGTGTCTGTATTACAAATCTTCGCACGAAAGATTGTTAATGTTTTCTAAAAAGTATCAAAACCCTCAAAGTTCGAAGATATCCGGCCTAAGATACACCTTTCGTTACGAAAAGTGTTTAAACAAAATTTCATGATCGGAAAGTTTCTCCGAGTGATTGACGTTTTGAGGAATTGTTCGGTTGTTGTCATTCTGTTGTTTAGGCTAAACGCATGCATATATTCTATTCTATTCTATTCTGTGCTTAGATTTTACACATTTAGAACAATAGTGAAGGATTTTTTTATTTCAATGAAGGTTTTTGCCTTTAGTATAAAGGGTTCACCTGCAGTTTTGTCTCGATTGAATACCAAAAGTACACAAAAAACAAAAACAAAAACCTTAAGGGTACTAGGCATTTGAAAGTATACAAAATAGAATAAATGGGGAAATCCTAAAACAAAAGAATTTTTGTTTTTTATTTTGCATGACCTAATTTCTTAATTCATTTACCAACAACACTATCCAAAATTTTTCTTAATTCTTAATTCTATCACAACATCACAGTCATTTGGTGAAAAAGGTTTTACTGCTGTGATTTTTAATGCTGTTCTGATTATCATGAATTTCAGGATTTCGTTATTAAAAGTGTTGTTCGAATTCAAGTTTCCATGAAGGTATTGATATATGGTCAAGTTAGAAATGCCTCAGATCGGATGATATCAGGGTTTTGTTCTGAATATAAAAAGAAGATGTGGTATGATTGCCAATGAGACAACTGTCCACAAGAGACCAAAATGACACAGAAATTAATAACTATAGGTCACCGTACGGCCTTCAACAATGAGCAAAGCCCATACCGCATAGTCAGCTATAAAAGGCCCCGAAATGACAATGTAAAACAATTCAAACGAGAAAACTAACGGCCTCATTTATGTACAAAAAATGAACGAAAAACAAATATGTAACACATAAACAAACGACAACCACTGAACTACAGGCTCCTGACTTGGGACAGGCACATACATACATAATGTGGCGGGGTTAAACATGTTAGCGGGATCCCAACCTCCCTTAACCTGGGACAGTGATATAACAGTACAACATAAGAACGAACTATAAAAATCAATTGAAAAGGCTTAACTCATCAGATGGACAAAAATACAAGTGGACGTGGCAGGGTACTTGTACATCCAAACAACAAAAGACACTAGGAACAGATCTGAGAGTACTCGCAGTTATCTGACAGCTAGTTCAAAGCCACTAACAACTAATAAAAAATCATGCATCTAAGACTAAATGCCTATATCATTATAATCATAATTATGAAATATTATAACGATGACATTGATTGAGTATGCGTTTCACATGTTTCAGTCATTTATTTAACAGAATTATGGTAATTGAGTTGGATTTCTCCTGACAATTTTTTGTAATGCCTGCAGCTCTGAGACTGATATTTCGGTACACTAGTGTATAAAGACCTACATATCGAGTTTGCAATTCTTCGAAGGTCCCTATTGGTCATTTACCTCCAAACATTTCTACGTATTCATACATCCCTGGCTTTCAAATGGTTAAGTATTCTTTAATTTTGTTAGCTATTTTTCTCTATTCTTTTTTTATTTTTGTCCATTATTCTGTATTCTTTATATTTTGACACTCCATTACTCTTTATTCTTTATTTGTTTGGCCTATTTTTCTCTATTCTTTATTTTTTTTGCCAATCGTTTTGTAGTATTGGTCCACTATTCTCTATTCTATAAAACCCATCCAGACCCTCTTTGGGCTAAATTTCAGACGAAGTATTATATAAAATATAGTGTTAGCCCTGAATAATCTAAGGTTGTGCGATGGAGAACAGTTGTCACATATTTAAACGTATATATTTATATATAGTCACACGTTTTTCGTATTTTCGTTTTCATCTCAATTTTTGACTGGCGTAAAGAAATGTGGTCATCCCTGGACTTTTTCTGTCTGGCAGTAAGTGGGTATATAGTTCGTCTGGCTATGCAGGGTGCATTAATACGCAGCCACGGGACGTTTACTTCGATAGCCCATGTAAGGTGAACGCCACGCTCCATTCACTCTATTTAAAGAACCCTTCAATCATCTCTGAGAGGTCCGTATTTACCTTATTGCAAGATAGAATATCTGCTCCTATCCTTCATCCCATATTTTCAAGCGGCAGTTCAATTTTCTTGCCCTCCATCCTGGTCTTTCCACTTTGATCAACATATACTTAATTTTATAGATTCCTTCTTTTTTTTATAATTCTGAATATGCATGCGATATTAGCCACTGGACGTTAAAAAAGCAACAATCAGTCAGTTAACTGTATGTTTTCCTTACTTGAGAAAACTTTTGCGATATATTTTCTTCATTAAAGAATTGTATAGAGGAAGAGATAGTTTATATAATGTACTTTAATTTCACCTTGATCTCATTTTTATGCAACAGTTGTCAGCTTTAATCGAAACTATGTATAATAATCTAAGCCAACAATTATCGGTAGATGAATTACATGTACTATGCATATGCTAATCGAACTGGAAAAAAGTGGCCTTGTACTATTTTTTCCGGCCAACATGAATTTTTGTATCTTATCAACTATACACGACAGGCTTACAATATTTTGTACGCAAATTGCTTAAACTGGTTCTGTCTCGAATGTTTAATTTGATCATCTGCAAAAATTTTATATCAGTTGTTTGTAATGGCACATTATTATTTATGATAGGTCAACCCTGTTTGGTATTCAAAGTCCTGGCAATTACAATATGACTGTGTGTCTGTCTGACAGTGTCACATGAAGTTCGTTACTTTTTCATAGCTCTGTTGATGAAGATTAGTTTTTTTTTTAGAATTATACATGTATCTTATTATTGCGTTGCCCGAGTTCTTCTTGCCTGAGTTGGTATGGAAATTTGTTTTATCTGAATTCAGGGTCAGTTATACATCAAGTCAAACAGTTTAGGTCCTTTTCTTCATAAATTCAGATTTTATTCCTCCATGTTATTTCAAATACGGTCAAACCGTATTTATGAATACAAAAAACTCATAACATTGTCATTGATATCTACGTGTTTGTACTTCATGGGAGGTTAATGTGTGACCTGGTATTGCGGTAGCTGCGTATTAATACTTTTATCTAAAGCTGTGCATATTAACGTACATATGACGAGTTGATTGCTATCGCCGTCTTTTATATATCTCTTCCCACCAAGAATTGAGGAATAATAGCGAACATTTGTATACAGCAGATATGCTCGCGTGCCAACTTAATAGATACATTATCAGTCATAAAAATGATAATGATTTGTACTTTTATTCTGAATACAAGTAATACCTACACTAATGATTCCAAATATATGTAGTATAAAGATATGCGAACAGCAGTTTTTAATGCTCAAATTGAATTTTCTACACAAATATTTAAAGGACAATACAGTTGCTCAATAATTTACAGTGCGTCAGACCACACAAATACCATATAGTTAGCACGACATTCAAACAAAGCCGAACAACTACAAACACCACATGGTTTAGATAGTTCCACTCAACACAGTCACCAAATGGGTTTGGATTGGATCTTTTTTATCTGCATATAACATAAAATTGAGAATGGAAACGGGGAATGTGTCAAAGAGACAACAACCAGACTAAAGAGCAGAAAAAAGCCCAAGGCCACCAATGGGTTTTCAACACGGCGAGAAAATCCCCAACTCGAAGGCGGGCTTCAGCTGGTCCCTAAACAATATTGTATACTAGTTCAGCGAAAATGGACGTCACACTAAACTCCGAAACATATAAATGAACAAAATTAAAAAAACATCCAAGACTAACAAAGGCCAGAGGTTCCTGCCTTGGGACAGGCGCAAAAATGCGGCGGGGTTAAACATGTTTTGTGAGATCTCAACCCTTCCCATATACCTCTAGCCATGTTCATTATGATGGTCATCAATCGTTTAAATAACACGATATATTTTGTTATGATTACATTACATGATTGTGCTTCATAAGAATCTGTACTTTTGATTGGCTGACAACAATTGAGAGGCATTACAATAATAAGATTTTATTTCCCAATAAAATGCAACATTCTTATCAGCACAACGTCACAACAGTTCATAGGAAAACAAAAGAAAAATTGGAAATAACTCCTAATTTTATGGTTGTAGCATAAAGCTAATTATAAGAATCGAATGCTTCTTTTTGTAGTTTAATAGGGGTGTAAAAGCGTTGATAGTGCGCACATTTTAAGTATAAAGCGCTTTTACACCCCAATAAAACTGTCACAAAAGAAGCAGTCAACTCTTAAATGAAGTTCGTGTCTTGCTCATCTAAAAACTATTTAGTTAACAATTACAAAAATAGAACGTTAAATAGCAGTCATAAATACTTTATATGAAAAAAACACAATCTTACAATTTTAGGCATCGACAAAATACTTTGTTTCCATTGACAATTAGGAAAACGAAACGCAAAATTGATTTTTGAAACAGATTTCTTGTTCCTGTAACATGTGTATGTTATTCAGTGAAAAAGATTAGTTTTGTTTTTTATTAAGTCGAAAAAACGTATGTCCCAAGAAATATTCACACACCCATCCCTCAACAATAAATGAATGGTCGGTGCCGTATGACCTTTTGTCCGGTATGTTCCAACAAAGCGCAAACTGGCTTTGATTCAGACATACATGTATCAATCAAAAAGATGTTTACGCTAATTACACTTACTATAGCTGTTACCGTCCCACGCAAAGGATTATACGGAGTGTATTTATAGAGGAATACATCTATATTGAAAATGCATTCAGGAGCCTTAATTAATTGTGAGATCTTCCAAAAATACTTTACTTGCTCTTTTCAAATGTCATAACAAACATGTTGAACACGCAATTGCTCTAAATAATTATATGTAGAAGTGGCGGATGCAAAAAAGTCCAGTTTTCAAAATGGAAATGGATGACCATATGGGAATTTTTAAAACATTTTTAATTCACGAAAACATGCAGTGACCGATGATACGCTTCAAGTTGCAAATGAAAAAAACCCAGCTAGGTTAGATTCATTTTTTGAAAAGGACACGTGTGCATCGACATTCGACGTTGTCAAATATTTATACTCAAATTGAAAGCATCAATGACCTTCCACAACATATAGTATCGAATGAATGATATATGTCTGTTTCACAGTTGGTTTTGAAAATACTGTAACGTTTATAGTGTTAACCTTTAAATTTGTCTCAGTTAAAAAAACAAGATTTAGAGACTGTCAAATTTAGTAAAAAATCATTAACAGGTATAATATTTATTCCAATGATAGTACCTCAATAAAGGTACAAGATCATAATCCATATAATTTAAAACTAAAGGGGGGATTGCAATCAACATTTGCAGCTCTTGAGTTACCAACAACAGACAAACATGAGTCATGGTGTGTGTCGACGATATGTTCAATGTAAAAAACCAATAAGGGATACATTCTAACAGCCTATTGATGTGTGTTTTCTCCTTTTCGGATAAGGTGCATTTTTTCTGTGTAATATTAAACCTGAACAAATACTTGTCTTTTATATGTTTTGTTTGTTACTGTGTTGCCTGTAGTTTTATTTTGGTGTTGGATCACCTCTTGTTTCAATCAAACATTTAATGATTATTTTTTCAGTAAAGAGGAAAAAAAGTATTGAAGATGAGAGAAAACAGAGTTTCGAAGTTGATGGCGGTAAACGTTTTGATATCGATGGAGCAAAACATATTTCAGAAAAGGTATATTTCCGTGAACATTAACTTATGAAATAAATTTAGATTTACATTATAAACTGAATAAAGAAGAAAAAAATTATGCACCTTGCATGAACGTTAACAAACATAACTATGACTACAGGCTTTTTACTTCTATATTGAATCCCCAAAGGGCAACTCTGGTTGTAGAAAGTAGTCTAAGTTTCTCCGTCTGAGGGGTACGATTCCCCACTAGGAGCGTTCGTCTGGCTGTACGAGATACATAAGTGGACGCCATCTACGGTCTTAATTAGGAAAATCAACCTACATATACCTTTTAATAAATAATTTTCAATGTTGAAAAGCTGATGCTGATGCATTGTTTATGGAGAGTGTGACATTCTCGGCACGTTAAAGAATCCTTGAAACAACTCTTGGAGGGGTCTGCAGTTGATCTTTTGAAAGGCAAAATTTACCGCTTCCCAACCTATCCTCATTTTCAGTTGCAGTCGAAGTTCTCGTCTTTTGTTCTCGTCACGGATATGCATGAACAATTTCCAACAAGATGTTAACCTAACAGCAATCAATCAACCTACAGTAAATTAAGAAATTTTGGCGATGTTTTTATTATTGCGAAAGTTGCGACGAGATAGGTGTCGCTAAAGGTATTTTGAAATGAAATGTATGACGACGTAATACTAAGGCAAAAATATCTTGTACTGAAACACAAAAGAATAAAAATATCCATGAAATGTATCTTAAAAGGTATTATTTCATTGTCAACTGGGAAAGAACTATGAACTAAGTTAGGACTACGAGCATTATACTTGCCAGTGATTATCTAGTATACATACCCGTGTTCTGTTTTCTGTGATATGCTATTATTAAGTTCATTGGTTTTTAGGCGGATCGTTTTATTTGCCAAAATAATTTTTATGTGTTTTTCTTTTTAAATTTTTACGTACTATTTGTAGTGTATCAGATGTTCTCTGAAATATTTATCTAATACCGACACTGCACTGACATGCGTCTGCGTCTCCCCTGTATGGCGCGGAATCAAGGTTAAAAATAGTTATTTACCCATATACATAATTCTATACAAAAATAATTAGGGAGCTACCATTTGATTTTTATGGGGGGGGGGCTAGGATGAAAATTTTTGTCCTGCATTTTTTTTTAGTTGTAATCTCTGTCCTGCCTTTTTATTTTTCACTCTATTCAGTCCTGCCTTTTATTTTAAAAGTTTATCCTGACTTTTTTGTACCTAAATTGTCATCCTGACTTTTTTTTTTGCAAGTGTCTCATCCTGCCTTTTTTTTTACTCAAAACTCCTGTCCTGCCTATTTTTTTCAAATTTCATCCTAGCCCCCATAAAAATCAAATGGTAGCTCCCTTACCGTAATACATATATACGTAAATCGAATTACGTATATACAGAAATCGAATTACGTATACACGTAAATTGAATTATGTATATACAGAAATAATCGAATTACGTATATATACAGAAATAATTATGTGTATATGTAAATAAGTATTTTTAATCCCAATTCCGCGCCATACTTCTGCCGGCCTAAGACATTTACTTGCGTTTTCTATGTGTTTTTCAGCAGGTAAATTTTGGTTTGATATCGGAGAATGATCCATAGCTTTTCCTTATTAGAGACGTATTTTATGTGGACGCTAGTCTATCGTTGAAATACTCTGACATCTGGTGTACATACGTCGTCATGTCACCGTAAGGCTGCTTTCTCATTGACGTTCTCTTATCTCTCCTTTAATTCACGTGTAAAAATTTTTAAATATACATGTATGTATATATATTCAATACATACCATTTTTCGATTTTTAGGACCGAGAAGCTTTCTTGTCGTATGGTTTATTCAACATAGTAGCGGGAAAACGAACAGCAGAATTACTGGAAAAACACCATCGTCATGAGCATGATGAACATGGTAGACGAGGATCATGCACAAGTCGTCGATGTTCTGAACCGGAAATACTACGCCATTCAGCCAAACACGAGTTTCTGATTACTCCACCTAAACGTGAAAACTTTTTTGAGAAGCACCAGACACCCAAAGAAATGTATTCGTCTCAAAAACATTTGTTAGATGCGAGACCAGTATCGTCCGAAAAACGCAGTTTGAGGAAAGCTGCAAAAACAACAAGTCGTAATCTACAGGAATTCTTCAAAAAGTTATGAGACCATCCATTGCACACATATGCTTATCATTTATTCCTGATGACTTGTGGATCAATAATTTAAAAAATGAGTAGTTCATAACAAGTAAACATGTATTTACGAACAATTTTTTGATAATACATAACATAAGCATAACCAAAGTACACTTCCTAGATCATACAGTGTGGCTTCTTTATCACGATTTCATCATATCAGCATTGATGGTGGTCAATAAAGAAGCAGTGCGTTAACAGTTCTCTATGGCGTGCTCGTGTCTGAAAAGGGTTCAGGATACACACCATTTGTACATAAACTCATATTCATAACCAGTAAGGATGGTAATTTGTTGTATATTTAATAAACTTGTAAATCATAGCATATCTAAGCAAGCTATAAGAATTCGTACAGTTTTGTTATGAAGATTTGTTCGAATGGAGTAATGTCATAAGTCTCAATGGAGCTTTGCCGCGCTCTAGAAACATTGGGCATGTTTTATTAACAAAGGGAAATTGTAGCCTTAGCCTCTGAACAAGTTATATTTGTTGGTTAAAATGGGACAAAAAAAGAAATATTTTACTCTTAACAAAGCATGAAAAGTTCAAAGTAAATGTATTTTCTGCTGCACTGATAGTTGAAAAATTAATATTGAAACTGTGGAAAAAAAATGTCAGCTACTGATGTAAGTTATGTGCTTACAATTATGCAACGAGTATTTGCTTTTCACACTATTTCAAGTGAAATCCGCAATTTAAGAAAATAATTTGTACTTCAAAAACAAGATTTGTTAATACCTAAAAAGTGTGGAAATTTCAGGACTAAAGTAAACTTTTATTTCTCATTTTGAGAAATCCAAAATTCTACTCTTATCGTCTATGCAAATAAATGTTTACTGTGTTCAGATATTTTATCATGCATGATTACGCCATGTCTCGACTTTTTCGAGTCTAACAATCATTTACGATTATTACAGTTGCAAATGATCCAGTTTAGGTAGGTTAATGTGAATACTGTTCGAAAATATGTTTGAATGTATAAAGTTTTAAAGAAATTATGTAAAATTCAGATATTTTATTGTCAGCTATTTGATGTTAAATGCTGGAACAAATGTACCAGTAACTATGTTTCATTGCTTTTATGTTGTGTTTTTTTTTCTTCTAATTTGTAGATGTTTCATACGCCGTTGGCCTTCAGAAAGTCTCGTAAAAGTACAAGCGTATTTATAAACAATTATCAAATTAGTTGTACGAAAGGAAAAAGAGAATTTTTGATAAAAGAGATGGCGTTTATCGATAGGCATTAGAACATTAAGCGTGCTTTAATATGTAATACTGCAAAACATATGCGAGAAACTTGTTTAATATTGCGAAGCATATGCATAAACTTTGTTTACTTTTCTTCAGGCATTGTAAATATCAGCTCTAACGAATAAACGTTTTGTACTCGTATGAGGTAAACATTATTTTTTGTATTTTTGTTTACTTTATAGAAGATATAACTGTAATAATATCGTATTTCATCCCCTACTTAAAGATACATAATTACTTCTAAGTGATTTTTTTTTTTATTTGCGATGTACTTGATATAATGTGAAAATTAAGGAGATCTCTGTTAGATTACTTGCAGATGAAGCAACTATCACTCACTTTCTGAATTACGCTATTATACGTAAAACCAATTTCAAAATTAGATTATCCCGGGTCTTAACACGGGTCTATATACCGTATTAAGGAGAAGATTGAGCACTAAGCCTTCCGTATGTTAAACTTAATTTGTCTCTTCTTAGTCGGAATCCCGAAGATCGATGTCCGTGGTTGTTTTTCAAAAAAATCTTTGGTTACCGTTGTTTTGTCTATTTTAAATTGTTTTATACTGTAAAAATTGAGTTGTGAATAGACTCGTTCGTCCCTTCGATATTTGGTTGTTGTCACTATCAAAGTTAACTTGGTCAAAACTTGGTCCAAGTATCAAAGTTTTTCAACAAAAAAACGCTGTCAAAGAAAACTTTGACCAGATAAACTTGATCCAAGTCTTCGATTGTCACTATCAAAATTTTTCATCAAAAACTTGGTCAAAGAAAACACTGCACTGTGATTGGATAATTCCCGTCAAAGTCCATCCAAATGTCATGAAAAATAGGATGAGATTCTATTCCATCCAAGTCAGTCACAGATTTTGAACAAAGTTTTCTTTGACGGTTGTCACTCCCAAAAAAATCCACCAAAAATTTGACCAAGAAAACTTGTACAAAAAACTGTGATAGTGACAACGGGCCTTAACAGTGAAACAAACAGGAAAAACAACGTAATCAAAATTAACTCAGATTTGTACTGCAGATAACATCTCATGGATATTACAAAAGACATAAAGTACTGAAAAACCTGTACACTCTCATTATCTGCATTACGTTATACGTAATAAGTTCAAAATTACAAATTAGATAGATTAAGATGATTAAGAACACCTCCGTTTTAATGTAAACATCATGAAAGTTCTTGATAAAGCATGATCTTTTACTGTGCTTAAATGAAAGAATTACATAAAGATCTGATAAACAAAATAGAGTCATTAAAACAAAAATCGATGTTTATACCGAAGAAAACAATTTTCAAAAGCATATAGTTAACATGTATGAGTTTAGCCAATCAACGAATTTCACTCAATCAATAGAATTGTCATAAAACATTATATAATATGTTTTTGAAAGATTTCCATATATATTCATCCCAATTTTCAAACCAAATGTATGAGGTATAATTCTAATAATTTCACAAATAACGGTCGTGTATTTCAAAACGTTACTGCAAACGGGAACAGAACATTTTGAGAAATGAACACGCAACCATCAAGATCAAGTTAGTAAAATTCACAATTTGAAGTATTGCAGCATTTAAAATCAAAGATACGTCACCTTACATGATCACATCATTCCGACCCCGAGCCGACCAGTTCTTTTTCTTACTCCTTACCACATGCTTAGCAAAGAAACAGCAAATACCATTTTTTTTATTTTTTCGCTTTCGCCGGCCGGAGATAGAATTAATCCACGACATTCTGCATTCTAGACAAACACGCTACCACGGCACCAACGAGGCGTTATGTTCCTCTTATAAGTTAGTTACCATAATGATTTTTGTAAGCTAGTACGATAAAAATTCGGTCGTGTCGGGCTACAGAACAAAGCATGGTTTTATGAAGGAGGGTCATTTGGGTCTGAGTACAGTTTTTCCAACGTTTGCTAGAACAACGAGTAAAGTTTGTTAGCGTACCCTAGAGTAACATGAAACAGTTCGTTTTCTTCGGAAAGTACCTGCACCAAGTCAGGAATATGGCAGTTGTTTTCACTTGTTCCGTTGATTGATAGCTTTTGATTTTGTCAGTTTTATGGACACCCCTTTTGGATTTGCCTTAGAGTTCGGTAGTTTTGTTATACTTTTGTGCGTACCCTAGAGCAATATATAACATTGGTTTTTTGCGTACGCTCTAGAAAAATGCGTTGCAATTAACTTACATGTGAATCTGGCGGTAAAGGTAAAAGCACTTGCGATTCTATAAGGTTCCTTATTAATTCAAATAGATTTAATTTGTACAGATTTTCTTGTTTATTGTGTTTTTAGGGACCGTTTCATTTGCGTACACCCATCAATTCTTCAATTTATATTTGCACATACTGTATGTAATATATACATGTATAATGTCTATGATTACGAAATGGCCAAAAATTCTAGGATAATCAACAAAACATTGAAAGTATATTGAAAATTCCAACAGAAAACCTTCATCGACTAAATTTTTTTTTTACTTGGAAGTGAACATAATTTAGGTCTATGTTCACACTGTCATATACAAATCTAGGTCGTCAAATAAAGTAATCCGAAGAAAAAAATCTCGAGACATTGTGAGTTTACTTCAATGCACAAAAGCTAGCAAAAATTCTAAATGGACAACTAGCGGCCCCATATACCATGTATAAGAAAATAATATTAAACGAAAACAATTCTGGCAAACGGTTAACAACGACAACCACTTGACCACAGGCTCCTGAGTTGAGACTGGCACTTTAGGAATGTGACGGGTTTAAGAGTAAATGCATGTATTTAATGATACTGAAAGAAAACGGCAGTCGCTTACAATTCGACCCATGAGACAGACACCTTAGTTTGTAAGATCTAAATGATTAAAAGCACTGGAAGAACGAGAGTACTATATTGCGATTATGAAATCATACAGGAGTTCAAACAAAAATACCTGTAAGGATAAACAAACGGAAAATTAGTAATTCGATTGTCCGAATAAAATTAATTTAGCATGTTAAAGTTACGCAAATAAGACAGTTTAAAACTATTTTATTGTCCAAAATAATGATAACAGTATTTTTTTAACTCAGAAAGTCAACTCCATTGATATACAAATAATAAATCAAATAGATGGGATGGGAATATACGGAAGCCGATAAGGGTCATTCGAAAAAATAATTTATGTCGCAATTACGACATAAGATGTCGTAATAACGACATCACTTTGTTGTAATAACGACATCGTTATGTCGTAATAACGACATCCTTATGTCGTAATAATGACATTGCTATATATAGAAAAGAATATGGAGTATGATTGCCAAGAGACTAAATGACACAGAAATTAAAAATTATAGGTCATCATAATGCCTTCAATAATGAGAAAAGCCACCGCATAGTCAGCTATAAAGGCCCCGAAATGACAAATGTTAAACAATTTAATTCAAACGAGAAAACTAACGGCTTTATTAATGTACAAAAATGAACGAAAAAAAATATATGTAACACAGCAACAAACGGCAACCACTGAATTACAGACTCCTGACCGCTATTTCATAATAACGACAACCTTAGCGTTTTCACTTTTTGAGGCGATAGGAAATTCAAAATGGTCGTCAGTGAGGGCAAAGTTTGTAGCGTAAACAAATTCATCTTCTTTTTGAGAATTATGAACACTAAATGCAATCAAGCTTAATTAAAGTTATTTACTTGCACATACTAGAACTTTATTTTATAATCAAGTCAAATAAGACCCAGTTGAATAGGGGAGCAATTCAGACTCCTTGGAGCCTTTAGTTATGTTTGGCATGTACAGATTCGTGTAAATTATGACAGCATTGCCTTTGCAGGTTCTGAATAAGATGAATTTTAAGCTTTTCCCAATAAAGATTATGTTTAACTTTGGACTCCTAGTTCTCAGACCCATGGACACAATTGAATTTTAAGTCCTACTGATGCTTGATGCAAATTATAACTGCATTGCTACTGTTTGTTCTTAATGAGATTCTTCAAGCGTCCTCCCCATTGAAGCTTTATTAAAACTTTGTACCCCAAGTTCTTTTAACCAATGTTCCCCAGGACAACTATTCCTACAAACTTAGGGGAGGGTTAGGATCCCGCTAACATGTTTAACCCCGCCACATTCTTTATGTATGTGCCTGTCCCAAGTCAGAAGCCTGTAATTTAGTGGTTGTCGTTTGTTGATGTGTCACATATTTGTTTTTTTTTTACATAAAATAGGCCGTTAGTTTTCTCGTTTGAATTGTATTGCATTTGTCATTTCAGGGCCTTTTATAGCTGACTATGCGGTATGGGCTTTGCTCATTGTTGAAGGCCGTATGGTGACCTATAGTTGATAATTTCTGTGTCATTTGGTTTCTTGTGGAGAGTTGTCTCATTGGCAATCATACCACATCTTCTTTTTTATATTTGATCCTCATCATATAAGGATCATCCATTCTCTAAGATTGGTCCAATGTGGCCTGGTAGTTCTCAAGGCTTTTTCCATTGGAGCCTATGTTAAACTTTGGATCCCTAATACTCGAGCCTAATGGATAACCTGACCTTCACCTATCACCTAAGGAAGTTGTGTTTCTTTTCCGAAATGGTATGCGAGCGATTGATATCGCTTGTTGTCCGTCGTCTTCTGTCGTAAGTGCTTTTTTTTTTAAATCTCCTTTGAAACTACTGTGCAAAATTCTTTGAAAGTTAGTTTGATTTTTCCGTGTTAAATGTTTCCTTCACAAAAGGCATGCTTCGATTTTTGACTCCTAAAAACACAGCCGTTGTTACTAACTTGAAAAATAGGACATAATGGGCACACATTAGATTTTTGATAATATCTCGAAAACCGTTACATTTATCCCAAATCTGTCGAGGGTTCATTATGACAAAATGGACCTATGCCGAAAATTTCAGAATGATCAGTTTAACCCATATCTGAGTTGTGTCCTCTAAAACAATTTTTGGGGATAGCTACATGTATTGTCATCACTTGGCGTCCGTCGATTATGACCGGCAACCAACAACATGGACACTGATACTTAATAAAGACAACAGTAGTATACCGGTGTTCAAAGGTCATAAATCGATTGAGAGAAAACAAATCCGGGTAAAACTAAAACCGAGGGAAACACATCAACTGTAAGAGGAAAATAAACGAACAACAGGAACACTGAAGTGAACAAAAATAAACCCGTAACATACATAGAACGAACTTTTCGTTAACAACTGTCCTATTCCTGACTTGGTTCAGGACATTTTAAGAACAAATGGTGGGTTGAACTTGGTTTAATGGCTAGCCAATTTGAAACCTCCCGCTTTATGACAATGTTAGAAAATATCGCTGAAATGACGGCACAAACACACGCAAGAACATTCATCACAAAGAAACGCACAAACAAATAATATACTACATTGTAGTAATAGTCGCAAAACATGTACACTGCAGAACAACAACGAACATGTTTCATCAACGACAAACACCACAGGATATAAAAAAACGAACTTTATACAATTATTTTCACAATACTATACAAATAGACCACATGGCGAATTGCAGATTTTAATCAAATAAAAGTTAACGGTAACTACAGACGATGACGGACGACAAGCAATTGCAATAGCGCACATAACCCTTCGGGTACTAAACACGTCTTCTTGATGTGATCTACATACATGCCAAATATAAATAGAGGCTCCAAGCAGCCTGAATCGTTCACCATTTCAATGGGTCCCATTAGACTTGATTATGAAATAAAGTTCTATTATGTGCAGACATATAGAGTAAATAACTTTAATATTAATCGAGCTTGATTAAATTCAGTGTTTATCATTCTCAAAAAGAAAATGAATATGTTTACGATAGGGTTTTGATACAAACTTTGCCCTCACTGGCAGCCATATTTAACTTCGGATCAGGTCAAAACGTAACAACTCATTTAAGGACCTGGATACTAGGTACATAATGTATATTTATACTAAGTTTAAACTCAGTCATTTCAGCGATCTTGAGAAGAAGATTTTGAACATTTTCAAAGTCCCTTGGCGGTCATGTGTTTTAACCAATTGGTAACTATAAGTAACAACACTTGAATAGGACCTCATAGTGCACACTTATATCAAGTTTGATTCAATTCTGATAAGTGGTTCTTAAAATAAAGATGAAAATGTTGTTTCCCATAGTGTTTCGATGCTATGAGGATGTCGTTATTACGACATAGCGATGTCGTTAATTCCACATAATATGTCGTTATTACGACATAGCGATGTCGTTATTTCCACATAATATGTCGTTATTACGACATACTATGTCGTAATTACGACATAAATTATTTTTTTCGAATGACCCTTATCGGCTTCCGTAGGAATAACATCATTCACCGTGAATATTAATATGGAGACATGAAATGAGCAAAAATTGAAACCAGGTGAACCATCGATTTCTAATATGATACAAGCAGATTAAAAATGGTTAATAGTAAATACACGTTTTTTTTGAATATTTTGTTTCAATACTATCTGACCCAGTTTCTGTAAATTTGTGTTTTTGGAATTACATAAGATTTCAAATGATCACATATGGTATTTTCTTTGTCGAATACTTGCCTTTGCTCGGTGAGTGCTAAAAGAATGAAATATTGCTGAACTTCTTGGCAAGAAATAAAATATATAGTTCTCATTTATCTATCTCCGTCGCATATTCTCGAGAGAAAAAAAAGTTATTGCAAATTTTAACTGACAACTTGAAATATAATTAACAATTAAAATCTCTACACAATTACAGTAAATAAAAGTGAAGCTATGGTATGTGAGCTATTCTAAATAACATATGATTTTAGGGGGCATTAAATGGAACAAAGTGCAACAAAAGGAAAGAGGACGGGTGATCAAGACAGCTCAATTCAGTTATTTAATTCAAATTAGTACCAAGTCTTCGAATGACTTAATAACTATACAGTATAGAGGGTTTTGAATAAAACTGTGTATTTCATTTGTACTAAAATAAATAAAATAAACAACAAACAAGAAAATGGGTTGCGCGTTCGTTACAACGATCGCAACAAAACAATAAAGATCATATAAGTGTATCAATGTCAACATG